>JAUNZM010000326.1:2400000-3000000 GCA_033459285.1 Clamator glandarius | reverse complement strand
CTTTTCAAAATGTCAAACTGCTCCATACATCTCGCACTAAACTTGCTTTGTGGCTTTCAGGTGGCATTGACGACGTTTGCTGTGTATGTCTCAGACGAGAGGAATATCCTAGATGCAGAAAAGGCTTTCGTCTCCCTCTCCTTGTTTAATATCTTGAAGTTTCCCCTCAATATGCTCCCACAAGTCATTAGCAGCATTGCACAGGTAAGGAGGATCTGCTGTGTAAGGTTTTTTGAACGACTTGAACAAAAAGAACTCCAGATGTCATAGAACCATGGAATGGTTTGGGTTGGAAGGGACCTCAAAGCCCATCCAGTCCCACCCCTGCCATGGGCAGGGACACCTCCCATGGATCAGGGGCTCCAAGCCCCATCCAGCCTGGCCTGGAACCCCTCCAGGGATGGGGCAGCCACCCCTGCTCTGGGCAGCCTGGGCCAGGGTCTCCCCACTCTTATCATGAAGAAGTTCTTCCTAATGTCTAATCTAAATCTTCCCCCTTCCACTTTAAAGCCATTCCCTGTTGTCCTATCACTACATGTCCCTGTTTCTGGAACGTAGAGACTTTTCACATCTGCCTGTGAGCTGGTTTGCTTTCTGATAGACTTTCTCTACGGCTGCCCTGTATTGGGAAGCCTGGCATCTTCTGGGGGAGCTTTTCTGTGTGAATTGTGCTTCACTCACATAAACTCAGCTTGAGCTGAGAAATATCCCATTTAAAAGCTTGAATTTCAGTATAAGACTGAAGGCAGGGAAAGAATGAGTCACTGCTCGGGGAGCCCATGGGGTGAAAACTTAAGCCATTCTGTGTGCTTTTTTTTTTTTCAGTAGTAAGAGCATTAAGTCCTCGTTGAAAGAATGATAAAATAATGCCACTCTCTTTCCTTAGAACAGTGTTTCCCTGAAGAGAATCCAGCAGTTCCTGAGCCACGATGAACTTGATCCAAATTGCGTGGAAACAAAAGCAATTGCACCAGGTAAAGACATCAGTGGCTTTCTAAACCATGCTAACACAATAAATGTCTTGTATTTGTTCTGGACTGGTTAAGTTATGAAAAAAGAAAACAATAATCTTAGTTTTATAAAACAGAGAAGCTGCTGCTTTGAAAAGAATGTGTGTGTTGTTCAGGCTGTGTGGGAATTACAAAAAGTTCTGGCTATATTTGAGCTGAGTTCTAGGGCCTGAGTTTACATCTGCGATGCGTTGGGTGCTGACAGCACCGGGGGATGATTGCACCCACCGCCCAGGGGCAGCTCAAACCTTTCACGCTGCCCAGATGTCCAGGAACACTACAGACAGGTTTGGTTTCTTCTTTTGGAAACAGAATCCCAAAACAAACAAGCAAGCCAGGTGGTCTCAAAAGCTGCGTTTTCTCATGTAATGCACTTTGGCGATGCTGTGGTGTGAAACTTCCCTTGCGTGTGACCCCGCAGGCCGAGGAGGAGGAGGGATGGCTGTGTGGGCATCATCCCTTACTGTTGGATCTGTAACTTGTTAGTGTGGCAAGCAAAAAGCTGCACAGAGGCAAATTTAATCTGGTACATCAGAGTCAAAAGCATGAAGTGGTCTCCTGCTGACTTGAAAATGGTTTCTCCACTCAAGTTGCGCTAAGAGGTGCCGGGGGATTCTGAGCAGCACGTGCTGGGCCCTGCAGGTGAAGCCGGGCAGCGTTTCCTATCCACAGGGCTGTGAGCTCACAGTTTGGAGTTCGAGCTCTGAGCAATTATTTTCATTCTGAAAAAGCCCATCATGTGACCCACAGTCATGAGACTGTGCTTCCACACCAGTAGAAAAGGGAACTACGGTGTACGTGAAACACCATAAATAAAGACTCCTCTGTCTGTCGGTCTCTCGGCTGTCCTGTTCTGTGTAACATTTCCTGCCCTCTCTGTTGTGTTTATGTCATGCAGGCAACGCCATCAGTGTCAGAAGCGCAACGTTCAGCTGGGGAAAGGAGCTGAAGCCGACTTTGAAAGAGTAAGATCTCTTTATGCGGTTGCAGTGCAGCATTTACCTGCTTCCTGGGTCTGGCTCCTGGGAGCCCTGTTGGAAAGATGTCTAATAACATCTGAGGACTTGCTCTGGAAAAAGGGGGTTTCCACACATCCCATATGCGCATCTCTTCTGCCTTTGATGCATCAGGCTAATCCTCATGCCTTGTAGTATTTAGGCTTTACAGATGAGTGCTGTCAGGCTTTTACTCGCATAAAACAGTTACCTGTTACAGGACAGAAAGGCTACGTAAAGTTCTTAAATAGACTTCTTTTAACTGAAGCATTGGACAGATCACATTGATCTGGTGGATTATGGGGATATTAGAGGTGTCTGGGCTTGGACATGCCCACAGTGGTCCGCTCTTTTGAGAGCCTTGTGGCCACCTTGTCCCTGTGGCTTCAGATGAGCCATTCCTTATTGTCAGATCGAAATCACAGAAACCTGCTAAGTATTCTTAGAAACTGCAGCCCAGGTTGCTCGTGCTGCTGTGCTGGGTGGGTCACCTTAACAGGTTATCATGGGTAACCTGCAAGCGAGAGGCTTAGAGTGCAAAGCAGCCAGTCCGGTTCAGACAAAACAAATCTGCAGCCAGGTTGACTTCAGTGTTCTGGTGTTCATTTTGAAAGAAACGGCTATCTCCAGCTGAAATTGCCAGCAGCCTGGGCCGAAAAAGTACCCAGCAGCTTCCTAAAATAGCAGCAGGGCCAAACTCAGCTGGAGGGAAAGAATAATGAAAAAAAAAAAAAGCAGTGCTTTTGAGTTTTCCTGCTTTGAACAACAAACCCTCTGCAGTGTTCAAAACATCAGCTGCCTGTTTGATTGAATCTGCATGAGAAATAGTGCCTAGTTCTGCGTGGAGATCAGTGCAAACAGAAGTTTCGTTAGTGAAAGGCACTTTAATTTGATGGCAGAGAGACTCGTGTCCATTAGTGATTTCCAGATCAGTTCATCTCCAAAGGCAGCCCCTAAAGCAGCACCTTTAAGGATGTTGTGGGGAAAACAGGAAAGGATTTTAATTGGGAAAGTTTCATTTGTGTTGTGTTGTTGTGAACCCTATTTACTACTGCTGGAAATATGGCAGTAAAGTGGTTTGAACATCTTTAGCTGGGATGTGTTCACTCACTACTGCCGTACAATTGCTCTTGGTTTTAGAATCAAAACCCCAAAGCCTTGTGGAAGATCACCTGCTTTCACAACTCTTATTAACCTTGTTTTGCCTTGCTGATGGACTGATAGCACGCAGCAGGGGCTCCTAGGAGGCTTAGTATCAATCCTACTGGTTTAACAGCCAACAAGCTAGATTAATGCTGGGTTTCCATTTACTTCTACAGTTTTGGTTACAGTTGATTGTACACAACAAAGGGAGAAGAAAACCAGTGACCAAGTTATGCTTTCTATATCCAGTCAAGCTGAGGTCAGGCTGGTTTGTCACCGTGTGTTTCAGCCCTGGTTTAAAGACCCATAAGGTCTTTTGTGAACTACTGTTTAATTAATTTCCAGCCTGTTTCCTCCACAGTATAAATCTGTTGGTCCCCAGTGGTGCTTTGGTTGCCGTTGTTGGGCACGTTGGCTGTGGGAAGTCTTCTCTGGTGTCTGCTCTCCTGGGTGAGATGGAAAAGCTGGAAGGAGAAGTGGCAGTGAAGGTTAGTATCATTTACGGTGCCCTTTAACGATGGTAGGAAATGTGCTGCTTGTGCCTGTAGTCGCTTATAACGTATTTCAGGGTGGAGAGGGAATTCTCTTTGCTCCTGTGCCAGCTGCTCTGCGTGTTCATGTGAGTTTTGGCCATACCTGTTGTCATGTTTTACTTAAAAAGGACTCTCTTGATCCTATCAATTCTGCATCAGCATTAGCACACATGTATGTATAATGTGACTGTATCTGCGTGCTGCAAGAGTTAATCAGAGTATGAATTGCTGCTGGTTACGAGTCAGAGGTTTTCTTTCTCCCTCCTTGTTCAAGGGTTCTATCGCGTATGTGCCTCAACAAGCCTGGATCCAGAATGCCACGCTCAAAGATAACATTTTATTTGGCCAAGCTCCTAATGAACAAAAATACCAAAATGTCCTGGAGGCCTGTGCTTTAAAGACTGACCTGGAAGTGCTGCCAGGAGGAGATCAGACTGAGATCGGAGAGAAGGTATTTCTTTTCGCCCCCAAGTCAGACCTGATTGGTGATTCCTGTTCTGAGAAAGAGGGGATGCTGTGAAGTCAGCAGTTGGCTTGGTTTCATCTTTACAATAGCATCCCTCCTACAATCATAGAATCATAGAATGGGTTGGGTTGGAAGGGACCTCAGAGCCCATCCAGTTCCAACCCCCTGCCATGGATCAAGTGCTCAGAGCCCCATCCAACCTGGCCTTGAACACCTCCAGGGTTGGGGTCACCCGTGACTTCTTTGGGCTACCTGGGCCAGGGCCTCTCCACTCTTACCGTGAAGAATTTCTTCCCAACGTCTAATCCAAATCTTCCCCCTTCCAATTTAAAGTGCTTCCCCATCGTCCTATGACTCCATACCCTTGTGGCCTCCTGGAATCTGCTCTAAGTTTTCCGTGGAGCCTTCTCTAGGCTGAACAACCCCAACTCTCGCAGCCTGTCCTCGTAGCAGAGGTGCTCCGGCCCTTTGATTATCTTTGTAGCCCTCCTCTGGACTCATTCCAAGTTGAGGATTCCAGAACTGAACACAATACTTTAGGTGGGGTCTCACGAGAAAGGAATGGAGAGGAAGAATCACCTCTCTTGACCTGCCAGCCACGCTGCTTTTGATGCATCCCAGGATACTGCTGGCTGAATCAACACTGAAATGTGTGGGGTGGTTCTGTGGAAGGCAGCTGGACTTAAACTGGTTTCCAGTTTCAAGTATGTGTTTGTACTGTGATGCGTAACTGTACGTGTCCCCCTAGAAGGGCAAAGCATCCTCCATTTATCGTCCGATGGTAAAGGTGTCTCTGTTCACAATACTTAAAGTCCTTCCTTTTCCTGTAGGGACGAAAAGGGAGGGAGCACATGGTGTGTGTCAAGTGAAAACGTGATGTGATCATCCCTTAACACCTCATTTTAATGAGAAACTTTTACATCTGTGATTACCAACAAAGGATTTTTTTTTTCATAGGCCACTGAATTTGAGATGGATATCATGAAGCAGGGTGGAGATGTGGATTTGTATGTAAGATGAGAGGTGTAGAATATCTTCCAGGTGTCACAACCCTGCTTTGAATATTTGCATTTTACATCCTGGTTGACGATCTTCCTTTTTATAGTTTTGTGTTTTAACAGCTCCCTTTAGGAGCTTATTAGGCAAGAGGCTTAATTCTGTCTCCAGATTGCTGGGTGAGTGGAAGTTTGGCAGTGAACAAACAGATTTAGAGGCGTTCTGTTCCCGTCTCTGACTTGGAGCGAGTTATTCTGTTGAGGAGCTCATGTTTCAATTTAGCATCCATGTGTCTGACTGGGTGAGAGCCACATAAAAAGTCAAAGCTGTTGTTTGAACAGAGCTGTGTGACATGTTTTGTTCTCTCCTCTCTCCCTTCAGGGCATCAACCTCTCCGGGGGCCAGAGGCAGCGAGTGAGCCTGGCTCGTGCGGTGTACAGCAACTCCGACGTTTACCTGTTGGATGATCCTCTCTCAGCCGTGGATTCACACGTTGCGAAGCACATCTTTGACAAAGTCATTGGTCCAGATGGGATCCTCAAAGGAAAAGTGAGCTGGCAGTTAGATCCTCTTCAAAATGCACACAAACTCAGGGTAACAGCAAAGCTGTTTCAGCACCCAGGCCTGAGTGCTGAATCATTCCTGGATTTCTGGGTTTAGCTGGCAGTGTGGACACCTTTTCCCCACAGCACAGGCTCTGCTGAGGTTTAGACGTGCCCAGGAGTGATGTGTTGTAGTCAGAACATGTAAAGGCAGAAACCTGGTCTGTCTTTTAAAATCCTTCTTAGGAGATCTCCAAAAACATGTTTGCAGAAACTTGTGAAGGTTGTCAGCTCAGCACAGCTTGTTGTTACTCGGAGGCAGCGCATGAGGAAGTTGTAGCAGCTTTCTGATTTTACAGAGGTCTTTGGCAGCCTGCAACCAAACTGCAGTATCTTTGCTTCTCCTTCTGCTCCTGGTATGATCTCCTCAGACTGTCTCAGAGCTCAAAAGGGAAGGGTTGCGAAGATAATCAGCACAAAGGAAATGGGGGATGAGAATTCAGTTGGTTTACTTCCCTCTGTGGTTTTATCAGTGTGCAGGAGGCTCTGCAGAGACCTTATAGTGACCTTTCAGTATTGAAAGGGGCTACAGGGGAGCCGGGGAGGGGCTTTTTACAAGAGCATGGAGTGATAGGACAAGAGGGAATGGCTTTAAATTGGAAGAGGGAAGGTTTAGATGGGACATTGGGAAGAAATTCCTCACAATGAGGGTGGGGAGGCCCTGGCCCAGGTTGCCCAGAGCAGTGGGGGCTGCCGCATCCCTGGAGGGGTTCAAGGAAAGGTTGGATGGTGCTTTGAGCCCCTGATCCATGGGAGGTGTCCCTGCCCATGGCAGGGGCTTGGATCTGGGTGATCTTTAAGGTTTCTTCCAACCCAACCATTCCATGATTCCATCATAGTAAGTTCCTATACGTATCTCCAAGCTAATCTGGCCAACAAGTGCAGTATGCTTCACCTTGATGTGATAACTTGCTCCCTGTCCCATAAAACGTGGTAGTATTTGGCTCTCTGAGTAGTGTCAGCCCCACAGTGACAGCTGAGAGGTGTAGGTTTTATCTCTGTTTCCCTACCCAGACCCGAATCCTGGTGACCCACGGCATCAGCTTCCTGCCTCAGGTCGACCGTATTGTTGTCCTGATAGACGGCAAAATCTCCGAAATGGGATCGTACCAAGAGCTTCTGAAACAAAACAAGGCCTTTGCTGAATTCCTGCGGAACTATGCGCTGGATGAAGATATTGAAGAGGACGAACTAACAAGTACAGTGCTGCATGTTCTTAAAATGTGTCTTTTTCTGTCAACCAGATATTTTCTTTGTATGAAGTGACCCCTGCTGCTTTGTGACAGCTGGGCGCTTGCCTTTCTGCACTAACCTGAAAACTGTTGTCTGTAGCCAAGTCTGCGTTACTGACAAATGCGTTCGCAGGTGTCTTTCAGCACTTCGTGTGGTTTGTCCTAGAAAAAAAGCAGTTCTCCTGTTAAAAATTGTTTTAAAGTTGGGAATTTATGTTACAACTAGCAAGGTCGAGCTCAGGAGGGAAATGGAATAGCCAGGAACAATCCGGGCTTGTTATCAAAAGGGCTACCCTGAGTGGGATTGCTCTCTATGTGTTGGGTTTTATATATAGCGGAGATCAAATGACATTTTAATCTTGGGTTGCTTTTCAGCTTGGTTTGATACTGATAAAACGATACCAGATTAAAGCGTTTGGGTAAATAATACAGGGAGGGATTGGAAGAATTCACGCCCTATGGTTTTCCTGCCGTGTTATTTGCTTTTCATGCCTCTTGCTTACCTAGGTGCATTTTTCTGTGTTTTCTACTTTATTTGGCAGAAAATCTGAGATGTGATCTTGTCTTGCAGTGCTGGAGGAGGAAGAAGTCTTGCTAGCTGAAGACACTCTCAGCATCCACACTGATCTGGCAGATAATGAACCAGTGACCAACGAGGTCCGCAAACAGTTTCTTAGGTAAATGTGAGGTCCCCTTGTGTTTACAGAAACACATCTGAAAAATGTTAATCACACCCTGCCTCTCAGTCTGGGCTTTAGGTCCCTTGATTTCCTCTTATAGAATCGTAGAATAGTTTGGGTTGGAAGGGACTTTAAAGATCACCCAGTTCCACCCCCTGCCCTGGGCAGGGACACCTCCCATGGATCACGGGCTCCCAGCCCCATCCAGCCTGGCCCTGAACCCCTCCAGGGATGGGGCAGCCACCCCTGCTCTGGGCAACCTGGGCCAGGGCCTCCCCACCCTCACAGAAAAACATTTCCTCTGATTACATTTAGTGTCCTTTTGGAAATAAATGTGAAAGATCACACAGAGAAGATCAAACGTTTCTTCCTGCAATCCTCCTTTTTATGGGAACTGAGCCAATTCCTTAAAGCCGCGCTCTGGTCCTCGGGTAACACCACTGGGTGTGTTCATCCCCACAACGCTGACCTGGTACCAGGTGCGGGATAAATAAACTCTTTGCATCGCGTCTTCCCACTGAGAATCTCGGAAATAGTAGAAGTTCTCATATTAATACCTACAGATGCTGCCCGGTTACCGTGGATGTGAAAACAGAGCAGCTCAGGGGTTATCTTGGAAATATCTGTCTGGCCATGAAGCCTCTGAAGGCCTTCCACGGCCTTTGTTAGCTCTATTTCTGGCAGCGCTGAACATTCAGAGGAGTGGAACGATCCCCCATAGCTGTGAGCGAGGCTGGCATGGGAACTCGGCAGAAGAGCTGGGATTGAGTCCAAGCGACTGCATCCTTTGCCTCAGTGCTGCCACAATATGCCCTGCTCCTCCTAATGACTCTTGTGTTTTGACTAGGCAACTCAGTGTCATATCTTCTGAGGGAGGAGAATGTCCCAACAAAATGTCAACGAAGCGCAGAGTCTGTGAAAAGAAGCCAGCAGAGCCTCCTCTGCCAAGAAAAAACCCTAACGAGAAACTTATTCAGGCTGAAACCGCTGAAACGGGAACGGTATGGTTTGATTTTCTGCTTGAAAAAAAGAACTTTTGTTTCTACATTTGATCCAGCTCTGTTCAATGCGTTGTGTAAATCACGGCTTTCGGCACTAATCTGGTGGCCGCTGATGGTTCTGATGTGGGGATTTGGCAGAGGTTTCTGCACCTGGCAAGGGCTGCGTGCTGAGGGGAGGAAAGAAAACTAGAAATCCCTTCCAGCTCCTGCCAGAGTCACCTGATTCCGTACAGCCCTGTGCTCCGTCTGCCCTGGCTTTGCACCGCGGAGCTTTCAGCACTGTCGGTCTTTGAGCTGGTTGGCTGCGTTCGAGTCCAGCTGCAGCGCTGGCTGTTTGCTGGAGCACAGCACAGGCTGGGCGAGCCAGCTGGCCGCTGCGTGCCAGCGGATCCGTGCCAAGGGATACGTGACACCCTGTCTTCGAGCGTGCTTTATGGTTAAAGGGACAAAAGGAGCTGTACTCGCCCTGAACAGGGCCAGGGAGTGGAAAGGGATCAGGGAAAAAGAGGAGAGAGAAAAAGAGCAGATGAGAATACAAAAGTAAAAGAAAGGAGCAGCAAATAGAATAGGAGCAGGGAGCTTTTGTTAAATGAAGCCCCTTCCCGTCACTTCCGAAGGTTCTGTGTGTCCTGTTTAGTCTGATGTACGCGCTCCATGGCACAGATGTAATTAACTGCTTCTGTGGATTATTTCAGCTTTCAGAGTCCCTAATCAACAACACTTGTTCCTTCTTACGCTTTTTTTGACTGAGTTTTGCCCTGAGTCCCTGTCTCTCTGCTTCCTGCCTTTTTGCGCTACCCTAGAGGTAGCATCGTGGCTTTTCCCCAGAAGCGTCATCTGCTGATGGCCCTGTAGGGGTGCAGTAGCTCGCTGGTGTTTGGTTCCTCATTTGAGCTGCTGAAAAGACACCTAAATGGAAGCATATTCAATTTAAAGTAGTCTGGAGCTGGATGTGCCTGCCAAGTTGCTGCTTTTGCTTGGACGTTTTGGCTCCTGTTCTTCTTACGCATCCTTTGCTGCTATTTGATCAACTTTTCTTTTTTTCCCCCTCTCTGGCGTGCTCTTAAAAACTAAAACCCCACAAAACTAATAAAATATGATTCCACAGATTGGAGGAAAAGAGGATTTTCAAACTTGCTTTGAGAGTCATCATTTTGGCTTGGAGCTGGGGCAACTGGACTGTTTTCTGTGGTGTGTTTGAGCCGGGGCAGTTTTGAACTTAATGGTTCCTCTGCTTTATCTTCTTTTCCTTTATCTTCTTGTGCCTGCGCTCCTCGTGGAAGCTGTACAGACCAGCTTTGGTGTGTGCTTTTTGCAGGTGAAGCTGTCGGTGTTCTGGCAATACATGAAGGCTGTCGGCCCTGCCGTTTCTTTAATGATTTGTTTCCTCTACTGCTGCCAAAATGCTGCTGCTATCGGGGCCAACGTGTGGCTCAGCGACTGGACCAACGACCCGGTGGTGAATGGGACTCAGCACAACACGGCCATGCGCATCGGAGTCTACGCTGCCTTGGGCTTCTTGCAAGGTGAGAGCAGACGAAACCATCACGTCTCAATGGTTAGGAGAGAGGAATTAGGTGGGAAAGCCACGGCACCATTGCTGGTGCCTCAAAATTGCTCTCCAAAATCCTATCTTAAACAAGGGATGGAGCATAACCTGGAGCTGTGAAGTCTGAGCTCAGCCCAACGCTTTTAATTTTGTTGTGAAGCCTTTGGAGGGGGTTGGACAGGAGATGTGGAACCTTGAGAGAGGTAAAATGAGGAGAAAGTGTGGGAACTGAGGTGCAGAAGAGACTAAAATGTTGGGGGGACGTAGCATTTGGATTTCTTGGAGACTTGCAGAAAGCAGAGGGAGGGTGGTTGTACAAGTAGGAAGTTGAGGGCGTGGAGCTTGTCTGGAGAAGGGCAACAGGGCTGGGAAAGGGTCTGGAGACCAGGGGTTCTGGGAGCAGCTGAGGGCCCTGCGTCTGGTTAGTCTGGAGGAGAGGAGACTGAGGGGAGACCTTATTGCTTGTCCACAGAAAGGAGGTTGTGGTGAGGTCGGGGGTCAGTCTCTTCTCCCAAGTAACAAGTGATGGGACAAGAGGAATTGGACTCAAGTTGTGTCGGAGGAAGTTTAGATTGGATATTAGGAAAAATTTCTTTGCTGACGGCGTGTGAAGCCCTGGCAGAGGCTGCCCAGGGCAGCGGGGGAGTCTGCCAGAGTGCGTAGATGAGGCACTTTGAGACACATTTTAGTAGGCCCAGTGGTGTTGGGCTGATGGTTGGACTGAATGAACTTAGAGATCTTTTCCAGCCTTAATAATTCCATGATTCCGTGTGCATCTGTCTGCTGTGGACAGCATGGTGTAATCGTGCAGGACACATAACTGTGCCCTGGGCCGCAGTGACCGCAGTGCCGTAGTGCTGATGTGCACGGCAAGAGAAGGGTGGGCAGGGAATACAGTAGAGTTAAAAAGGCCTCTAGCACAACAGAGACTGCTGGGGGTCAAAGAGCTGCAAATTGGGACCATCGTGTTCCCTGGCTAACCTTGTCTCTTCCCCTGCCAGGCCTCATAGTGCTCATCTCCTCCTTCACCTTGGCCATGGGAGGCATCAATGCAGCCCGGACGCTCCACGCTGCTCTGCTGGAGAACAAATTCCACAGCCCGCAGTCCTTCTACGACACCACTCCCACCGGCCGCATCATCAACCGCTTCTCAAAGGACATCTATGCGATCGATGAAGTCCTCCCATCCACCATCTTGATGTTCTTAGGAACGTTCTTCACCTCTTTATCGACGATGATTGTAATTATAGCGAGCACTCCGCTCTTCACTGTGGTTATTGTTCCACTTGCAATTCTGTACTTCTTTGTTCAGGTAACTGGAAAAATATCTGCCTACCATTGTGATGACTCCCGTTCCATAGTCCATGTTTCCTTTTAGGAAAAACAATGTGAATTTGGTGGAAAATTTAAATATCTGGAGTGACTACATGTGAGATGTGGGCATGAAGTAAACAGGCATAAACTTTTTTGGTTTTAAGTATTAACAAACAAGCCCGGTGCAAGCAATGGAGCTGCCATGCGCTTTGATGTGTTGAAGCGTGTATTTGTTTGACATATATATCCTGGAGCCCCTCTAAATAATAGTGTGCTGTGGGATGAAGCAAAGATAACTTCCTTGAAATTTTTAATTCTAGGGAATAGTTTAGAGGGTAGAAGCGCATTAGTAGCATCTCCTTTAAACCCTTAACCTCGACATTTCTTCAGCGCTAATTAAAAGAGAGAGGATTTCACGAACCCTTCTGTTTTCTCCACAAACCGGCAGCGGTTCTACGTAGCCACCTCCCGCCAGCTGAAGCGCCTGGAGTCCGTGAGCAGATCTCCCATCTACTCCCACTTCTCAGAAACGGTGTCAGGGGCCAGCGTCATCAGGGCTTATAGAAGGGTGAAGGCCTTCGTGGACACGAGTGATCTGAAAACGGATGAAAACCAGAAGAGTTACTATCCCAGCATAGTATCAAACAGGTAAAAAAGGGACATATCTTGTTGTTTCCACTTTGATGTGGATGTTTCCACATCATATGTTTGCAGAACCGGTCTGGACAACCCCCTTACCGCTCCGCTTCTCTCTGTCTTGTTTCCAGGTGGCTGGGCATTCGCGTTGAGTTTGTGGGGAACTGCATCGTCCTTTTCGCTGCCCTGTTTGCCGTGATTAGTAGAAACAGCCTGAATCCTGGCTCGGTGGGACTTTCAGTATTGTATGCCTTACAGGTTTGTATCAGAGCTTTCTGTTTATTGCATTTTTTTGTAGATGGTGTGAGCGTATCAGCAATAATTTAAGTGCTTGGTAAAGCTGAAGTTAATAAAGCAATAATAATAGTGAGCAATGGGGCATGTTTGTTGGGCATGTGCTTCTTCACGTGAGCACCTGATGATCTGTAGACTTCTTGTCCCAGTAACTGTATTAATGTCACTGCAAAGGTTATTATTTCACTTATAATATGAATGTGAATCGATATTTTAATAGCAGTGTCTGGTTTTGTTGTTGTTATGAAATCTTGTGTTCCTCTGCGGGTGATATTTTGTTCTTGTCTTCTCCAAGGTGACCTTGTCTCTGAATTGGATGGTCCGAATGACTTCTGAACTTGAAACCAACATCGTGGCTGTAGAAAGAATAAAGGAGTATTCAGAAACTGAAACAGAGGTCAGCTGCCAAGCGTCAAGGATGCTCGCTAACAACCGTGGTGAAATGTTAATGCCCGCATTTACACGGTCTCTCTTTAGACTGTGGAGAGACAGTTCCTGCTCGGAGAGCGTCACCGCTTAACCTGAACAAATGTCACACTCTGAACTGTAATCTGTGCTGTCACAGCTCCAAATCATTGCTGCCATCATGCAATCTGCGCTTAATATCTCATTTTCTGCTGCTGTGAGTGGCTGTAGTACAGCAGAGAGAGAAGAGACCAAAATGAGCAGATGCTTAGGAACTTATGCTTTTCCCCCTGTTATTGTAAATGTATTTGATTGCGGAGACTTGATTTTGCAGATGTATTTCTAGTAACCTATAAATGTTAACATTTGTATCTGAGTTTGGATTATTTTTTTCTTACATTTCTGCCTTCTGTTTTCCTTAGGCTCCCTGGACCATTGAGGGCAAGAGTCCTCCAGAAGACTGGCCGTCCAAGGGTGAGCTGGAGTTTGTGGATTACTCGGTGAGGTACAGGAAGGGCCTGGATCTGGTGCTGAAGGGTCTAAACCTCCAAGTGCACGGCGGAGAGAAGGTGAGACTCCAGCTGTGTGTCTGTGCTTTGCTCTGGGGCTCCGGTGACAACCACGCAGTCGTGGTCAGGGGCCACAAAGCCGTTTGCCATGGTGGTGGAGACCTGTGCCTGCGTCCTCCAGGCTGGGAGCAGTCGGACCAGTCGCGTGGACTTTTCCAGTCCAAAAGGCTGGACTTTCCAAGCCACCAGGGAGGGGGCAGCAGCACAAGTGGCGAGAATTCAGTGACGAGAGCGCTCTCCTGAAGCACTGCAGATGGGAGGAGGAGTCCCAGCTTTCTCCGCCCTCTGGCTTTCCCTAGGAAAGTTTTGGCATGGGAGGAAATGATGTTCTTTGCCTCCTTAATTGGGAAATTGTCTTTGTTCTGGGAGATTCACTTCTTTATGCTTTGATTGAAAGTGCTGGGGTCTGGATGCTGGTGGCAGGACAGTCAGCACGGGAAAGTTCTCTGCTTAACAGGCTGCCGTTAACGGAGAAGAGAGTTATCCTTATATGAAGCGCAGGGATGCCAACCACCTCTGGGATGGAGATACATGTGCTGAATTGCCCTCCGAAAAGCCTTTATTCCATCCCTTGAGCAATTTGATTCCTAATGTGGGTACTTCAGCCGCTCCTCCAAAGTTTTGCAGGGTGGCCTACGTGTTTATTGCAGCATCATCCCAGTCATGGGGATGGGGATCCGTACGTCACAGTGTGTGACACGGGGTTTCTCGGAAAGGGTGGATTAAAATCTGATGTCAAACCTCTTAGTGGAATCTTGGAAGTTTGCTTGGGTTTCTCATTGGGTTTTGCTTTGGTTTTAACCCTGTGCTTTGTTGTTAAACCTGCGATTTATTGTAGATTGGAATTGTTGGCAGAACCGGAGCAGGAAAGTCCTCCATGACGCTCTGTCTCTTTAGGATCCTGGAAGCTGTAAAAGGAGAAATTAAAATCGACGGTGTGAACATTTCAGAGATTGGTCTCCATGACCTTCGATCGAGGCTAACAATTATTCCTCAGGTACTGGTTTTGTGTGTCACCATGAAGGGAGGAGCTCTGACAGCTTGGCAAGCCGTAAATAATGGTTTATTCACAGAGGAAAATGCTTTGTTACGCTCAGAAAATTGCTTTGGAAAAACAAACTATTTATACTTTAAGTGGCCTTCTCCTGCCACCTTATCAGGTGCTGCTGGGTGATAAAATAGGATTTAGGATACATCATCTTTACAGCCAGAACCGGAGTTTGAAGTGTCTGTAATGTAATGTATTTTCAGATGGGGCAGGGAGGTGGCCCTACCTGTAGTGCACGAGACTTTGAAGCAGTAACTTTTGCCTTATATCAGCTAAAGCACTTATCTAATGGAAGTTGCTTTTATCTCCAGGATCCTGTTCTCTTCTCTGGAACGCTGAGGATGAACCTGGATCCTTTCAATAAGTATTCTGATGAGGAAATATGGAAGGCTCTTGAGCTGTCGCATCTGAAGAGGTTTGTCAGCAGTCAGCCGTCCATGCTGGACTACGAGTGCTCGGAAGGTGGAGAAAACCTCAGGTAAGGAATGTTTGAACCTGGAAAATAGGCTGAATTTTCATTCAGCTGTAACGGTAACGCCTGAGCGCGGGCTGACGCTGCAGGGTCTGAAAGGATTGAGGCACCTCGTCCTGCTTCAAGGAAACCACTAAAGCTGAAATAATTGTTCTGGTTCTTTGCTACTGGGAAGGATGCCTCCCAAACCAAAATCCCATCTTACCAGTAAAGAAGGAAGCCCCAGGGTGACGGGGTGTTAGGAATAGGCAGCCTCGTTTGTGAAAGCCCCGTCTTTGCTTGCAGCGTCGGCCAGAAGCAACTGGTCTGCCTGGCGAGAGCTCTGCTTCGCAAGACGAGAATCCTGATCCTCGACGAAGCGACGGCGGCGATTGACCTCGAGACGGACGATCTCATCCAGATGACAATCAGGACGCAGTTTGAAGGCTGCACGGTGCTGACGATAGCGCACAGGCTGAACACCATCATGGACTACACGAGGTAAAAGCCTCCGACGGCTGCGTGGAGGGAGGGCTCGCTCGTTTGTCCCTGGGTAGTTAGTGATGCTCTTATCAGGTAGTATGAAAGCAGCAAGGTTGAAGCCATATAATCCTCGAATATCCAGACCCAGCTTTGCTTCTTTTGGCTCTTTCCTGGAGCTCCTTTCAGCACTGGAAGCTGCTCCAAGGTCCCCTTGGCTTTCTGAGCTTGTATTTTCAATTCCAGAACTCCCAGTATGACAGTTCATTTTCCCCGTTCCCCTGGGAGGGAGCGACTGTCCTGTTCCTTTTTAAATCAAACATCAGCTTGGGGAGATCGTTTATCATCTGTTGTGCTCAGCGTGTGAAAAGTATTGAGCAAAAAAGGCAAGGAAGAGATGAGAGTGGGATTTGCTTTGCAATCCAAAGGGATATCCCAGCTCTTCTGAGGAATTCTTGGACAAATCTTTCCCCAACCTTTTGTTTTGCACAGGATTCTTGTTCTGGACAACGGAACCATAGCCGAGTTTGACACACCTGCCAGCCTTATAGCAGCAAAGGGCATTTTCTACAGCATGGCCAAAGACGCTGGACTGGCATGAAAAGAACCCCCTGGGGTTTTAGTTTGGGTTGTTTTTTTAAATATTACTGACTTGCCACAGAAGTGACCTGTGAATGTACTGGAATTTACAGAGTCGTCTTCGTAGCAGACTGACCTTGTGATACACGAGCAAAGGATTTTACAATTACAAGGACCAGAAAGTGAATTTTATATTTTTAAATATTTTCTATACACATGTAATATTTTATTATGTGCTTTTTGAATGCCAAACATTCTGCCAAGGAAATGTATGTATCACAGGGCAATGTGTACTGTATTGGGGTTTATAATTAGTAAATTATACAAATGGCACAAAATACACCTGGTCTGTGTTTTCTGCGTAAGGCGTCGTTGCTTTTGGAGTGGAGACGGGCCCAGTTAGGCCGTGACTCAGCTGAAAAAGAGACTAATAACGTGTGATCTCCAAGTGGTTCCAACAGTGGGAATTTCAGTTTATGAGCTCCGTTTCCCTCTTGCATCTCTCGTGGTTACAGCCTGGCTACCAGCACTGAAGTCTTCCTCAAATGCAGGTGATGGGTAAATACTAAAATCCTAAAGAATGAGATAAAACCCAGCTCTTAAATACTTTTCAATTTATTTATTTCAGAATTTCATAGCAAAGTAGTCTTAATTCTGAATTTTAAGTAACAGGAACAGAAAAAGCTATTTTTCAGGAAGCAACACGAGTAAACACAGGTCATTGTGAAAAAAAAAAAAAACCAACATTGCATAGGAACCTCCTGATTTAATACCGACCCAGAAAACCCTGGGCGTTTCACTGGTTTCTTTTTACACAGGGAACTATGAAGATTCAAGATGCGATTTTTCTCAGGAATGTAGAGATAAAAGGAAATAAAAATTACAATTTTTGTGCTTTACAACAGGAAATGAAAGCAGCATTGGAGCAATCTGTTATCAATACAGTAACAAAAATATTATTTTAGATTGCACGTGTCAGTACAGCGCAGCGACAGACGACAGTCAAAGGGATTTTGGTTGAGAGCGTGTTTATGATTTGGATCAGTACTATCACTTCATTTTCAACCTGAGAAACAGGGGAAAAGTGTAAACAGGGATTATGAAATCACAGGGAATAAGTCACTTGGTAGTATTTAAACTAGACGTTTTTGTGCTTCTTCCACAGATTTAAACCCTTCTGGTTTTCTCCTTTTACATAGGGCACGACTTAAATTACACGATCTAAAAAGTAAGTGTTAATGGTACAGAACTCGGTACACATATTAACTGCGTTTCGAGGCAGATTCTTTAGCTTCAGTACCTCTGCTATGTTACAGCAAACAAATGATTGCAACAGTTTAAGGTAAGTCTTTCCCTGAGAGCTGATGACTCTACAGTATTTCATCGTTTGCGTAAGGAGAAGCGTGGCATTAACAGTTCTACCGATAATTCCTTCACATTGAGCCACTTCCATATCAGATTCATTACTCTTCGATTAACCAGAGGCTCTAACTGTGCGTAACAGCCTTAGTTTATCTCAAGGTTAACAAAACGGATCACCACCCTTAGCCCTTGCAGATACTGCATTTCAAATGTAATTTTAAATAAGGGATATCAATCTTTTTTTTAAACGATTAGTATGTCAGTTCTGATGCCTTCTTGTTATAACCGCTCTGTTCGGAAAGTGCTGGGACTCTGAACAGGGAGTTTTTGTCGCTTACTGCTAGAACAAGCTCCAGTTCTTGGAAATCTTGCAGCCTTGCAACATCTTTGTCCTTTAAATAAACACAAGAAGTTGTTAGGTGAGAAACCGCCTGCTCGGATTCGCAGAGGTAAGTTACAATAACAGGCCCATGCTGACCCAAGGTAGGTATTCATCCTAGAGGTGACAATTGTACAGCAAACTGGGACGCAGGCGTCCTGTTACATCCTATACTTATTCTGGGATCTTGTTGAGCTGCTCACCGAGTCTGTTTTTAGAAGGAAGGCGGCACTGACAGTGCGTGCGAGGGATTAGTGAATGACACCTGTAAAGAGCTTCTGCACGCCACCCCCACTCTTTACCCCTGTGAGTTCTTAGAAACTCGTGAATTGATTGCCGCCTCTGCCCAGGGAGGCGCTGCCTGTGGCTGCAGCAGCCCAGCTCCAGCGGGGCTGGATCATGCAGGGTCCCCAGGCCCAGGAAAGATTCCCTCCCACAGGGCTTGAGCAGAGATCCCCTGTGCACCCACACTCAACCCTAATGAGCTTTATGTCACCTCACAGAGCAGTAAGTGTCCCGCAGTCCCACCTGAGAACCTGAGGTGATGACAGCTGGGGACAAAAACTGTCCTGTTGACAACCACTGAAGCTGGCAAGGGGCAGAATGGTTCGTGTTCTTGTTTTTCATTTTATGACTAACAAACCACATCTCCTGGTCAGTGGAGATGCGCTGCAGTGATGCTGTTAATCTGCTGTTAATCAGCTCAGCTCCATGACTGGGGCCGACCATGGATTTGGGAGTGAAAGGAAGGTCAGCAGGGAATCAGTGAAGCAGGTCAGCAGGTCCGTTTGTTGTTGCCTCACAGGTAAATCCCAATGAAGTGGAAAGACAGTGACACTCAGAGACTTGCACTGCAAATAATTCTGAAATGCCTTCCTGCTTCCTGAAAGGACCACATCCAGTCCATACTGAGCCCGCCTGAGCGCCAGTGACGGGTCACAGCGTGTGGTACTGCACAGAACGTAGCAATGGAGTAGGGAGAGCAGGTAGTAATTGGTCTCAACACCAAATTTTTATGAAAGGAAATGATCAAGAAACTCAGGAACCTTTTTACTAAACAAACCACATCAAACAAGTGCTGAGTGCTGGAATTTGGAGGGAGGTTTTCTGGTTTTGGGAGGGGTTGTTGGGGTATTTCTGCAAGAAGGGCTATGCAGGTGACTACCAACTGATCCAAAGTTCTTTTTTAAAAGTTACTGCACTTCAAAATTCAGCATTCTTACCTTTCTTAGCATCGTGTTTGGTAATTTTCTGATCTTCTGGACATGCTCCGGGTTCACACCCAGCTCCCGGCAGCTCACCCGGAGCAGCTCCTTATAGGTCAGCTCTTGTCTGTCCAGCTCGATTTCAATGAAGTCATTTTCTCTCAGATTAGGGTTTTGTATTCTAACTTTAAGCACCAGTTCTATTAGAAATAAAAGGTATATTAATAAGCAGATGTAGAAAGGAACTGGCAAAAATCTTTCTATACTAACTTCTAAATATTTCTATGCTCTATTAACACTGGTTTATGACTTTTAACAACCCAAGAATCCTCAGAAAGCAAACAATGTGTCTTGTATGACCACAATTTTCATTGATTTTCATCAACCTACACGAAAAGATCATTAGAAATCTAATGCAGTGTGTGCGCGCGTGCATGTACGACTTGCACAAATACTCATCTTACTGGGTTAGAGCTGGCTTAAAAGCAGACAATTGTACTGGTCATCAGTGTCCTGAGGAACCCAAAATGGCTTTTATTGGGTTTTGATTCCTCTGGCTATCAGTTGACTTCTCCTTGTTAACTGGCGGCATCAGAAGAGCTTTAATTTCAAGAATTAAACTCTGAACCGACACTGAAATTCCCTATTTTCCTCTTTGGGCTGGCAGTATTTACCTGCAGAAAAGGCTGATGGTAAAAGAGTTCACCTCAGGGCTCGGGTCTGCCTCACGAGGCTTCCTCACGGACTGCGTACCCGCACTCTTTATCTGTGCCGTTTAGAGCATTAGATTGCCCTGGTGTCTCTTTGCTTTTATCACATTTGAGACAAAGGGTGAACGTTTTCACTGCTGCTCTAACAGCAGTTCCGGCAGAAGCAGGGGATCTGCCCCTCATTCCCTTCAAATGTTTCCTGAACGCCCAAGCATGGAAGCTGAAGGATTTTCGTGAGCGTGGTGAACGCGTAACCCCGATGGCTGTTTGCACCACCCAAGGCGACAGGCGTTCTAGAACAGGGTGAGCAGAAACTTTACTGTTACCTTGCATATTAAGTGGAAAAGCTCCAGTGAAGAAAACCGGCTGAAAGGCTGGCACAGGCCCCACGCGGGGGCCGTTCTCCGGCTGAGGTACAGCCGGAGTGGATCCAGCTGGCGAGGAGGGGCTGGTGCTCCACGACACAGGCCCCTGGTAGAGCGGAGCCCTCGGAAGCGCGGGCTGGGAGCGCGGCGGGGCCGTGCAGCCTCGGGGCTGGGGCAGCGTGTCCCCGCTAGCAGCCGCCTCCGGAGCAGCCCCATCCTGGAACAGCGCCCGTGCGTAAGGCTGCACCTCGGGTACGCATGAAGAGTTGGCATCTTGTGGCTCCAAGTGCGGGATGCTCGCGTTCAGGGAGGGCTCTGGAATACTGTCACTCGCGGTGTTGTAGATATACGGGAAAGGCGGGTTAGCCAGGTAGTTAGGGATGATTGGCAGATCTGAATCCGTCTTTAACTCCGGGAGTTCGTCATCTTCCACTGTAAAACAAACAAAACAACATCCTCCAAGACTAATTTGACTGAAAAAACCCAAAGTTTTGCTATTTCACTGCAGGTGTTTTTTCTTTCTTGCTGTTGTCAGTGGGGAGGGTTAAAAGATCCAATATCACAGGATAAAAGTTGAATCAAGAAGCACTGCACTTTTTTTCCTACAGCAAACAGAACTGCGCTCAGGTGTTGTAAACACAAAAGCAGGGTCTGATTACGGTAATTCTGGGGGTGCTAGTTCCTTCTAAGCACTGCGACACTTCTGCTTTGGTTTGGTTTGTTTTAATACACAGCCAGCACGTTCTGACATGGTCCCTGGTGGTGTAACACTATCGTCTCCATAATGGAAAAGGCGATGACAAAGGGTAAGGTGTTGTTCGATACTAGGGCAGGGGATAAAGAGAAAAGAACATGCAGTGCTGGGAGAGCTGAAACGTTACCAATGCAACAGCTGGGAGACAAGAATGAAAACAAAAACAGACCAGGGAATACAAAGGGCAGGAAAGAGGTTGTTCATCGACCACATTTCAGATTACTTATCGCCTCTAGCAAGGAAGCCGACTGTTCCAACAGTTAGAAAACAATAAAAATGCTCTACTCCTGCCCTTTAATGACCTCTGGGTGGGTAATTTGTGATTTATTCAGCAGTGTCTGAGCTCCATTGCCAAAAGCAGGTGTTGCTCACGTAAGGGTTTCAGACAAATCTGAGAGATTATTCTCCTGTTGCCATTTTGAAAATCAGTAGCTGTGTCTACTTGGCACGGATTTACTCGTGGCACAGAATCATGGAAAGGTTTGGGTTGGAAGGAACCTCAAAGCCCATCCAGTCCCACCCCTGCCACGGGCAGGGACACCTCCCATGGATCAGGGATGTTCAAAGCCCCATCCAACCTGGCCTCGAACCCCTCCAGGGAAACATTTCTTTCTGATATCTCAATCTCCGTTCTTTCAGCTGAAAACCACTGCCCCTTGTCCTATCCCTGCACTCCCTGATCAAGATCCCCTCACAACTGTCACATGCTTCAAAATACAGGTTTTCTAATTTTTTGGTGTTTAGAAAAACACTTTAGCTGGCTAGGTATGGAATTCATTGGCAATCCTCTTTTTTCAACTTTGATTTCTTACCAAGCAAACACTCTAGAAATCAAGTCATAGGTATGCCTAAAATCTGAACACCATATATTCAGATGCAAAATAACAATCAGAACAGAATCCTTGACAACCACACCACAGAGGCAGCAGCTTTACCTCCCAACATCTTCCTTATCTCTCTCTTTGATGTTAACTGGGCTGGGCTTTCTCCTTTCTTCGTGAGGATGTCCTTGTCAGCGCCAGCGCGCAGCAGGTAAGCCACCACGGGCGCATGGTTCCGCTTACACGCCCAGTGCAAACAAGTCCTGTGAACGGAAAATGTTAATGCTGTTTGAAATACTGAATTACAGCAGACTAATTTCCACTCATTCTTCCTGCCTATGAAAGGAACAAGAGCTAATGCGTGTCTAAAATAAAAGAGGTTTTAATTGCAGTTCTCCTTGGGAGTTTACACTGGTTTTGGAGCCTGCAGTGACACCTGGTGATGGAGCTTTCCCTGACTATAATGCTCTCCATACCAGGTTACCGCAGCAGTATCGTTAAAGATCTTTTCCATTTATCCTTTATTAGGCTACTAACTTTTCTGGAAAAGTACATATAGAAAGAAGGCTCATGTATGCTATTTTAATTTTCGAAAGAATAATTTGTACTTAAAATACATCTGTAAATGTGAGCTAACAGGGATACAGCCCTACGATGCTATTTTCACTCATTAATTAAGGCTGTCGGCATCACGACTTGCACTGTTTGGAAAGTAAATGAAGTTTAAAATATTGTCAGCACAGCTTTTTTAAGCAGAGTTCTTTGCCCTGACAGAACCAGTGCTGCCAAGCGGAGGTTAGCGGTCGGACTGCCCCTGCTGTCCCTGGCTGTCAGCATCCCCCTCCCCAAAACAGCAGCTCTATAAAGCAACAGTGCAGTGACCTGGAGCTGGAGCAGCTTCCCGGGATCCCAGCAGGAGTGTAGCGTCTGCCCCTGCGGCAAGAGCAAAAATTGGGATCCCAGCAGGAGCAAACAGGGAGAGTGCAGCGAGAGCAACCACTGGGGGTTCCCAGCAGGAATGAACATGGGATCCCTGCAAAAGCAAACATTGGGATTGCAGCAGGAGCAAACAGGGACATCCTCACAGAAGCAAACACGGGGATCGCAGCAGGAGCAAAGACTGGGATATGCGGCAGAAGCGAACTTTGGGGATTGCAACAGGAGCACACAGGGATGCCCACACAGAAGCAAAAACGGGATCCCAGCAGGAGCAAACATAGGATCCCAGCAAGAAGTAAACTTTGGGGATCACAACAGGACCAAACAGATACATCTCAACAGAAGCAAAGAGGGAGATAGCAGCGGGAGCACACTTTATGATCCCAGCACGAGCAAACATTTGGATTGCTACAGGAGCAAACAGGGACATCTCCACAGAAGCAAATGTGGATATTTCAGCGGGAGCAAACATAGGATCGCAGCAGAAGCAAACATGGGGATTGCAGAAGGAGAAAACGAGGGGATCTCAGCAGAAGCAAACACTGGGACCCTGGCAGGAGTGAACACTGGGATCACAGCAGGAGCAAACATCGGGATCAGAGCAGGAGCAAACACTGGGATCAGAGCAGGAGCAAACACTGGGATTGCAGCAGGAGCAAACATCGGGATCAGAGCAGGAGCAAACACCGGGATCAGAGCAGGAGCAAACACTGGGATCCCAGCAGGAGCAAACACTGGGATCGCAGCAGGAGCAAATATCGGGATCAGAGCAGGAGCAAACACTGGGATCAGAGCAGGAGCAAACACTGGGATCGCAGCAGGAGCAAACATTGGGATCCTAGCAGGAGCAAACACTGGGATCGCAGCAGGAGCAAACACTGGGATCCCAGCAGGAGCAAACACTGGATCCCAGCAGGAGCAAACACTGGGATCCCAGCAGGAGCGAACACTGGATCCCAGCAGGAGCGAACACTGGATCCCAGCAGGAGCGAACACTGGGATCGCAGCAGGAGCGAACACTGGGATCCCAGCAGGAGCGAACACTGGATCCCAGCAGGAGCGAACACTGGGATCCCAGCAGGAGCGAACACTGGATCCCAGCAGGAGCGAACACTGGGATCCCAGCAGGAGCGAACACTGGATCCCAGCAGGAGCGAACACTGGGATCGCAGCAGGAGCAAACACTGGGATCCCAGCAGGAGCGAACACTGGGATCGCAGCAGGAGCGAACACTGGGATCCCAGCAGGAGCGAACACTGGATCCCAGCAGGAGCGAACACTGGGATCGCAGCAGGAGCGAACACTGGATCCCAGCAGGAGCGAACACTGGGATCAGAGCAGCAGCGACCACTGGGGCCCCCTTAGGCGGGGCGGCCCGCTCCTCACCAGCCGTTGACGTCGTTGCGGGCGTTGACGCTGACGCCGCGCTCCGCCAGCCGCCGCACCTCCTCCGCGTCGCCCCGCGCCGCCGCCTCCCGCAGCCGCTCCTGCCGCTCCCGCTCGGCGCGCGCCGCGCCCATCCCGCCCGCCGCGGGGGACGCCATTCGCGGTGACAACGCGGGCCCGCGCTTCGCGTTCCGGGCGCGCTCGGGGCCGCTCCTGAGTCCTCAGCGAAACCCTCAAAGCCTGGGTGGCGATACCTAAAATGCCGGGGAATCAAAAGTCAAAAACTCTTGCTGCTTTGGAGCTTGCTCCAGCTCTCTGCCTGACCTTGTTTTTCAGATCGATACCAACAAATCACAGAATCATAGAATCACTAGGTTGGAAAAGACCCACTGGGTCATCAAGTCCAACCATATGCCAGCAAATAAACCCTCTAAGACTCATTTGGGAGTTTTAGAAAGCAAGCATCCTTTAATCAAGCCTGGGCAACACAAGGGAGTGATCTTCGTCAATGATTTGTAGCGAGACAGGAGCTGGGACATGATATATTTCCCCCTTTTTTGTGTATAAATGTTCCACAAAATCTTACGCATATTCTGTTACTTTCCAATGACTGTTCTTAATGTTATTGTGAAGGCCACAGCAGTCAGATCTCTTGGCTCCAGCCTTCCTGCTGGACCTCACATTTCAGACAGGAAAAGACCACAAACAGGTGATTGCAGCAGAGATGGATCATATTGAACACATGATGTTGTCTTCTTCAAAAGATGAACAATGGAAAAACACAACATGAAAGAAAACATGCTATCAGACGGACATTCTGTCTAACTTTGAGAAAAAATACAATTACTTAGAAGAAACTTAATACTACTTTAGCTTGAATAGAAATTATTCCACTTATGGTAATAGTAACTACTTTTTGTATCAGAATCATTGAACAGTTTGGGTTGGAAGGGACATTAAAGCCCAGATGGGACAAACCCCATGACCCTTTCCACCCTGTAAGCACCATGGTCCTAAGGGGCTCTGAGATGTCCCAGACTGGGATCTGGAGGAGCTATCCCCAAGGTGCCCTTTTTAGTTTTACTAAAAGACAGCACATTTAACCGAGCGTCTACTTTATCCATAGCAAATTACGGGGGGAAAGTGTCTCCTTTTTCTGTAACAAATTTGGGGAAATTTCTCCTTTTTCCAAACAAATTGAGGAAAGTGATGCTGTGAAAAAGCCAAACTCAATAATCGCCAGCCAAGATTTGATTCTTATTATTCCTGTTATTATCACTCAAGCTAATTCATTCCCTTGACAGAATGATTTATTCATTCTTTCAATTGTGTCACCTTTTTTCCCTAGCATTTTTGGGAAAGTGTCTCCTTTTTCTGTACAAATTGAGGAAAGCGTGTTCTTTTCCCTAAAAAACTAGGTAATGTCTCCCATTTCCTAACAAGGAAGGTCTTTCTTTTTTCTGTAACAAACTGGGGGAGCAAATTGTCTGCTTTTACCCTAAGAAATTGAGGAAGGGGGCTGCTTTTCTGTAACAAATTGTGGGGGGAAAGTGTCTGGGTTTTTTCCCCCCACAACAAACTGATTAAAGTGCCTGCTTTTTCCCGTAACAAGTTGGGGCAAAAAGCACCTGCTTTTCCCGCAGTGAAATGGGAGAAGGGCCTCCTTTCTCCACAACGAACTGGAGAAACGGCCTGCTTCTTGCACTTTTATGCTTTTTGCGCTGATTCCTTCCACCGCGGGCCGGGCGGAGGGAGAGGACTCCGCTCTCTCAGAGGAAGGAGCGCCAACCGCCGCCATTTCGTCTCTGGCCAATCTCGGCGGCTGCGAGGCGCGCGCGGTGCATTGTGGGCAGGTGGGCGAGCCGCGCGCGCGGGGCATTGTGGGCAGCGCGAGCCGCGCCGCGTTTTCCCCTCTGCCAGTCCCTGCAGCGGCGGCCGCGGTGCATGGTGGGCAGGGGCGAGCCCCGCGCGCGCGGGGCATTGTGGGCAGGCGCGAGCCCGCGCCGCCATTTTGTCTCTGTCAGTCCCGGCGGCGCGGGCGGTTGGGGAGGAGAAAGCGGCAGCGTTCGGCGAGGGGAGGGGGGGGGCACGCGGCCACAGAGGACACGATGATATCGGCCGCCCAGCTCCTCGATGAGCTTATGGGCCGGGATAGAAACCTGGCCCCCGATGAGAAGCGCAGCAACGTGCGGTGGGACCATGAGAGCGTGAGTGCGGCGGGGCCGCCTCTCCCCTCCCTCCTTCCCTCCCTCTCCCCTGGCAGGGCCGGGCTTTGGCCGTGGCGGCAGCGGGCCCACAACGGCGGGGCTGGGCCCGGGACGCCCCGGAACCGGCGGGGAGGGAGGAGGATTCGCCGTAACCAGGCTCTGCGAGGCAGTTTGCAGCTGGGAGCAAAGAGTGTTTGCATTCTGGCGGTGGTGTCCGCGCAGAGTCCATAAAGGGGAGCAGAGGCCGGGGTGGCCGAGCCCTCCCGTGGGGAGAAGGAATCATAGCACGCGCGCGTGTGTGTGATTCTGCTTTACTGAATAGCAGCCTGCTGGCTTGTGCGGAGGCAGCCGAGACAGATGTTAGTAGTTTGGAAAACAAGTGTCCCTGGATCTCTTCCCGAGTGTGGCGTAGGGGAAGGGAACAAGAGTGTGCAGGCACTGGCTTAGGAGGCTGCAGCACAAGGAAGAGATGTAGAACTTTAGAAACTGAGGATTTTGCTAAGAAGTTTGTTTCTTTCTTTGCTTTCTAATTCAAAGGAGTTCTGCAGCTTCGGAGGGGTGGGGTGTAATGTAAACAGTGCCGGTGTTTTGTAGTGCTTCTGTGTTTTGTTTCTGTGGTGGTTCATTAATTTTCTGCACTAGGTAGCTCGAACAAGATTATTGTTGTTGTTATTATTATGGATTGGGGGTTTTCTCTAGCTATGGTTGAGCTCTAATTATAGAATAATAGGATAGTTTGGGTTGGAAGGGGCCTTAAAGATAATCCACTTCCAGCCACCCTGCGATGGGCAGGGATGCGTCCCAGTAGAATTAATGATTGATGACTTTTTAGTGACATCCGTTGTATTTATAAGTTGTTTCACAAAAGATCAGTGGCAGTTACAAAGTTCTGTAGCTGCTTCTTTGGGAGAGTTGAACACCCCTGAAATAACTTTTTCCTTCATTTACGATATATTTTCTTAGTTACAGTATATGTTAAAAAAATGCTGCAGTTACAATAGTTCATTTATTACCTGTGTGACAGGAATTTTTGTGGTTTAAGCTCCAAAACGCATTTAATTCCTCCCTCCCTCCCTTAGCATTTTTTGGGATGTTGTTATATTGGGAAGAGGAAGAAACATTAGCTGTCCTACATTGCATCTGAATCATAGAGGTGGGAATTTCACGTTTTCAAGTGAGAGTTATGTTATTTCAAAGATGGCTGATGCATGTTTTGGCTTACCTCCGTGCGTGAGATAAGGACAAATACCTGTCTTGTCTTAGACTCTAGAAGTTCAAGGAACTTTCCTCCGTCTTGAAAAGTATTGCTTATAAGCTGTGCATGTCAGGGGGAATTAGCAAGTTCAGGAAGTTTTCAAGTCCTTAATGGCTTTCTATGTTTCTCTTATTAACCAAAAACCATTACTCAATTAGATGGTCATTACTTGTTTTCTGCTGCTTCCCAGCTCAAAATAAGGAGTTGTTAGTTTTCTGAAGTAGAAAGTTAATGCTTTGAGGCACTGGTGTTGGTGCAGAGCAAACAGATAATGAGATTGCTTTTGTTTATTTCTTAAAGTGAGAAAGGTTGGGAGGTGATTCATTCTCTTTAATCACAGTCAGTGAACTTTCTTCATTTTCAAAAAGGATTTTTTCAGTTTTGGGCCAAAGAGATTGACCGCAACCGCAGGAATCTGTCTCTGACCTGTTGTTCAGTTTTGGGTCTCAGAAACAGGGCCTTGTCTCTTCTTCCTGGTCCCCCTGTGATAATTGAGGAAGCGGAGTTCTACCCTGTTCCTGAGGGCAGCGGGAGATTCACAGGCTTAGGGTTGAGCCTTCAGCCTTGCAGGAGCTGCTCCTGCTTTTGTTTATTAAGTTTATGGGGCCGTAATTAAATGCAGCCTCTCCAAACGGAATGTTTTCATAGATTACTGTAGTCTGCTGACGAGTTTGTAAAACAAATATAACGTTTCAGTTAAACTTACCAAACCACGTAAAGATTACATTTGCCATGCTGATTTGTTTTAAAAGAGAGGAAGTGCAGATAAGTTCGGACAGTAACATTAATTCATCTGTTTGGCTGCTGGGCTGCTTTTCAGATGAAGTATATATGCTAATGTCATCTCTTCTAAAATTAGACATAGGTCAATACGTAGCTTTTCAGGGTAAGCATGTTGTACTGGTACCGAAGTTTAGAATTTTGTGTTGTGGTTCAGCAGGTTTAGATATGGGAGATTATCAAAACAAGCTCATCTTTATTTTTCTCTTGAGTTGTAGCTTGCATCCAGAGGATATAAAAAGCATATTTGGAAGATACAGTGAAATACAACATAGAAGTAGCTTGCTCCGAAGGTGCGTTAGCAGAGTGCGTGATAGCTGGGAGCTTGTAGTTCTGATGGAACGTGTTGATTGTGTATTGTAATGCCTCAGGTTCTTGGACATGACTAAAGGCTTTAATCTCAAAGGATTGGCATCCCGCTTGCTGTATATTCTGTACTGTGATGTTTCCTTAGATGATCAGTTCTAGTTCTGCCGTAAAGGCTTTCTGGATTTTGTGGAGGAGATTATTAGTATCATATATTTCAGTCTTTCTGCTCACTGTCACATCCATAGACAAAGTATATCCCTGGAACAGTAACTTCATTGATTCATGCGTTCTCGCTCCAGTATTCTACTCGTACAAAACAAGTTCCTGTGGAAGTAATTGCACAAGAGTTTTGAGCCTGTTCTGTAGCACAAACAAGCCCAGCACTGCCTGCCTGCGCTTCATGCAGCGCTTTGAGATTGTGACAGTTGCTGCGAGGTACAGTGTTTTCAGATGGTGTGGAGGGGTGGAGAGCTGTGATGGACAAATGGCAGTGAGCAGTCACCTCTGATTGGAATGTAGTTTCTCAAAATGCAGGTTTTGTATTTAAAATATGATTTGATGGTATTGGCTATTTATGATGTGTTACATTGTTTTTTCATGGCACGGACCTAAATTGGTTTGCAATACTGATACAGAGCTGTCAATAGTTTGTTTGTTTAGGAAAGCTTTGACTTGCTTCACAGACTCCAGAAGAGGTAGCCATTCCTACCAGCTCTGTGGCAAAGGATATTGCGTTCTCACCTCCAAGAGATTTCAGGGATTAGTGAACTTGAGATGAAGAAGTGAGATGTTCCTAGTATTTGTCTGTATCTGTTCTAGTGTTTTAACCGCTAATCTTGCTGTAATAGATTGACAGTAATATTCCTTTCTGTTCCACCTTCTTGGTAGCAGAGCCATTGGAGTAATTTGGCAGTAAGGAACAAGTGCTTGTTACCTGCATAGATAAATATCTGTACTGAATTGCCTGTAGCTCCATTTTTGCAACTAGGGAATGCATTTCCCTGGAACTCCTGACTGTGCTGAGTGCAATGCTTGGATAAGCTGTGGAGGAGTTAGTGCCATTTGAAGCTTATCACCTCCGTTCAGTCCTTTAATGGCTCTGTGGTGCCTCCTCCATTTCTTGGCCCTTTCTGTTCTAATTCATCACGGATCACGGTGAGTGCAGGTAGGTGATTGGCATCTTCAGCCTGATGAAGTGTGTGCACCACACCGTGATGCTGAGCCAGAGCGATACCTTTCAGGGCAGCTGCAAGATTTGCTCAAGTAGTTTTTCTGTTGAAGCAAAATCAGTTGAAGATCATAATCAACTAGGTATGAGAGAGGGAGAAAATTGCTGCAGACACACGAGTCTGAACCACTCTAAGTGTTTCTCTGCAGGCTGTCTCTTAGGAGAGAATGTTAAGGAATTAACTGGGTACCACAGCATCCAGAGCTAGTCAGGAGAAACATACTGCAGCTTTTCAATGTGGGGTTTGTTGTTGTGGTTTTTATATATAAATAATTAGCACAATGTGTGACACATGTTTAAACTGCTTATTTTAATACTGGTCGCTACGGGTCTTGGCTGTAACCATCGGCTTGTAAGAGGAGGCTTTTTCCCTAGCAGTGCTGCTTCATAAAATCACTTTAATAATTTGTGGTGTTGTGTTGTTTTTCTTTTTCCTTCATCATACTTCTGCCTCTAAGAACTTTTGTCTTGCTCCTTTTGTTGACAGTTGTTTCAGAACTGCTACAGGCCAGTTTGCATAGTTTTTGAGGTGTTAGAAGAGTTTCTACAATTCTTTTTATAGCATAATCCAATCAGACCACTATTAGTGTGCTGTGTGGTAGGAGGTTGTCTAATCCATCCCTGAAACTTCTCCAGAAGTGCCTTTTCACTGACCCTAAATCTTGGATGTGAGGATGAGAACGTGAAAGAGAGGGTAGAGAGAAGTTATGTTTCTATTTACTTGTATGGGAATTTATCCCAGAAACTGCTCCCTTGAAACAGCTTGAAATCAAAACAAGTGATATTGCTGCTTTCAGGGAAGAGAACAGATTCTGAAAACAAATTTTGTCCAATAACTTTCTCCTTGCTTCCTGAGAAGAAAAATGTTTGTGATTTCGAGTGGTGTTTTCTTCACTATTCTTGATAAGTGTCTTCAGATCGGTGCCATAGTGTCCTGGCCTTGGTCCTGGGAGAAGCATTAGAGTGACATAACAACATCTTCCTGTGTGTGTGTTTTTCCCGTCCGTGGCTTGTTAGCGGAAAGCCTGTTTGTTTCTCTACATGATCTGCAAAGCAGTCAGGCCAACATGTAACTCCGGTAGGCTGATTTGTAGTCTGACTGTTAGCATGGAATGATAGGTCAGACCATTCTAATTTGATCAACTGGTGTCACAGACTTTTAGGGAGGTGTTGGTCTGGGGTAGGTTTGGGGTCTTTCTCCTCACCTCAACTTGTTAAAATATTTCACAATGCATCTTGAGTAATAACATGTCACAAGTCTTCGTGTGTGAGAGGTCAGACCTAGCCTGTAACACGCAGTAGCAGTTATTAGATCTGCTGAAAATTAGAAACTGATGTGACAACAGAGGTGATGTTAGAGGAACAACCAGGCTAGTTTTGGATTGACACTTATCATGTGAAGGGGAAAGGTCTGTTGAAGAATTAATTACTTAAGATTGCTTATGCAGGTATTTCTGATTGTATCTTTTTGGTTGTTGTGATGGACAGATGGGAGATATTTCTGTGTATGAACTTTGAGAACTGACCAACTTGACCAGCTAAGCCCTTGCTCTTGGGTAAGGGTGAATAATCTTTCTAACAAAAGCTGGTTTTATGCCATCATGTGTTAAGTATTTACTGGCTCAGCTATTGGATTGGCCTTTTCCTAACTTCTTGATGGTATTTTTCTGTTACCAAAAAGAACCTGACTTGCTAATGTAAAAATAGGCTATGTCGAAACAAAACAAACCCTTTTTTTAGTTGGCAGGAAGCCAGGTTAGAATGAATGCCTTCTGTGTCTGCCTTAAAAGATGCACAGTGTCTCTGCATGTTGTTTTGAAAGTAGGGATTTTCAAAAGCATTGGAATGAGGAAGCTTTGGGATAGTTACCATGTGTGTTCTTAAGTCTTTGAATGGAGTTCAGAATCCTTGAGACAGTACCTGAGCTTCGAATGCTGATGGCCTCTGTTCTCTGAGCCAGGAGCACTGAAGAGATGGAGGCTGAACACAAAGCTGTTACGGACCGGCTAAGAGGAATTTGCTTCTATGGTTCCGTTGCAGACATCCACACCCTCACAGGTTTTCACGGTTCAGGAATTTGGCAGTAACTTTTATTAGTCCGATCTGATTTAATTCCTTTGCAACTATCAGATACTGCATTGTATTTACAGATAGGTGACACTTTCCTGCACTCTTAAATATTTAGCAGTAAAATTAAGAAATCCCATTATTGCTGTGGTTACTGTCAGGATTTGGGTGTTTTGTCATTAAGATGCACCTTGCAGCACTTTCTGCTGCCAAATAACACAAGGATAGCGGGAATGCGTGTGTAAAATACACAGACATTTTGCAGTGTGCGAAGGGGTTTTTACACTGTATCTTAGGAAATGGGAGTGTATAACTAAAATTGCCAATTCACACGGAAAAAATTATGCCTGTTTCTTCTTTCTCCTTTGCCAGGTTTGTAAATACTACCTTTGTGGCTTTTGCCCCGCTGAATTATTTACAAATACCCGTTCTGATCTAGGTAAGTCTAAGCCTTATAATTTTTATCCATTTCTATGTAATTACAATTGAACTTCGGTTTGCATACTACATTTTAATCATTTAATGCTTGGTCAGAACACTTTGTAAGTGGTATAGTATGTTAAGAGCAATATTTATTCCATATCCTTCTTTTATAAGTGAGAAAACTTTTATTTTTTTATATTTTTTACTCTTACAGTGTAAGCTAAATTTATTGGGTGGGAAGGGGTTTTCTCCCGAATTGTTGGCTGCTAATTTGGCTTACTCTGCCTCAGCAGGGTTTTAACTTGATTTTGTGTAAGTGTTTTTGAGCTTCTTTCCTGTAGAGTCTCGTTTACTGTTACAGGCATTGCTGAAGGCCCTTGCTGTATAACCAGTAGCTTTCCAGTGACAGTGTGCAGACGACGTGTAGTTTAGGGATGGTAACTAGGAAAAACAGGCTGCTGGTCTTGCATTACTTTCCAAGTCCATTGAAAATTGGACAGGCTGGGCGTTTCAATATAACTGTCTTCATGGACTCAGGCCACATGTCCTCATTTTACTCTGTAAGATCAGCTGTTTTTAGTAGCCAGTTCTTCACTGCAAAGAATGCTGCCTGGAGCTTAGAAAGTGCTTGCTGAAATTACCCTTCATATGTAATTTTTACTGTTGTTTGGAGGTTTTAATTTTGTTTTTGTTTAAGACCCCAGGTGTTTAAGGTATTATTTTGATTGTGTAGTTTCACCTACTTAGAACTTGATCTGGAAATTCTATTTTATATGAAGGCTTTGTCATTCAGAGTCTTCTTTGGTTTTATAATTACTAAACAATGTCAATGCTCTTCTTTAATGTGTCTGTAAAACTCCAAGTAAAGGAAGCAGAAAAGCAGGAACAAAAGTCCCTGAGGAGTGCTTATAGCCCTGTTCTATCGCGGTGCACAAACAAGTGCTGATGGAGGGTGAATACAGCTTTCAAGACTGCAAACTTACACTTTTTCTGTCGTCTTTTTAGGTCCTTGTGAAAAAATTCATGATGAAAATCTACGCAAGCAGTAAGTATGTTGGTTGATCTGTTAAATGCAAACAGTGTTTCTAGTGTGCTTGATGTTTTTTAAAAGCAACTCAACCATGAGAAGCTAATTGCTTTTTGATTTACACAACATTTACATGTATGATACTCTCTTACCTTGAGCAAGAACTCATTCCACTGCAGGTTTATTTGTTTTTCATGTATTATGCAGTGATGTAAGCTTTCATTCGTGTTTTCCCAGGTATGAGAAGAGCTCTCGGTTTATGAAAGTCGGCTATGAAAGAGACTTCTTGCGCTACTTACAGAGCTTACTTGCAGAGGTAGAGCGCAGGATTCGAAGAGGCCATGCTCGTTTGGCACTGTCACAAAACCAACAGTCTTCTGGGGTAAGTCTGGAAGGATCGTTTTGGGCACGTTCTCTTTACCTTGTCTCTTTGGGTAGAATATATTGTTCTCCAGAGGAATCCCATTAGATAAGTCTCTTCATCTGTTAGCCTGTAGGTCGCACCTAGCCGTAAGGGACCATGTGAGTGGCTGCACAGTCAGCAAGAGTCCCTCTCTGTTTCCTCAGAATCAGTATCTGTTCTCCACCCTGGCACGCCAATCCTGCCAATTGCTATCTTTGCCCTGTTGACCTCAGCTTACCTTCTCTCCCTAAGCTGTACGCTTCCCTCTGTATCTTGAGGATATTTCTGAAGTAGGCAAGCACCAGTTCTGTCACAGCTGATGGAGCACTTGGGCAGCAGCCTCTCTCTGCTCTGGCGCCGTCACTGGCGGGGTTGCCAAAGTGGCACGACAGTCTGTCTTTCTCAGTTCCAAGCTGTATACTAGACAGCTGTTACTGAAAAGTAACAAATTTGAAGTCAAATTTGGGTGTCTGCAAAGGTATGTAATAGCTGCCTTTCAGTTCCAGAGTTTAAATTTAGAACTTTGAGTTCAGATGTCTTAGCTTTTATGGGCCAGGGCCTTGAATATTTTTGTTGATTTAAGAGGAATTAGTGTGACTAGAACTTGCTTTGCTCGGCAGGAGTGGAGTGAGCTGTGTTGAGGAGGGTTTTGTGTTAGAGTAGGCTAGTGTTAGTAGGTCTTCATGGGAGAAGAGCAGGAGGAGGTTATTCCTGAAGTGTCTCTGGAATATGAGAAGACAGGCATTTGTGTAAAGTTATTTTTAAGTAAAACCAAACAATCCACTTGCACTCTTTGGCAGGGAGCAGGACCTACTGGCAAAAATGAAGAGAAGATTCAGGTGTTAACTGACAAAATTGATGTACTTCTACAGCAGGTGAGTTTTATTTTTTACCCTCAGTAGGAGAGATCTCTTGCTTCTGCTACTTGATCAAAAATTACAGTAGAAGTTTTAAATTGTCCTTTAGATTGAAGAACTGGGTTCGGAGGGGAAGGTGGAAGAGGCACAAGGAATGATGAAACTTGTTGAACAGCTAAAGGAAGAGAGAGAATTGCTGAGATCTACAACTTCAGTAAGTAATGTGACTGTAGTTCTGTCAGATTTACTTCAAACTTGGGTGCAACGGTATGTTCCTAATAACCTCGTCCTAGCGCTGAAGGCCTGCGAGCTCTGTGCAGAATCCTTAGACAAAACAGTCACATTTCAGTGTGTTAACCCAGTGTGTTATTTAGCATGTGTGTTATTTACCCTGGAGGTGTTCAAGGCCAGGTTGGATGAGACCTTGAGAACCTGATCTGGCTGGAGGTGTTGGAACTGGATTAGCTGTGAGGTCCCTTCCTACCCAAACCATTCTGTGATTATTTGTAGTTTGGGAGTGGGTTTCATGTGCATGAATGGTGAGCTTATTTACACAGCAGTCTTGGAGGAGAGCTTGCATCCTACTGTAGCCAGGGCTTTATTATTTCACGGAGTCTGTGTCACAAAAAAACCCCTTGTGTTAGGGCGGTGACCGGAGACAGGCGTTTGGCTCTGAGAACTACAGAAGCCAGAGGTAATACGTGAAGTAGCAAGTTGCTGTCATCAAAAAGGAGATCATGTTTAAGCATTCTATTGTAGTGTTTAATAATACTGTCAAAAGTGTCATTCCTGTTTTATTTCTAGAAGTTCATGCATGTTGGAGGCAATATTGTTTGTATCCATAGTATGGATGAACATGAATGCATGAACATTGCACAGATAATTCCAGTGTGTTTCTTGTATGCAACAGCAAATTAAATTCACCACCATCCTATTAGATAGAAGCCCAGCATTCCTTCTTTGTGTTTCTTCATGGAAAGTTTTAGCCTTGTCATTCCTTGAACCTTATGTCATGGTTATTCTAAACCTCTTCACTGCACTGGTTTCTGGATAAAAATTATCTTTTGCTTTACTGTATATTTTTCTTTTGCAGACTATTGAGAGCTTCGCGGCCCAAGAAAAGCAAATGGAAGTTTGTGAAGTTTGTGGAGCATTTTTAATTGTAGGAGATGCACAGTCCAGGGTAGACGACCACTTGATGGGAAAGCAGCACATGGGTTATGCCAAAATAAAAGCTACTGTAGAAGATTTAAAAGTAAGTATCTCTCCAGTTATTTAACATAACAAAGTGCTTGGAGGCTTCCTGTGGTAACCAGAAGGCTGTCCAGTTTCTCAAGGGGGTGATATACTCTGAAGATGGTGTATAAAAATTAATTCCACCACGTCTTTAGTGCTGTACTTGCACTGGCATTCTTTGTCATATGTAGTTACACCAGATGTAAGCAAAGATGTAAATTCAGGTGGGAATTTTGTATGGCCTCTGTAAAAGAATGTCGTGTGGCCTCTGTTCTTGTGAGAATGATGAGAAAAAAGTTCTGCAAGACAAAGGGTTTCCATTTCTGGCGTTTTAGAAGGGGTTTCTATGTCAGCCATCCTGTGGGGAAAAAAGCTCTGAAATATTTGAAAAGCTTAAGCTTCTGCATTCTCAGAATGTATGAACTCAGTCAGATGGAATGATTTGTCTTGAGGAGCTTTCATTTAATCCAGTGAACTTCTTTTGCAGGAAAAGTTACGAAAAAGAACAGAAGAACCTGACCGTGATGAGAGGTTAAAAAAAGAGAAACAAGAACGAGAAGAGAGAGAGAAAGAGAGGGAGCGAGAAAGAGAGGAGCGGGAAAGGAAGAGACGACGTGAAGAAGAAGAAAAGGAAAAAGAGAGGGCTCGTGATAGAGAGAGACGTAAAAGGAGTCGTTCACGGAGTAGACATTCGAGCAGAACATCTGACAGAAGGTGCAGCCGTTCACGAGACCACAAAAGGTCAAGAAGCAGAGAAAGAAGGCGAAGCAGGTTGGTGGGTGTGCACATCTGCACATGTCCGTGTGTGTGTGTTCATGTTAAATACTTTTCAAAACATAGAATTCTCATGGGGACTCTGTCAGCCTGGGTCCCATCACTGATGTGTTAGCATCACTGTTCTTGTTCCTAAGTGAACTCATGCTTTGCTGGTTCTGAGTGTAAACAAATTTTGCTGCATGTGCACTATTTTCTCTCCGTTTTGGGAAACAGGTGACACCATTGTGGTGGAAGTGGTCTTAGGAGGGAGCTTTGAGTAGACAGGTGCTCACAAAGAACAGGGTCTCGTTTTGTTTATTCCTTAAATTGCTCTTTAATTCATAGTAGTGGGTATTTTTAAGCTCTGTGGTTGAATGTTTGAGTAACTGAAGAAGGCAATATGAGGCTAGGTCTCATGTACTGAGAAATATTTATATACACTACGCTAAGGCTTGCTTTAAATATCTATTTTCTGGAAACATTCAGTGTATTAAAGTAGTAAAATACTGGCTGACATGTACATTTTTGACATTTTCTCTGAATGTTAAGGAGTCGTGACCGAAGAAGAAGCAGGAGTCACGATAGATCTGAAAGGAAACATAGGTCTCGCAGTAGGGACAGGAGACGATCAAAAAGCCGGGATCGGAAATCCTACAAGCACAGAAGCAAAAGCAGAGAGAGAGAGCAAGACAGGAAGTCGAAAGAAAAAGGTATGTTTGTGTGAAGACTGAGTTTGCATCAAATTCTGAAAGCAACGTTTCCTTAAAGCATCAAAAGCTCTTAAATCTTTCAGGGAGTGACTGAAAGTTCCTGGCATCCCATCAGAGCTGGTTTATAATCTGTAGATGTTGCTGTTAACAGATTTAAAGCATTTTGTTGGTTCCATTTACTGTTAATGCATGTGTGTACATACGTATACCCCAGCGTACACCTCTTCTCTGTTACAGTAGTTATTAAAAGCTTACTGCTTTCTCTGCAAATTAAGTGTGGGAGGATTTTGATGTATTCTAAGACCTGTTTACTGTTAAAAAAACATGAGTGAATATCTTCTATTCCTACCTACTGCAGTTGCCCTTTACCAGCACAGTTCTGTAGGACATCAGTAGCTGCTTTTTCACCTGTACCATCTATCACTTCTCTACGCAATCGTATTTCCTTTATTTTCCTTTAACTGTGCTTTAAGTTTTTTTCTTATCTATGATTGCAATCCAAGATCAGTCTCACAGGCTTTCTGTAAGGCTTTAAATTGCAGCTTCATGCCCTCTCCCCAGTCTCCTGCTCTTCCCTCCACCCTTTCCCCTATTGATTTTGGTGGTGGTGTGATTTAAATGAAGAGAGATTTGCTCTGTTGGTGTTCAGGTGAGTCTCAAGGGAATGCTGTGTGAGTCCTTGGAACGCTTTTATAGCGGTACCTGCCACATACGTGGTGACTCACTGCTTTGTCAAAGGCTGCTGTTCGGAAGCTTTGCCTTTAGGATTCGAAAGAGTTACGGAGAGAACACTACACACATCCACATTCTCTGAAAAGGTATTAACTGGCTGTTAGTGTTAAATTTTCCCCTTTAAAGTCTTGGCACTTCTGGAGGAATGTAATACTGACTCCTGGCTTAACCTGCTGGCTCTGGGGTGCTGCCTCATGTCCTATCTGGAACAGCCGCCCCATAGTTAGAGCTGACTGCCAGGAATGGACACAACAGTGTTGTGTTCCGAAGGTACCTCTGAGGTTCTCTGGAATGCAAAGTGCTACGTGCATGTTCCTGGATTGCATAGTCTTCTTTGTTCTACCTTGTCTTCTCCCTGTTTATCCAGCAGATTAGTTCCCAAAGTGCTGGTAATGCTTTGTGTATTTTTCTTGCCCGATTTCCTTGGCCCATTTGAATTTTTCTGGTTTATACTGCGGTACATCTCCAGTATTGATTCTCCTCTCTTTTTGCCTTGCCCTCTATAACCAAGCGAGGTTTTGCTGCTTGCTCTTTGGCAGGGGACTGGCGCACAGTGTTTCAGCTTGAGTTCAGTACTGCAGCCTCTATCTGTCCTTTTATTACTTTATTCCTACCTGATACTGTGCATTTTTTTCCTCCTTAATGAACAGATTTCTGATACTTAGTCAAGAATGTCTCATTCACTGTTCTGTATTTAACAACGCATATAAATATGTTCTTATTCTTTCAAATTTGGTCTGATTTTGAGCTCAGTGGCTTTTCAGCTCTTTCCTCGATCCTTCCATAAACAGAGGAGCTGGTGAACTTCCTGCAGCACCTCGATATTTTTAGTTTTAACTTTACTGATTTCCTTGCTGGCTGTTTGATTTGCTGCTTCCTCCTTTCTTCCTCCAGCAGTGGGAACAGTGAGGTGATGCTATGAGCGGTGATGAAAATTCCACCTGGGGGAATAATTTACTTTTTTTTTGCCTATGTAATCATAACATTTATAGAAACACCAGTAGGCCTGAGAGCAGGACTGTCATGCTGGAGATATTTGTGTTCCCTTCATTGGGAAAATGCTTAATAAAAACAGAAGGGGAAAACCCCAAACCTGTAGTATTGAACAAACTAGCATTGGATTTGTAAGATGAAGCTGTAAACAGCCTCACGTTTGCAGTGTGGTATGGGCTGAGCAGACAGCTTTGGAGCATCACATACTGAAGCATGTGGCTGGCAATCTGCTCTGCTGCTTGCAGAAAAAGAAGTCAGGTAGAAGTTAAGACTTAACTTACGTGGCTCCGTTGGGAGTATTTGCCTCAGAATTCGATTGTCTTTGTGTCCATCGTTATAAAAACAAGCAGCAAAAGCCTGGCTGTAACTCCTCACGGTAGTGCCTTTTGTCTTAAAATCTCGAACTGCATTATAAACATGAATCGTCACAGGGAAGAAGCCCAAGGCTTGCCTATCTTTACACTTCATCTTAACGCCGTACTTCACAAATTCAGAACTCCTGGTGTTTTGTTCACTAAAATACTGTGGAATACAGTGACTTTCAAGACTGTGAGGGAAAAAAAGTACATGTAGAAATGGAGACCCTTAATTTGTAACTTGAGTTTCAAGAGCAGGGATGCATTTGCTAAAGGAGGGAGCCTGCCAGCCATAAACACCTGCTGGGTTCTCTTAAGCTAAGGCTTAGCTGAACACAACTGCTGTTCATGTAAGCCAACTGCAGAATAGGGGAGATAATTGTTTGAGTTTTATTTCAGAAGGGGCAGACACCTGTTGTGCCAGTAGCTTAATTTTACATGGGGGGGTGTGGTGTTAATTCTGGGATGGGCCTTCAGAGCACCTTAATGTGGCCCTTCAGCTTCCTTAACTGGGATTCGTCTATTTGTATCAAAATACTAATACCTGTGATTATGTTTTGGTGTTAGTGATTAAACCTCAGTAAATGTCAGAACACCCACATCCTCAGTAACACTGGATATTGTGTTTAACTGATTTTTGCATTCTCTGAACACTAAAACCATTCACATTACCTTGGTAAGAATTCTTACAAAATTCATCTCAGTCACACACTGAACTCAGTCAGAAAAATGTGCATGTATCAAATTGGGAAGCAAAGTCAATGTATGGTTGTACCTAATAGATCACAGCTGGAATGATATACACAGTTGCAACAGCAAGCTAATTGTGTGTGCTTTTAATGAAAGAAACCTTACTGATTAGAAATGAAGTGGAGGAACGTAACCACTTGCAGGTACTCCTGGAGCAGAAAGAAGTTCAGTTGTTGCGCTATTTGTTGAATACGCTTTCTCGGTTCTGCCTGGCGAACTGAAGGTTTGCTGTGGTAAAACTGTTGTATTTTTAAAGTTTTTAGAAGAGTCTCATCTTTCCTAACGCAGTTTAATAGCAAATTTTAATCTTAAAGAAAATTACTTTTCCTGACCAAATCCAAGAAACAAACAAGCCAGATCACCCCCCTGCACACTGCACATCCATAGGGCTATTAAGATCTACCGTATCTACATAGGACAGAAGATAAGATTATTGGGCTGACTACTAGTCCTCTGCGGGGAAACAAGACTACTATTCCTCAGTGGATCTACGGGTGCATCGGAGATACCTATAAGACTCAAAAAGAAGACTTTTTAACAAGGTTAGTTAGAGTGCAATCTACCTGCGGAGTTGCCAAACCGAGGGCAGACAGGTACCAAATGGTTAGTCCTGAAGTCAGCTTTGACATCGCTGCGTGCTTTCCCCAGGCACCGTGTGCTGGATGTGCTGCTGCAGACGAAACCTCAGGGGTAGCATTCAGTAGGCAGTTGCCCTCATTTCTGTGTGGGGTTCTACCCCTCCCTTTGGTAGCCTGTTTTAAAACAAAGACGTTGGGATGTTGCTTCTCTTTAAAGCATAATTTCTGCTTTGTCCTGTGGAATACAGAAGTGTGTTGTGCCAGTCTAGGTGATAACATTGTTTAAAATAGCTTTTTCAGGGTATTGGATCTGTTTGCTCCTGTCTTGGGGATATATATACACACATATATTTATATTATTTATTTAATTGCCCGGATAGCAGGGAATAATCAGAAAAAAGAGCGTGAATGTTGTTCTGTGTGATGACATCAGAGAGGTTGGTTTTTTGGATTATTTCTTTTTTGCTCTCCAAAGTGTCCTTACTGATGAAAGGTTGAATGATCTGGTGTGAAATAATACAGAAAGAATTGATATTTTTGTTAAATTTGGAAATACTGAATTTATGGATGAGGCATGCAGCTCTGATGGGGAATGGTTTTCTTCCCATGCAAATATTTTTATTTCTGGCTTCCTTCCTTCGTTTAAGATTTACTGAGGGAAAAGATGAGTTTGTCAGCAAACTCCAGTCACCTTTCTAACTCGTGAGGAGTGGGGTGTCCTTCCCACCTTGCTGTCCCTTTGCCTTTGGAAAACAGTGCTTTTTATCTTATCTTCCACATTGTACCCCTGGGATTTTTTAAGGCGTGGATTATAAGTGACTGCTGGTTGTGTAAAATCAAGGATTAACATTGCTGCCGAGCATGCAGCTTTGGTGACATTCTCTACAGTAATTTGATTGTCACCGTGGCCCCCAGCCTCAAAGCCAGCAGCGCTTAAGCTTCTTGGTTTCCCCAAGTATTTGCTTGTTTGGGGTTGATGGTTTTTTAACTGCAAGCATTGATGTGTTTGATAGCCGCAGCAATGTGTTATCCCGTCACTCTTTCTGGAGCCTCTTTTCAACGACGACATTTAATGAGAATTGTGAACCACAGGCAGCCCCACACGTCGTGAATTAAACCTTTGGGACAGAGTCCCTGATAAGTAAGGAAGCCGTGCATTGAAATTACACTTTGGCCAAACTTCTTGACTGCCCCATTAGCCCCAGCCTGTGTGTTTTGGCAGAGAACCGAGCAGCTGCCTCTGTTAGGAGCTCTGTCTCTTCTCCTCTCTTCCCGCCCTCTGCTGTCCTCTCTGACCCCTTTTGTTCCCTCTCTGTTCCAGCTTAATTTGATAACCAGGTGTTACTGTTATTGCCATAGAAAGTAATTGTCCCATTTTATATGCAATATGTATCTCACATGTGCAATGTTTGTTTTTACTTTGAAATCCATGGTCAATGTCTTCTTTCATGGCAGAAAAGAGGGGATCTGATGATAAAAAAAGTAGTGTGAAGTCCAGTAGTCGAGAAAAACAGAGTGAAGACACAAATACAGACTCGAAGGAGAGTGATACTAAGAATGAGGTCAATGGGACCAGTGAAGACATTAAATCTGAAGGTGACACTCAGTCCAATTAAAACTGATCTGATATGACCTCAGATCAGACAGAGGTAAGTGCATTATTTCAAACTTTGATTAGGGCTTTTTGTTACTGTTTAACAGTGCAGCGTAAGTATGCACAGATGAAGATGGAACTAAGCCAAGTAAGAAGACATACTAAAGCAACTTCTGAAGGAAAGGACAGTGTAGTCCTGCAAAACATTTTGAGGTACATTGTTTTGTCTCAGCTCTTTTGTAGCAGACTCGTGCCCCCATTAGTGTGCCTCTTTGGGACCTATTTGTAATATAGCCACCATAGACAAATGAATGATCCTTTTTTATTTTTAGGGATTTTGTTATCGTTTTTAAAAAAAAAAAAAAGTTGCACTGTTTTTGTATTTAAGTCCATATTGTGTTGGTACAGCAGAAACTTTTGCTTTAATATTTAATATTTGAGGCACATGTTGGACTATTTTGTTTTTATATAAACTGCTAGTATTTCTTTGTCAAGGATGTTTCTAGTTTTTTTGCTTTATTGCCTTGCATTCTAATGCAGTTTGTTCTGTAACTCGAGAGCCAGTAGCATTGGATTGATGGAAGTGTAGGGTTTATGAATTATTGCAGCTGACTACCATACCTCACACAGCGTTGGTGTTGTGAGCGGCCCATGAAAAGCCAAATTAAAAATCAAGGATTCAGTCAAACTAAGCAGGTACTCATGCCAGGTACTCCTTTCTCTACCCACATCCATGTTTGAATGCTGTTGCCTGTAATCTTTAAGCTTACTGTTGTGTTTTTGATTTTCGAGATAGTGAAAAGGACTTTTTTGTGTATTGTGTGACTACTGTTAATCTGATGTTAACAGAATGGAATTTTCTTTCAACTGTGTGTAGGGATGCAGTGCTGCCCAGAATTAGATATCTTTAAAGCGTTTAAAATGCAATAAACACTACATAATAACCGCCTTGTTACTTTCAATGCAATGCGAGTCTTTAAGAGGTATGTGTTTAATATTTCCTACTGCGTAGGAGAATTTGCAGCCAGCCAGAGTACAGAGAAATGGAATGGCTGAGAGCAGCCCTGAGGCAAATGGGAATGCACAGATGCCACCAAACGATTGCAGTGCTCATGGCGGGAATATTTGCTGAAAAGCTGTTTGTTGGCAATGAAAGAGCTAAACAATCGGAAGTAGAAATACTGTGTTAAAAGGAAAACTTGAGGTTTTCTGCCATTTCTTGACGTAGCTCTCTTATTCTCGCAGAAGGTCTTTAGTTGTTTACCTGAAATAAGGAACTAACAGTGGAGAGGAAAGCTGATAAATGAGCTGCTTGCAACAGAAATTGTTATTGGAGTTCCGCTATCTATGATAGGAACTCTAAATGTTGGTTATGAAACCGTTAATGCTACGTTATTGCTTCTAAAGCCAGTGGTGTTCAATGTGAATGGTTTGTAGAGTTAAGATGACAGCTAACAACTGGGCCGAGGTGTAGGAGTGGTGAACGCAGTGCTCGTAGTGCTGCCTAACTGTCTGCTTTCCCAACATTTTGCATTGTAGGACTCCTACCTGAAGAGTCTGCGAAGACCGTGGAAGACAGCTTAACCTGAAGATCTGCTTTAAAATGAGGTGAAAGAAAGCTGTAGTGGCGTAGAAAAATATAAAGTTGAGTTAGAAATTTTTTTTTTTATAAAATTTAATTCAGGACTGGTGTTTCCTCCCAGAGTTCAGAGATGTGTTGATAATAGCACATATGCTACTGAAAATATAAGTCCTGTATCCTTTTTTTCTTTTAAGACTTTTTAAGATAAGAAACCAACATAACCTGAACACATGGCTTGCTCAGTGTTTAATTGCAAGTTTTCATTCTTGGACTTTAAAACACAAGATAAATGTTTAGTATTTGTGTGAATCGAACTAAAACAAATCCCATTTTTACAACTAAGCTATTCCTAGCTTCTTGATATATGAGAAATGGAAATAAAGTATCTTTGAATTTCTGTTACAAATTTGATTGTCTCTGTCCTTGAACGTTTAATATTAAATAAGTTTCTTTCCTAATAAATCTACTCATGTCTTCAAGCTTAGCCCATTAATTTGGGTGCTTAGTTATTCTGTGGTGTTTGTGGGTTTGTTCTTTTTGGTCACAGCAGTTAGCATTTCATTTCCAGATGACTTTTCCAGCAGCATCATGGCTGCTGGCTTCCGTGTCCCCCAAAACATGCACCTGATGCTGCAGTTGGCTAAGAAAGTGCAGAAATATCACAGTAATGATGTGGCCTTTATAAAGCAGCTGGACTTTTACAGCATTATCATAAAGATGCCACTGCTGCCATGGCCCCTCAGGCCCAAGGGAAATGCCACCAGATTTTCTAGGAATGCAGCAAAGCAAGCAGCTCATTTAAGTAAGCACCTCCTCTGTGCTTTCTCTGTACTGGTTGTGGCATCGTGATGGTCTTTTATTAGGTGTTAAAAATGCTCTGGCCCACAGTTTTTCTGGATTGTGTTGGAACTGCACGCTGTGCTGTGCCACGCGTGCCCCCAGCCCCCAGGAAAGAAAGAGAGCAAAGGTACCTGAAACAACTGATACTTTAATATTGAGGAGTAGCAATGTCAGTCCAGTACAAGTTTAGTGCAAACAATAGTTGTCCTTGGAAGAACAGTAAGTTTTGTAAACTTTGTTTTAGTTGTCATACCAACAGGTTATCCTTCAGAGGGAAAACCCCCCCAGATCCTGTTAACAGAACTGGTGTGCCTTAGTTTATCAAACTGCATAGAACATACAAAAATAGTTCTCTGAATGCATAGAGTCACTGTTACTACGATTAAAGTTTTAGTCTTTAGTCAGTTACCCTGTGGAAACTAGAGCAAATAAAGCTTTTTAAATCTGCTGCTCCTCTAGGTGACTGCTCAGGGGCCACTGGAGGCAGCCTGCACACCCATCTCCTACACGAAGGAACTGAGAAGTTAGGTACTTGTAATTTAGAGCCATTTAGCTGCTACTGTCTTTCAAACAGTTATTGCACATAATCTGAGCTATGCTGGAATGATAAACACACAACTGTTGAAACAGAAGCTCCTTTCCTGTCCTGCAAGAAAATCTAAGTGGGAGCTGTAGTTTGGAAATCTTACTTCATATTGTGTCCTAGCCTTGAACTCACCTGGAGCTGAACTGAGCTTTGGAGGGACCCAGCTCATGGAGAAAGGGGGGCCAGGATGGGGAATGGGGAGCTGGCACAGGTGGAGTGATAAGATAGAGAAAAGGAGGAAGGAGGATGATGACTGAATGCACTAAGCAAGAATTTTAAGCCTAAACACATCCTTGGGAAAATTAATAAGCAAAACCATGGACCATGTTTGTGATCCCTTGCCCAAGCTCAGGAAAAACATGAGCTTGCTTTTGGAAGGTCACTTGCTTTGTGACTCAGATGCTCCCTAATTAAGCAAGGCTGTAATATTTTTTTGTGGAGGTGGAGCGATACATTCTCCTATGGGAAACACACATTGAAATGTGGATGCTTTTACTCTGCTTGTTTTCAGGCTGGGGAAAATTCTTCTGTCATTTCAAGCATTAAATATTTCTATCACCAGCAGGCAAAAAAGGCATCTTGGGAAGCCTTTGTGAAGAGGCAAGGGATTAAAAACTGAGAGAGGGGAGATTTAGACGAGATGTTAGGGAGAAATGTTTTCTCCTTTGAGGGTGGGGAGGCCCTGGCCCAGGCCGCTCGGAGCTCCTGATCCATGGGAGGTGTCCCTGCCCGTCGGAGGGGTGGGACTGGTTGGGCTGTGAAGGTCCCTTCCAACCCAAACCATCCCATGATTCTGTGATCGAGGATGTACAAGTTTGATGTTTTAGAAAGCAGCCAAATACCCTGATGTTTAACTTAATTAGGAAATTTAAAAATATATATACACACACACAATTTCCTGTCTTTTCCATGAGCCTTAATTGGTAAAAGAGTAGGAAAACTCAACATAAGTTTCATGTCAGTAATTAAGTCTTTCCTGCCCTCTAACGCTAGAACACCCTGGAAGCCCTGTGATTTTAGTAGACAAATGAGGTATCCCTTATCTGAATACAGTCTCGAGTAAAAAAATAAAAGGAAAGGGGATATTAAATATAAAAGATAAACTATTAGTTAAAATAGTAACCCCAACAATAACTTAAGGTTTTACACAAAGTCCACTGGCTGCCTTCAAAGGCAGCAGCAGCCTGCAGTTAGCCAGCTTTCGTAGCCCAGGTGTGTGGAGCCGTCAGTAGGTGAGCTTTGCTGCTCTGCTGTTGTAGCACGGCCTGTCCGTCCCAGCCCCTGCGGCGCTTCTGAAAGGAGAGTTGTCGCTTCTCATAAGCACTAACTCCAGCTCCTGGAAGTCCTGAAGCCTAGCGACATCCTTGTCCTTTCAAAGAGAAGACCAAACTAGGTGTTAGATAGAAAGATAGCTGCTCTTCCCTTGTAAATATCCATCATAATGGCTGCAGGAAGGAAAAACTAAAATTCCAGAGACGTTGCACCCAAGCATAGGAATAAATACAGACACAAAAATCCCTCTAGCTCTTTCTCCCACTCTCTTTCAAAGCACATCTGGGTTTTTTGTTTTTTCAAACCGTACTTTTTGGCTCCTTGAACCTCCTTCTGATTTGACTGTGTGTGCACGTCACTGAACACAGAGTTGTGACCAAACTGATTCCCTTTACAGGTATTTTAGTATCAGGAGAGCATGTTCAGCTGCCATCAGCACGGCTTTAAATTATTCACAGAGCAGTTGGTGGGCTTTCCCCTCGCTCTTTGTTCTAAGCAGGCAGAGAGTGAAGCAGCACCCAGCAGTTGTGTTCAAAGCACAGTGATGCACTCTGATACAGTTAAAGCTTCTGGAGCTGAAATATGCAGCCTATTTACCAGGAACAGGATGAGTTAAGATGAAATTCTAAGAAAAGCCCAAAATCCTTTTCAATTTGTGAGCTTAACCTAAGTTTTTATTTTTGAACACAAGGCCACATTTTGATGACCTTTTTATAAAAACACCTCTGCTGCCTGCAGAGTCAATTAAATGAATCCCTGGTTTCAGTTCTTACCTTTCTTACGAGGGTATTGGGTAATTTTCTGATCTTCTCCACTTGTTCTGGATGGACGCCCAGTTCACAGCAGCTCACTCTGAGCAGATCTTGGTAGGTCAGTTCCTGTCTGTCCAGCTCAATTTCGATGAAGTCTGTGTCCCTCAGGTTCTGGACTCTCACCTTCAGCACAAGTTCTGAGTGGAAAAAAAGGATTAAAAGAGGTTGGTTGAAGGTTTTTTTTTTCCAAAAAACCCCAAGCAAAACCCAGCATGGACGTATTTACCATTATCTTTTGAACACAGGTTTTATAATACAGTATCTAATAACTGTGTAATTAATGAAGCTCCGTTGGAACAGAAATACACAGGGAACCATCATTACACTGTAAAAATATTAATCCAGGCACTAGGTGAAGCTGTTCCCAAACTCCCAGAGATATGTTTGGTACCGGATAAAACACTGCATAACTTGAATATTGACGAATATTGACGGTGCTTAGACCCGTCCCTCCATCGGTTCGCAAAGCATCACTGCATTTAAAATACAGCACGACACTTGGTTTACTTAGAGCAGGAAAAAAAGTTCTTTTGGGGAGCTTTTGGCCAAAGAATTCAACGCCTCTGCCTCAACTCCACGTGAGCCTGAAGGAGGGACAGTTCTTCAAGTTCATCTTGCACCCAGTAACCAAACCATGGAACAGCACAGGAGAGAAGGGTGGGGAATCGCATTTCATTACCTTGCATGTTACATGGGAAAGTTCCCGTAAGGAAGAAGGGCTGGAAGGCTGGGGCGGGTGCGGAGCCGTCCAGACGCAGAGGTACGGGCTGTCTGGGCACAACCGGCGAGGAGTGAGCTCTGCGGGGAGGCGAGGGCGGCTGCTCAGTGGGGCCGTTCCGCGCAGCAGGGTCGGTGGCTTCTGGGACGGTGACGGCTGACGCCGGGGCGGGCGGCAGTTCCACAGCCTCCGGGGCAGGCAAATCCTCTTTGCTGCTGCCCGACGTGGGTGTGCGTGTGCTCTCAGCCGGAGGGGTTGATGAACAAGGGCTATTTTCACCCTGGGAAGAAGAGGTGGAAGCACTTTCATGCTGCGACTCTGCCAAGCTGTCCGGAATGCTTTCTTCAGAGTAGCTCCCAACAACTGGCAAGTTTAAATCCTTCACTCCTTGACATTCAGTTTCTTCCTCTACTAATGAAGTTCAGAAATCGGGGGCAGGGGATGGAGAGAGAAAAACCCCACCATGTTATTGCAAAGATCCTCCTCATTTTGAATACACTTTTCCTGCCGTATCTTGATCACATTCTAAGGCAATTGAAGGATGACAATAAATGTATCGTAAACATGTAACACCCAGAAGGCAAATAGCTGTCAAATGGAAGAAAAAGCTACAGATTTCTACAACGTATTGTGTTTTTCACAAGCAAAGTGGGAAAGAAAGAACTGCCGAAAGACAGATCAGTCCTCTCAGTGTTGTTCCAGCGCTTTGGAAGGAGCTGTATGACCAATAGTTCTTCACTAAATCTCATTTTATAATGCTTTTTAATAACATGGCTGTAAATACTTTATTATGACCCATGTCAACGAATCAAATCGAGTATTTCTTCAGGTAGGTAATTAATAGCCAAGCCAACTCTTCTCTTACTTCAAAGTACTGCAGTAAATGCCGTTCCCACCTGATTAAGGATTACAGGACATTAATGCTAGTGTCAAAGCTGTTCAGAAGGATCTGCTCAATAGCCTTGCGCTCCTGCAGTAAAACCCTTTAGAAGAATATTAAGTGACAGGTGTTTATTTCCCAGGAAACACATGAAAGCTTAACAGATAGAAAAATAAGGCAGCTGTGAACAGAGTTCATTCATGCACACTTGGCAGTTTAGATGTTAAAAACAGAACGCAAGTCATTTGCCATGAATGAAGGCTGAGAGATCAGAACCCTGCCCAGAAGAAAAGAGAAATGCTCGTGTAAAGAACCTGCCACTCCTTCAGCTAGGACCTGTAACCGCAATTTAGCTGCAACTCCCTTTAAGGAAACAGTGCTCTGTTAATGTAAGAGCAATAGCACTGCAGAGAGCAATTCAAGTGCAATTAGGGGAAGATAGAACAGAACATTTCCAAAGATGAAGCACTTGGCATTTTCATCCGCAGCACAGTACCTGGGAGTGATGGAAAGAAGCACAGGCAGCATTCTAGGGGTGCTACATACACCTAATAAGGTTTGTTGTGCTTAAGAAAAGTGTAAGACGGAGTTACGGGGCAGAAATTCTTCATGCTGCAAGTGACGGTGTAACAAAATGCTCAGGAAGCTTAACTTCTGAAATGCTGCAGTTGTTCTGAGTGCATTTATAAGGTTTCTTGTGGTCAGACAAATAAAATGGTACAAATTGTGGCAGCCTCATTTTGCAGCCTGCACACCAGCTCCTGCTCAGTGAGAGCAAACAGGCCTGCAGCAGCACATTTCCCACAGTGTACGGCTCTTCAATCAACCAAAAATAAAAGGCCTTCCTTCCTGAAACCCCCGAGTCTCAGCCCAAGTATGAATTACTGTTACAAATTGGAGGTCTCTAACGAGAAACAATCATCCTAGCCAAAACCTTGCCCATCTACTGCCTCAGATCAAAGCACTAAAATGCTTTAGTCTTTAGACCAAGAATTCTAGATGACTTTTAAGATGGGAATGGTACCTCCCAAGATCTTCTGGATGTCTGGTTTTGAAGTTAACTGTGCAGCCAGCTCTCCCTTAGCAGTGAGGATGTGCTTATCTGCCCCGGCCTCCAGCAGGCAGGCCACCACGGCAGCATGGTTCCGCTTACAGGCCCAGTGCAAAGAGGTCCTGTGGGAGGGAAGCAGAGAGGTTGAGCTGTCAGAGCCATCGCCCACATGTGCCTGTCCTAATTCGCATTGAGAATGACAATTACTGGGAATAAACATTCCTTCTTTAAAGTTACCACAGAATCACGGAATGGGTTGGGTTGGAAGGGACCTCAAAGCCCATCCAGTCCCTGTCCTGCCCTGGGCAGCGACACCTCCCATGGATCAGGGGCTCCCAGCCCCATCCAACCTGGCCTGGAACCCTCCAGGGATGGGGCAGCCACCCCTGCTCGGGGCAGCCTGGGCCAGGGCCTCCTCACCCTCACAGCAAAACATTTCTCCCTAAGAGCTCACCTAAATCTACGTTACAGAAGTTCTGTGGGGACAGGACCTCCTCTGCCTTGGCACAGCGGGAACAGACTCTCCTAAGAGCACAGGAGGAACTTTGGAAGAGCTCCTTGTGCAAACCGTGACCGGCGGATGGAGGATGGCAGCCTGTATCGTGATCCTCTTTAACCGTAAATCTCAAAGCCTCCTGGGATCAACCTTTCCTTTTGTGTCACCAGGAAAGCAAAGAAGCTGGAGAGCTGCAGTCGCAGAGCAGCGCTCCCCTGGGCAAACGCCCCACAGAGCCGTGGAAGGGCTTGGGTCGGGAGGGACCTCAGAGCCCATCCAGTCCCCCCCCTGCCCAGGCAGGGACACCTCCCATGGATCAGGGGCTCCAAACTCCATCCAACCTGCCTTGAACCCCAGGGATGGGGCAGCCACCCCTGCTCTGGGCAGCCTGGTGCCTCTCCCTGCCTCAGACAAGAACATTTCTGCCTAAGATCTCGCCTCCATCTCCCCTTTTTCAGCAGAAAACCATTCCCCTCACCCTATCCCCGATCAAGAGCCCCTCCCCAGCTCTCTGGTATCATCACAGAATCAGAACCACACACGGGTCTGGGTCGGAGGGAGCACCAAGCGCCCCCAGTCCCACCCCGGGCAGCTCCCACTGCACCAGGCCGCCCGAGGCCCCACCGAGACGCTTTGAATCAAGGCGGTTGGAGCCCCCGATTCACGTCGCGAGCGACGGCGACCGGCAAGGACGCTTCCCTCCCTCGAGCCGCCGCCGCCCCGCGCTCGGGCTGGGTGGGAAGCGGCCTCCCCCGCGGCCCCTGCTCCCCCGCCGCCCCCTCCCCTCTCACCAGCCGTCGATCTCGTTGCGGGCGTTGACGCCGGCTCCGTCCCGCAGCAGCCGCCGCACCTCGCGCCCATCGCCCAGCGCCGCCGCCTCGCGCAGCCGCTCCCCCAGCTCCGCCGCCATCTTAGAGGGGGGGGCGAGGGGGACGCGCGCGCAGCCGCTCCCGCCAGCTCCGCCGCCATCTTGGGGGGGGGCGGCCGCCTCAGAGGGGGGCGGCGGGGAAAGCGGCTGAGAAAGACAGAAAATGAGGGAAAATAAAACTCTCTAATACTCGATTTGGAGTCTTGGAAAGCGAGCAGCCTTTGGTGGAGCCTGGGCAACGCCAGGGAGCGCTCGCCGTCGGTGATGGGCGGCCACACAAAATGCATTCCCCTCTTAATTAACCCTATTCTGTTAATTTCCAAGGACTAACTGCAGTGCTCTCATGAACTTCACAACAGTCACATCTCTTGCTAATTTGGAGCTGGCTCCAGCTCTGCCTCCCCTTGCATTTGAGGTGGGGAAAGGCTGCAAACAGGTGCATCTAGAAAAGGCCTCTGCTCAGCACGGATCAGACTGACACTGAAAATGATGAAAATAAAGCCTCCAAGACTAGTTATTGAGTTTTGGAGTCTTGGAAAGGGACCATCCTTCAATGGAGCCTGATCTTCATCAATGATGTGCATCGAGAGAAGAGCTGGGACAGGAGATAGAAAATGCTGTTTGAAAGAAAATGTGCTGTCAGAGTGACGCTGCAAATGCCAGCAAATAAACCCTCTCAGACTGGTTTTGGAGTCTTGGAAAGTGAGCATCCTTGATTAGTCCCGGGCAATGATCTCCATCAATCATATGCAGCAAGACAAGAGCTGGGACAGAAGATATTTTCCACTTAAACGCATGTGTATAAATTTTATCAGAAATCTTATGCATATTCTATTACTTTCCAAGGACTCATACTGTTACCATGAACTTCAGAACAGTGAAAACAAGATTTACCTTTAATTCTTCTAATCACAATCAGCGACAACTGCAAATTCCGACCTAGGAGACCTTGAAGTCGAACCTTCAGCTGCTGTCACCTGAAGATTTTTGCTTTAACCCACCTCTGTCTTTAACGATCACAGTTTTTAACCCATGACCCCTTTTATCTATTTTCAGCATCCATGGCATGTAATTGTAAAAGAAAGACAAGGCACACAAATGTGGAGATGTGGTGATAGGCTCTAGGAAGCAGAAGGCTCTCTTCCACACAGTGAAAACTTTAAAACACAACATACTAATTCTGTAAAAATTCCACAGGCTAAATTGGTAAAACCATAGAATCATGGAATGGTTTGGGTTGAAGGGACCTCAAAGGCCACCCAGTCCCACCCCTGCCACGGGCAGGGACACCCCCACTGGATCAGGGGGCCTTGAGCCCCTCCAGGGATGGGACATTTCCAGAGCTGCACACAGCCTGTCTCAGACGACGGGGAAAAGGAGTGCAGGAGCATTCCTACAAACAGCAGCACAAGCCCTTGGCCTTCGGGAAAGCCGCTCTCTGCCACTAGATGTCACGCTGGAACAGCAAGAGGAGCCCCAAATGTGGCTTTGCAAGTCTTGCTAGAATTGCAAAACGCCTTTAAATTTGTCTGGGCACATCCATAGTGTCTCCATATGGCTTTGATCCTGCGGATTCCAACGCTCTGCAAAGGGACATTATGCAATGTTTCAACGACAACCACAGGGGAGCCCCGCAAAGGGAGCTCATTTCTTTAGAGTTGTGGAGCTTTTTTTTTCCCCCTTTCCCCTCTCTCTTTGAGCTCTTCTCCCAAGGCCATGCCAGGGGCTTTTAAGGACTCGGAGGCGGCGGGTGATGCACTGACATGGTCTCTCTCACGCTCTCTCATGATGAGTAGCCTACTCTGTGGTGTCTGTGCCAAGCCCTGTTAAATGCAGCTCGGGCTCACCATTGCTTGGTTACACAACGTACTTCTCCCCAGAGTCCTTAAGATTTCCTCCCACAAGAAAGAATGTGTAGAAGAGGATTAACAGCAAGTTCCCCTGACTCTAAACTCCCTGCTGCCACCATGACCTCCCTGCTCTGTGGAACTTCAGACCCCTCTCACTCATTGCCTCCCTCCCTGTTTATTGACACCCAGAATCCCAGCATGGTGGGGGCTGGCAGGACCCTTTGGAGCTCATCCAGTCCAACCCTCTGCTAAAGCAAGGTCACCTCTGGCTGGTTGCACAGGAGCACGTCCAGGCAGGGTTGGATCTCTCCAGAGAAGGAGACTCCACACCTCTGTGGGCAGCCGCACAGGAAAGAAGTTTTCCTTGTGTCCAGGTGGAACTTCCCATGCTCCAATTTGTGGCTGATGCACCTTGTCCTGTCCCTGGGCACCACTGAGCGGCATCTGGCCTCCTGCCTCCTGCCCATCAGATATTAATGGGATCCTCTCTCAGCCTTCTCTTCTCTGGGCTGAACAGACCCAGGTCTCTCAGCTTTTGCTCCTAAGATGGATGCTCCTGTCCTTTCATCATCTCTGTGGCCTCTGCTGGACTCTCTCCAGTCGTTCCTTGTCTTTCCTGAGCTGGGGAGCCCAGAACTGGACACAGGATTCCAGATGGGGCCTCCCTAGGTCAGAGCAGAGTGGGAGGAGGAGGACAACCTCCCTAGCCCTGCTGGCCACCCTCTTCTCTTCGATGGGAGCACAGAGCCAGCACAGAGCCATCTCTCAGCTGTTACGTGCCTGGACATCCTGCTGCTGCTTGGAAAAACCACAAGGGAGAGTTGGGCCATTCTTTGTCCTCAGAGCAAGTTTCCCAGATTTTATTGGTTTAGTTTTAATAATCTGTCATTTTGCAAGTTTCCAACTGTGACTGAACCCCTGAATTGGTTCTTTTCTCCTTTTTTGGAGAAACCATGGTCGGTCTGGTCTTTGTTCCTTTTTCTTTAAGACTGATGAAGTTTTTCACTCCCTTTGCAATTCAGGTTTTATTCCCCGACTCCTCTAACCGAGTTCTTAGTTCTTTAAAGTTATTATTAAACATATTTTTAAAGGCTAAATTCCCAGTTACATAGTGATACAGTTAATATATGAAACACCCTGTCCCTGTCCAGCCCACCAAAATAACGTTTCTGGCAATTTCACCCTGCACTCTGTGTAAGGCTATTATGAATAAGGTTTAGGGATAGTCAGAAACCTTATGCATTATACTTAATGTGCATACACAGAGAGAGAGATTTAAAGCCAATACGGTGTTGAGGTTCAGGGAAATGGCAGGAGTGGTGGAAAGTAAAGCTGGAATGAATTAAAAGTCAAGCCAAATATTCACCTAGACTGAAACTAATTCACACTGCTTACTTTGGCCCTTTGAGTGCTTGCATGCAGAGAAGATGGTTTGAGAGGGAGAAGTCAAAGTCACATGGGAGAAGCAGTTTCTGTCACACCCGGTTTTGTGCTGGCCCCACGGAAGTCCCTGTGCGAGAGTTTGTAGGTGAATGAGGTTAAATTCAAAGCTCCATGTTATCAAGCCTGAAGCTGTGGCACCCAACGCTCGCTATGTGCCCATGGGAAGAGTACATGCAGCCCAGAGGCTGATTAATCTCATCCCAGGGCAGGTGCCTAAGAATAGCACAGATAAATCAGCCTCTGGAGCTGCCTATTGTGTTCTGCCTACTGTCAAAGGAGCCAAAGCGAATCAGCTTTGAACCCAATAATTTGCAACCCTCTGCTGTCAGGAAGATGAGCTCCTGAGGCAAAGTGGCTGGGGCCCTTCCTTCAGCTTCTGAAGATACAGAAATCCTTCCTATGAATTGCAAACTTTCCGGGAACTCACCTATCACCTTTCTTTTGACCTTAAATCATGGCTTTTTTCATCAAATTGCTGAGCAGTAACTGAGGGCTGGGATTTAAGATGGATCTTAGTCATCTGGAGCATCTCTGAATCGCAGTGCAACCAGTTTTCCTGTGGACTTCTCAGCCCTGACCAGCATCCCACAGGGGTCAAGGGGAAGCTGGGTACCTAAGAAAGATTTTTCAGGTGGCACAGACACACACACGTGCACACAGCTGCAGCACAGAGTGAAATTTGGTATTGGGGGTTGGAAAATGGCATGGATATGTGAGGGGATGGCTGTCTGCAGGGGGAGGAGCTGCTCAGGCAGCCAAATCCTTTTAGAAATTAGGCATGGTGCGCAGCCAGGTTTCTTTCATTTGTTAATTTAACATTGTTCTTATTTGTAGGACAGGTAAATAACTTCTGAACAAACAAGTCAGAGAACTTGAACGTGAAGGGGGTGGTGCATCAGCTCAGGGACTCGTGATTAAGAAGTCCAATAGATTTTGATAACAACTGGAAATTGTTCAGTGGATTAGTGCCTAAAGCCAGTTTGGCTTCAAGCAACGGCAAACCTGAGCTGCATTGCTGTGGAGCCAAACTTCTCCCTGTGAGGGTGTTGTTCCTTATGTTGTGGTTGTGGGGAGGTCCCCAGGCATGAGCCCAGTCCCCTCTGAGCTAAGAGATGTCCTAACCCAAAAACCTGAGCAGCCAAGGGGCCACCTTTGCTTTTTCTCCGGACTTCTGGCTACATTCCTCTCTTCCCATGTCTGTAGTTCCTCTCTTTGCTCTCCCAAGCCATGAAACAAGCTTATCTGGGGCACACGGAGCAAATGTATGCAGTCATCTGACTCTGCATAGGACCATGTCCTATCCAGGCACTCAGAGCCAAAAGGCTTTTGTGGCTCTTGTCCCAGTTCATCTCCTGCAGAAGCTGACTCGTGTGGAACGTGCTTGTGCTGTTAACAAGATGACAGAGATGGTTCACCTGCATTCCTAAGATAAAAATTGCTTTGCTAAGACAAGGTCTACGTTTGCTTCTGCAACAGTACTGTTTTCTTTAGAAGAAGCTGGCCCCATGCAGGAGACCAGATCAAGGTGGCTGGATTCTCCTCAGGCTGTGTTTTGGCCTTCAAAAAAAGAGACTGAGGGGAGACCTTATCTCTACAACTACCTAAAAGGTGGTTGTAGTCAGGTGGGGATTGGTCTCTAGTAGCCAGTGACAGGATGAAGGGAAATGTCCTCAAGATGCACCAGGGGAGATTTAGGTTGGATATCAGGAGGAATTTCTTTACTGAAAGGGTTGTCAAGCACTGGCAGAGGCTGCCCAGGGAGGTGGTTGAGTCCTCATCCCTGGAGGGGTTTAAAAGACGAGTAGAAGCCGTTCTTGGGGACATGGTCTAGTGCCAGACTTAGCACTGCTGGATGATGGTTGGACTCAATGATCCTAAAGGTCTTTTCCAGCTGAAACCATCCTCAGATTCTATGATCAAGGAGAAAGCCACAAATGCAAATCTATGTGGTTACACTGAGGGACTGTGCAGTTTTCATGGTCCTGAGACATGGCCAGTCAATTACAAACTCACTGTTGACTTGATGAGCTTTCAAGCAGACTCTATACAATTCAACAGAGTAATTAGCAAAGCTGTAAGAGGTCTCCATGGAGATTGACAGCATCACCTCCCAGCTGGTACATTCTCTGCCTCTTATTCTAAATTTGTACTTGCTGTCTTCCTGGCTCTAATCCATAAGGTTAGCTTAATCTTTCAACATTTTTTGTACATCAAAGCAGCAGAGAGAAGGACAAAGGCAGTTGTGAGGGGGCAGAGAAAGAAATAACCTGGTGCCTTAAGGAAAGCAACAGAAACTGTTCAGACATATATAGTCAAGAGTTTTGGGATTAGGCAGAACAGCACCTCTGCCTGCCTGTCACTTGCAAATTCTTGCTAATACTTTAGGAGCTTATTGGAGGTCAGCACCAAACACCCAAACAGACTAATCTGTATTATAGACGCATAAGCAAAGTCACAAGGTTTTACATAATATATATTGGTGACACAAGAAGGGCTTGTTCAGATAAATTTGTCATCAAGATTAGTGGCCATGAAAGCCTCTACTGTGCACTAACCTGGTTTTCTATGGCTGTGTTGGTATGCCAGATTCCTCAAAGAAACTGGGAAGGAGCTGAGAAAGTACAAACCAAGTGTGTTCTGAAACAGTGACAGCACTGGGTTTCTAGCCATGGCAAAGGTAAAAAAACACACATGAGTGTGCGTCAGCGAGGAAGGGTTGTGATTAAGCTGCAGCGTTACACACGCAAATAAGTGGTTGTAGGTGCGAATTTTGCGTTTGTTTTCTTTCGGGCAGTTTTGGGGTTGCAGCAAATCACACTTCATGCTCACACATCACTTCTGTGGCAACAGCAAGAAGTCGGGATTGAAAAGACAAACTGATGTCACTTGACCCAGTTGTGAGCTTTGTGTTCCCCTTCAGAGAGGTGGAAGCTGTGGCACAGAGGAAGCCCAGGTTCATGGAATAAGTCAGTGACAGAGACAGGAACAATTAGATAAGGAGTAGAGAGCAATTCCATATCGACAAATCTAATTAATTTTAAAAGGGAATTACATCATGGAAATGTACAGAAATGTCTGATTTCCCACCCTGCAGAGCTTTGTAACTACAGTGTTACGGAAACACAAAAGAAATGTCTGTAAAATTACAAAAGAAGGAACACAAAAGAGAAAGGAATTCGAGGCCGTTTTCTCTGTGATGGGAAGAGACAAAGTCACAGCTCGTGCCACGGGTTGCAGAGATGATGTAAAGCATTTCCAGGCCCACAGGGCACCTCGTTCTCATGGCTGACGCACAGCAAAGCCGAATGTTTTGTGAGGGCACCTCAAATCCTCCTGGCCCACTGCAGGAATTCACCCACCAAACTGTACCTAATTAGGGAATAACATCCTATTGCCTTCAACTTTCCCACAGTCAGTGAGGAGAGAGCAAGAGCGATGCCAGCCGAACATCTGCAGAAGAGAGATCAGAACCTGGGAGAGCTGAACTGTCCTCTAGATTTGCTGCAATTCACATGCTGCTACCATGTGAACCCAGGGCTAAAATCACTCTGTTGGCTTTTACAGAACTCCTGAAAGCTCCTTTGTGGAAGCAGAGCTGACTGAACTGGCCTTCAGGTCAAGAAAAATCAAGCACTGGGTGGGATTTCCAAGAGTACTTGGCTGTAACCTCACCCCGCTCCCCTTTGAAGTCAGAGAATATTTACCATCGACTTCAATTGAAGAAAAATCAGGCCATTACTGAGCGTGTTTGAAACGCTCGCCTCTAACAATGCTCCAGTTCCTTTGTACCTCCCTGCTCAAAGGCAGCCTGCTGCGTCTGTCATTAAACCACAATCCTAGCAATTGGTTAGATAACTCAATGAGCCCAACGTGCAGGCCCTGGAGGCACAGGAAAATTGTAACGATTAAACCACGTGAATCTCTTAAACGTTACCTACAATTGCTCTGCTGGCCACCGTCTTGTCAGGCAATCAAGGACTGGTTGTGTTCCAAACTGCCGTGGAAAAGAAAGGGCTGCATCTCAGTGAACCCCGCTATGATGGAGGCTGCAGATGGACTTCTCGTGCTGCAAGCAACAAAAGAGCAAAATAAGAATGTACGTTGAATTAGCTGAAATCAGAAAGAGCAACAATGAAAGGAAGCCGTTAAGTGCTGACAAACATCCCGTTGCCAGGACAGGCAGGGCATCCTGCTGCTCCAAAGATCAATGGAATTTGATCATCACCACTTTGCAGGCATCATTTACACCTCTAGCCTGTGTTCAGATCTGCTGTCAAGTGAACACCAGGACAGTAGCACCCTGTTTACTCCAGGTCCTCGTTTAGCCTCCTTTGGGCATTTCCAGTAACGGTGTCAGTGGCTCAGAAGAGATTTACTCACTCTTTCTGATGGCCGGCATGTGGGTCCAAGCAATGCCGAGCAGACCATGTCTCACACCTGGTGGTAAAAGAGCAGAGAGGGCAAACTGAAACAAAAGAGGTCAGCTCTTGGGCAGACTTGATACGGACACTGACTGGTAGGGGAGCGCTCCTGGCAGGGGTCACGCTCTGAGCACAGTCAGAGGATGCGCTGTGTGACAGCCAGGACCACAAACAACCAGCAGCGCCAAACAAGGGCAAGAACTCTTCAGTTAAAAAGAATTTTGTCCTAATTTAGATTTAAATTCCAAGAAGCCAGACTTGACGCTCAGAGGATTTCATGATATTTGCCGAAATGGAAATAGTTCAATTTCATGGGAATTAATTATTGTTTATAGCAAAGTTTTGGATACCAAACCCTTGGAGGAGCTCTGGAACTTCCAGGTTGTCTGGAGAAGCCAGTGCTCATTGCCGGATGAAAAGCCCAGTCGCTGGGAGCTGCTCTGCATCTCCTGGAGAGGCTCAGCCACAGCGAGGGCTTCCAGACTTCAGCAGACTCAGTGGCTTGGTGACGTTTCAGAGTGAAGCACAAAAGCAGGCAAGTCTGCAGCAGCTTTGTCTCACCTTACAAACTCTCGGCTCGGCCCTCGTCCACTGCAAGGCCCATAGGCTTTCAAACACTATCAGCTCAGAGTGATGGGGAGATGGTACCTTCACACTGAAGTCATGGGAGGCTTAGAGTAGGAATCAGGAAAAACGCGGGATTTTCAAGGAAGAAAGATGACAGATGGGGGGTTTAAATAAAATTAGCACAGCATGTTACAACTTTACTATTTATACCAATTGAATCACATCAGAAACAAAAGCAACGTGATATTTCTATACTGAACTAGGTTCTTGAAAGGCAAACAATGCCTGTGGGGTTGGAAGCCAGTTCTGGGTCTGGGAAGTCACTGAGCAAGTGATTTCCTCCCAGCTTTACATTCCTAAAAGTAAGTGAAGGAGGTTAAATTAGGGTCATTTGCAGACTTAAGTGAATCTGTGAAATGGGTTTAGTAATATTCATTAACCTCCTACATGTGGAACTAAATTTACTCACGTTTCTGGAGAAACATCACTGGCTTTGGAGGAAGATGTGCTGAGTGCTCATCCTGAGCGTGCGCCTGGCCCGCACCTTGCTTTTCTTCAGAGCTTTCATTCAGACTGAGCTGGAACCAAACCTGAAAATCATAAACTACACCAACAAAGGTACCAGTTGAACTCTGAGGTTTTCATGCTATGGCTCATACAGCCCCATCTCCATGTGCACACCACAGGTTTAGTGTCAGAGCGTCCTGCAGTGCTGTTATTGAAGCTCGCAGCTAAACCACCCACCAGGTGCTAAAACCTGCAGCACAGCAAGGTGCTCCAGGCTCTGCCCCAACCCTCTGCCTCGGGGTTACAGGTTTCCCTGTGTTCAGCAGGTGATGGTTCTCTTGTCCAGCTTGTGCACCACGCAAGCAGACCCTCTGAGAGGGTCTGACATGAAAGTGCTAGCTGTGCGATAGTGCCACTGTGATGTGATTACTGTTTCTTGCCTTTCCAGGGTGCATTACATCTCAGGTTTCTCTGACTGAAAGATGAACCGATAGAGCAGGTCTGGCTCCTCATCCAGGGTGTCAGAGAACAGGGCTGGAAGGGACTTTAGGAAGTGACTTAGACCTTCCTGCTCTAAGGCAGGATGAACTCATTTCCAATATTTGACCTTTGCAATCTTGACTATCTGAAGATACCAGCTCCATGGCCTCTCCAAATTATCTATGGGATATCTAAGGCTTTGCCTCTGAAAGAGAGAAAGAGGTGGGCAGTGAAAGCCGAGCCTCTGAGCCCAGCTTTCCCCCATATCTCACTGATAAACGGCTGATTATCTTCCTTTGTACCCTCTTTGCCTCTCGCTGTGCTGTTTCAGACAGCATAAAACTTGCAATAATGAACCATCATCAAACTGGCAATTGCTTCCTGCCCAGCTTACGTTAGCAGAGAAAGAGAAAGCAAATGATGATTAGTCGTATGGCTGCACTCAATGATAAAACCCCCGAGCAGAAGCCATCTGCCGAGGCATAAAATAATAATCCTTGTCTGAGTGCAATGCCATCAGCTCGCACCGCATCCCAGCGTAGCGCAGGCCTAATGCTGCGCTCTAGCAGGTGGCCCATAACCCTGTAATAAACTCCCTGACATTATTGATTTCTCTCCCCCCACAAACCGAGCCCTTTTGTCTAACTACATTAACTTCTGCTTACTGAGCATCTGCGCGTGAGGCAGAGTGCATGCAAACAGCGGCTTGTTTCGGTGAGCAGTCGCTGCTCTAAACGTGCCCCCCGTTCCCCGTACCTGTCCAGACTCACCATGATCTGCTCAGGTGGGTCCTTGCAGAAGTCAAAGCCGCCACTTAGGAGTTATAGGTGCTTATGGGGGACCCCAACAAAAACCTTAGCTCAAAAACCTTAGCTTAACTATGCTTCTACTGCTAATTATGCATATGAACGGCCCCAAAAATAGGATGCATGCACACCATTACCTTCTAGCCCTCACCTAGCCCTGCCTCGGGTGCTTCCGAAGCATGGGGTCGGCACAGCAGCCTTTGCCTTTGCTTTGATGTTTGGAGGGGCATCACACAGTGCCAAAAATCCTGCTTCCTTGGTCAGATGCTCACCCTTCAAATGGAGGTGGAAAGGCACCCAAGCTGGGCTTCCCGGCCATTCCCCACAGCCCAGACTCTCAGCAGGTCCAGCCAAGGTTCGTGGGAGCAGGGCATTGCTCAAAGGGGGAGATTTGGGCCTTTGCAGCCCAAAGCAAGCTAAAGCTGAGGCCCCGAGGCATCATCTGGATTTCTGTGTGGCTTTGGAAGCAGCCTTTACTGCTTGAGGCAAGAGGCTGGCAGCTGTGCTCAAAAGGGATCTGGCAGTGATGTTCCCTCTCCAATGTCTGCTTATCATCAGCTTTAAGTGCAGTGAGCTTGTACAGATTGAAACGTCATTACTGTCTGAATAAGACAGGGCTTTTTAAAAAGTACTTTTCTTTTCAGGCATCACAGTTTCATCTGTGCCTGGACAAGGAGCCACTTAAGGAGCACGAACGATGATGGTGGGGCTGAAGGAGAGCGTGGTCAGGGTATGTCTTAGTGCCCTGTTAGGAGGCAGGGGACAGGTTGCTGGCCCAGGCGGTGTGGGGAGTTACAGAATCATAAAATCATGGAATGGTTTGGGCTGGAAGGGACCTCAAAGCTCATCAGTTCCACCTCCCTGCTGGGAGTTTGCCTCTCCTGGTGGTAGCTGCCACGGGCATCCATCGTACCCGCAGCACAGATGAGAGCCCCCAGCCCTCGTGCTAGGGCTCTCGGTTCTGCAGCCAGCAAGCTACCACCCGGCAGCGATGAATCACAGCCTGGAGAGGGGGTGAGTTGTGTTTGTGTTGGCAAAACCGGCTGCAAGTGGCGGCAGGCCCAGCCAGCACGAGAGGCTGAAGCTGGAAGAGCCCCATTGCCGAGGCGGAGATCAATGGGAGATGGGAGATTTAACATCGCAGGGTGACGGCTCCTGCCAAGAGCCCTTCCACAATAAAACCAGCACATCAATCCACTATCCACCAAAGAACTCCAGATGAGGACGGTTCATTTTGCCTAATAAATATGACCGACAGTTTGCTGTTCCTCTAACAGTGGTTTAAGAACCAAACCAACACAATTCTACTTTCCTGTGCATCGGAGAATCCTACTTCTCTCCTCAATTAGAAGGGGTCACACCAAGCTCTGGGTCAGCACTTGGTGCAGCACAGAAGGGCAGGGAAAACCCGTAGGAGCTCGGGAGGAGTAAGAAAAAGGGCAAAAAAAAGATCATTAATGAAAACACAATGGTTAAGCCAACTTTAAATCAACAGCCCTAACTGAGATCCTGGGCATCCCAGGGGGATGCTTTCCCTTTCTGTTTTCAGGACTATGGTGCAGTGTTGGAGCACAGGCTGGTCAGAGCCCACACGGCCCCACCACTCAGAGAACGTCCGGGATGCTGCTTTGTGCCACCAGGGCTCAGGTTTTACATCTGAGAACCAGGGAAAGCTTATCCCATCTCCTCATCCACTGGACTCAGATCAACACCTTGATCAGAAAGGGGATTTGGGGGTCATAGCAGGGCTTCTTCCAAGGCTTGAATGCATTTGGGAGGATCTTTATCGCATCTGACATGGGCAAGACAAGCTGTGAACTCAGCAATCATAACAGCTTTTCTATAAAAATGGAGCATAAGGATTGTTTTATTTCTTATATGAAAGAGAAAGTGCACTATGCTTTATAAACAAGGTAGAGCAGAAAAAATACACCCAGGGACCTTGACAAAGACCCTGATTCACAGCTGGCGTTAGCTGAACATTCCAGAACAATCTGGAATACCCGGTCAGCTCCTGTGAGGTCAGTGGAGCTCAGCTAATTCAAACCAGGTGAGAAAACAGTCCTCAGCAAAATCCAAGAGATACTGAGTGCATTTGGTAGAGCTTGGCTGGCTGTGCCGGGACAACCAAGGTCCCCACTGTCCCTGAACCAGCCCAGGGCAGCCTGCATAGTGCTGTCCCCTCTGGACGTGTCCCTCAGGTTGGGTAACAGCGTGTCTGGGGTGACCTGGTAAGGACAGGGGGGCTGTTGAGGGTTATTTGGAGTCCTCACTCCCCTCTCTGACCTCAGGAGCTGCCTGCCTGCAATCATGGCAAGATTTATGGCACTGTTTTCCTCTCTCTCTCCTGGCTGTGTTCAAGTGGCCAAGGGACTGATCCTTCACAGAGCTGAGCACTCCCTGTTCCTGGAGCGGCGGCAGTTGGAGGGGCACAGGGTCTGTCTGGTTTCCATTGGACTAGGCCAGGAGCTGATTCCCTGAGAGGCTTCCTGTGCAAAATCTTTGCTGGAAGTGCCATTTCTCAGTTACCACAAGTTTCCTGTGCCTCATTTATAATGTAAGCCCAGTGACCCAACAAAACCATCGTTGTTAACGATAATTGCTTTGCCCTTTTTCCCCAGGCTCCTGTGGGATGTCCCTGCCTCTGCCCACTGTGCCAAACGCCGCCCCAGTGTTTGGGGTGACAGTACATCAAACCCAGCCATTCCAATGCCCTTTCCCTGACCTGCAGTGGGGACACAAAGAAAGCAGCTGAGCTGCACGTCCCCTGCAACTGCTCCTTCAGCTGGACTCGTCCCCCTGTCACCTCTCGAGTTCCGCCATCCCAGGTATCGTGCACTGAACATGGTACCTGGGTGTCAGAAGAAGAAAGCTGCCATGGGACTCACCTGTCCCTGGAGAATATCCCTCTGGATGGAGAGGACATAGCAAAGCAGAAGGTTGCTCTGTCTGTCTGATACGAACCAGCGCCTGATTCTTCAGAGCCCCACTCTGCTCCCCTGCAGCTGAAACAAGCCTCTGGGCAAGGGGATCCTTGATCTGGGAAGGGATAAAAAACAAGTTAGTGTTATTCATTCCACCTGTGGTGGGCCCACACTGGTTGGTCTCTTACTCAGCGTGGACAAAGCATGCAAAGAGGGGGCTCTGTGGCACCAGGAGAGGGGAACAGAAGGTGCAGAGCGCCTCTTGCTCAGGGGGATGAGGGAGTGACACAGCCCAAAAGGACCCTGAGAACGTGGCAGAGATCTGTCCATGGCTATGTGCTGGCAATGCCATGGGCTGAGGGCAACCTCGCTGCTGTTGAGCGAGACTCCTGCACTCATCACCGTGGCTCCTCCAGCACCCAGGATACCTGCACTCTTTGAGACCCTGTACAGCTGGTTTCAAAGCTTATCCGCAGTCAGTTTTACAATATAAAGTGTCTTTGTTTAGTCAACAGAACCACTAATACATGTGATTTCATTGTTAATAGAACTGTAAGAATTTTAAGCACCTCTTGGGAACGTGTCATTTTTGGTTGGCTTTTTTAAGCGTCGCAGGGTGCTGCGTTTGTCTTTGTAAACAAGTGTTGAATAAAACATTTTGCACCCAGCCGCACTTTGTACGAGTGTCATGCAGGTTTCTAAAGTTTCAGGGAGAATAAATCAACTGCAAAGTGCTGCCTGGCGGTTGACTCCGCTCCTTATAAACAGCTAATTTGGACAACTTCCCTCTGCACGTCAGATGAAATTCAAATACTGTGCATATCGTTAATGTGGTCACACAAATCAAAACCACCAGAGCCTCTTTTAGAAACCCAGGGTGGCACAGAAATGCCGAAGCCAAGGGCAGATCAGCCCTGGGATGCTCTCCCTTCCTTTCGGAGGTGATCCGAAAGCCACCACGCAGGCACCTCGTGGCCTGGGGCATTGCCTGCGTGGTGGCCCAGTTTGCTGCTGGTTATACTGGCTGGCAGCAGTCAGCACCAAGAGGGGAATTAGGCCCAAAAACCTTTGGCTGAATCAACCCAAAGTGAAGGTTGGGTGCACCCGGGTCTGGTGGCTTCGCAGTGCCCAGTGCCAGGTGTGGGGCAGATGCTCAGCCTTCCCTCATCCCAGAGCTCAGCGCTGCCGAACCCCATGTGGGATGTGACCTTACCTGGTCCTCCCGGGTGGCTCTTAGCACCGTGCAGGATCCATCCGAGCTAGCCCAAAGGCTCTAATCCTGCAAGGTGCTGAGCAACTCTGACTTCTGCCACTGGCCTCTGAGGTTTGGCACGTGTTCAGCATGAGCAGGATCAGCCCCTCGCTGTAAGAAGCAGGGAACAAGGAGCTCAGCTTGACTGAACTTCACCCCCCCCACCCCCCGATGCAAAAATGCTGTACATTCCTTTATGCAGGTTTCCATAGAGTTGAACTTCTACTGGTTTTTTGTTGTCGCAGTTAAAGGGGTCAGCAATGCACTGTACAATGGGATCCGGCTGTCGGGAAGTGGGGAGGAATTTGGGGACACTTTTAACATCTTGCTGGTGGGCTTGGAGGGCGACATGAAACCCAGATCCTGGAAACCTCCCCACCAAAGAGAAGAGAAAAGCCCAGAGAAACCCCAGCAGAAGTTATGGAGTCGTTCAGCTTTGTCAATCCTGAGTTTAAATAAGTTATTCCCTCCCTGCTTTCTTTGTGAAAATATGATATTCTGGCTTTAATTGCTTCAATCCTATTACTCCTTCCTTTTAGCGAGTGATTGTGCAGCCCCTTGCCGTGGGGAAATCCCCTGCGCCGGGTCCCTGGTATTTAGACAAGTCCTCTTTCAGAAGTAAATGCCATTCTTAGCATAGGGAAGTACTTTAGGTCTAAAGGGGTTAAGAAGGCCTCCCTGCATTCAGAAACATGCAGGGGTCCCACCGTGCCAGTTCCAGCCTTTTAAACTCTTTCCAGCTTTTTTTTCTTGCAACAAATCTGTCTGACTGCCACCAGGACATAGGAAGCGTGTGCCTGTCAAAGAAATCAAGTTTACTTTTTCTGACTTGTTAACAGAGGCAGGGTATAAATAGAGCAAACGCTGCTCCGACTATTAGCGTTTCGCTTAAAATAAGGGGGGAACTTCCTAGGACCTTTAATCCAATGAGGTCCAGACCAAGCTGCGCTATCAACAGAGGCAGCGAAGGAGCTCGCTGAAGTTTTTGCAGAAGTCAGGTGCATTGGGGTTCCTTGAGAATTTAAGCTCACCCCCTCAAAAAGCAACCCCCAGCAAACCAGAACTGCCTCCAGCCCGGTCCCTGCCACTGCCCTGGAGAGGTTCGGAGATGCTGGTGGTGCTGCTCACGCGGTGGATGTGGATCTTGCTGGGGAAGAGCAGCGTCCTGTTGCTTCTGGAGGTCTCTCTGAAAGGGAGAGCTCTACCTCCCATCCGCTATTCCCACGCGGGGATCTGCCCCAATGACATGAACCCCAACCTGTGGGTAGACGCGCAGAGCACTTGCAAGAGGGAGTGCGAAGCTGATCTGGTGAGTGATGCGCATTTTTCTCTCTCTGTCTGCGGCGCGGGCGGTGGAGTTTGTCAGTGGGCTCGTTTGCACCGCAGGCTGGTTCTGTTGCAGCTAGAAAGGTGCCGGCCCTGTGCGGGACTCGATGCAGCCAGCGCACGTCTTTGATTGACCCGTGACCTGTATGAGACAGACCAGGTTTGCTGAGCTATCAGTTGAGTGGGGAGCTGTGTGGCAGCTGTCACGCCGATGTGGGTGCAGCACTCGCTCTGTTTGATCATTCTCCTTGCTTTCTTGTCAAAAGAAATGCCTGAATTAATCCGTCGTGTTTTAGGAGTGTCACCGTGTTCTTTGGGGGTGGTGGCCATCCTCAATGCCTTATACCTTTAGGAGGGATCCTGTATGAACCCATTTGATTTAACATGGAAAACATCAGCCTTTGCTGCACTTGCAACACCTGTTTTGTGCACGACAGGGCCGCGGGTGAAATGACCGGGCAGATGCTCCCTGTGATGCTCCCAGCTCAAAATGTGCTTAGCTTACAACCTGCAAATTCATTTTTCAACCTGTCAGCGCTGCCAGCTCGGGCTGGCATCTGAAAATACCTGCTCATCCTGCTTCTTGCGTCATGTCCAACGGCAAAGCTCTCGCAGCCCAAACCAGGCTGACAGCAACACGTACCGCACTGTAAAAAGTCACGGGGCTCATGTTCTGTAGCCGGGTTGTTTCTGCAATGCTAAAAGGCCTGGGGGGGAGTAGAGAAAAAGGGTGGCCAGCAAGTAAACAAAGAGATTGGCCCAGATGGATCCCACGTGCTATGAGTGAAGGTGCTGGGTTTACTTTTGCTGTTCCCAAACCAGCCCCCTTTATTCCAGCTCCAGCAGTGAATGTTAAACCACTTGCAAAAACCCCCGCAGCAGCAGAGGATCCTGGTTTAGTGATTTACTAGTCAAAACATGAAAGCTAGAAGCCATGGGCTAAAAATACTCACTTTTGCCTTGCCTGTGGCAGCACTGAGCCCTGGGGCCTCACGTGGAGCAGCCAAGGACTCCACCACAGTCTTTGCTAACGCCGTGCTCCTTAACCTCAGCTGAACATTACTGCTGGTTTCTGACTTCGCTTCTGAACCCGAGCTATGTGCAGCTGGAAGCGGGGAAAGATTTTGTTATTAGGTCACCTTCTTCCCAATAAGGAAAGGATACTGGGCTCAGGGGAAGCTCTTTAGTTTTGTAGCTTAAAAAAACCCACATTTTGCTCTCACTTTTGGAGAAAGCCATTGGATTTTGCGGGCCACAGAGGTTTAAGGCATTGGAGGTTTGCCCTGGTGGGTACGTGGTAGCAGTGTTCCTGGTCTCTTAACACGATCTGTAGCAGCACGGTGGCAGCGATCACACACATCAAATACCTTTTCTGCACAGGAGATGAAAATTCTGCTAAAATTAACTGCAATTTAGCTGTAGCTGAGATGGGGTGTAATAAATCACCAGAAGAGCGATGCTGCATTTGAAAATAGCACTAAAATAGGACAGAGAAGCCGTAATGAGCTGTTTGGGGTTTGTTTTTCTAAATACCATAGAAAAAGTATTTTTGGAGCAAGAATTTTCTTACTTTTGAACCATTCTATTATTTCCTCCACAATGTGAACAATTACAAATCCCTGGCAGTTTCAGCTGAAGAGCAGGCTGTTGGTCTCACGGAATTCAAATAATACTTTACATACTTCTGTGGAAAATAATAAGGATTACTGCCTACAGCCATATGATAAGACTTTCCATCCGCTCTTGTTTCTCAGGGCTTGTCCTCAGGCATTTTGGAGAGCGAGGAAGGGGGGTTGTTCATTCGGTAGTTGAGAAGTCCATGTGACTCTCAGAAATGCTTACGATGAGGTTAGTGTTTGAGAAACAGAAATACATCTTGTTTTTCCAGAATCTTCTCTTGCAGCATTCCAGAAACCCCAGTGTGTTTAGACATGGGAGATGCTCGAGATGTTTCTAATCATTGCTAAGGTGGACACTGAGTTTCCGACCACAGATATCTGTGCAGACCAGGGCCCCCACGCTGGCACCTTGGAAGTTTGTTTCTCCTTGCTAGTTCTCAAAAAAGACCTTCCCTCTGTCCCCAGTACTGATCAGGTCATTTTCTTTGCCTTTAGGAGTGTGAGACCTTTGAGAAGTGCTGCCCCAATGTCTGTGGAACAAAGAGCTGTGTGGCAGCTCGGTACATGGATGTCAAGGGGAAAAAAGGGCCGGTAGGAATGCCCAAAGAGGCAACCTGCGACCGTTTCATGTGCATCCAGCAAGGTTCAGAGTGCGACATCTGGGATGGGCAGCCCGTCTGCAAGTGCAAGGACAGGTGTGAGAAGGAGCCGAGCTTCACTTGTGCCTCCGACGGGCTCACCTACTACAACAAGTGCTACATGGATGCAGAAGCGTGCATCAAAGGCATCACACTCAACGTGGTCACCTGCAGGTATCATCTTACCTGGCCCAACACCAGCCCTATCCCACCAGAAACAACAGCTCACCCTACTACTGCCTATTCCGAGACAACCGTCATCGATATCCTGCCGCCTGCTCTAGTGAACAACCCCGTCCATCAGTCCGTCTACGTAGGAGAGACCGTCAGCTTCCTCTGTGATGTTACAGGGAGGCCCAAGCCAGAAATCACGTGGGAGAAGCAGGTCGATGGGAAAGACAAAGTTATCATGAAGCCAAATCACGTCAGAGGGAACGTCGTGGTCACCAACATCGCCCAACTGGTCATCTACAACACCCAGCTCCAAGACACAGGCATCTACACCTGCACTGCCAAAAACAGCGGTGGCCTCCTCAGGGCTGATTTCCCTTTGTCAGTCATCAAAGGAGAACCCTCATCCAAAGAAGCTTCCCAAAACAAAACGCATTTTCCAACCGATGAGTGCCTGAAGCAACCAGACAGCGAAGACTGTGGGGAAGAGCAGACCAGGTGGTACTATGATGCAAAGAAAAACAACTGCTTTACTTTCATCTACGGGAACTGTAACAGCAACCTCAACCACTTCGAGACCTACGAGAACTGTATGTTAACCTGCATGAACGGCCCAATCAATGTCTGCAACCTGCCAGCCCTGCAGGGTCACTGCAAAGCCTACGAGCCCAGGTGGGCCTATAACAGCTTGACCAAGCAGTGCCAGTCCTTCATTTACGGCGGGTGCGGAGGCAACGAGAACAATTTTGAGAGCCGAGAGGCCTGTGAAGAGATGTGCCCTTTCCCGAAGAACACTCACTGCAAAGCCTGCAAACCACGCCAGAAGCTGGTGACGAGCTTCTGCAAAAGTGACTTCGTTATCCTGGGCCGTATCACAGAGCTGACGGAAGACCAAGACTCGGGACACGCCCTGGTGACAGTGGAGGAGATTCTCAAAGATGAAAAAATGGGATTAAAATTCCTGGGGAAGGAACCACTAGAAATCACTCTTTTAAACATGGACTGGAGCTGCCCGTGTCCCAACATGACCACGGTGGATGGCCAGCTCATCATCATGGGAGATGTCCACAACGGCATGGCTGTCCTACAGCCAGACAGCTTTGTGGGCACCTCCAGCATCCGGCGCGTACGGAAACTCCGCGAAGTCATCCACAAGAAAACCTGTGAGCTTTTGAAAGAGTTCCTAGGATTGCATTAACCTCCTCCGCACGCGTTAGCCTGCCAGAGCCGTGCGTGAGGTAGGGCTAACAAGCACTAGGCTAGTGCACAAACTAAAGCTGTTTGAAGATTCACTGTAGGAATTAAGCAGAACCCTTATTTTAATCCATTAATTATGCTTAGCAACAACGTAGTGCGGTCTTTGGCAAGCATGTAAAACAGCAGCAAGAGGCTAGTAATCTCGCGTTGAAAGAAATTCGTCCGTATAGGAGCGCCATTTGCCTAGATGACTCACTGCAGTAATTATACAAGTTTTATGTAGCTTCCATCATAAATGATGGAATTCATAGCATTTTGTGTAGCTAATTGGCACGCAGCTAAGTAATAGATAATGCCAACTTAATCTGTCTCATTTACTCTATGGAAAAGTATGTGCTGGTAAGTCATTATAAGCAAGTCACACTCTTGTCTCCTTAGTGCAGCACTAATATTTCAAGAGAAGAGCCTGTAAATTATTGTCTATATTTACAATTGTGCACATTTAACCCATCTATGTGTTACGTTTTCTTCTTTTAATTGAAACGTTGCTAGCAGTTTCCTTCGCAATGTACCTCATTTTTAAACAGCAACTACTACCTGTCTCGCTGGAGAAAACAACTCCCTTGATCCTATGCCCAGGACACCAGGTCCCCGTAGAAGCTCAAGGCAGTCTCACCCTGAAGTGACTTTTCTGACATCAGGACAAGGTCAGCAAACCCCCTAATTCCACTGTATTTCCCTGGTTTTGCTGTAATCAATGTATTGCCCATCACAGAAAGGCCCAGGCAGAAGCACAGCAGCGCACTGCCAGCTGTCTTGCTTTCGGAAATCCTTTACACCCGAGCACATGCAGCAATTTGTCGCTTATTTTCATTTGAAATCCTGCTTTTATCAGTGAGAGAGCAAAGTCGGAGGAGCCAGAACAAAATCCAGACTAGAAAAGTGCAGCACAGAGTCTGCAGACGGTGTTACACAGACACAAAGCTGCCGAAACCGAACTGCCCAGACACAGACACACAGAGCGGACGCTCTTTAAAGGCATTTATCAAGCTGACCCTTTTAGAGCCCCCTTCCAAACCACATACAACGTTTCCCACTGGCCACTGTACACACGCATCTGAATAAATACCCTGAGACAGCCTGGGCTGCGGGTATGAGCGCGTGCACACGTGGGATTGATCATTTTAACATTCGCGTGTCCAAAAATGTAATGTTTGCCTGTGCAAAACTCCTTCAATAAAGCAAAGACTGATCCTGGATCCCAGCGCGGTGAAGGACTCTCATTGAGGGAAGAGGGGCGAGCGTGGCGTGGTGAGCCTCAGCGTCGCTCGCTCTTCGCTTGGCTCAGGGAGTCACTACGGCGCTGCCCGGGGCTTTCGGCCTCACACAAAAGGCCTGTTCAAGGCTGGACGGGTGTCAAGACACGTTTGGCTGAGGGGAAGGAAGGTGCAGCGAGGGCTGCCCCGTGGTGCCATCTAACGGGCAGCAGGACAGAGGCTGGTGCCCGGCAAGAAGGGAGCAATAAGGGCTGGGAGAAGGAGATTAAACAGGCAGATGCTGGGCTTCAGCACAACGAGCAAGGCTCTAACCTCCCCCGAATCCTGCAGCCATCGGGTATTTTGCAGTTGCAAGGAGGAAGAAGAACAGCAAGGGTTGCAGGGATGAACGAGGGGCTTTATATGGCTCTTTTTTCCCAAAAGCTAAAGGATTTTGCATGTGAGGGAGTATTGGAATGACTCAAGAGACACGGACCCGGTAGTTCCAAAAGAGCTGGGATGCAATCGTAGCTGAGAGCAAGAAGCACACAATTAATTGCTTCTCCAGCACTTGAATTTGGGATCCAAAATGCCATCTTACCTTTTATTCCTGGCAAACTCACTGGGAATGAAGCACACACTTAAAGCGAAGTGAGTGTGCAAGTGACCTGCTGGGCCAAGACCCACGAGGTGTGACATCGCCCCTCATCCCTGTCGGGCACGCAGTCCTGGGGCACCAGGGTGTCCTTGAACGGGGGACCCCAAGGGACATTTCTGGGCTCAGATTTTGAACGTGGAGCAGCATGGGGGGGGACACCAAACAGCTGAGCTCGGTTCCCATGCTCATGGAGCTACTTCCTATGGAGCGAGGCTGCTTCCGAGCCCCACGGTGCCTGCGGGATGCACAGATGAGAGTCAAACCCAGCTGCCACCCCAGCTGCCACAGAGCGGGTCGCAGTCCTGGTGCTGGCACGGTTCAGCTCCTGTGGTGTGTGTTGGCCAAGACTAGCTCGGTACCAGCAAACAGCCCCACAGGGACAGGTCAACCAGAGAAACATATTGCACGTGACCAGCCCCGCTGGGAGCAATGAGCACAGAGCTGTGCAGACAGCCCGCGGCTGCCCCGAGGCAGGAGCAGCAGTGCCACCGGCGTCCCCTCACCTGCTCACTGGGGAAAAACCATCCCCGGCCATCCTGGGAGCACCCCACCTCCCCGTGGCGTGGGACTGACCCTAACCCCAAGCCTCTCCACCTTCTGACCTTGAAGAATTTTGCTCTCCACGCAAAGTATTTTAGTTCAGCCTCTTATTAAACCCTTAAGAAGCCTAAAATTCAAGTCTGACCAGTCAGCCAGCTTGAGGAAAGCCTACGCACAGGGCCAGGCGCTGAAGGATGTTGTTAAAGCCTTTGTGAGGCTAATAGGTACTTGCATGCGGCTCCTGATCAGAAAATCCCTTTTGTGTTGCTCATGCACTCGTTTTCCCATCCTGCTCTCTGAGGTGCATCTCCTAAGGCTGTCAGAAAGCTGGAAGCAAATGCCACTATTTTGCCTGTAATGAATGTATGAAAAAAGGGAGAGAAAGGGAAAAGCCTGCTCCATTCTTCTCTTTGCATGGCAGTGGGCTGGGAAGGAGCACAAACCCCTCCCTGAGGCTCCAGGGAAGAGCTGGAGGAAGGTGCCACCTCCAGAGCCAGGTGGCCACGGCCAGCAGCCGCCGTCAAAGCTCAACACCGCACGTGGACTCCAGAGAAGTGTCAGCATCTCCCACAGACCAGCCCAAGATGCAGCAAGGAAGGAAACAGACCTACGTTAGGGTCCTACCTGCAGGACCTCTCTAGGGCTGAGGGACAGATCTGATGGACACTTGTGGTCAGGCAGAAGAGGCAGAGTCGCTGGCGCCAGCTTGGCGTGCGCATCTCCCAGTCTAGAGTGCAGATAAAAAGAGCAAGAGTGAATCTACAAACCCTGCAGCCAGGGCTCAGTGGAAACCCGACAATGAGGTTGTTGTGCAAACCATCCACAGCCCTGCTCCACCAACAGGGGGACAAAATAGCAGCAAAAAAAGTGTGTAAGGGATGGCACAAGCATGTCCTGGTGATGTCCAGGGCCCGATGCACGGGGCAGCCGGCAGCGCAGGGCACGAGGAGGGATGGCTGGGTGGTTACTCAGAGGCAGGATCCTGCATCACGACAAAGCCCAGAGCAGCTGAGGTCAAACGTAAGAGGAAATAGAGTGTGTTCTCATTGCAGGGACTTGAGATGAGGTCAGGCAGATGTTTTTATGGGCAACCAGCTCCAGAACTTGGTGCTGATGACACCACTGGAACACGATTCAGACAGCAGAGGTACTTAAGAGCTTAGCTCATTGTTTCAAAGGGAATTAGGGACCCCTGCGAGAAGCACCACCTGGCCATGGGGCTTGGTTCCTGAGGAGGTGGCCGTGACTAAGGTCATGCACCGCTTCAGCCAACACCTAATGACTTCCTGCAGAAAGGAGGAGTGATTCAGCTGGTGCCAAATGAGCACCTTGCACCACCGGACCCACATCCTCCCCCTGAAGCACCGGGCGCCCCGGTTTGCTGTCATGCCCGCGGTGTGCACGTGCTGTGAGATCCTCCCTGTGGGCAACGACCAGGAAAAGGCTGTGACTAGGCTGGGTGTCTGCGCTGAGGCTGGATGGAGCCAGGTTTCTGGAGGCACAGCTGTGAAAATGTCACCCTGAGCTAGAACTTTGAGTTTACAGCTTGTGCTATTATACCAAATATTTAGTGTTTTCCCCTTCGCCAGCTCTGGTTACTGATTGACTACGAGTGACCTCCAACCGCCTTATTGATTTACAGCGCCTGTCAAAGGACAAAAACTGAGCCCCCATGGCCAGGATCTCAGAAATACCCTGAATGGAGGTTGCACAATGGAATAAATGTTCTGCCAGCTCTTTAAATCTTGAAAAAGAAACAAACCAGCCGGCTCGAGCTCCTGATCTACAATGCAAACACCAGTGGGATACGGAGATAACACTGCAGCACGAGTGACCATATCTATAAACAAAGAAAAGCAGCACAGCTTGTTTAATTCACGGCTATTTATGGCTGGGCAAATGATTTGACATTGAGGGCCGAGAGTCTAGAAAGGGAATGGAAAGTCTTCCAAAGACTGCTCTGCATTTTGGGTTTCACAAGTCAGGAAACTGCTCACCCATCAACCTACTAATTGTGAGCCTCACCAACACGGTTTGGAGGGTCTCCTCCAAATCCCAGGCTTGCTGGTGGACAGGGACCTGCACGAGCTGCAGAATCCTATGGCTACACCCGCCCTGACAACGTCGTTGAGCACAAAACTCAGCACAGGAAGGACATGGAGCTGTTGGAGCGAGTCCAGAGGAGGCCATGGGGATGATCCGAGGGCTGGAGAACCTCCTGCACGAGGACAGGCTGGGAGAGTTGGGGTTGTTCAGCCTAGAGAAGAGAAGGCTGTGGGGAGACTTTTTTTTTTGCCTTAAACTGGCATGACACTGTGGTAGTTAGACTGGATTAACTGTCATTACAAGGAGCTACACAAGGGCTTTGTGACTTCTCTTCCTCCTTTGCTCTGCTCCTAACACACCCAAAGCAGGGGAGAGCGTCACACGTGTCAAGGACACGACTTCCTCTACTGCTCGAAATAACTAGAACAGCAATGAATCTCCAAGATCAGATGGTGTTCACCCAAGGGGAAAAGTACTCGCATCAGAAGTTGCTTAACTATTAACCGCAGTGGATAACCTTTGCTTCAGTCTGTGGCAGGGCCAGAGGGTGGGAGGTGGCAAACACAGAGCTAATTTTAGAGAAGGGTTCCCAGGGCTGGGCATGAAACCTCAGCAAGTCTGGTGGAAACTGCAATAGAGGCTGGAAGTCACAGCTGAATGAGAAACATGGTTGAAAGAGGTAGAGTCCGTGGGGTTCAACAGAGGGAAGGGAGGCTCTGCAATTCTTTAAAGCAATCACAAGGACATGAGATGGTCCAACTGATAGAGTTGGCTTGGATCAAGACCTTAGAGCGACTTCCTCAGCCAAGGCTTTTAAAGCTGTCCTGCAAGGAGAGGCAAAGCAGTCTCCTGAGCCCACAACTGCTTGAAACATCAGTGAGAAAGGGTGGGACTGAAAGGGCAGTTTTCACAACAAAGGGAAGTCATCCCAGCTCCCAGGGGGCCTGGGTGAGAGTCTGGGCTGCTTGATGTAGATGTTCTGGATGAGGGATGGGCACAGTGAGCTACAAAGGGTGTTGAGATGAAGTTATTTAGGGCTGCAAAACTGCAAGCTGACTGGGAGGAGCTGTTGAAGGGCACCATAATACCAGGTGACAGGATGATGGAACAGCAGATGAAATGCAATATTGACTAATATTCCTGGGGGAAGTGAGTTCAAGCTGTCTATGGTAGCTTCAAACAAGCTGTTCCCATTTGAGACCTGGGTGATCTGCGCATGGATCTGCCCAGGGCAGCTGATCCAGCCCTGTCTGTGGTGTGCAAGCAATCCCTGAGCAGATCCTGCACATCTCACCTCTCAAAGCAGCACCAGCAGCTTCACAGCTTGCAACGCAAGCACAAAAGCCTACGGACATCATACAAACCCAGCAGCACGTGCCCAGCACGCTCAGACTGGGTTGGTGTCTGCCTTGCTAAGGAAAGGCTACACCTGTGATCACCAGATAAATCTTAGCCCTATTCCAGCCCCTTGAAGTCAAATCACCCCATCTGCCCCCAAACCACAACCAGCTGCAGGAGGGACAACAGTTGCAGTCACAAACCTTTCCAACTCTGGAGCCCCAAGTCTCTTTAGAAGGTGTCCATGTACCACTGCTGCATCTACAGTGCTTGGGGAAGACGCTGGGAATCGCAAGCTCCACTGGGAAATTATTCCAATGTCCACCTTGGCAAAGCCACTTCATGCCTGGAGAGAAAGCAAAGTGCAGCCAGGATGTTATAGAGACAGTGGTGGGAGAGAAGAGATTCCAGTGTCCTCAGCAGGTGTCACCATATAAACAGGCAGGATTAGGTTCTCCATCTGGCAGTGTCCAACACATATAATTTAACTACACGAGCTGGGAGGTTGAGGGAGAGGATTCTGCCCCTCTGCTCTGCTCTCCTGAGACCTCACCTGGAGTCCTGTTTCCAGTTCTGGAGTCCTCAGCACAGGGAGGACATGGAGCTGTTGGAATGAGTCCAGAGGAGGCCACAGAGATGATCTGAGGGCTGGAGAACCTCCTGTCCAAGGACAGGCTGAGAGAGTTGGGGTTGTTCAGCCTGGGGAAGAGAAGGCTGCGGGGAGACTTTAGAGCAGCTTCCAGTGCTGAAAGGGGCTGCAGGAAAGCTGGGGAGGGGCTCTTGATGAAGGAGGGGAAGGATAAAATGAGGGAAATGGTTTTCAGCTGAGAGAGGGGAGATTGAGATGAGATCTTAAGAAGAAATGTTTTGCTGGGAGGGTGAGGAGGCCCTGGCCCAGGCTGCCCAGAGCAGGGGTGGCTGCTCCATCCCTGGAGGGGTTCAGGGCCAGGCTGGATGGGGCTGGGAGCCCCTGATCCATGGGAGGTGTCCCTGCCCAGGGCACGGCTGGGTCTGGATGGGCTTTGAAATCCCTTCCAACCCAAACCATTCCGTGCTTCTATGATTCTATCACTATAAACCCAACCGACTCATCACCCGACTCGTCACACGCACCGTTACTGCCTCCCTGGCACGAAGGCCCCACGGTCTCCTCCACACGGCTGCGTCTTCCCATTTTTGCAACACTTGGGGTACAAAGAACAAACCAAACCCGTCCCTCAGCGCTGAAATGGTGCCAGACGGCTGGAAACCGGGGCAGGAGGCTCCAGCTGCTCCCAGGCCCGACACGAGATGGCGGTGGCAGCCCGGGCTGCGGCCCTCGCGTGGATTTACACACATTTATTCACTTCTTAAAGCAAAACGCGCTCCAGTTGGGCTTGGATTTGCCCTGCCCTGGTTAATCAAACCGCTCCGAGGACACTCGGCTGTGTAATTTCGATTTTCTAAAGGGGGGTTGGCCCGTTCACGTTTGATCCCGTCCTTGCCTGGTCAGTAAAATAGCAGGAGAGGTTTTCGGTTTATCAGGGGAAAGACAAAACTCCAGCAGGGAGTCCGCTAGGGCAATCAAATCCATTTCCAGAGCTGCAGGAAAAAGCCACAGTGTATAATTTATTTGAGGCTTTTATTCCTCTCCCTGTCTGCAGATTGCGAAGTTTCTAAATATATTGGTCCAGCTATTCAAAATTAGTCATGAATCTCTTCAGTGAATAATACTTGACCTGCGGATCATCTGAAAAGTGAATATTGCAATCACATTCTCCGTCGCGGCTCTAATTTATTGTAGCTAGCAGATGTGTACGGCTCAGGTAATTAACTCAGGCTGAAGCTCAAATTGTGTATTTGATTGTAATATTTGCAATTCACACTTTTGACTGTGCCTGCCAGCTCCAGAAGTCGTCTAATCAAGAAGTGGGCGAAAGTACCTTCTCTCTGACATAACTAGATGGGATTTGAGGTCCCTCCAGACCCAAACCGTTCTGTGATGATGATAAGCAGTACGTACAACAAAATCTCTGTACCTTTTGGATCTTTTCCCCTGAAGATGACAGCCCAAGTCTGTGCTCAGGGCTATTCACAGGTTTATTTTCTGGGGCCTCCTGGATGGAGACTCCCCCTCTGAAGACGGCTGGAGAGCCTCCCATCCCCTTGTGGAGAGCTGACAGTCCAGGGGTGAGGGGAGAGAGCACAGGGTCCCCCAGCAGAGCATCCTCAGACCCAGTCAGAAGGGCTGAACCCCTGCTCTGCAATTGCTTCTCTATTGGTTACAGAAATCTCTAAGCACGCTGGCAACACGAAGCACGTAGAGATCATGAGTCACATCTCCTGGTGTCACACACTTGGCTTTCAAACCTCGCTATTTCTTTTAAATAAATAAATTCTTGGGTATTTCAGTTGTTCTTTTAATTTGCCTTCAGATGGCAGAGCCTTTCAGCACTCACAGGTCTAAGCTTTCCTTGCCACCACCAGCATTAAACGTATACATTCTTTTTCTCTCTTTTATTTGTAAGTTAAGGTCTCCCTCACTCACACAATCTCTAGAGCAGGAGCTTTTGAGTTCTCTCCACCACAGGAGGATCAGGGTTGCCACCTAGGGACCTCGGGAGAGCTGGAAAAATAAGCTTTCTCCAGGATGGGCTGCTCTGCTGCGTTTCCCTCGGGTAGCAGCTGCTTGCCTGCTTGCTGCGGGGGTGACAGGAGATGCTCCTTTGGGGTTGGCCTTTGTTTTCCTGCAAAATTATTAAACCCTGTGGCTCGGTGATGGGTGCCAGCCAGAAACCCTGCCCTGCAGCCACCAGCTCCCTCAGAAACACCATCGCCCAGCCCCTCTGTCACGGGCGCCAGGGATATATTCATCCTTAGATGCAGCTCTACACCTGTAATTTATTGATTCAATTTTTTACGTTTAGCTAGAGAAGTTTTTCAGCAGACAAACATTGAAGGAGGATTTGCTGCTTCTACCCTGGCAGGAAGATTTACACCGGAGCAAATGATTTGTAACAAATACAGCGTAAGATGGATGGAGCCGCTTCTCTTGTTCACAAATTATTCGCAGACCACAGGCTGGAAGAAGAAGAAATTTCTTCCTTGCTTTGTAAAATACATGGAACATGCATTTTTTTATTATTATTTATGACTACTTTCACAGTAAAAAACACTCCTGAAAATATCTCTTGCAGAATTATCGCAGCTCACAAGTTTTCTAGATGATGACCTGCGAAAGGACAAGTTTGGAGGGCTTTTGCCTTTCTCCTTTTTTTAGCACTTGCCTTGACCGCTGTGGCTTTTGTCACGGGTTTGAGCCTCTCGTGTTAAAATGTCATAAAATTTAAGTTCCTGGCCTCTACTTTTCTCCTCAGCCTGCTCGAGGGAGGAAATCGCAGGAACAGCTCTGGGATTTTGCTGGCTGAGCACAGCTCCTTCAATCAAGATCCAGGGCAAATGTTCCCAACCAGCCTTTGTGGTGGCATCCTGCAAGTGTTCCCGGGTGTGGTGGTCAAAGTGCTGCTTCAAGAAACGTTTTTCTGGCAACAAGGGAGCTTCCTAGAGCCTCAGGCTCCACCAGGAGAAAACATTGGGAGAAGAACACGTAAATAGAAACAGGGACCCCTGACATCCAGAAAGATATTACTGAGGCTTGCTTAAATTCCATATTTCCCATCTAAAGAACTCTTTCTTCTTTTTCCTACTTCCATAGCTGGAAGGAAGATGCATTTCCATGTACCTAGCAATGCTGTGAGTGGGGGTGGATCCTCAATCCAGCCATGCTGAATTCCTGTGTCGTTTGGAGCTTCCCTTCTTTTAAGCTGAAAGAGAGGAGATTGAGATAAGATCTCGGGAAGAAATGTTTCTCTGTGAGGGTGGGGAGGCCCTGGCCCAGGCTGCCCAGAGCAGTGGGGCTGCCCCATCCCTGGAGGGGTTCAAAGCCAGGCTGGATGGGGCTTGGAGCCCCTGATCCATGGGAGGTGTCCCTGCCCCTGGCAGGGGTGGAACTGGATGGGCTTTGAGGTTCCTTCCAACCCAAACCATTCCATGATTCTATGATTTTGGCCAGCCAGGTGAGTGAAGCTGCTCCAAACCTCACTCTTGTGGTAACTGCATCCTGCAGGAGCCACGCAGCCCTGCGAAACAGGGCATTGTCACAGCCTGGAGGAAAGAACCCTACAGCTAATAAAAACCATAAGATAAATATTATTTTTTTGCCCCAGAGATCCAGCGGCTGCCAGGTGCTAACCAGGTCACTACTCAAACCCCTGTTTTCATGGCTCGTGTGTCCAGATGTGAGCGTGTGTGCCTGCGGTTCATATCGATCTGTGCCAATCACATAACATACGCAAAACCCATCGGCCTGTGAGCTGAGCAAACACAGAGCCGCTCTGCAAATGCATTATTGGTGGGAGCAGATGGGTCGCCTGCTTAAATAAATGCATTTGCAAACTCCTCTAGGTCTGCTTTCCAACCCACTAGTTTGTTTATTTAACACGGTGCAGCCAGGCTCTCACACACTGCTCACCAAACCCTCCCTGGTCTCGGGTTCAGGTGCTTTCAGTTTTCCATATAGAAAATCTGAACACAAATACATTTTTGCAAACATAACTAAAAAAAAAAAAAACAAAACCAAAACCTAACTGGTCTCTTTGGATTTGTAACGTACGAGCAAAGCGCTGTTGACATTCATGTGCTGTTAATTGGAATCATCCATAACACAGCAGTGGGAGACAGCAAAATAGACACAGAATAAAAATATCTACAATGCCCTGGTCCTGCGGATGCTGAGTAACTTTGTGCTCTGGAGCAGAAGCTGCCTTGAGCAAAAGCATTTGATTCCTCCTGGGGCTGCACACGGGGCTGGCTGGGGTCAGGATGAGCAAGGGAGGGAGATAAGAAAGAAGAGAAGGAGGAGGAGGAAGAAGAAAGAAGAGAAGGAGGAGGAGGAAGAAGAAAGAAGAGAAGGAGGAGGAGGAAGAAGAAAGAAGAGAAGGAGGAAGAAAGAAGAGGAGGAGGAAGAAGAAGGGTGAGGAGATGGAGGAGGAAGAAAGAAGAGGAGATGGAGGAGGAAGAAAGAAGAGGAGATGGAGGAGGAAGAAAGAAGAGGAGATGGAGGAGGAAGAAAGAAGAAGAGGAGAGCAGTAGTTTCAGCCCCATTCCTGCAGCACAATCGTGGAGAGCAACAGCCGGCGGGCTCTCGGTGGCCACCTTTGTTGGCAGCTCTAGACAGGAGAGCACGCTGGCTGCTGACGTGGCACCCGTCTGTGTCACCTTGCCCTGTCCCCTGCTCCGGGCAGAGCGAGAGGCTGGACCCAGAAGAGAGCCCAGCCTTCACAGCAGGTCACACACCTCCTTCCTAGTTCTTCTGTTTGCTTTTACAGCTTAAAATAAAAAAGAAAACCAGATGAAGCAAAGAGGCCAGTAGAGGAGGGGGAGGCATTTCCCCTTCACTAAGTCCTTCCTCTTTCTGCATTTCTTTACTTCCCCCCTTCCAGTTTCTTCCCCTACCTTTTGAAACAGGGTAACCACAACGCGATGACGGAAAAGCTGCAATTGCAACGTGTGAAGCTGTTTCACTTGTAAATAATTTCTTTAAAAAATAAACCAACCCAGAGGAAGAAAGCGTTCCCGCGGCTGCTCGGCCACAGGCAGCACCCAGTGCTGCCGACCAACCCTCCCACCGCACTGGTGCTTCTCACCAGACGTGCTGCCACCCCGGCAAAAGTCAATGTTTACATTTGTCACATATATTTTTAGCGTGTCTCATCCTTGGCTGTGCCTCAAGCCAGCCTCGTGGGCCAATTGCCATGTCGAAAGGCACCTCCCAGCAAATGCAACTTCCTTTCTGGAAGGACAGAGGAAAGAAAATCCCCAAGTGAATCCTGGCAGGAGCTGGTGGTGGGGTCCCCGTTTCACCAGTCCTTCAGGTTCTTCCAGTTCACGAGGACAAGGTGCACAGCGAAGGCATTTGCTCAGCAAGTGGCCTCCCAGAACCTGACCTCTGTGAAGGCAAACAGCTCTTAGAGCAGCAAAGCACCCAGCACCGACCCCTTACCCTGGTCTGGCTGCACCACAGAGGGACCCTCAGGCTTTGGTGCTCTTTTGGGGTCTGCTTCTAAGAGGACTTCAAAGAGTTACAAATCATAGTGACCGATTTTCATAGGATCATGGAATGGTTTAGGTTGGAAGGGACCTTAAACCCATCCAGTCCCAGCCCTGCCCTGGACAGGGACACTTCCCATGGATCAGGAGCTCCAAGCCCCATCCAACCTGGCCTTGAACCCCTCCAGGGATGGGGCAGCCACCCCTGCTCTGGGCAACCTGGGCCAGGGTCTCACCACCCTCACAGGAGAACATTTCTTCCTGATATCTCATCTCAATCTCCCCTCTTCCAGCTTAACACCTACGTTATTTTCCCTTCTGCCTGTAAGAGTTACATGATCCTAAACATCCTTAAGGAAAACAACTCCATCCTAGCGAGAAATTAACTTCTTGCAAATATCATTGATATCTTTTTATATGTGACAAACCCCAGAACATCCAAGATGACTGTGCCCCCAGCAGTGACTCGAAGCCGGGCACTCGAGCCCAGCTCTTTCTAAATAGCAACCAGGAACCAGACAAGATGAGAGCCCGGCCAAGCACCACCAGCCAGAATGAGCCTTTTGTTTGAGGAAATGCAAATGTCAGAAGAGGGAAGGGGCCAGTTGCCATCCCATAGCCCTGTCCCCGGCTGCAGGGTTGGGCTGGACGGCCTCAGATCTCTCTGGAAACCAGGTAAACTCAAACTCTAACCACTGTGGCTTTTGGAGAGCCATCTCAAAGCCAGTCTCAGAGGTGGTCTGTGTTTTAAAATGCATTATGAGCCACGTGCTACCCACAAAACACACCGAGAGAGGGAAAGCTGCAGCGAGCGTTGGTGGTTAAGGTCTCCCTCCCCAAAGTTACCTCTGTCGTAGGTGAACAGGGCCACCCTCCTCTCCATCCCTTCTCCTCTCCCGAGTCTCGGTGGGCGCGATGGTAGAGCCGAGCGAGCAGGAATGTTGCAGCAGCAGAGGCCGTGGAACCCAGGCTGGGCGAGGCTTCGGGATGCTGCAGAGAAGGACAGGGATAAAGTGCACCTCTACTACAGCAGGAGTGTTTACAAGGTTTAAGAGTCCCACGTTACTATTGACAATTAACTACAGAGCACCAGAGGAACATTGTTCTCAACCATAACTGTGTGTATTTTTAGATAAAGATGTTCCACAAATGTTTTGTAAAGGAAATTTCTTTGCCTAAAGCATCCACTTCTCAAGCCTCCAGCGGTACAGCACAAACCATGCTGCTAAAAACAATCGTTCCTGCATTTGTTTGTTGAGCATAGATCATAAAATACACAGTTTATTTGGGAGTGGCTGTGTACTCTTCTATTTCTGTCCTTCTTATTCAATCTCATAGAGTAAAACAGGCAACAGTGAGTCCGGCGAGGGACATGGCCCTGCCCTGAAGAGATTACAGTCTCCATGAGATAACTCGCTGTAAATTATAGGTGGCGAGGCACAGACCTCAGAACGGGGAGAACAGCCTAGTTTGGGAAAGAAAGGAAGAAAAGCAAGTCTTAAGGAAGATCTTGAAGGAAAATGGAAAGAGAATCATAGAATCATAGAATAGAATCATAGAATAACCAGGTTGGAAGAGATCCACGGGATCATCGAGTCCAACCATTCCTATCAAACACTAAACCATGTCCCTTAACACCTCGTCCACCCGTGCCTTAAACACCTCCAGGGAAGGTGAATCAACCACCTCCCTGGGTAGCCTGTTCCAGTGCCCAATGACCCTTTCTGTGAAAAATTTTTTCCTAATGTCCAGCCTAAAAGAGGAGGAAACCTAGGAATTTTGAAGAATAAACAAGGTGAGAAAGTTTGTACAGCAAAACATCGAGAAAAGGACTGATTCACAGAGATGAGATCCAGACCCCACACGCAACCGACCTTCTGGTATCTGACTTCAGGCAGGCAGGGGACTCCAAATATTGAATTCTTAAAACCACAGAGACTCTAAGAAAAATGAGACACAACCTTACTGACCTCTGAAAGCCCCTCTCCCCCAAATGCATGCCAACTGCCAAAGCGATCAGCAAGTCAGCCTCACTCACAGGTCTCTGGTCTCTAGGTCTGGGAGACCTAAAAGCAGCTTCCAGTACTGAAAGGGGCTCCAGAAAAGCTGGGGAGGAGCTCTGGATCAGGGAGTGCTGCGATAGGATGAAGGGAACAGTTTTAAGAAACAGTTTAAGCACCCTGATCTGTGGGAGGTGTCCCTGCCCGTGGCAGGGCATTGGAACTGGGTGGGCTTTGAGGTTCCTTCCAAACCAACCCGTTCCATTGTTCTCTTAGGTGGGACAGGTGGCTTATAGACCAAACAGCTCCTCCACGTGATGCCTTTGCTCCCCTCCTAGAAACGTGGCTAGCAGAGTTCCTCCCATGGTAGCTCCTCAGCCTTTGTTTGTAGACTCAGCTGAGCAGAACCTCCGTAGTTGTGAGGTAACGAGGGGAGCACAAGATCTAAGTGAGGCAAGGGCAGGGAGAGGGGACACCACTTAGTAGGTCAGCTGGTGTACTTGGAAAAAACAGACATGCTTTTAGGCACATAAGGCTTCCTTCAGTCTGAAATAGAAGCAATAACCTTAGAGCTAAATACAGGTTGAGAATAATTGTTCTGAGTTAAACTTCATTACATTAATGAATTCGGCAATTTGAGGGAAAGGATGATTGGTTCCTGTTGATCAAAGGGAGGCTACTAGCCAGAGGACAGCTGATAATGTCATTTATGGCACAAAGAGAGAGTGAGAGAGACAGGAATAATTATTGCCTAGGGACGGCTGGTGGTAGCAAGAACTATAATGTAATGTGCAATCAATATCGATGTGATTTTTATATCCTAGAGTCAGGAATTCTAGCACTCGCGTTGTCTTTTGAAGCAGTTTTGGAGACCTTCCTTGAAGGTTGGAAGTGAGAGGTCAGAGATAAAGTGGTTGATCTCTTACCGAGTGTTCCTGTCCATTGTCGGTTGTACAAATCAATCCCAGTTGGTTGCCTGCAGTTGTTGCCACCAGACTGTCAGGTCTGCGCTGAGAACCGCACAGGCAGGAGGGGCAGCGGTGGGTCCCAGGCCTTCTGGATCACTTAGAATTAAGTTGGTTGATTGCCAACACTCATGAAATAGGATGAACTGGTTCAGGCTGGGGTAGAGTGGATTTCCTCCCCACCCGCCTGCCAGTGGGAAGGGGTGAATGGATTCCTTGCTTTGCTTCCACATGTAGCTTTTGCTTTACCTATCAAACTGTCTTTATCTCAACGCATGAGCATTTTCAATTTTACCCTTCCAAACCTCTCCCCACCCCACCAGAGGCAGTAAGCAAGCAGCTGTGGGGTGTGGAGTTGCCAGCTGAGGTTAAACCACAACACTTAGGTTTTGTTTCCTATTACATGCCAGTCCCAGGAAACCTGTGATTTCCTAAGGATCTAAATTTTCACCTAAAAACTAAGTTTTTAGTGGATATGTAGAGAAAATCAAGAATATTCTGCCATCTAATTAAGTCTGTCCTCAGAGGATAAATTGATACGGTGGGAGGTTGATTATTATTTACAATTACCTTATCATTTCTGAAATATTCTTGGAGACAGGAATCACATTTTTTTGACTGCTTTGGTGTGGTGATGCTGAAACGAGTCTGTAAGGATGGCACCACCAGCCTAGGAGGCAGAGGGAGCATCATTACGTGTTACTTAAAAACAAAATAGCAATTGTTCTCAAGTTAAATACAATCCGTAGCTCAAGGCAGTCGATGATGTAGGAGACGAGGTTCACAAGTATCTGCAGAGCAGGTAACTGCCCCAACTGTTAACGTTTTCAGTGGGATTTGGGAATTTTGCAGTCTTCCCACTAAAGTGCAAACAGAGGTGCTGCGCATACCGGACCAACCCTGAGAGACACAGGCAGGTGAGAACTTGAAAACTCGCTGGCTTCAAAACTCCGTGGCAGTTATCTGCAACTTCTGAGGCTCAGCAGGGAGTTAAAGGCTTAACGTATGGGCTTAAAACCATCGGAAGGACTCTTGATGAGGCTGAAAGCTTCTGCTGAGGCCTGGGCCGGCAGTTCAGAGCTGGTGGCAGGACCCAGCAGCCCCATCTCTGTGCAGGCACACGGGGTGCTTACTCCTATGGTCTAAAGAAAATCAAAGGGGAATTTGTTTCAGTTTGTAAAAGCTGTCTGCAAGTCTAATTTTGACCAGCAGCAACCTCAGTGAGTAGGCTGGTGTAAAATTTTCACATGATTTGTGCTGGAGAAATATATCCTTCCATATCTATAGAAACGCCCACAGGAATTCTGGTAGAGAACCACAACGGTCTGTAAGTGAGATTTTACTGCTCTGGAGGCCTTCAGCTCCAAGAGCCGATGAATCAGACTCTACATACCATGGACCATGAGAATCAAGGGCTTTACTTTTCTATGCATGCCTTATTTCCAAATGTAAAGGTCACCTAACACTCATTAGGTTAAGTGAACTGTACAACGGAGGAGACTCGAAGGCCACGAGACTGAAGGCAGGGATGGCGGGTCAGAAGATGGTCCTGTGGCAAACAGACGCTGGATGAAGTTCCTTGTTGACAGCACAAAGAGAGCAGCAGCCAGCTAACGTCTGACACTTGCTAACAGTGAATTTCAATGGAGAAGGGCAGCGACTTGCCTAGAATTGGATCTGGAACGCAGGGTGCCAAGTTATCACCTATTATACCAAGTTCTTCGCTGACCCACCACCTCCCATTCTGTCATTTGCATTACTGGAAGAGGCTGCCCAAGCTGCAGATTCACCCAGGTTTGTGAGGCTGTGAGCGTCTCACACGGTCCTTACCTGCATCCTGACATTCAGTGGTTCTTTACACCTTGTGTAGAGAGAACGTGAAGTCAGGTGAGAGAACATGAGTCAGGGGCCGAGGGAGAGGGGGCCTGTTGGTGGCCCGAGCCTCGTGTGCCGAGGTCTCCCATGGCACAGCGGTTCCTGGCATCGAGGAATCAAAGAGATGAGGTCAGAGAGAAGTGGAGTCTGGTGAAAAGAGAGCAGCGCGGAAGCCTGGCGGAGCAGAGCGAGAGGCAGCGAACAAAGGGAGCGATGCACAAGGCAGTCCTTTGGAGGATGCTGTGGGAGAGGCAGAAAAGACAAAGGAAGCGGTTGTGAGCGTAGCAGGGAGTGATTATCTTCTGCCAAGGCAAAAAGGTGGGTTGCTGGGGCTGTTTCTAACTGCATTATCCAGTCCTGCTGATGCAACCTTCCCAAAGACGCTCGCAGGGGCACCAAACGATAACTGAGGTTCTACATTCCCAGAGTCCTTGTTTGGTTTGTGCGGTGGGTAATCTCGGAGCTAAGGGGGAAAGGGAATGCAGCGCAACGAGCTCCATGAGGGCACGGAGCTGCCAGGCTGCTTAATGGTGTCTCCGCTCTCCGAGGAGGAAAAGCTCCCCAGTTTCAGGCCTGTGAGGCACTAAATCACCAAATGGAAGCTGCAGGTCCCACCAGAAGCGCCGTCAGTGCCACAGACGGATCTAACACAAAAGCTGATGGAATAAAGGATGGGGCTGAGGGATCGGAGCTGTATGCCAAGGTTTTGCTAAAAATATTTTACACCTGCTCTTGGTTCCGCACACTGATCATATTTTGTCTGTGAGGTAGAGAACTCACTGTGCCAAAGAGAACGTGGTTTATGTTCCCAAGGCTTAATGCTTTTTCCCTTCTGTAAGGCAAAACTCCTTCCTATCATCACTAAAATAAAGCCAAGGGGACAAAAGTCACGTGCGTGCCGCCTTGGTAACAGTTTAACCGCTCCTTGCGCTGATCTTTGGAAACCATCCCCTCAGCAGGATTTTACAGCTCTGGTACTTCGATTTAGCAAACTTTTTATGCAGCTCACGAGAGGAATGCAGCCAACTCTGTACACTCAATTTAAATCAACTTGCTGATGATATAAAAAAGAGTGCTGAACCACCGGTTTTCTTCGTCTGCTCCAGAAGCCCCAACACAAACTCTGAGGTATTTACTCCTGAACCATTAATGGAACAGTCTGGGGCGTCGGATCAGTAAATGGACTCTGGTTGGATCCCGTGCCAGGCCAAAGAGCTGATTTAACAACTAGTTGTTTGGCTACTTGCTGTTTCAGAGAGGCAGACGGGCTGTTTGCTCCTGACAGGCTCTCCTGGGCTGCCATACGGCCGGGGCACAGCGGGCAAGCGGCCGCGCCGTACCCGAGCCATGATTCCCCACCGTTCTCCGCAGCCAGAGATGGTGCAAGCCAGGTTTAACGGCTTTCTAATTCCACATTGTGCAGGAGGGATGGGTGTCTCTGTGGCTCACGCCCAGCCCTCAGTTTGTATCAGTTATGACAGCTTAGTTGAAGTCAACAGAACGACAAAACTTGCGCTCACCAGGACTCCAGCGCCAGCCCAGCGCCTGCCGTCCCGATTCCCACCTGCAGCTCGATGCAGCAGCGAAGCACTTCGGATTGTGAACTCCACCCGGGAGCTGGCCCTGCTCTGCAGAAACAATCACATCAGTTTAATTGTGGCGATTGCTACTGGCCTCCTGATCAAGAGCAAGGTCTCTGGTCCCCCCACCGGCCCCTCTCAACCCTGAGGTCAAGGCGCCTCTCAACTCCATTCCACGCATCTCAGATTATTACGATTTTCAAAAGCTGCCGACTGGGTGAGCCTCGTGGATGGAAACATGAGACAGGGTGCCCGGAGCGACAGAGGGACACACACACACACTTAGGGTCCTACCCTTTTCTTCACCATAAATTCAAGACGTCTTCCAATGTTTAACCTACACTGGCAAGTTTAAGGGATTGAATTATACATTCACAAAAGAAAACACAGAAGAACTTGCACAACTGAGTCAATGATCCCTTTTCCCCCTCCTCTCCTTTTTATGTCCCAAAGGCACCCACCTGACAGCCGGGGTAGAGAGAGGAACACAGGGTGTGTGCAAATGAAACCAGGGACTGACCTGGCACCCAGCTGCAACAGAATGTCGCAATGGAAATGTTTGAGCTAACAAATTCAGCACCAAACTTCAGCAAAAGATAAATAAACGGGTGAAGTAGACTGCACAGAAAGCGCACATCTTTGATTTCTGTAAGGAGTAAGAGAAAACATTAAAACCCTTCACGTCTGCAGCGAGAGAACTGGCAGCTCTGTCCAGGCTGTCCCCTTGCCAAGCACCAGGCGCAACCCACGGAGGACAAACCCTGCTTAGTAACATCTTTATAATAAAAGGTGCTGCAAAAATCAACCCTGTTTCCAGAGCTCCCTCCTTGCTGCGCGCCAGTGCCCTTCCGTGCAGAGCTGGATGCAGTGGCAGGAACAAATCTGCACGTGGAGAGGATAAGCTCGGTGGCCTTTAGGACAAACGATCTCAGTGTAGGTCACAGGGACAGAAATATCCTGGAACATGTAGTAGAGTCTCCACCGTCCGAGCTGCTCAACCTTCCGGGCAGTTCAGGTATTGTTATTGTACTGTAAATAGTAAAATTGTAGTAAGCTTTGAATTAAAATAGAAAACAAATAGAAATAATGCACATACCTCACATTCTCCACTGTCCAGCAATTGAGCCCATATTTTCTCTTAATTTTTTTCTAATTCCTTTTTAAAGCAAAATCAGGAATCAGCCACTTAAAATGACATACCGAATGAGGCGTTTTTAAGTGTGGTTCTGTCCACTGAGGTGCTCTTAGTGGAAAGATAAGCCAGATGGCAAACTCCATAAAAAGGAGGCAGTTAAGTACAGATAGATGAACGCGTAAAAAAACCCCAAACGCTCACTCCTTTCCTGCGTTCGGATCGGTTGTCATGGCACTAGAAATGGAAGCCATTGTCCACCTCCCACCTCCACCCCGTCCGTTTCCTCAGCCCCTGTCCGAGCGAAGCCCTCGCGGCGCTGCTGGAAACACCCTCTTCCTTCCAGCCTGAGCCGCTTCCACCAAACTGCTCCCCGGACTGAAGGTGCACCACGTGCCCGGCATTTACAACCAAGTGCATCCAGCAGGGAAAGACTCACCTCCAGTCTCAAATTCTATTTCAGAATACCCAAATCCGGATCATTTTAATCCTGAACTCCCTCTGTAGCTCACAATTAATCATCACGAGCCAAAAGGGCATTCACTTGGCATAGACCTTCTCTTTGCACAACCAGAACTACCATGGAAACTAAGGTGTTAGATTAATGTACCAAAAAGCCAAGTTTCTCTTCCCCTTGCCAATGTCCTTTAGCAAGGAACACCGTTTGCCCAACAGACAGAAAAGAGTAAGGGATGTAACTCCAAAACAGCTCTGGAAAAGCTGGGTTGTTTTGTCAGCCTCAATTCTTTCTCCTCCCACTCGCATTCACGATTTGAGAATCCATTAAGTTAAAACCGGTAAAATCCACTAAAATAAACCCCCTTCGAATGTCACATGGCAGCCGCATTACATTCCTCCTTTTAATAGAGCATATAAAATGAAGGCTTCCCGCGAGGTTAGCAAACTGTACATCAGCACTTCCATTCAGTCTGGTTTCTGAGCTATTAATCCCCGACAGAGACACAGAACGCTGATGTGTCGGTCCAGGAGCTCGAGAGAGACCCGTTCAAACCCCTTCTGGTGCCACGGAAAGCAAATCGCATTGAATCACCGAGTCCCTTCTAGAGACAGCGCACGGCAAGTCAACGAGCACATTGCTTACAGCCTTCACTGGCAAAAGAGAAAACCAAAACACAATTACCTTCTGGCTCCGGTTAAGGAAAGCGAGTGAGAGCTCACTCAAACAATCGTAGGCGAGGACGGGAGCGGGCTGGGCTCTGGCAGTGGCACCGCGGGCCCAGCAGCCCCGTGCCCCGTCGCTGCGACGCACTGACTCAGGCTTCGTGCATCGTTAGCACAAACACAACCAACGCCGCCTCTCCTCTCCAGCAGAGCAGCAAAAACAGACCACAGCAGCCCAGTCGTTTTAAAGAATTTTAATACAAACTTAATATAAACTATTTCAGTCCCTCTTAACATGTAAGACACTGACTCAAAATACTTTTATACCTTTTTTCAAGTATTGCACAATGTAGGTACAAAATTAATATTTACGATTACATTTTCTTCCATAATATATAGCAAAAATCTTTAAACTTTTAACAGAAAATACAATTTGTGTTTCTTTTGAAAAAAGCAAATATTTCGTACATTTTAATTCCACCACTAAGGGATATTCTGTACACAACTTTTTATTTTTTTTTTTTTTTAGAATTGATGTCTTTAAGATGGATATCTTACAATTTCAGTAAAAAAAATACAACATGAAGCTGCTGCAGCTGTCACAGATCACTGTAGTAAAAAGATATAAATGCAATACCATGTTGTAGAAACAATATATATACTCTGATATTTTACAAACTTTGTACTAAATTAAATTATACAATTAGAAAAAGACCAATAAACCCACCTATTAGTGCCAATTTTTTTAATATATATATACATATATGTTTGTGTACATATATATACACACACATGAAAAAAATCAGCCGCGTCCTCGCTATATCTTAAATACTGCAAGAGGCCATATTCTGAGAGTATAGTTTTGTAATGTACAGTCAGTATAAAATAATTTTGTGCTTGGTTGGCAAATGAAAAAATGATGCATGTCGTATTTATCTAACCAAGCCTGAACATATTCATACTACAAGCCTTAAAAAAAATCTCAAGAGGTGGAAAAAAAGATACACCCTTGGGTACGTGCATTTTAACGTGTACAATAGTATTTACTTGTATTTCGCTTGTTTATTTTTAGTTAGCCATGACCGGCTGGAATTGCTGGTTAGAATACTGCATGTTGTTTAAACTAAAATTCAAGCCATCCACGAATGACTTCTCGTTTAGACCGCCGTAGGCTGCGAACATGTCGAAGGCATTGCTGTACTGGAGAGGGCTGAGGTTAAGGGGGCTGTCACCAGGAAAGATGCTACCGGTACTGCCTTGACCCTGCATGTTGGGGAAAATGAACTCCTTCGCGTTAGGAGAAAGGGCAGAAGTCTTCTGCTGTTGCTGCTGCTGCTGCTGACTGCCTAAGCCAAGCCCGTAGAGAGAGTGCATGGAGGAGGAGAGGGCTTTCTGCTTCAACAGGTCATTGACGTTCAGGCCGAGGTTGGTGGGAGAGGTGCGGGCGACCTTGTTGCCACGGCCGCTGTTCTTCATTTTGGTCGAGCCAAACTTGGTGGCAGCAAACGTGGCAGTGGTGAAGGTTAAAGGCTGAGTGGAGCGGGGCATGAAAGTCGGGCTCACAGCAGCAGAGTGGCCAAAGGGAGGAGAAGGAGAACTAGACACTGACGATGCTGGGTCGCTAATTGGCATGAACACCTGGGCCTCTGGGTTAAAGCTGTTCTTGATCTCCTTATCCAACTCACATCCATTTTCATTATCATCCACGTAAAGCACTTTCACTGGTCCCTTTTCACCGATTTGGTACGAAACCTCAAATGGGTCGATCCAAACGCTAAGATCCTGAGGCAAGTTGCCACGCACATCATCAATGTCCAAACCGCTCTCTTTGGATGCTTGTTCTATGACCGGGTCCACCTTCTCCCCTATATGGATACATCTAAACCCTGATCCTTTGTATGGCTTTTCCGGATACCAGTGCCCTTCATACTTCTTCTTGAGAAGTCTTTCAAGCTCTTCACCAAAAATGTTGACACGTCGTCTGGGAAGCTTATTGTACAAATATGAAATAATAAAATTGAGTGCTACTTGGATTTCAAGCTGCATAGCTGCTATGCCACAACGTTAAAAGTCTGTTTCAAAACCCGAAGAAGAAAGCGTTCAAGATGCCACAGGGAAACAGAATTTCATTCAAAGTGCTGATTCTAGTTGATTATTATCCTTCACCTTGAGCGCTCTTGTTCCTTTAAGAAAAAACAAAAGCAAACACATCCAAATAAGGAAAGCGTTAAGATCAAGCTCCCAGGCCTATTCCTTTAGCTTCACTTTCTGCACAAAATCAGTTACTTTTTAAGTCAAAACCCCATGCATTGAACTATTTATGCTCACGCCTGCAGGTGAGGACATCAGCTACTGCTCAGGATGGCTTAAAAACAATACTGCGGGAGATGCACTCGGCATGTGTTTACATCTACAGCTCGGGCTTTTCAGAATCACATGAGCTCGCTGTTCAGTTATTCACAAAGCAGAGAGGAGAATTTTTAAGACATCACAGCACTGCCAGGCCTGTCAAGGGTTCAATTACCAACCCGTATTCGGATGATTTGTAGTACTCAGCTGCAAAATTTAGCACCACACTATTAGCTTGGCTTGAGAGGTCTTAGTCCAAGGGTCATACATCATTTTAAAGTTTGCAAATACATCGGTTGCACTGTAAGCCACAGAATTATCCAAATGTTAGCAGTTGCTAGATACCATTTCACACAAATGACTAAAAATTATGCAACATTTACTTTAAGTCCAAGCAAATCATCCGCATAAACTGGGCGCTGGCAAAATGATGCTAAGTGGAGAGAAAATGTCCGCTCTACATACACGGCAATTCTTCCCCGGAACAGCTACACTGATCATGCAGTCAAGGCATACGAAGTAGAGGCAGGTATCTTCTGTCATAAGGGTGGCAACGGCGGTGAAATTATTACCAGAAATTAATTAATAAATTTCCCCCTTTCTACAAATTATTCTATACTCTCAGATGCAATATATTAAATTATACTAAATTAATACACTGTGTTGTCTACAAGCCCAGATTTCAAAAAGTTAAGAGAGCCAACAGGGCTTTCGACAGCCTCAAAAATGATCGCTCTTCTCCGTGACTCCATTTTATATTTAATATAAAATATGGTTGCCACTCCTTCACAAAGGACAAAAGAGAAATCGGGCAACTGAAGTTAAAGGAGGGACAAGAACGGAGCATTAGCACACGTACCGCTAATGAAAATCCTGCAGCCCCTTAGCGTAAAGGTGCTCGTCCACAGGAGAGCCCTTCGTTCAGAAAGTTCTGGTGAAATAAAATAATAATTCTAGGCTCGAGTTAAATGCCCGACGAGAATTTCAGCGAATTGTGCTTTTCTGCACTGCATCACCGGGAACAAAATTCCGCGTCGCCGTCACTAGAGAACTCAAAGTCGATATCAAAATCCTTTAATGATGGTAAGTATAATGGGTTTTTTTTTATTATTTCTGGCTAAAAATAATTTAAAAAAAAAAAAAATCTCCTTTTAAAGCCCGCAATCCAATTTCCAAGCCTCTCATGTTCTCCCCAACATGGCAAGGGAACAGTTTGAAAGCTCACACGATAAGGCGACCTTTAAACGTTTGCTGGATCAGCACTGGGTGGGGATAAGGAAAAGATCAAGGGCAAACAGAAGATATTTACCAAAGGGACACAATCAGGACAGGAGGAAAAAAAAAAAAAAAAAGCTGATTGGGGGGTTGAGGGAGGCATTTAAACACCGTTTATTCATCCAGCTGGTTGGTTTCCCTTCCTCCACGTCCTTTAGGAAAGGCACCAACCCCCCCAAACCCCCAACAACCCGTGGCAGCCGGTGGAAAGAACCAGCCTGAGGGCTTCAAAAGCGATTTCGAAGGCGATTTTGAAGGCTCGAGGGCCTCAACCCCCCCCCCCCCCCCCAAAACCCTGGGCCGCGCGGTTACATAAGCGGCAGCCGGGCCTCATTAGATTTCTGCTCGCAGCCCCGAGAGCCCCGGCTGCAGGGGAGGAGGAGGAAGAACCATTTCTGAGTCCAAGAGAGAAAATGAAGAAGGGGAAGGCGAAGGGGGGGCCTGCAAGTAGGGGCTGGGGGGGGTGCTGCCAGCGGGGCCAGGGACCCTCCCAGCCCCAAGAGGGGCTGGGAGGGTCCCTGGCCCCGCTGGCAGCACCCCCCCCCAGCCCCTAGAGCGCCTCATAGAAGCCGGGATCCCTCACTCGCCCCTCAAGTCCTTCCATCGCCCCCCCCTCCCGCCTCAGTCTCCCCCCTCAGCCGCCCCCTCGCTCCGTACTCACCCCGGGGTTGGGGAAAGGGGGGTTGTTAGTGCAAACGATGCCGAGGGGGGAGGTTGAGGTGTGTGGGGGGCTCGCCTCAGCACCCCATCTCCGAGAGCTCCCCCGCTCCCTCGAGCGAGGACGGGAGGTGGAAAGAGAATTAAACGAACAAACAAACAAACAAAAAAAAAACCGAACACAAAAAAAAAAAAAAAAAAAAAAAGAAAGAGAGGGAGGGGGGAGGGTTGGAAAGAAGAAGAAATTTTAAAAAAAAAAAAAGAAAAAAAAAAAAAAAAGGGGGGGGGAAGGGAAAAGGGGGGGAGGGCTGCGCTGCTCACACCCCCTCGGCCGGCGCGCTCCGCCGCCGCCGCTGCGCTGCTTCTGCTCCTGCCCCGCCGCCCCGCGCGCACCTATATATCGCCTCCCTCGCCACGCCCACCTCCAGGCCACGCCTACCGCCCGCGCCCCACCATTGGCTGTTTGCGCGTTGGCCACGCCCACCGCCCGCTCCCATTGGCTGCCGGATGGATTAGCCACGCCCACCCCCCCACACAGGATGAAGAGGCTCGGTTGGTTCACGCCCACCACCGCTTCAGCCACGCCCACCGCCCCGCCAAGCCCCGCCCCTCCCGCACCCCAGTATGGCGGGGCCGCTGCCAACGTCAGCTCCTCGCCTCGCGACGCCGTGACGTCACTGCTCGCGTCAAACCTGCCCTCGCGCTCCCGCAGCGCTGCGGCCTCCCCAGCCGGGGAGGGGCGGGGGGGTGTGGATAGGGAGCCTTAGGGGGTCCTCTACCCCTCTTTCCCCACCCTCAGCGTCTACATTGTACCCTTTCTCTAGGCAGCGACGCTCCCCGATTGGCTGCCTGCCCGCCCGGGGAGCCGCCTGATTGGTCCCTCCGAACCCACCCCCCCCCCCCCCCCCGTCATGGGGCAAACCATTGAACGGGTACCCACTGCCCCCCTATTCTGGGGCAAACCATTGAACGGGTACCCACTGCCCCCCTATTCTGGGGCAAACCATTGAACGGGGGCGGGGGGGTCGGGCTGAGAACAGAGGTCGGCGTTGAGAAGCCGTCTGTGTTTTGGCTGGTTGAGCCCCAGCCCAGGGAAGATTAAAAGCCAGGCTGGATGGAGCTCTGAGCAACCTGGTGTGGTTGGAGATGTCCCTGCTTTTGCAGGGGGGGATGGACTGGGTGACCTTCACGGTCCTTTCCAAGCCAAACCGCCCTATTGATTCTTATCATCATAGAAACTTGGATGGTTTGGGTTGGAGGGGACCGCAAAGCCCATCCAGCTGCAATCCCGCTGCCATGGCCAAGGACACCTCCCACTGCATCAGGCGCGATGCTCAGCAAGGCGAAGTGCGAGGTCCTGCTCTGGGATCGGGGTAACCCCCGGTACAGATACAGGCTGGGAGATGAAGAGCTTGAGAGCAGCCTTGTGGAGAAGGATCTGGAGATGCTGCTGGGTGAGAAGCTCAATGTGAGCCAGGAACGCGCCCTGGCAGCCCAGAGAGTCCTGGGCCACCTCCCAAGCAGTGGGACCAGTGGGACAAGGGAGGGGGTTCTGCCCATCTGCTCCACGCTGGTGACACCTCACCTGTGCCCAGCTCTGGAGTCCTCAGCACACGAAGGACGTGGAGCTGTTGGAGCAGGTCCAGAAGAGACAGCAAAGCTGATCAAAGGCCTGGAGCACCTCCCCTTTGAAGAGAGGCTGGGAGAGTTTGGGTTCAGCCCAGAGAGGAGATGAAGACCTCACTGCAGCCTTTCAGTACTTAACGGATGCTGATAAGAAAGATCAGAAGAAACTTTTTAGCAGGGTCTGTAGCAATAGAACAAAGGGTAGTGGTTTTAAACTGGAAGTGGAGAAGTTTAGATTAGATACTTGGAAGAATTTTTTCATGCTGAGGCACAGGATCAGGTTGCCCAGAGATGTGGCGGTTGCCCCAACCCTGGAAACGTTCTGGGTCAGGTTGGATGGGGCTCTGAGCAACTTGATCTGGTTGAAGATGTTCCTGCTCAGTGCAGGGGTTTGGACTGAATGACAACTGTGGTCCCTTCCAATCCAACCTGTTCCCTGATTCTGTGGACCCCGCTCGCGGGTGTTAAGGTTGGGGTTCACTTCCAGCCACCAGGATGTGGAGGACAAACTGCAGGGTTTATTTTTCCCCTCCTCCTCCCACTCTGTGTTTGTACAATAATAAAGCGTTTTGGCATAAACGCAGCAAGGGCCCCAGGAGAGATTTGGAAATGCCAGTCGGAAGAAATGCCAGGGGCTTAACCCTTTGGAGCTGAGCGTACGGGGCTGCGGGGGAGGCAGGAGCCTGGAAACCAAAATGTTAGGAAAAGGAGGGCAGCAAGAGTGGTGTTTGGGATTTTTCCACAGCTGGAACTCTCTGCTAGAAGGCTTAATTCATTGTAAAACACACAGGTTTTGTTCAGAGGGATCGGTGTTGATGCTGCCGGGATCGCAACATTGCAGACAACCTGGAAATCATGATTCAGACTCAGAGTAGTTCTGATTTACCCCCTATTTTTCATTCACTTTTAACCATGAAGGGTTGTGTGGGATTTCAATGAAAAATTGGGTCACTGCTGTGCACCTCAAATGGAAAATAAAGTAGGGAGTGCAGGATTCTAAGCATTGGCAGCTGCGAGACGGCTGGGAATTGCTGCAGCACGGCCGGGAATGCCAATGAGAGTCTGGGGTTTGCTTCTTTGGAACAAGTTGCCGTAACTTTTACCACGCAACTTCGTGACGTGAACTTACAGCCAAAATGGGTGAGGTGAAAAGTTGTTTGGTTTTTCTTAAATTAGAACTCGGAAGCCTCCCCGGTCCGAGAGCAGCCAAGCGCACCGACAGCGGCCGCGTCGGGAACGACTCAGCACAGCCTGATGTTTTCAGGTGAGGTTTTGTCAGGAGCTTTACAAAGCCAGGAACTCTGCTGCTGAGTTGCCATAAAAAAAAAGGAAAGGTTGTAAAAGCAGAGGTTTCCTTTTAAGTGGCTTTAACAGTACATGAGAACTGTTAGGAGCTGAATTAAATATACAGAGCTAATACATTTATAATCAAGGCAGCTTTAAAGCTGTGAAAATGGTGATGTTCTTTTCTGTGTAAAGGGAGCTGCTAATGCAGTCAATGCTAAAATCACCTGCAATTGAAGAAATCCTGTGTTAAATGTCAACGACAGGTGATTGCCCCAGGAGTAAACTCTGCAGGTCAGCAAGGATCCAGCCTGCTTTTAGTGGTCCAGTGGAAGCTTCAGTTTGTCCTCGCTTGAAAAGAAAAACCTGACTTCTAAATAGCAGTAATCGTTGGTGTCCACGTGTAACACATCAGAAGTGGGTGGCCAGGCTGCAGTAATGTGAAATTACTAGCACTTTAACATGGAGCCTACTCCAGGGCTGCTTGTATTGTTAAAACCTCAGCTGGCCTTTTGATCCACAAAGAGGTCAGCATGGAGCCTCCTGTATTTTCTTGGTTCTTTTGATTAATACGCAGCGATAACAAAACGTCTGCCTTTCCATGCTAGAAAAATCTTTTAAAATGCAATCAATACGGCATAACAACTCCAGCAGCGAAGTTTTACTCACGTTGCCAATTCTATTCGACTGGAAGATTAATCTTAAAAGAAAAAAGAAAAACCACATCTTCTCGTAAGACGCACCTTGACAATTTTTCTCCCAGCAGAGTAAATCAAGCCTTTCAGATAGTGGCAAGGAGGCAGGAGTGAGATTAGGAGTAAGACTTTCTTAGTCTTTATTAAATGAGGAGGGGTTTGATCTCATCCCCTGTTTGTAGCCGCGTCCTGCGATGCCACCCGGCCATTGCCTGGAGGTCAACTAGGATTTCTGCAGCCTGGGTCTCTGCAGAGCCAAGATCTCAGCGTTAGGAAAGACCTGCATCTCTACAAGACCTTTCAGAGGCCGTACAGTCTCTGCAAAGGGACCTTCATTTTTCTACTAAAGCGATATAAATTTGGTTGCTAAATAATTGGTAGCGCTCTTCTAAAATATAAACCGGCATTATTTGTTGATCGATACAACGTCTAAACCCAGAATACAGTTTTTATTGATCTTGTTTAGAGGAGTTAAAAATGTCTAAGAAAATTTTTAGTGATCTACGTCAACATGGACAAAAAAGCAGTGGAAAGCACCGCTCAGGATTTCCACCACCCAGCTTTGTCCTTTCCATCTTCTCTGCTAAACGAATGTGGTTGCTCCTTACAGCGTATGTAAGATTTATCCTGACAGTGGACACAAAGCCTTGTAGCAAACATTCCTGAATATAGCACAGTTTCTTTTTGAACATTTTCCTATTTAGGAACACAATTCTCCTTTTAGCATGGGAGCCCAGGCTTTGATTTTGAAACAAATGGAGAGCTTTCCCCACTGCGTTCATCCCTCTCTAGCCCAATTTTATCCATTTGCTGATTTGAACGCGAGTTTCTTTTCCCCATCGTCTATCCGTGTGAGCAGCCCAGCCTGGCTGCTTTCCAGCGTGTATCTTAATGGTGATTTTGAAATGTGGTGTAGATTCTCTTGCATTTCACTTCACCAGCTCCAGCGGTGATTTTTCCATAAAAGCACATTACAGAGAGTGTTTGCACACATCAGATGCTGCCCAGCCTCAGGAGCGCTCTCTGACCACAAAGATTTTTTAGATGAGAGCCATGAAATGAGCTTGTATGGGATGTTGCGATGCAGTAAAGGGTAACAAAGAACAGAGAAGTTTGTGGGGCATTGTCCCAGCCAAGTCATCTTCGAGGAGGACCCCAAACTCACCTCTCATGACCTGAAGGGACGAACGGTTGCCTCCAGTGAAGAGCAGCTGGCTGGCAGGGGTGCTGCATGCAGCTTTCTGTGCCCGGTTAAGTGTGCACGTGGCAGGATTCGTGTGCCATAAATCCCGTTTGCAGCCTCTCAACCTCCCCCGGCAAACAGCCACCTCAGCAACTGGCTGCAAACTGCTCCACAGCAACCCAGGCTGTGCCTGGGCTTGTTCCTCTGTGGCGCAGGGGGCTGAGGAATGGGATTAAGGATTAGCATCCCGGGGAGGTGGGAGCGTGCAGGGAAGGTTTGGGGGGAGGAGGACCTGGTGGCGAGATGAATGTCTGTGGGGTTTGCTGGAGGTACAGTTAATTCTCCCGCGGAGGGGCAGAAATGGACTTTGAAGTAGAAGGAAGGAAGTGTAGTGGTCAAAAAGGGAGTGGAGGGCAGAGAGCGCAGCAGAGAGAAGCTGGGATTGTGAGAACAGCCCAGCATCCTACATCCCATCCTGGAAGCCCAGAAATCCCGGGTACCACCTCTCGCAAGATGCACCAGGGCTAAGCAGCTCAGCTCGGTGGGCACAGCCAAACGCCAGCAGCAGAAGCCCCCCTGCTATCATGGTTTGTGATGTTAGCGGCTACAGTGATGCCAAGATTTTAGAAACTGGGCTGTCAAGAGCTGGGGCTGGTGGGGCAATACCCTCTGGAAAAAACCCCTTCTAAGCTGGTACTTTCTTAGATATTAGTGACTCTTCAAGAAAAAGAGAAGAATATATTCTTTTGTTGGGCCAGTATCAGTAAACGGGAATGACCTTTAGGAGCTCAGGGTTTACAAGGACATCAGTCTCTCCGGAGCAGCACGCTACGAGCGTTACAGCTTACTTGACGAACATTCCTGGAGTCCTGAGCAAGACACAGGTCGCAGCTGCTGGGTAAGATGGAAAAATGCAAACAGGAGAACCCTGACACCCTTTGATAAAGACTTTGCACCAAAGCTTTGCTCTTCCCAAAGTGTCAGCCACCTTTGAGGATGAAGTAAAAGGTTTTTGTGGTCCTGAGGGCAGGATCTGTTCGTGACAAGGAGCCTGATAAGTAGCGTTTCGAGAATGAGGTGCAGATCCCAAGAAGGCCAGGTAAAAAAAGTGAGATGAGAAGTAAGGAATCTAAATAAACCTGCTGAGAAGAAGAATGTGCACAGACAGGCAGATGCTGTAGTGAGAGTGAGGAGCAGGGAGGAAAATGGGGAATATTTCATGAGTATCAGAATTTTCTATAGGTGTGAATAAATGGGCTGAAGAAGGCGTCAGGCAGGAAGATTGATTTTATACCTTAGAGAAGTTGACCCCTAAGGAAAGTTGTATTAAAAGCCGATATAATTTTTTTCCTGGAGTTCACCTTTGTGCTGGGATTCTGCGGGTTTAACGTCGGTTAGTTCCGTGGTATCTGCTAACAGGTGAGATTATGAGGTTAGGGCTGTCCCAGGTGATAGCCGTGTAACTTCTGACGTGATCAGCTTCAGATGCTTACTGTGCTCATTCCAAACAATGATTCATCAACAGTTTTAAAGAGACAGAAAGCTGCTTTTTACACTAAAGGCTGCTCACCTCAATTATTTAACAAGAATCAAAACCAAACACTGAAGATGAAGATCTGCTCATTTGACCTTTCGGTTTTTGATTGACAAAGGCAGCTTGAAAAGTTTCGTTAAGAACTTGCCCAAGAATTGTGTGTACTTCACATTTTCCAGGAGGATGAGTAGATCTTTTTTCCTGAGAGAGCAAATCCAGGAAAACTGTTCAGTCTTCTTCCTGAGAGATACTGAATGTGAAAACAGAGGAAAAATTAGTATGAGGAACCAGCTTTCCTTCAGTCTGCTTAACCTGGAAGAAGGAGCAGTGGAGGGGCATCTGCTTACCAAAAATGCCTGAATTTTTGATTCACACAGAAATTCTAAGTTTTTAGCACTCTGATTGTCTTCAGTTAGGGTAAAAAATAAGATGATTTGAAAATTACCGGGGGGTTCCTTTGAAATAAATGGAAACTCAACTTTCTTCAGGCAAGAATCCAGCCAATGCTACTTTTTCTTCCTAGCCACGATGTGCTCAAAGCCACTGTTCTGAATTCACACCCTTGAGCTCTCCCAGCGATGCTCTTTTTTACTCAGTAAGGATCAGATGAACCCCTTACTGTTCTCTGGTCTTTGAAGAAAACAAGGTAGATACGTCTTGATTAAGAAGAGGAAGAAAAATGTTTCTCACATTGTTGGTTTATCATAAAGAAGAAGTTGGAAGATGCCTCAGTTTTTGCAATAAAATCCAGAAATAAATCTCATTTTAACATCCCTAGAAGATCTCACCTGGCTCTTCGCTAAGAATTCAGAGCCCCCAGGAACAATACAGCTCCCTAAGAAACCGTTCATATTTAAGCTTTCGGGGGGGAAGCAATCTGTTTTCCTGGAACATGACTGGGTTTCTTGTGCTTTCTGAAGGTTTTTATGCAGAGCCTAGTGCTTGCTCAGGCCTTGGAGAGTTCAGTTAGTTACTACCAGATGACATGCAGAAAATCACATTTAGGAAAGGCAGAGGTTACAGGTATCAATACCGGGTCTGAGAGCATTAATTTGAGAAGCTTTGAGGCTGGACTAACACGGTGTGAGCTGTCAGGCTGCGACACTGTGAATGAGGGTGACTTCAAAGTAAAACGAGTTCAAGTGTCAGCGCCTTGATGAACACAGTCTGAAAACCATTCTCCTAAGAAAAGATCATTGAAAACTTATCTCCATATTAATACAAAGCCAAGGTTGCTTCTTTTCGGATGAATAGAAACATGGTGACTCTGTGCTGACACGAGGAGCTCGTTGAGTGGAAAGATGCCAGCGTATGACAGCTGAAGGTTTGACCCTGAGTCTTCAAGGGTGTTATCTATGGAAAAAAAAAAAAAGAAGCCAATGGAAATTTCTCATTGAGTTCACTGTGCTCCAGACCTGGCCCTTGTTCAACTCTTATTAAAGTCCATCGAGTCATGGTGACAGGGGTGGTGGAGGACAATGAAGATTCAAGCTGTGTGGTTGCTTCTGGGACATTCAAAATGGGTTTTAGCTCAGTTTGCGCATCCTGGTTTTAACGCAGTTCTTGTAAAGAGCGGTTCATGGAAGACTGAATCTGTCACTGGCATTGAAACAATCATTCACTTTAAATTGTTGATTCAGAGCATAGTAAATCACTCATTTCCTCTCCAACTCCCATTCCTACAGGTATAATTGCTCCAAAATAACACAACACGTGCCTTAAGAGGTTAAGCAAAAGGTCAAATCAGCAGCACATTTTTCCTGAATGGATGGCAAAGTGCTGCGTGAACCTGGGGCCGCACCTTACCTGAGAGTCACACTCTGGGGACTCGCCAGTAGAGCAGCCGCAGGGAGACAACACAGATTCTTCTGTTTTGCAGGTCTTCACCGTGGGATGGACACACTGAGCGATCCTCAGGTACCTGTATGTGTAACCCCCTGCATTCTATCAGAATGTGTTCTCTTGCTCACACAAACCAGCAGGAGCCATTATCTCATGCGTTGTTATTGATGCACAAGACTTCAGACAGGATCTGCACGCAGCGGTGAATCTGGCTGCTCTCAAGAGTAGCCGTAACTAACAACTTCAGAAGGGATGAAACAGCCGCATTACACAATTACACTGGGTTTGGCAACGGGAAGAAGAGATTTCTTCTTGATCCCACACGGTGATTATCTTCTACGCTGGAAAACGAGCACTCGCAGTGACATACTTTTTTATTGTAGCTAATGTAGCTCGGATTTGTGCAGAGGTGATTCTGCTGTGTGACCACATTATCTAAATTGCTTTGTCGCCAACGCGTATAACACTGAATATAAAATTGCCTGAACATAATTGAGTGCTGACTCACCCTCCGATTAGGGTAAATGGTGCAGCGTTCCAGGGTGTCTTGGAGCTTTCTATAGCCTCACAATCCTATGTGAAACCTTCTGATTGATTGTTCTCCCCTCCAAGCAAACTCCTGCTTCATGCTTCTGTTTGAGGCTAGATGCTACAAATCCAGCTGCTGTCACAAGACATCTTCCCCCCGCTTCGTTATCCTGATCAATTTGCTGGTGAAACTTTCATCTTTCCTGCTGGCTGGTGCAGTTGCCTCCCTTGTGATTATTCCAACTCCCAGCTCTCCATATTCATCGCCACTCGCGGAGCTCCAGCTCCAACTCTCCAGTTTCTACGGCTACGTAGCTGCCAATGTTTTCTCACCAAACGCTTTTCCCTAAGTTCTCACAGTTTCGTTTCAGTCAGATTGAAGGCTGCACCGTTTTACACACATAACAGTGCTCGGAGCAGACTCCTTTAATAAAAACACCTGCAAACATGAGCAAGAAAACACAGCTGCAAGTATTTGAAACTGAAATCTTCTTTTTTCTTGAAAAAGGCCTCGTATCACAAAGCCCCATTTGAAGGTGTAAATGGGTGACTATCGTTAAAACTAGAAAAACTGCCAGTTTTCCAAATGAAGTGCAAAAAGGGTGATTTCAGGAAGCGATGCCAGAGACCTGAGGTGAACCGAGCCGTGGATGCTGGGCAGAGAGCTCAAATTCAGCTGACGGTGGCAATGAGACAAACCAGCACTTGTGCCTTTGGGTAATCTCTGTTCCAACTCTGTCACTCAGGTAGTGAAAAGAAGGTTACGGAAGCAGGGCCACGACCTAAATAATTGGGATAACAGCAATTATTAACCATCAATCCCACCCACAAGGATTTGCAGAAGATGCCAGCCCTGAGCTGGAGGATCTGGGATGGAACCAGTTATGGAAGTGGCATGACTTGGTTTAGTTTCCAGCTAAGCTATGAATGTTTTTCTTGCTGGCTGAAGTATTTCCTTCGTAGGTGTTGAAAATCATGTAGGGAAGAGGCTGAAATCTGAATTTTTCAAAGGGCTGCAAGCAGGCAGGCTGTCACCATGAGGGTCTTGGAGCAGGCAATTGCTCCTCACTTTAATAAAGAGAAGAAGATACAGGATAGTCAGGGAAGAGGATGCTGCTTAAATGTGCTGGAGAAACAAGGCAGAAACATCTCTTGTTGCTGATCCATGGGGTGATGGAGGTTTTTGAAGGAGCAGTAGCACCTGCGTAATCAAACAGGGGCAAGTGTGCTGGTCCTGCCCCGAGGCTTGTGCTCTAAACTATAACTAATGAGTGTAAAGGCTCTGACAAAAACAGCTTCCCCAGAATCCCCTTTCTAAGGCCTTTGATTTTACTGGAACATGCACAGCAGTAAAATTCACACAGCCAACAGGAAAGCCGTGTCCTGGCCTGACCCTGGCACAGAAAAGAGCCAGACAAAGGGGCAGGGACGTGGGGTCACGTTTGGGGAGGATCCATGATTCAGCACGTTGGTTTACTAAACCTCTTCTAATTTGTCATGTAATGAGGGAGCAGGCAAAGACCCACAGCTCCAGGCTGCTGCTTCATTGCAGAAAGGTACGGCCCAGCGATGAGCGTCAAAAGAATAAATGACTCTTAAATAGGACAGTAGGTCAGAAAGAGCAAGATGATTCATATCCAGGGCGCACTCCAACCATCCACAATAACACTCAGCAATTCTGCACAGCTTTGCGTCTTCGAAGCACCCCCAAGCGCCCCGTCCTTTCAGTGGCGCTGGGAGGGAACAGGCAACAGGGCTCAAAATGTGCACTCGAGACCTGCGGATTCATGGAGTAATTGAGCCGAGCCGGGAAGAAACAACTTCCACAGTTCCTCCAGCAACAGGAAGGAATGAGACCGTTCTGTCCTGGTCATAGCCGTCCACTGCCGATCTAGAAATCAAGGGACATGGAGATTCACACCCCAAAATTAATAAATAAGGTACCCAGAGTTAAGAGCCTCTTCTAGAGAGCTATTTGGCTGCAGTTTTCCCAGGAGAAAGCAACAGGTTGTGACAGATGGGGTTTAGGAGAGCTTGGCTCCTAGGTTAGTGCCCTGACAATGCCTCCGCTCAGCTGTGCAAATCGTATTTCACTTGCTTGACTGTGAGTTGCTGGGCACTAGGATGTAATTTTCCATGCATGCAGTTGGTGCTGGGTTTTACCTTGACTTGGAGTTTACAGTGTGAGCTCTGTCAACACTGTTCCACCTCCTAGAAAATAATAATTGAGAAGCCTGGGTGCTTGGTATGTATTAGTACCCAAGAATTCAATGGCCAGCTCTCCCTTAGCCTGGTCACCGCTCTTTACCACACTGCAAGAAAATCTCTTTTGCAGATTCACCTCAAGACTGGGATATCAGAAAAACTCGGGGATGCCAGACATCCACTCAGTTGACTTTGATCTCTCTGAAAACAAACTTTTTAAAGTTGAGATCAAGGAACCTTTTAATAAAACAAAGAAATCCTGCCACTTGTATCGGTTCCAGATATAAATAAATCAGCTAGAAATAAACAGGAGCCAGGCAAAGGTAGAGGAGCCAGCCCTGCTCCGCAATGTCAGCCCAAAGTGACTGTCAGAGGGATGATGATACAGCTGGCTCGGAAGAAAAGTCAGGGTTTAAAAGCCTTGCTGCCAGCTACCTAGCAAACCTTCCGAGATTTACTACAGTAAAACTTCAAATTGCTACCTCCTTACATCTCCTGCTCTCCAGACAGTCTGTATGGTTTAAGTGCAGTAAGGATTTTGGAGTCTCTGCTTGGACTCTCTCATTAGAGCCCTCCCCACGGCCAGTTCCTGGTTCCTTCCCTCCACCACGCTGTGGTGCACGCATCATCTTCCCAAAGTAAAGATGCTCTTATACATTTAGGGGTTTTCTACAATACTGAGCACGTCCAGCTCTGTTCAGGCTGCTACAGATTCACCTTCTCTTCGCATTTCACCGGTGTCAGTTCCTTGCTTTGAAAGGGAGGTAGGAATTCACAGCAGCAGAATTTACAGCACATCCATCCTCCTGCTCCACAAGTGTCGTGAATTCCTACTTGGAACTGAAGGGCAACATTTCATGCTTCTGAACAGCACAAAGTAACTGAGTAATTTGGACTCTGCACCCCAGAAGGCAACAGTAAATGTTATCACTAGCCATTTCATAGAATCGTGGAGCGGTTTGGGTCAGAAGGGACCTCAAAGCCTGTCCAATTCCACCCCTCCCATGGATCAGAAGCTCCAAGCCCCATCCAGCCTGGCCTTGAACCCCTCGAGGGATGGGGCAGCCACCTCTGCTCTGAGCAGCCTGGGCTGCTGCCTCCCCACCTCACAGCAAGGTGCTCATAATCCATAGCAACATAGAGCAATAAGAATTTGTCCCTTAAGAAAACATCCTTTTCCATTCTACGAAAATTAAAAAGCTCTTTACAGAACAGGCTGTGCTGCTGCTCATTAAATATGTTTTCCCTGTTCCATCTACTCCTCCTGCTTGGTCCATACTCGGCTATAATCGCATCCGTGATCCTGTTGAGTTGCTATCAACCCTCGTGGCTGGTGGCCACAGTGCGGAGAGCACCGGCGCGCAGCTAAACCTCCAACACAGCATCCGAGGGGCAGCTGGGGATCCTGTCTGGAGACCAGACACCCCTGGTCTGTAACGTGGGCTCAGTAAAAGCTATTTTAGCTTAAATGATCTTTGATACTGAAACTAGAGTTAACCTGGGTGGTGACTGGAGGGGAACATCTACTCTGAGACATAAATCTAGGGAGAAAGGAGAAAAGTAGGAAGATAACAAAGGAAAAGGAGTCTTTGGGGAATTAAACTGAAAGTGTGCTCTGATGGAAAAAGGAACACAAGGGAAAAAAGGTTGTGGCTCCTCCCCATCGCTCCTGCCCAGGTCCCCATCCTCCCGGCACTACCAGCCGTGCTCATCATTTGTAATTCTCAGCCTTCTGAGATAGATGGGGCTAAGCAATAAAAGCTGTCTCTTAGCAGCCCTCAAGCTTGTCTCGCCTTTGTTACAGCTCGCTTTAATGATTTTTAGTCAAATTGGTTTCGTTGTTAAAATGCGCTTGATTTTAATTTCACCGTGTACAGCAGTAACTTGTTAACAAGCTGCTCCAGGAGATCTTTATAGGACAGTGGAAAGCAGGGAAAGGAAACAATTACAGCATTTCCACCTACGGGAGTCTGCTTCAGGGCAGGTATAAATAGATCCAGAAGTGTTTGTTCGCTTAAAAAGTGAGTTCAGCCTAGCTGCTTTTTCAATTGGCAGCAGCAGAATTGATGGTTTAGGTGTTTTTTTCTTAAAAACAAGGGGAAAGATCATCTACAAAATATCCCCCTCCCTTCCTCAGACTGTGAGCCGCATTTTAAAAGGTTCAGAATTTTTACTGAATCCAGATGTCGGATGCATAAAACTACGGGCAATTTTTCAAAGCTGTTATATTTATTTGGGAGGGGTAATTAGATCCGAAAAATCCATTCAGCTTCGGAAGTGAGGAAATTAATAGAGGAAGAAAAATTCACATTTTGTTCGCGTGGAACATCCAAAAATCTCTGGACTGGTTCATGCAAACAGTAATTCCCTCTGGAGTCCCAGCTCCAAGTTTGGAGAAGGCACTTTGCTTACGTCCCTGGAAATGCCCCGGGCCTTGTCCGGAGGCAGGAGCAGCTCAGGCACAACCCAGCGCCCGGCTGGGATGGGACTGGGGTCCCAGCAGGATCGATCTACAACCCAGCGCCCGGCTGGGATGGGTCTGGGGTCCCAGCAGGATCGATCTACAACCCAGCGCCCGGCTGGGATGGGACTGGGGCCCCAGCAGGATCAATCTACAACCCAGCGCTCGGCTGGGATGGGACTGGGGTCCCAGCAGGATCGATCTACAACCCAGCGCCCGGCTGGGATGGGACTGGGGTCCCAGCAGGATCGATCTACAACCCAGCGCCCGGCTGGGATGGGACTGGGGCCCCAGCAGGACTGATCTGCAAGCGGGACAGCAGGACCCTTGCTTCCAGCTTAAGCATCACAGCGATAACCTGCCTGACTCAGAGGAGGCTGGACGCCTCTCTGCAGGCGTGGGAGGATGAGGAGCCCATGGGTAGGCTTCTCCAGGAGCTCTCCCACAGGTCCATCTACCATCCCGCAGCTCCAGAGCCCAAACCCTTGCCGCATCCACCTTTCCCTGCACAAAAATTGTTTAAATAAACTCCTCTTTGCACTGTGGGCTCACAGAAATGTCATAAACATCATTTCTGTTGTCCCTTCGGTGGCTTTGCTGATGGGTAGGTTATAATGGCACGAAGCACGTACCCTGCCACTGCCTATTGTTCAAGCTACAGGTACTATATTTAACCAGACAATAGCTAATAAACAAAAGACTTTTTAAGTGGTTTGCGGCTCCACAGAGCACCAGCCGCTCTTTTTGTGCTGTGCTCTGTCTTCAGTCCTGCCGCTCGGGTCTCCTGGGTCCTATCGAGCTGCAAAAGCCCCGAGTTACAGCGAGAGGAACAAACTCATCTGATAGGGAAATAAAGCAATCGATGGCTCGTAAAAGCGAAAGGGACAGATATTTGAAAAGGAAGAAAGCAAACCAGATCCAAATCTAATTCAGAGTCCTACCACAGCAGCGCCACAGGAGCAGTGAGTTCCTCGGCTCGTGCCTCACGCCAGCTTCAGAGCTGCCAAGGCTCCAACCTGTGTTTCCAGGTAGCATTAATAAGGTTTAGATCTTAATTAAACCGCTCTGCTGCGTGCCTGGGGATGCCATTCAAACTTGTGGCGTGCGGCAGCCCTGGCGGTGCTGAAGCAGCAGGAGGTGCCCGTTTGGGGGTCCCCAAAGCTCGGGGACAGGAGCCGTGTGGCCCCAGGGGAGGTGAGGAGGCTGCAGGCAGCCTGGGGGAGGGAAGGACCTGCTCCCGGCTTCCCCCTGCGGAGCCAACTCCAAAATCAACTATGTTAAAGGCAACAACAGCGCGAGCCCCCGGACGGCACAGGGACCTGTGCACGGCTTTTGGAGACGGCAGCAGGAGGCTGAGCCCACCTACCCAAACCCTGCAAGGGCAGTGGGTACAGGACCCCAGGACTGATGCCCCGTGACAGGGAGGGACATTCCGGGGGCTGCCAGGGGTTCCCTCCGTGTCCCAGCTTTGTCACTCGGGGCTGTCACCACCCCGGGCCCTCCTCTCTTGCCAAGGCAATGCGAGAAGACCAGGGGAAACATGCACCAGAGACTGACTTTTATCCAAGGATTCCTATTCAAAGCTACAGCTGTTGATGGATTTTTCCCTAGTCCTACACTTGCTGAGGAAGGTGATAGGATTTATTAAGCCGATCTCAGACACCCAAGCTCCGTTCTAACTCCAGATACGCTGGCAACCAGCAGAGCCTGTTGTGTCTGCATGAACATCCTAATCCTGGCTCCGCTTTCCAAACACACAAAGCGATGGGTAGGACCGTTCATCTATGATAGAGACTTCCAGATGGCTGTGGAGGGCAAGACAGTGTGTTTAATATGGAGAACTCCACGGCAAGCTATTTTAGTCCTGTAGGATCATTAACATTTTTGTATGTCTGAGAAGCTGCGAACATTTATAAGACTTTACAACCAAGATCCATTTTCCCAAATGGAGGAAGAGCTCCTGTTTTTCACATACACTTTAGATATTGATAATTTTCTCATTTTCTGATATGACAAGGCTTGGGGATTTTTTTCCCCACTGAGACAAGATGACTGACAGAGGGAGATGAGAATTTCTCGTGAAGAGAAGCAATGCGTTTTTGCACAGCCGAGGCTGGAAGAAAGCAATAATTGTCCTAATATGCAGGCACACTTCTGCAGAACGGTTGATGATTTATTTCAAGAGACACTGCTACAAAACCGCCAGGCATGTCTTCCCAAGCCAAGATGCGAGCCGAGACGGGTTTGAACAAACCCTCGACCTGCTGCGCTCGGTCTGGGGTGGGAGCGGTGCCCACCTGGAAGACCCCGTCCCCAGTAGACGTGGAGCGTTTGGCCTTCCCCGGTACCTCTGCCACGGTGTGTCTGACCTGCTGCCGCAGAGGTAGCTCTTGGCACGTGCCTAGTTCAGTTTAGGGTTGCTTTCTGCAGATGCTGGGGTGCTTGGGAGCTCTGGGCAGAAGTTAGAGCTACCAGCTGTTTCACCGGTGCTCACAACATGTTTATTCCCCTCTACCTGCTTTCCTGCCACCCTCCTCTGCCAGCTGTTCTCTGTCTTCTCTTGCTATCTGCATCTCACGTTCTTCTCTGCTGTTCATATTGGCTTTTCTCTATGCCAGGTCCCATCCCACTCATCTCTCTTTAAACCCCAGACTTTTCTCAGGGCTTTTCTGCATTGATCTCCTAGCCAGCATTTGGCTCTTTGACATCTAGGTTTTCTTCACTTGTACTTTCCTTTCTGGACCAAGGATTAACTCTGCTTCTATTGATGTTACCAGATCCAGGCCCTTATATTTTATTAAGCTCCTCAGAATAAGGATCGTGGCTTTCGAGGGATGGATGCATTTCTCCTGCCTTGCAGATACAGGCGGGTATGACCACTCCTCAACCAGCAACACTCAGGGTGTCTCAAAAGCCTCCAGAGGCTGATGTGTATCACCATCCTGCGCTAGATACTGGCTCAAGAGAGACCTTGCCCTGGTAGATACCTGCTCCAGAGAGATATTTTCCATGGCAGCCCTGCCCAGGAATAGATCCTGACTTCACCTAAGGGAGAAGCAAAGGCTGGTTGTGCAGGGTTGTGCTGCTCGCTGGAGGACGGCATGGCCAGAGCGAGTGGATCAGGGTGGCCTCACCGTATCCGTGGTGTATCTGCCTTCTCCTGCTCCTTTTCTCATGTGTGTTTTGCTCTCCTGTGGCCTCAGATAAGCATCTTGATAGAAAGCCGTGGACACGAGCAGCCCCGGCCATCAGCCAGTGCTCCCCGGAGCACAAGGGGTCCAGGAATGCACGCTTTGAGCATATCTCTTATTTGGAAAATGAGATTGTATTGCCTATTTATAAACCTAAGCTTAGAGCAAGGCAAGGGCAGCTGGAAAATATGTCCCTGTGAGTGAGTGAGGGTGCTCAGTTAGGAGCACGGCATTGGAGGTTTTCAGCCCCCAATTACAGGGCAGCAGTGAGCAAGCAGCTTTGCTTTTTCTTTCCCCCCTCCTACTGATTTAGCTTGGAAGCCTTTCAGAGGGCACTTTCTCCTGTTATATGGTGATAAAACCCTGGGCTCGATAACTGAGATCTGCTGTCTGGCATCAGAGCAATACAAATAGCAATAAAAGAAACAAAATAGCGGTGAGTCAGCCTGGGTTCGACTTGGAAAAACATCAGTTATCCTTATTACTCACCAGCTCTGTCGTCTCCTCCGTGGGACTCCACTGGCCACTGGCGAGTCCGCAGTCCAAGAGAGGCTGTGTTTAGCTCACAGCCTGCTCAAAATGGTTTCCCCTGGAGTTTCAGTGGGTCAGTGGGTGCAAACCCACTTTGTCAGGACCGTGAGCGCAAACAGAGTGAGTGTTTTGCAGCCGGGACCACAGGGCTGTAGACTCAATGCAAGGTGAAGAGGCCTCAGCCAACGGTGGGATGGACATTCATCTAGGAGGCAAAAAAAAGAGGAGAAAACCTGGAGGGTGGTCACCTATTGGCTCTTGAGCGACGTTCGTGCCCCACAGAACATCATCACGACATCCCACCACGTCCAGAACACGCACAAGGGGCCCAGTCCAGCTGCAAGTTGATTTTTTTTCGCTATTGAGATTTGTAGTTATTAATTTCTAGCCCGTTCGCTTTCTTTTTGGCACCACTTTTCTCTGCAAGTGAAAAATTTCCCCTGAATCACAGTGTGTTATTTCCACTTGTCAAGATAAAGGTTAACGAAATACCAGGAACTGCATCACAAATCTAGCTCCGTATCTATCAGAGCTTTTATACGGCGGGTTGTGCTGCTCAGCCGAGGCTGAGAAAAGGGTGAGATTCAAAGAAAAACCAAACTGTCAGAGGTCAAGAAATTCACAGTCAGAGGAGCTGAGCTCTGCCCTTCACTCCTCACCTCTCGCTTGTAGGATGAGGAAAGAGCCCTCCCTCAAATGGCACAAAGGAACGTGGCTCAGGATTTAATCCAACACTTGAGATTCTGCAGAACTGTGGTATTTAAACAGCATGTTCCTGGGCAAACATCATCTGCCTCTGGATAATGATTACTTGAATATTTATACATTAGGTAAATAATCTATAAATTGCATGTATCATAGAATATCTCAAATTGGAAGGGATCCTCAAGTCCTAGAACTATATATAGGATTTAGAAGCAAGATAATGCTATGTTTGACACATTGCTGTCTTTGAAGAGATCTGCATCCAATGTGCAAAGCGAATTTTACATTCCTGCTGCACGGAGTTTCTCCTGCCCTGCACATGAAACCAGGGCAAGGGAATTGTGGAGGGAGAAACCCCCTTTTGGGGGGCACAGGATCCGATCCCACATGAAATACTTGGAAATACAAGAGCTGCACCCCTTCAGCAGCAGATCGGGCACCTGAGCTTTCCAGAAGGAAGGGAGGAGCTGATCGTTTTCTTCCTAGGGAGGGTCGGGATGGATGGGATGAGTGTCAGAAGCGGCCGTTTGGGATGAGTCAGGAGACTGGCATGGGTCGGTTTGCATTAATATGGGCTTGAATGTGTGCCAGAGAGGATTTCCAAAATTCGCAGCCAGTTATTTCTTGTCATAGGGTTAAAAAAAAATAATAAAATGCTATAGCCTGTTCTTCCACTCCGAGGCATGCAACCAAGAGCCTGTGGAGATTGTTCAGAGAAGCTGGGTTTGTTCTGTAAATGCGTTTTTAAAATCTTGAATACAGATGACTAAGTTTAAAGGGGAAAAAAAAAAAAACAACCAACCCAAAAACTTCTGACGAAGCCAACCCTTTCCCTCCTCCGAAGCGGATTAAAAGGCATTGTTGTGAAATCCCAGGGCAGATTTTATTCTGGGCTGAATCAAAACGCTTTGGAGTTTGTGGAATTCAGATCTGAAGTTCATCGCTTCAGCCCATATGCTCCATATAAAAGTAAGATAAAGAAGGAGATGTACTTTCTCTTCCTTTTGATATGCAAAGATTTAGATGAAATACTTACTTTCCCATTTGCTTTTCCAGTAGAAACTCACTGGAGATCCTATCAAACATGAAACACCCTGTGAAGCCCGAGGAGCTCCCGCACTGATGGACGGCATCAAGAGCCAAGAGAGTATTTACCAAGCCTCTGAAGAGAGAGATCCATAATCACTCTGCAAAGCCTGTTGGTTTGTTGCCATCTACTTAACTTAAAGCTTGCGTCGTCGCGTATCTGACTTTAAAATTTAATAGACCGTTTGGAGAAAGAAAATCTCTGTTAAAATAATCAATAACATTCTCCATTGGATATTCCCAGCAAACCCCTCCTTAAAACAGCAGTACCAGATAAGACCTAATTTTCCTGACATTTCCAGAGTACTCGATGCAAGAAGGGAAATTAAGATTTTTATGTATTCCTGAAGAACAGCAAAAAATGTGGTTCAAGCTCCCACCCAGGTTGTCTGCTGACCTTGTTTATTTACAGGTATTGAAATTGAATATTGATAGTCTTTTTTTTTTTTTTTTTTAAGCCTTTCCCCACTAGATGGCTGCAATTGTTACGCCCATGCTTCATTTTTGGTGTCAAATTCCCATCTTTAACAAAGTATATTCTTCCTTACTGCCATTCTGTGCTCCGTGCCCTCGATAACCAGGGCGGTGCTGGAAGCCACGGGCTCCTCGCACTGCAAGTTTCAGCTGTTTGAGGAGAATTTAGGTGTTCAAAATGGCTCCAGCAGTGGGTTCGTGCCTCGCCTGGGGAACAGAAACCATTCTGAAGGATGAAGTGAGAATTAGTTTCTCGGTTTTGAACGCAATACTTTGTTTTCTGGTAATACCAAGAGCGATCAAAGACCTGAGCCCCTCGGACGGGCTTTGCCGAGAGCATCCCGTTTAACGCAAGCAGCTTGCGATTACTGTGGGAGCACAAAACTGTTGTAAATCTGATGGCTGAGAGCCCAGAAGGCAGGATTGAGCATCTCCTGCGTCCTAGATTTGGTGGAGGAGCTGATGTGAGAGGGAAGCAGGATCTGCTGGAAGGAAAGCTCAAGCGCTGTGTCACAGAGAATGCGATTTCCCTGCTGTTGGCACAGGCTGGAGTCCAGGAGGAGGAGTGGGGCTCTGGGGTGGATTTGCACAGGGTTTGCCAGCTGCAGTTCTCCAGAAACTCCACCTAAAGGGAACGACCACGTAGGCTCAGGTGCCGAGAAAGACTCCCCTGATTCAGCTTTGAAGCGGGATCTTAACGCTTCATCTAAACGGAGCCACCAAATATAAACATCTGTAGTGAGTTTGACAGCTCCTGACGACAAGATACGTGGAAAGGGAATTGGCTCTTCTCACTTCCTAAGTCGAATGCAAGTTTTAAGCAGCACGCAGGAATGATCGTGATGTCTCCACTAAACTTGTTGAGTCGCCTTCCCTGGAGGGGTTTAAGGGGCGGCTGGACGAGGCGCTGAGGGACATGGGTTAGTGATTGATGGGAATGGTTGGACTCGGTGATCCGGTGGGTCTCTTCCAACCCGGTGATTCTATGATTCATAAAATCATAGAATGGTTTGGGTTGGAAAGGACTTTAAAGCCCGTTCAGACAAACTCCGCTGAAATGAGCAGGGATGCGTTTAACCAGATTGGGTTATTTGGAGCCCCCTCCAACCTGGCCTTGAATGTTTCCAGAGGTGGGTCTCTACCACCACTCTGGTCAAGCTGTGCCAGTGTTTCACCACCCTCATTGTAAGAAATTTCTTCCTTCTATCTAGTCTAAATCTCCCCTCTTTTAGTTTAAAACCATTCCCCTTGTCCTACCGCAACACACCCTGCTAAGAAGTTTGTCTCCAGGTTTCCTCAAGCCCCTTTCTGTACTGGAAGCTGCTCTAAGGTCTCCCCAGAGCCTTCCCTTCTCCAGGCTGAACAACCCCAACACTCTCAGCTTTTCCCCATAGGAGAGATCATTTTTGTGGCCTCCTCTGGACCCACTCCAACAGGTCTACGTCTCTCCTGTGCTGGATTTCTTCCTAAATCAGTGTAATTAAGCGCTCTCTTTTTGTGTGTGTGTACAGATAGTTCATGCCAGAACAAGAGTTTCACCATGAGTCGCTCAACCTGCCGTGAGGCACACCTGAATTCCTGCTCCGCGGGACAGCGGGGCAGGCGTTGCCCTCAGCCCCACCTCTGACCCAGCTGTGGGTCAGGTTCGTGTCCTGCCCTTCCTGGAACATGCGAATCCAGCCTACCTGGGTATTTAAATCCTGTTCATCACCAGGCTGAACTCCTTATAAAGTCATGTAACCAAGAAAGAATAATGAACCTTCAAATGCACTTCAACTGTAAGTAAAGACAAAATACTCAAGTCACGTGGCTCTCATTCTAAACTGGTCCTGATTCCTAAGGCTTATGCAGCTACAAAACAGGATAAAGTATTTTTTATTCTGTATAAATCACTTGGAGCCTAATGGTTGAAGACAGTTCAGTATTGCTCAGGAAGGTGGGAATCTTTTTTACCCTTTCTTCCTATTCCATTGGAAGTAGTTCCTGCCATCATCCTTTGGAACAATCCCTAAAACTCTATATGCTTCTTTGAGATTAACTGGAGTTCCTGCCTTGCTGTACCTGCAGCAAATCTTGCTGAACAGGTTTAAGCAAAATAATCTCCATGCAAACATTCGGCAAACAGATCGGTTCTGTATCCGGCACCAAACATCCTACCTGGAGCCTGCGGCAGAAATGGATGTCGTTGCTATAAGACTATAAACCAGAACTTCGTGTCCCACCATAATCACATAGATTTGAAATAATTTAACTTTCAGCACAGAGCTTTCAATATTGTCGTAACAGCGGCATAAAGAGCCGCGTGTTCTCAGCGCTGCAAAGGACGAGTGGTTAAGGGCAGCATCCTCGCAGGAGCCGTTTCCCCTGGATTTCAGCCTCTCTGGAGCAGAGCACAAAAGCCGCAGGGTACCCGAGGCTCCCGTGAAACCGGGCTGGAGTTGTGGGCGCTCGGTATTTTCTGATAAACAGATTTTAAGCTTTGCACGCAAAACCAGAAGGGTGTAAAACCGCCAGGATAACACTTTCAAATCACACAAGCTCGCTTGCAGGGGGCACAGGGCTGGTTCAAGACTGCGGCGCTGACTTCTGCAGGTAGCAAAGCTCCCGCTGAGCTTTGCATTGTCCCGCCAGCTCATCATTGCAAAGAAAACCACGTACCACACGAACAAGAAGTCACCCCTGCAATGTCAGTGCTGGGGAGAAACAGAGGAAGAGCTGGAGCAGGCGCTCGTCACCTCATGTAACTCATCCCAGGGAGATGCTGGGCTTCTCAGGAGGGTGATGGACACAACACCCTGACTGAGACGCACCAGACGACGCCCGGGAGTCGCTGCATCGTGGTGGAGAGACCCAGCTTGGAGTGAAGGAGCCAGAGGGGACCATGGAGGCTGAGAGGGGCTGGCTGGCTCAGTTTCCAGGCCCCTTGCTGAGGCACGTTAGCTCCTGGCTCCCTCGCCAAAGCCCTGCGGCTGGTGGAAAGGCTCCAGCCAGTGTCCCGAGGCGTCGGAGAGGGCCTACGGGTGGGTCGCACACTTCCCGAGAAGGGACCCCTGTCACCTTTATTAATCTTATCTGAAGGTTGCTCTGAAACAAAGCGTTTTGGGAGCCTGAACGAAAACACCGAGGAGCGCTCGGCGGCAAATTCTTTTCAACGCTCCCTTTTTGTTTTGTATGATTTCCAACCTTTCTGGCAAAAACATTTCCTTTGACTGTTTTCCTTCTAGAAACAGCCTCTTCCAGACAGGGCTGCTCTGCCACTATTGAGCTGGGTGGACATGGGGCTATTTAAAACCCAGAGCTGGGACATTAACAAAACACTTGTCTCATTCCAAGACAAGCAGGGAAGGGGAGGGTGCTCATCGCCAGGGTGCAACCTTGCTCGTCCCCGGGAGGTTTATGCCTGCGTCATGCCGAGCTGTGCTGAATTTAAGGCTTCTGGGGATGGAGACTGTGACAAAACCTGACAAGATTTTTTAGGAGCCGCTAGCTCGCAGCCTAGCGAGTATTTATGATTTTTGGCTGCCGGCTCTCACGCGCTCTGCGGTCAGCGGTTTAATTATTTACTAGGCTATATACAGCGCTGTTCAAGCAGCAACCATCAAATTCGACATTTGGATAATGCGAGAGTAATTGGGTTATTTTTTTTTTTTTCCTCTCCCATCAGCTCAAACCACCCCCCCCCCCCCAGCCCTGCACCCCGTTTCTGCTGGGAGATGCAGAGTCATAGCTCTGCTGGATTGGCTCCCCGCCACCTCGCTGCTCCTTTAAAACCCCATACCTCCCATTGAAGGAACTCGGTGTCCTGTTTGCCAGGAGGACGTCAATGTTTCTATGGAAACTCTTCCCAAAGATTCTCGCTCCGCGCTGCCGCCGCTGCGTATTGTGTGACCGGCTTTGTACGCTGCAATTCATTATCGAGGCTGTGACAAAAAGGGAGCAGCTTGCTCCCCGAAGGGAAAAGCATTCAAAAAAAAAAAAAAAAAGACCTCAAAACCCTAAAAAAATCCCTAGCTTAATATTAATAAAATAAACCACTAAAACAGAAGGTGCTAAAGCCGTTTGGTGTTTGGGTTATGAATGGAATCTGTGCTTCCTGCAATGAAAAAATACCCTTTTCCTGAATAATTAGCCCAGCTGAAGCAGCTTATAAATCCTGCGTAAGGTCGTTTTTCTTCTGAGTGGCTAGGGGAAAATTTTCCATCTCTTCCCATTACGATCCAAATGATGGATGAGTGTCACGTAGGTAACAAATGGGCCTGAACAGCAACCCTGTGCATGAGCTGCTTTGAGCACAGGGGAGGCTCAAACCCAGGCTCACGTTTCGCATTTGAATTAATGTCGGTGAAGGGGATGCAGAATTAATAGGCTGAAGGGAGATTTGCATTAATTTCCCATTTTCCTCAATAACAGGAAATCTCTGGGACCAGCAGAGGACGCGATGATGGCATTTGCGTACGTCTCCTTACTAATTAAGTCCAAAGGTGGCCAGATCACTCACCCTCCTGCAAATGAGCGCTGGGTAGTACAAGCTAGGAAGGCAAAAGGTCTGGATTTTGTTCCAGGTTTGCTGTTATTTTATATTCCGAGGTAACTATTAACTTTGAAAATGTGAAATCTCTCTGTGCCGGTCTGGAGGAGCCTGGGGCCCCATTTCCATCAAGACAAGGAGACCTTCAATCCCACAGGCTCCCGGCACCTCAGGGAGCCGCGTTGCCTCCCAGAGCAGAGCCCGACCCTGGGGGCTCCGCCTGTGAGCCTGGCACCAGGGCAGCCCCTTAGCCCCACAGAAGTCCGAGATCTCTTGGAAGAGAACGCTACTTTCCTCTACAATGCTGGGAAACAACACCGAGTAAGAACCTGAATAAAGAAGAGGATGAGAGGAGACAAGTATTTTATTTTTAAACCTTATGAATTTCTGCGTAGTTCTGCTTTGTCGCTTGCCTAGGGAGGAAGGCAGGAAAAAAGGAATTTCAAACTCTGCTAGCACCCTGGTACTGTGCTAGAGACTTGTATTACCTTTAATTGGTGTTTCTGAGTGCATCCTCATTGATTTACTCCAGAAATGCTCTTTATGCAGAGAACATTCTCTTCTCAAAGCCTAACCTAGACCCATGCAAACAATCTAGATGCTTCCTGATAACATCGTTTAGAAAGAGGAGGTGTAATTACTACCTATGCTGAATGCACAGCATCTCCGTGCTTGCCAGCGCACCGCGAACCCCTGACCCCTTTCGGAATCCATGCAGGGAGAAACTCCCAAATCCTTCAAAGTGGTTCTCGTTTTGCTGAAAGCCATTACCATCCTATTAAATATGCTGATCTTCATGCCTTTGATTTTTAGCCTTCTAACAATCACTCATGTTGAAATTATTTAGAAGGATCTCGAAGGCTCTTACAGATGAAATTTAGAGCTCATTCCAGTGGAAAATGTGTCTATTCGTGGAAGAGGGGACAGCAGCAACATGGGCATCTGCTGCGGGGAAGTGGGGAGGGGACCAGGCAAGTTCTCCCTGGGGTAGCTTACTCTTTTAAGCAGCACGGCAAAGCAGGTACTGGCTTTAAAGGACTTCTAAATACTCAAAGAGGAGGTTGGAACTCGCCTGACCTGCTCCAGAAAAGGTCTGCTTGCCTATCCATTGTTAAGATGAGCAGTTGGAGTGCTTTGATCTTATAAATCATCCCATAAGCACGAGGTTTCATTGTCTTCATGCTGATGGGAGGATACACAAGGAGAGACTTTACAATCTGAGTTTTCATCTCTAGAGTCAAATCTGTCTCAGCTCAGCAGTGGCTGGAAAGCATTGCCCCGTAGGGGGGGTTTATGTGCAGTAAGCGCACGTCCATCCACTGCACGGTCAATTGAGATCCACATCATGGAGCAATCACCAGGTAATTTCGCCCTGGATTAGCTGCCTCAGGAAAAAAGTAAAATAAAATAATAAATTTTAAAAGAAAAACTGACATCAATGCCTGGAGACTCAATAATCCTGCTCTCATTTAGAGAGTGGTCCCGCCTGAACACTTCTCCACATTGCAAACCCCATCACATCACGCAAGAACCCAGCCCAGCTGGCAGCCCCCGAGCCCTCGGGGGGTCGGAGAGGTGCTGTAGGGTAGCACCGGGGTGCCTGGCAGCGTTGTCAGCAAGAACCGTACCCATGCTGAAAAAGTTTTCCAAATGACTTAAGCGAGCCCGGAATTAGCTCCCGAGCCTGATGCAACGATTCAGCGCAAAGTCCTTTTGTATTTCGAGTTCCTGCTCATCACGTATCGGCTTCTCCAGCAGAGGAGAAGCCCCCAGCCCTGCTGCCTGTGTCCTTGCGGATTGATGGAGCCCAAGTTTGATTTGCCCTGTGCCTGGGTAGAGCCCGGCTACGGAGGAAACGCGTTCCCGATGGAAACTCCGAGCATGGTCCTAAACAGAACCAAAGGTGCACGTTGCAATTATACGTTGGTGTCTGGATTGGATGTGGGGAAAGGAAAAGGGTTCAGCAACCACCAGGATTAAGAGGAAGCAAGACCAGCTTCAGGAAAATTACCAGCAACTGAATATATTGTGAGCCAGCAGAAAACGCAAGAAAAGAGGAACCACCTTATACAAATGAGAGCGAATTCTGGCAGCGTTAATCTTTTAGTCTTCGTACGGCTGCATATCCTCCCAAATTCCAACTCTGATGGGACCGGACAACACACAGGGTTTGGTTAAAAACCAGTTCAAGCTAATTCTGCAAAATCAGCCTGGGTGAGACCAAACCATATGCTCACAACAGAATAATTTACCCAGCTTATGCTAACAAACCAAACTGAAGTTTAAGCTGTATTTTTTTATTCCCTCCTTAAAAAGCCATTTTCTCTGAGGCGGAAGAGCAGATAAAATCGACAGCAGAGAGGGATTAGAGGTGAAAGTTAAGAAAAAAATATATAAATACATTTCTTTTTAAACATTTTAATTTAAAGTCACAGGGAAACCATTCAATCCGCACGGTTCCTGGGGTTTCTTTAAACAGGGAAAGAAGATTAAAATATTAATCTCCATCAATTTCCCTGCGTAGCAGCAAAAATGAGCGTGGCTAGAGAGACTGACCTATGAGGAGAGATGAAGAGTGGCTAAATTTGTATAGCTTGGCTAAGCAACAACAGCGAAGGAGGGATGCACTGGCAGGGTGCAAACCCAGAGCAAATGGACTGTTATTTGGAGAGATAACAGAGTTAAAGGATGGAAATTAAAGAAAGGTCAGGCAGAACCCTGGAATAATGTCCTTTAAGGCTCTGGTATGTATTTTAAGTAATGAAAGCCATGGTACTCCAAAAATATGAGCATGAGGCTGGACTAAGCACTGGCGCGAGGGTTGTTGGATGCGACCAGCGACTTTAAGCGCATCTGTTCTTGAGCTCCCAAAGCAAATCACCTTTAGAAAAGTGACAGCTCAGCTCCTACTATAAATCACTTCTTCTCCAGCGAGGCATCCAGCAGCCACTGCTCAGTTCTTAAAATCCTGAGCGAAAAATAAACGGCAAGGAACAATCCTGCACTCCAAGGGAATGGGCAAGCTAATCTAATACATCTTTGTCATCTCTGGTTTCCATGACAGTTGCATAATCAGACATTTATATAAGTAGAGGTTTCCTCCTTAAATAGCAGCCCATGATCTCATGTGCACCTACGGAATAACCCATTTGTATGGAAATGACACTCCAGGCACGCGTACAACGAATTTTTTTTTAATGCTTCTGCCTTATTTTTGTTTACTTCTTGTGACAAATCAGCCTGGGGAGCACAGCTCACACTTGACTAGCTCCTTGTTGTGGTCTTCTTGTGGTCCCAAAATAACCACAGCGCCCGGGTCCGATGAACAGCCCAGCTCCAGGCTTGCTCAGAAAAAGTGAGCGCATATTCCCAAATTCCAAGCCCAGGGCAGTGCCCAAACCAGCAACTTTGAGCAGCTCAGTCTGCAAAGGTTACCGGTTGCCCTCAGACAGTCTCCAGGTTCTCCATCCCTTGCTAAGAGTTTCCTTGCTGCGTCCCTCCCGCAAGGGGCTGGAGCGCAAGCTGGGATGGGAGAGCTCCGAGGGTTTGTCTTGGCCAGCTTGGGATTTCTCAGTGAGGGAAGAATATGCCCAGGGCAGCTCTGCTCCCACTGCAGAGACTTCCCCGAGGCTCCTCGAGCTCCTGCCTCGGCAGAGGCTGGTACAGCAATGCCGCAAATACAGACGTCTTCCCATGTGGGACAGTAATTGAAATGAAGAGAAGCAGAGCTGGCCTGCAGAATCTCAGTCCTGCTCCCACCTAGGTTCATGTAATTAGAATGAAATAGAAGCAAAAGTAACTGCGGTGAAATCTGCTTGCAAAAACCAACCAACCAACCAAAAATTTACAAAACAGAACCAGCTCCCTGTTAGAAGTGTCCTCTGTCAAAGGCTGCAGCCATCAGCAGTCTGGGAGCTGATCCCAACAGGCAAACAGTTCTTACTATGGATATTCCAGGGTATCAGAGACTCCTCAAAACCTGCTCAGAAGCTGCATCCAGGTAGTTGATCCTGAAATGCCAGTGGCCCTTTTCAGACCACCCTCACGGTACTTTTTTGCATCACTCTGCGGCAGCCCCCGTACGCAAAAATCTCCTCCGAGAAAACAGGCGAGAGCAGAAATCTCAATCCGTTCTGCCAGCCTCTGCAGCCTCGCATTCATGGGGCTCTTGCCAGGCTCTAAATGTTGCAGCGCCTTCTCTCAGAGCTCCTACTATCAGGAGAACACAAAGTGTATTACGAGCTATTGTTCCCAATGTCAACCCATCAGCAAAAATATCTCCGCTTGCTCCTCAGCCTAATCCCCCCTCTCCCACTGCAGCTGATTTAGTAACAACGATAGAGAAAAAATAGGATGGATCGGGTTTGCAAGCGACCGTCAATTGGATTTGGCAAACCTAGCAGCGTCTCGGCACGGGCTCCAATTTTCCCCGAGCCCCCTGCAGCTCCTGTTAGCCCTGGGAACAAATTCTGATTTTGGCCGGGACGCTTGGCTGGACTTTTGAAGGTGGGAGGGGGTCACCTGCCTGTGCAAAGCGACTCCTACCTCCCCGCAGCAAACACGGGCTGTGTTAATGGCTTAATTACCGCCAGCCTTGCTGCGCCGCGGAGCCGGCCGCTGACGCACCTTACGTAACGGGATTGTTAATGCTTTTTATATGTTGGCGGAACTGAAATTAAAAGAGGAAATTATTCTCCTGATGCTCAACTCTAATCCCCATCTGTCTGTGTTTTTACTTTTCTGCACTTGCAAAGCTCCCTGATCAAAAGGTCTTGAATAGATTCCAGATTTCCAATTTAGTTTGCTTATGCAACCCAAAATATTATGGCAGTCTTTCCTGGGGGCGATTAAGCATATATTTTCAGTTCCTCCGATTCTCTCTGTTCCAAGAGCGCTAAAAATGGCATAAAGCTTTAGCTCATTCCATACCCTTAGCACCACAAACAACTTCTTTTTTATTTTAAAAAAGCCTTTTAAAAAGGATTGGAATAGCCAAGAGCTTTGCGGAGAAGGGATATATGCTGAAAAAAAAGTGTGATTTGTTAAATGTCCCCCGTGCTTTGGCAAAGAAAATCAGGGAGTCTGTACCGAGAGAGCAACTCAGCCAAGGCAAAGAGCGGGGATGGGGCAGGCGAGGAGGGAGCTGCGGCTTCAACAATCAGGGTGGGTTCTTGGATCCAAAAGACTGAGGAGCAGCTTGGATCTGGTCATCCTTACAGGTCATCCAGTCCAACTCCCCTGTGGGGACAGGGACATCTTTAACCAGATCAGGTTGCTCAGAGCCCCAGCCAATCTGTCTGTGAGTGTTTCCAAGGGTAGAGCAGCCACAGTTCCCTGGGCAACCTGGGCCGGGAAAAAAATTTCTCCCCAAGATCTCATCTCAATCTCCCCTCTTTCAGCTTAAAACCATTCCCACTTGTCCTGTCCCTGCCCTCCCTGATCAAGAGCTCCTCCTCAGCTTTCCTGCAGCCCCTTTCAGCACTGGAAGCTGCTCTAAGGTCTCCCCGCAGCCTTCTCTTCCCCAGCCTGAACAACCCCAACTCTCTCAGCCTGGCCTCATACAGGAGCTGCTCCAGCCCTTGGATCATCTCCGTGGCCTCCTCTGGACTCGCTCCAACAGCTCCGTGTCCCTCCTGTGCGCAGGACTCCACAACTGGACACGGGGCTCCAGGTTTGGTCTCACCAGAGCAGAGCAGAAGGGCAGAACCTCCTCCCTCACCTGCTGGTCCCACGGCTTGGGATGCAGCCCAGGACACGGTTGGCTTTCTCTTAAGGATGAGTTCAGCTGGACAGCTGGGCATCCATCTGATCTTTCTGGTGGTACTTGGATCGTCCCCATCTGAAAACTGGCAGTGATGCCTTTATCCATTCACTCTTCTTTCACATTCCACAGCCCTTTGCCTGCTGCTAGAACTGCTTGCTCAGCTGCTGGGTTTCTCTGAAGGAACGAGGAGGCTCCTTATGCTGGAAAAGGTAGATTTTACACAGAACACCAGCAAAAGAAACCGAAGCACCACTGGCACCGCTGTGTTTCGTTGCTGCTTGGTTTCCAGGCGCAGGATGGGAGCTGGTACCCGGGATGCTCATCCCTACCCTGTGTGACCTTGATGCTGCAGCATGAGAGCAGACGGCGGGGAGGATGCTCGATGCCATTTGTCTTGGGTGCGCTGTTCTTAAAGAGGCTGTTTGTTTTAAATACAGAAGGGAAGCCTTTATTTACCCACAGCTGATGAGTGCCTGCTCGCGTGGGTGACTGCCTGGTGCACCAGCTAACGATGCAGGGGATGGTGTCACCCCTCCTGGCCACTGGGACGGTGTTGGTGGCAGCTACTGAATGACTGCGGCTCTGGATCAAAAATCTGAATGGCACATTTTCCACATATGGATTACAGAAGCTGTAATTTACGGCTGTTGCTGAATCCCAGAAAATACTGATTTCTGGCTCAGCCAGGGTTTGGAGCATTTCTGCTTTCCAGGATAATTTGATTTGAGAGTCCAAGTGCTGCCAGTCTCCCTGGTTTCAGAGAAACTCAGCAGGGCAGATGCCCAGGATCCACACCGGTGGCCTCAGGGGAAGCCCCACTGATCCCACCCTGCCTGGTTTTGTTGGACTCGGTGTCGGTTCATCTCTGCTAACTGGACAAACCACCACACTCTACCCAGAACATCTCCAGTCCGAGCTTCCCCTCCAGCGAGGTCTGCGTTAAACCCCATGACACGCCTGAAGCTTTAGAGCAGAAAGGCTCTCGTAGAAACCACAACCAGCACATCCAGCAGTGGGAAGGGGGCTCAGACACACTCAGCAGAGTGGCAGCACGCGAGCCGTTTATTATCTGTACTTCAGCAGAACCCACAGGCAAACATCCAAATACAGAGCAAGATGAGAGGCAGCGCAACCACAAAGCTTCACAAAGCTAGAAATCCCTGATCTCTGGTTATAGAATCACAGAATGGGTTGGGTTGGAAGGGACCTCGAAGCCCATCCAGTCCCACCCCTGCCATGGGCAGGGACACCTCCCATGGATCAGGGGCTCCAAGCCCCATCCAGCCTCCCTTGAACCCTCCAGGGATGGGGCAGCCACCCCTGCTCTGGGCAGCCTGGGCCAGGGCCTCCCCACCCTCACAGCAAAACATTTCTTCTTAAGATCTCATCTAAATCTCCCCTGTTTCAGCTTAAACCCGTTCCCCTTGTCCCACCCCTGCACTCCCTGATCCAGAGCCCCTCCCCAGCTCTCCTCTTGGCCCCAAAAAGGTTAAAGCGAAACACGTGTTTCGATGCTTTGCCGAGCAGAGGAGAACATAAGGACATACCTGGCCTTGGGCATGTGCTTCACTGCTTTGTAAAATTAAACTGAAGATAACCAAGTGCATTCGCTGAATCAGGCCTGGGTGCTCCTAAAACCCCCAGTCTCTTCAGCAAGGCATCTTTCATCAGCCTTGAAGTGGAAAACATGCTCACAAATACAGTTTAAAAAAAGAAAAAGAGAGAGTTAAAGAGTCAGGAGCCTTTAGAGGATAGAAATAAAAAAAAAAAAAAAAAAGAAAAAATGTGAGGAAATCATTAAACTGCACAAACCAGAACTGGGCTTTAAAAAGTGAGTTGTGCCAGTTCAGCATCTGCATGTAGACGGGAGATGCCTCAGCTCCAGGGACCTGAGTTGTGATGGATATTTTCCCCCACTCATGCCACAAATGCTTCCACCAGGTCGTGCTGGGTCAGCTTCACCCACTTTTATGGCCTAAAATCAGGTTCTTTTGCTGAGCGGAGCAGAAGGGCTCCTGCAGGTAAGCGCAGTACGAGCCCCTGGGCGCGCGGGGCTCTGACCGGAGAGATCCCCGATCAAATGTTGCTGCTCTCAGCGGTGAGCGCCCCGGGTATAAATAACCCCAGATCCCCTTACTTCATGACCTTCATTTCTCAGCTCTGCCGAAGCCGTTCCGTGCAAGTCCAACCTTATCATATTCACACCTCCACCCCAGAGCAGCATCCCTGAGGGTTTTCGGCTCCTGTCCCACCACGGCGGGTGGTGATGTCCCCCCGACCAGAGCAGCCGCCTGGGGAATCGTCCCAGGATGAGTGCGGCTGGTTGGATTCAGCCTCGGTGCCGTCGGGGTGGTTAGCCAGGACGTGGGGGATGCAGGAGGTGTGGAAAAGGGCTGATAAACGGGGCTGCTCATTCTCAGATGTCTTAATACAGAAGAGTGATGTTTAAATAGAGCTTACATAGAATCATGGAATGGTTTGGGTGGAAAGGGACCTCAGAGCCCATCTAGTTCCACCCCTGAACACCTCCCATGGATCAGGGGCTCCAAGCTTTATCCAACCTGGCCCTGAACCCCTCCAGGGATGGAGAATCCACCCCTGCTCTGGGCAGCCTGGGCCAGGGCCTCCCCACCCTCACAGCAAAACATTCTTCCCCAAGATCTCCTCTCAATCTCCCCTTTTTCAGCTCAAAACCATTCACCTTGTCCTGTGCCTGCCCTCCCTGAGCAAGAGCCCCTTCCCCAGCTTTCCTGGAGCCCCTTTCAGTGCTGGAAGCTGCTCTAAGGTCTCCCTGGAGCCTTCTCTTCTCCAGGCTGAACAACCTCAATGAAATTAAATGAAATGAAGCTGTGCTTTGCAAGCCTTTCCTTTGTTTTTCACGGGTCCCTTGGATGCTAAACTCACTGCAGAAATGATTTGAAGTGCACGTAACACACAGACAACGTCCTCTCCCCCTCCCCAGACTTTCATCAAGAGGAGATTTCCTGGTTAGACTCAGACTTTCAAATCTCAGCCCAGGCTGGCAGCGTTTCAAGCCAACTTGGGCTGATTTGGAGCTTGGATGCAAAAAAATAAAAAAAAAACAACTCAGTGACCCGAAACAGAGGGAAACGTGGCTGCTTCTGCATTGAGCTGAACCCAAACGCGCTGCTGAGCCTCCAAGCTCGCCGGGTGCAGCCAGGGGAAAGGGCATCCCAAACCCCAACCCCCCAGCCAAATATCTGCCTGAGCACGCACGGTGCCTTGTTCCCACGTACCATCCACGCGGCGTTCCCGAGCAGCTCAAGAAAATGTTATTTCTTTAGGATACTTGTGTTTCCTATTAACTGTAATTGCCCAAGTGAATCTCGAGTGCTGGCACAGCTGATCCGGATTTTCTTTAAGTGTCTGCCACCAAGTGTTTTCCTCAAAATTTGATTTTGGAATTTTATCAGAACAACAATGAAGATGAAAAACGTATAATTCCTTCCCGCAGACTTTAACGAGCGCCGGAACGGGCCAGAGCTGTGCTCGGCGAGGGACACTGCTGGTGCTATTTGGGATCTCGGAGGGAATCCCAGATCATCCCGAAACTATTCCCACTGCTCGCTTGTCCTGACCACCCTGTGAACCCGGGAGCTCTGGCAGGTCCAGCCGGGCTTTCATGCTGCTGCCAAAGCAGAGGTCAGCGCAGCGATGCCTCCCCGGGATCGGGTGCCAGGCTGGGTTCTTTAGGAAAACACCGGCACTTTTTCCTCCCCCCAGGTAAATAATGAAGCATCTACTGAAGTTAAAGCTGTGACCACGCTCGCTGGCTCAGCTGTGACACTTTAAAACCACCAGCAAATCACAGAATCATGGAATGGGTTGGGTTTGGAAGAGATCTCACAGCCCATCCAATCCCACCGCTGCCTTGGGCAGGGACACCTCCCATGGATCGGGGGCTCCCAGCCCCATCCAACCTGGCCTTGAGCACCCTCAGGGACAGGACATAAATAAAATACAAAAAAACAAACAATAAACCCTGCTGCCCTGCGCTATTCAGTGCACTATTTACTTCAGGGATTTCCCATTCTTGTTAAAACCTGCAAATAGGTTTTAGCAGGCTGTGACCGCTGGGATACTGGGCAACTGTATGTCGTGTAATTTAAAAATACTTCCAAAAAGCAATATATAGGAGCCTGAAGCGAGCTATGGACCTTCCTATCAAAGGACTGCCCTTATTTTCCTCTCAGCCCCAGCACCAGCACTTTTAACCCACCTGGAACCACAGCGAGGAGAAACCAGCAGGCACCTCCGTGTTTCCCAGGAGGGGCAACCACATCCCACCCCAGGCCTTCCCTTGGAAACGATATATTTGAACGAGAGCCCCTGGATAAATCTAGAGGTGTGAAGACAGTTTATTCTCCTCAAGCGAAGTTGCAGCTGCCCTGGGGGCTTCTCGGAGCCTTCAGCGCTGGGTCAGTCCCTTGCGTCCAGTGCGATGGGAGCAGCGCGGGGGCAGAATCTGCTCTTTCCCACAGGAAAAGCGCTGACGGCTCAGGATCTGCTGCATACACACCTTTTAGCTTGCTAGAAACCATCACCACTGGACACGCAATATTTGTCACTGCCCTTTCTGATCACAGCCCTCTCGTGTAGAGAAAGGTAAAGAAAAATCCACGCTCTGCTTTCCTACTCCAAAATAAACACATTGCACAAGCATCTCTTTTTTTTTTCTCCCCGTTCCTATTGCCATTTGCAAGAAAGGCTGAAGTGAAAGAACAATATTTCCCTTTCCTTTCTTCTAGAATTAACTTCCAATGCACTGGGGTTTTAAATTGCTTGATGGCACAAGCTGTAAGGAGCGGGTGTCTTCAGGGTGGCCTGAGTGTGTGCAGAGAGTATTGTAAATCTATCAAAACCAACACAAACTGTTATTTGTATTTTTGTGTGTTCACAGGAAAAAAAAAATTATAGACTAAGATAAACTGAACCGTTCTCTTTGATCTTTTTCTTTGTTTGAATGAAACACCCTGGAAGCCAGCAAGTTAATCACGCTGCGAAATGCATCAGGTTTGCAAGCTTAGGTTTTTCATTTTTTTAATGAACAAGTGTTCCCTGTGATAACTTGTGGAATTATACTCTCTGAATGGTGGGAAAATACACAATTATGTCATATCCCCCCAAACTAAACGCACCATGCAGGAAATACAATTTTTTGTTGTTGTTTTTAAATTCTTTTTCTTTGCTTCTCTACCGATGAACTTCAGTTGGGGATTGGAATTCCCTGTGAAATGTTCTTTCCTAATGATGTCGCTCCTATTCATGCTTCTTTTACAGCATTTTCTAAATTGTTTTAGGTATTTGGATCCGATTCCCTGAATAATGTATTTTTCCCCTTACAGAGTAAGCCTGTATCTTAGAGCCTTTTCTGTTTTGATGTGATGCAGTAGTTACTCTTGACACAACTATTAGTGCCTCATGGTGCAATTAATCATCTCGCTGCGTTTCTGAGGATAATTGCTATTTCTGATCCAGTAAATCACCCGTTTCCATCGATCAGCGAGTCACAGGTGGGCGGGAGGGCGGCTGCTCTCCAACCCTGCCTTCAATCCGAGCCCTGGCTCTGCAAAACCCCCCTCCCAGCCTTGCAAGAGGAGACCAGAGCTGCAGCCCGACCTCTTCCAGTGCCTCCAAGCCTCTGCCTGCACCGGGTACCCTTTGGGTAGCCCCCTGCTCTTCTCTTGCCATGTTGAAGCCCAACTTTGCCCCCCCATGACAGCCTCAGTGAAGATGCAACGCACACACGGACTGATAATTGGCAACTGGGCTCGATTAGGGCTGTGGGAACGAGCGGAGCATCCTTCTGCTGAGCGTCCCGCGCAGCAGCTGCCGTTGTTTGGCTTTGAACCGCTCAGATTCAACTTCTTCTGCAAAATTTATTTTGAGGGGGAATTTTCTTGTTGCAAGAAAAAGCCGTGCCAGCTTCGGGAGAAGCCAAGCCGTTCCAGTCAGAGCCGAAAAACACGCAAATTGCAAAACACGGCAAGTTTGTCAGGATGGAACGAGCCCAGATGGATTCTCCCAATTCCTTTGCCAGAAGGAGAAGTGACTCAGAGCTCGCGCGCTTTATGGTGACGGCTCAGCACCCTGTGGGACAGGACTGGGACGAGAGAGTGAGGGAAGGGTTTGAAATCGGACACTTTTCAATTACAGTAGCCCAAAGAATGGATCCTGGCACATGAAAGTTGAAGGACGAGTATGGCATTTGTTGCTCATTACAAACGTCTGCTTTTTTTTCCCCCCAGAAATGGGCTCCTTGTTTCCTTAGTAACCCCTCCCCGTAGAAGTAGATGCACCTGAGCGTAGCTTAGCAATGGGAACCTTCTACACGTGTTGCTGCATCCCTTCTAGCCCCTCGCCGTGCCCCCATGAGCTTGTGTCAGCCCCGTTACTCCGCGGTGCACGGGCTGAGCGCTGGACGAGTCGATGCGGTTGGGGACCGAGGCGCCCGTGAACCCGAAGTCTTAGCGAGGAACAAAAATAAACCCTCACCAGTCACCGTTGCAAACGTTGGTCCCGAGGGATGGGAGGAATCGTACGCTGAGCTGTGCGCGCACAAGGCTGCCTACGCCTCTGTGTGGGAAGGGATTTAATAGAGACCGAGAAAGAGCCTGTGTGTGGGAGGAGAAAAGAGCAGATGTGAGCAGTGCCTTTTTGTTTTCCTGGATGGCATGGCAGGGAGGGGAGAGGGGAAGGAAATCTCCCCTTCTGCAGAAACAGGAGCTGAAGATGTGGGAGGTGGGTAAGGCTTTTCCCATTTTGTCCAGGTTGGACTCCAGCGTTTGCGGCAACAGCGTCCGTGAGATGAGGACTTGGGGCTCTCTGGCAGAAGCATTGACCAGCCTGGAGCACAAAGCATGGCACAAGCCTTGTTTGGAGACATCAGGCTTGGAAATGACTTCTCACTGTGGTTATGAAGCCTGAAGCAGGTCCTCTTCATCATCTCCCAGGGACTCTAGAGCTGGAGACAGTTCCAGGCTGCCAGACTCAGTGTTTTAATCCAGTGGTTAGGGGGCATCTCCCATCAGAGACCCATTATCAGGCTTCCGAGTACACCGATGGTTCCAGTTCCGCTACAAAAACTTCGGTAACTTTCCAAAGAATCATCTCTCTCCTCCAAACAGCCTTTGGGAATACAAGTGTAGAGCTCAAAGCAGGAGAGGGCTGGATAATACATCACATCAGACACACACATTATGGTGGGGGGCAACGTCATTGCATTTAATATCTTGAATTCTATGCCAGGCTCTTTCATAATCTGCAATTCCAGGTGGATGGCAGTGCCCGCTGAGCTGCCAGGCACACAAACCCTGCTTCTACTGCAAGAGAAGAGGCTCCTTTTCAGGAGAAAGGAATTCCAGGTTGGATACAAAGCACACAATGAAGTCTGAACAGGAGCGAGCTGTGTCAGAGTGGAACACGGGACTGGGTGCCAGGAGAGCCCAATGATACCCGGACATGCCCCAAACACCCTGTGTTCTTCACTTTGCACTACAGAGCCTTTTAGAAGCCCTGAAGTTAAGCCTCAGAGCTGAGAGAGTCCCTGCTCAGAAGGTTTTTTTGAGTCCAAATATCACCCTGAGTTTCTCTGAGCTCACCCAGAGCGGGGCTGGGGCGGACTCAGCACTGCAGGAGCATCAGGACTCTGCACGCAGAGGCTGTTTGGGTGTCAATATATATATATAAAAATATATATTTTTAAATTTATATATATATAAAATAAATAAATATATAAAATATATATAATATATAAAAATATATTTTATATATATATTTTTTATATATATATACCCTTTTGTTAACTGGCAGAGGCCAAGCAGGATGCTCACCCCACCGCTCAGCGCGGCGTCTTTGCGAGGCAGCGATACAGGGGCCCTTTAAAACTTGCATGAATGAGCCTCTCATAAATTCCATATTTGAGAAACTCTGGCTGTATCCTTCGGTCATAAAAAGAAATTAAAGCCACATATAACATCCAGTCCCCTCTAATCCCGGCGCGCAGCCCTGTGCCTGCATAAATCAGAGCCTCTCATGAATATTGCACTGTACCTGCAGCTGCCTGACCCACATGCTTAAAAAAAAAAAAAGATAAATAACGGGAAAACAAAGCAACAGTCACGTCAAGGTTTCACGAACAGCACCTGCTTTCTGAGAGCCTGAAAGGTCACCCCAAGCAACCTGAGAAGTACGTGGATTTCAGCGACCTGATCAAAGCCTTAAAGGGAAGGGAGGGGGAGTATTTTTTTTTTTTTTTTTAATTTTATTCCCTTTCCTCTCTTGCAAAAGTGAAGAAAGCTCTGTCACACACGGCAAATCCGCCGGCAGGAGGTTTGTGGTCACGGAGAGGGACAAGCTGCTCGACGCCCCAAGGTGGGAGAGGAGCAGGGAAGAAAAGCTATTTTATAGCCTTGGAGGGGGAGTGAGACCCGAGCTGCAGCAGTGAAGCTCTTTTCCACCAGAAATAACTCACAAAAGTTTAGGATTTCAAATTCCGCCTTGGTTAAATATCTGCTCCATTCATTTTTTTTTAATCCTAAAATTTTAAAGAATAAAAATCTCACTTCTCATCCAGCTCCAAACCCCAAACCGGGGATGGCTGCTATGAGCAGCTTCCCCAGAGACCTGGAAGACACGTCGCGCTGCTCAGGGGTGGGTTTTGTGGCAGAATCTGCAGTAACGGGCAGTAAAATATTCAGTCAGGCCCTGTCCCCTCCGCCTGCCCCGTCTGGGCGCAGCCCCGCAGGTCTCGCTGCCAGAATCTGTGCCTGGAAGGAGCACAAAGGCAGGAAAGAGAAGGGGAAAAGCACGGTGTAAACCCACCTTCTCTGGGCAGATCTGACCACAGACCGAGGCAGTTTGGGCTGTTTAGTTGCTTTGCAGCTTTTCTCAAGTTAACTACATCTGCCTCGGTTTCCCCACTTGCCAAGAGTAAAGATTTGGCCGCTTCAGACTCTTTAAAATCATAGAAGGGGTTGGGTTGGAAGGGAACTTTACAGGTCAACTAATCCAACCCCCCCTTAGCATCCACCAAGCTCTCTAGAAGAGAGAAAAAGCTCAAGACACCTGAGCTTGGACCTGTACCATTTCACCTGGTGGTTTGTGCAGACTTTTAGCACCGTCACACCCAACAGTGGGATTTTTTTTTTTATTTTTTCTGTACTAACAGCACCCTCCTTCCAGCTCCTCGCTGCTGTGTACATCACAGCTTCTCCTACACCAACCAGAACACAACACAGCACTGTGCCCCCCACCCCCCATCGCCATATCTCAAAATCCTGCATCTTAAAGCATTAAAGCAAAGGTTTGTATTGTAGCCAGTGAACGCTGCTAAAAGGGTATTGAATGCTTTTTTCCATTACCATTAATTGAGTGAGGAGAAAACAGACTCCACTGCTGTCATATCACATCACAATAATTAGCTCAATTATAAATAGCTCAGCTTATTCACTTTTTTTTTTTTTGTTTCCTCTTTTTTTAAGGTCAAGACTGCAGCCAAGAGGAGCAGCAGCAGATCCCAGAAGAGCATCCCCCTCTTCTGCCTGGATGCAGGCACACCAGGCAAGAGGAAGAACTGCATCTGTAATCAATGATCCCAAGGCCACACAATTACATCATAATTAAAGCAATAATTAGTCCCATTAGGTAAGAAAAGGGGAAAAAGCAGTGTCTGCAAGCCCACATCTATGCAAATTTACATAAGCTTAATTAATGAGCATTTTCAAACCAATTTTAGCTAAACTGCCTTTGTTTTCGCTGGATGATGCTTGTGTCATGCTAGCTTGTTCTTTTATCACTTCAGCTCTAAGCGGAGCTTCTACACTGAGTAAAATGAGTAGAACAAGCAGTGACACCAAGGTGGTTTATTCAATTAAGGGGTTTTAAAAGCCCTGGCCCATGGGAGCTCTGCCCTTGCATTTGCTGAGCTGACCCTCATCCTCTCTTGTCCCTCGTTAGAGGTTTTATCCTGGATATCCCGGTGCCTCTGGATGGCACCACAGCAAGATGCTCTAACAAGCAATAAGAATAAGCACTTGTAACCACACTGAGCACAGTGCAGGCTCCTTTTGCTCTGTTCCCAGACATAGAAAACGGACAGAGCTGTAAGAAACTCATTTGTTGCCTGGTCCAGGCTGCAGCCACACGGCCACGTCGTGGTCCCACGTGTCTCCTGCTGCATCACCTTTGCTGTCGTTTCAGAATTATCACCGTGTCACAGCGGTTTATATCCTCAGTCGCCAACACCCCAAATCCACACTGGATGCATATAATTTATAGCTGCATTTATATAGCAACCGGATCCAGGGGGTTGGAACTGGATGGGCGCTGAAGTTCCCTCTGACCCAAACCATTCCATGATTCTATGATTAATTAGAAGAACTCCCTGAAGTTTCTCTACGGCTGCTCTGACAGAGCTGTTTGTGTGAGGTTATCGTGGTCCCTGGGGGAGCCCTGGTGCTTGTGACTGCACTTAGGTGTTAAAACTCCTTGGGAATGATGTTTGTTTTGTGCAATACACAGTCTCGGTTCCAGCCCAAGGGTTGCACAACAGCATCTTTAGATCCATCTCCAGCCACCGTATGAAACCTGAAATATTCCTTTTCTTCCCTCCTCACTTCCCAACACCATAAATCACAGGAGCCTGAAAATTTTCTGCAATCACAGAGTTTTCACAGGAGCCAGTGGGAGTTAAACATCAGGCTTGAAAAATCTATTTGCGCTCTGGCAGGCCTGGCAAGTCTTCAAGTGGATCCTGACCTGCTCGCAGATATTTTTTCCTGCCTAGTCTCACATGCAACCACATTTTCCTGCTGCACTTATCTCTCTGCCACTCGCGATGATGTAGAGCCCTGCGGCAAGCGAAGGAGGTGATTACCTTTCCCCAGACAAGTGCAGCAGAAAGGTCAGATTTAATACCGAGTTGAGAAAGACACAGAAAACGCACAGAAACAGAGCGTAGCGCGGCTGAAAGGCGAGCAAGTCCGCTCACCCGGGTGAAAGCCCAAGCAGCACAAACACCCCATTCATCTCCACAGAGGCTCTTTATTGCGCCCTGCTCTTCAGTTTGGGACACGGCTCCTCTTCTGCGGGAGATGCTTTTTTAGGAAGCTCCTGCGAGTGAAGCGGGTGAGTCTCTTTCTCTGCGTGGTGCTCAGCCCCTGGCGAGAGGGCTCTCTGCCCACACGCCCTGGGTGCCGCCACTGGCCTCGCCCCAAAGCAGGGCGGCTGGATTCTGCTTGGGTTCTCCCAAGATTTTATGATGGAAAAGATATTTTTCCCCAATCCCTCCCTTCCGATGGCTGGGGAGCTGCCACACATCCCATACGTCTTAGAGTTAGTTATTCAATCATGGTAGTATCAGTGTGTGAGCATTGCTGCCTCTGGCAGACCAGGAAGATTCTTCACAGCAATGAGAATAACTGCACGATGCAGCAGCTCCCTGCATTCCAAGAAATGCAGTGGCAGCCCCTTTCCCTGCCTTAAATGCAGTTGGATATTTTGCAACATCTCTACTTAAATTAGATTTTGCTGTTCACACTTTTTCCCCAAGTGCCCTGTGAAGCCTGCAGCAGGTTTCAAGGAGAAATTCTGACCACTCACTCGGGTTCGAGCCCAGATCCAACACACAAAGGTTCAAGATTGGCCATAGGACACAGGGGCACCTTTTGAAATAATTCCGAAGCGGAAAACCAGCTCCTGCTTTTACCCTTCTGCCTCATTTTTGAGTTGAGGATTCCAAGTGCCTTTCCCAGCTTAGCTCCAGGCAGACCTGCTTGGGTGGGTAAATGCCTCAAAGGTTTTGGGTAAGACATCAAACTCTGAAGTGGTTGAAAAGTTAACCAAGGAAAGCTTTGGAAGCTCTCTGAGATAGGTCAGTAAGAGAAAATGGGGAATTGTTCCTTTGAAACACAAAGAACAACTCAGTCATCGTGTGACTCGTGGTGGAGGCAGCATGGAAGTTATCAGATGAAAGTCTGCATGCTAAGTCTGTTTCATGAAGAGGAGAAATGCAACAATTTACTGTCCATGTTAAAGTCTGGGCTTCCTGGAAGGGGTCCCCGCATTGCTTCTGCTGCTCCGCATCCCCCACAGCAGCCTCTGGCTTTTAAATGAGTGCCATCAATCACAGCCTAATAATAATTGTTTAAAGAATTACTGCTTTCCTAGGAAATGAGATCAATCCCAGTTATAAGTGAACTCTGTGAATGTGCCAAATATTTAGAAAATAAATCTAAGACCCAATCGTGATCTGCTTCCTTTATCTACAGATCCTGGGTGTGATCCAGACGCCGGTGCTCCCATCACCTCCTGCGTGGGATCTTCTAAGGAAAAAGAGAAATTACATGTAGAACCAAAAAGATATTCTGAAAATCAACTAACAGCTAGTTCTGGCCAGCTAGAAAATCAAAATATTTTCTACACCAGTCACCTAGGTCTTCTCTATTAAAAGGCTGCCCCTTTCAGCATGCACCCCTTCATCTGAAATGCAGCCCCACTAACCAAAAAGCTGGGTCCAAGCCTCTTTCAGACCCACACGAAGAGTCTGTGCCCTGCAGCGAGTTTGGCAGTCAGCACTTTACAAAATAAACTGAGCTACAGAATGACAATTTGCATAGCGCATGGTGACTAAAATTAGCCTGCCTCAACTCCATCTCAGAGGAAGCCTGACTTGCCACAGCAGTTTCGGGTTTCTTGGCTCTCAGAGAAATTCATAGCATCCGAGGAACACAGACGTGGCTTCTGTGCAGCCCTGCTCCTCTTTGCTGGCACTGTTCTCCAAAGCCACAGCTCAAAGCTGTCCTGCAGCACCAGCAAGAGCCTCCTTCTTCCTAACATGGGAACCAGAGTGTGCTGAAACGTGTGAAAGCCCTATTTTCACTATGAACGTGCTTAGAAGGTGATTTATTAAGGGAAGAATGCATTGCAGGTGGCAGGGTGGTCTGCCTCGAATGTAGGAAGGATGAAACCTCTCTGAGAGTTAATCACGACGCAAGGTGCTCTGAAAGGTGCTCCTCCTGCAGAAGATAGAGACAACGTAAAGTTGTTTTTGGATCAGTAGGTTAACCTTCGTTAGCTGTTGGATTAACATGGGATACCCCAACTTGACTTGATGGGGACCCATATGATCCTTGCGTAGTAGCTCCTGCTCTTCTGTCATAATTTAACACTGTGCCCTGGCCAGCCACTCAGCTCACGCTCGCTGTCTCCTTTTAATCTGCCGATGAACGATGCCCATTGGAGGCTGCGCTGGGCCCCCATGGATGTCTCTGAAGAATTTAAATTATTCAAGAAGTCAGTCATCAGCTAAGTGCTAAGCTGTTTTTTTCCCTTTCAGCCTCAGCTGTGGCTATAGCTCCTCTGCCTGAGATGTATAAATAATTCATTGAGTTATGTGGTGGGATCGCTCAGGACCTGTGTTGTAGCTTGCTGCTCGCACAGATCCCTCCTCACCGACTGCACAAACTCAGCTCAGCTCCATCTCATTTCATCCGTCCTCCCCAGCTGATGTTTGGGGTCGGTGCCCTCACACCAGGCTTCCCAGGGGTTTGGTTCCTCTATCACCATGAGGTTCCAAGTACCTTTGAATCCAATCTCACAGCTACCAGAGCTTCCTAGCTTAACACTTGTATTCAATTTGTGCAAAATAAACTTGCTGTAGCAATGATCCAGCGAAGCGTTGGGGGTTATGTTTTATATGAACATAAACCAGCATCTGATTTCATTTTCTGCTGTGTTTTAGAATCGAGAGGCAATGATTCACTCTTAAAAATACATTTTCAATTATTTAGTTACTACTTGGACTGCAATATATACCTTATGGAAGGAGCCCAGAGTAAAAGCGGAGTCCTGGCTGGTTGCAGTTGGGAGCAGAACAGCCTCATGACGTGAAAACCGATGATGTGTTGAACTTTTGACCTATAGGAGCAATCCGATCGCCACAACCCAGCTGCTTCTTCATTTCAGCTCTGCTCAGGAAAACAAAAGTCTTCATTCAACACTCAGTTCTCTCTAACCTTCACCACTGGAATTTTCATATGATCTGAATTAAATATGCCAGGCTTTAAGTGGCTAAGCGAAATCCACAATATCTTTTTGTTTCTGTAGCTATTGTCACTGAGCTTTGCACTGATCTGATGAGGCCCTGCAGGAAAACGAGGTGCTATTGCATCCAACTTCACTGTGACTTCATTGGAATAAAATACTGAAGCTGATATTACCAGATCTTTTCTGGAGTGGAAGCAATCGCTGCTTTTTTTCAAACCTTAGCCCAAGTTTAAGAATTAATACTGAAGTTCTGATTCAGGATTCCCGATAGCCAAGGCAAGGTCTGAGCAAGGGGCAGACTACGCGAGGTTTAATCCCTTTGCAGCGGTGCCGAGTTGGGCTGGAAGAGCCCAACAACCTGCACTGTGTCACGGCCGTGGAGCTGACACCTCTGCGCATTGTGTGAAGATAATTAGGTCTTAAAAGCCATGTCCCCGTGCCGGATGGAGTCCAGCGCGTCAGTTCTCCTTATCGGAGTTTCTGCTCGGTTTTATCTACATGCCCTCTTGGCTCATCAACAGCCAAGCTCCAGGGGAGCCGGGGGCGCGTGAGAGGGCGGCTTTGCTCACCCACACTTCTGATAAGCTCATAACAGATCGAACGCCTAAGCGAATTACACTTAAGCATGTGACAAAATTCCTTGCTAAACTAGGGCCTAAGTCAGTGTGATCTTAGGGTGGGACTCGAATAACTGCTCTTGGAAGAGGAAAAACAGGCATAAGAATGGAGCCAAAGGTTCTCCTGGGGTGAGCGGCAAGACCCTGAGCAAATGGGAAAATGGCATGATCGGAGAGGAGGAGGGTTGTACGACTGGCTCCGTGGCCTGGGAGGAGGAATTTCCTCGTGGGATCGTTGCCAGGGGGGTGAGGAAATTGCTTGCTTTTCTGAACAGAAATAACTAATAAAGGAGGGGTGAGAACAAAGGTTCTTGCCTGTGTTGTTAGCAGTGTCACAAAGACAGAGGACTAGTGGCACTCCGAGTTGTTTTATTTAAAATAACATGCTTCAACAGTCAGGTGAAGTAATGGAGCTCACGTCTCATAAGCATCTGTGATCGCCGTTCAGGAGTTCTCTGGCAATGGCTTGTGTAGTCAAGAACAAAAATAGCCCAGGTCTAAGATATCAGTCCTAGATTTCATCTTAAATTCTGGAGACCAAGCAAAGTCCCTGGAGCTCCTCATCGTGCCAAGCTGTTTCTGCTGGGCTATTTCAGCGCTCACCCTGGGATGGCTTGGGCCATCCCTCTGCTCCCGTTCTAAAACACACTAAAACATTTTCATTGTGAAATAAGGGAGAGTTTCTGTCCTTCTGAAAGCATTTGTGGGGAAAGTGTGGAAGAATTAGAAGAGATTATCAATTCTTAAACAGTTCAGGCTTTTGTCTCTTTTGGAAAAGAAGTAAATTGGATAGAGGGCACCTTAGTTTCCCTGGAAAACATTTTAATACATCAGGAACTAAATACTGAAATGGGTAAAGTTGCACGTGTAGGAGCCCAGCTTCACCACACACACAGACACATTAGATAGAGCCAAAAGATCTGTGAAAGACGGAACCAAACAACCTCCCAAAGGGGACTTTGGGGCACCGTGCTGGCCAAGAAGAGGCTTGAAACTGTGCAAAAAAGCCATTTCTGGAGATAGTCCTGCTACACAGAGGGAAAGAAGACTTCGTGCCTGAGAGTTCCATAATTACATCTCCATTTTGTAGGCACCATCTACAACTGGTTAGAACCTAAAAACAGTAGCTATTTCTGCTCAGAAGAAACAGCAGCCTCTTCTCTACCCTTATAGCAGAAGAAATTGTTTTGAGCTGATCCTTCTAGATAAATAGCACTTAGAAGTAAGTGTGGTGCTCACGATGAGTCTAGTGTAGGGGTTCACAGGCACTTTTCATGCCAAGGATCACAAATTAATTAAGAAAATCTTGTCGCTTGGAAACTCTTCTATTCACAGTCGCACCAAATCACTGTGGCAGTAACTTACACTGCAAAATAACATTAGGGATAGTTTTATTTTTAGCTGTCTTAATGAAATATAGCAGATGGAAATAAAGAGGAGAAACCCGTCCTGTGTGACTAGCCATCTGTCTGGGGATCAGCAACAAGTATTTCATGGATCACGGCTAGAAAATTAGTGGGTAATTAATGTCAGTCTTCAAGCTACCTTGCAGTTATTCACTCTCTCTATTCTACTCAAATATCACTGATAACCTACCCAACCATGAGAGGCAAACCCATAGCACCACCCTTAGCTTTGGAGAGCTAAACCTTGGGTCAAGCACCAACAGTTGCTCGCGGCGCCTCCTGCACGGATCCGCAAAGCTGTCGGTGATCACGTAGCCTTCCCCTCAGCATCAGCTCAGCTACCAAGATCCTACGGACTATTCCAGTTGATCTAAATTGGCCGTAAAGATGCTTGTATCCCACTGTTGGTTCTGTGGCACAGGAGGCAGTGGGACTGGCACAGGCCCATCCCCTCTGCTAGGCGTGTCGTGGAAACCAGGTTATCAGCTTCAAAACAGAGTAAAGAGCTATTATCCAGAAAAACTAATCTTTTTGTGTTGGGTTTCTTACTGACCTGTAGCCTTTCTGAGCCCCTTAACTAGCCAGTCTGGAATCCGCCTCTTCAAAAACCGCTCCAAATACGTGCACGCACCGCTCGGTTGGAGGAAGCCTGTCTTGCTTAATGACATCCTAAACAGACACACAATCCTGAACGCTGCTAAAGGTCATGCAGCCCGAGCTTTTCGAGACGAGATACTTATTCAATGCTGTCATCGTTATCCCCTCTCAGAGCTCACACTTGCGGCATTACGGCTCCAGTTTGTTCTCCCTTTCCTTTTTGGGAAAATCGATGCCTCGTCACAAGAAAGTTTCTCTATTTCCCCACTAGAGAGAATTGCTAATTCTTCTCTGGCAACAGGATATTGTTATCAGGCTGGTTTAATTTTGTTTATTACCTCCTTGCTGCCAGCTCCTACAATTCACTTGGTGCTGTTTTGGTTATTTTTATGCTCTGATTTAAGAACACCGTGCTCCAAGACAGCACTTTAAGAAGTGCCCTGAGGATCAGAGCCAAAGGAGCCATCAGTTTATTTACAGGACTGTGCTGAGCCCTGAGAGGTGCCTGAGGAAATACCTCTTTTCCTGGAAATCCACTGCTAGCTGGTAAAACTCTACTGTATGGCAGAAACACAATTAATCTTTGCAAAACCCAAGACACGCAATATCTGAACCTGATGTAACAGGTGGAAATTGTGTTATTCCTCATACAAGGAAAGTACTCCCAGTGACAGAGCTTAAATCTAGGGAAGCCTATTGGTAGACTGAAGTTTTTTCTTGTGTTTTCTATTACATTAATGTCCCTTTTTTCTCCTTCTGAATGTGTAAGTAATCTCACTTTGCTGGCAAATACTCACAATATTTACAAGCATGTTCCCATCTACCCTTTGCAAGATTTATAGAATCATAGAATGGGTTGGGCTGGAAGGGAACTCCAAGTTCATCCAGTCCCACCCCTGCCCTGGGCAGGGACACTTCCCATGGATCAGGGGCTCCCAGCCCCATCCAGCCTGGCCTTGAACCCCTCCAGGGATGGGGCAGCCCCACTGCTCTGGGCAGCCTGGGCCAGGGCCTCCCCACCCTCACAGCAAAAATTTTTCCTGATGTTTCATCTCAATCTTCCCTCTTTCAGCTGAAAGCTGCTCCCCCATGCACTCCCTGATCCAGAGTCCCTCTCTAGCTTTCCCAGAGACCCTTTCCATACTGGAAGCTGCTCTAAGGTCTCTCTGAAGCCTCCTCATCTCCAGGCTGAACAACCCCAACTCTCTCAGCCTGTCCTCGTGCAGGAGGTTCTCCAGCCCTCAGATCATCCTCGTGGTCTCCTCTGGACTCGCTCCAGCGGATCCATCTCCTTCCTGTGATGAGGACTCTTGCAGGTACTTTTACAATTCATGGAAACGTCCCCTCGAGTTCGCAGCAATAACTTGGCCACCTCACCCCTCTGCCTCTCAGCTCAGCTTAGCTCTGCCGAAGGCACAAGCTGTGCTGGGCAGTGGGGGTCGAGCCGGCTGGCGCGGCAGCTGGTCCTGCCCGGCATCGCACCAGCCGAGGGCACTGGAGCTGGAAGGGGGATCGGGATGGCAGTTAGAAGACCATCAATCAGCCCCTTCCTTCCAGTCTGCCTCTGAAAACACCTGTAAGGAAATCATTAAAATGCATCCCTGCTGTTCCCCTCAGCCTCGTCTGCTGAGGTGTAAATTAGAGGAGCAGGTGTGAGCTGGGTGTGCGCCGCTTCTCCAAGCGAGCCGCCGCACCGGCTCTGTGCCACCACGACTCCCGCGCCAGCGCCGCGTCCGCGTGCCACGCAGGGCAGAGGTGGTTTGCTCGGATAGTTTATCTACCTTGGAAGCGGGGATTGTGTGGGTCGCCCTCTTCATAAACCGTGCAGATCGTCCAGCTGACACTTGGAAGATTTGCCAGAGAACTGCGAATTATGGGCTTATGAGACATAAAATGCTGTTTGCTTTTAGAAGAAAGGATAGAGATCATCTAGAAAACAATATACACATCACCCTGTGCCTCCTGTTTATCCTTTGCTGTAGCCCAGTTTCTGCTCTGGTTGCATGAGCACATCTGGGTGTGCACACACCAGCTGGATGGGCAGGGATCGAGCATCTCCTGCTTTCCTCTTCCTGGAGGCTGGACAGACATAAAAGCAAATGCACAGAGATGCTCGCTGCCTGGAGGAGAGCGATCCCTGCCTCGCTCCTCTGCTGCACCGCTGGCTGCACTTTGAGAGGAGGTACAGCCAGAAGCAGGATATTTTATATCCAAATTAAGGCAGTAAGATGGAAGGGCAGCTCCAGATCTCTCCCTTCTTTTCCTCTCCTCCTAAAATTTCAAGCAGCTAGAAGGTTGCATGGAGTCCAAGATGAGCAGAATTTCTTTATAAGTTTTCCCCAAGCCAAATCCCCCAACAGCTAACTCAAAAGTCTTTTTGGAAGAGCTGGTAGCTCTTCGGTGCGGTTCAACCTCAGGAACAAGGCTGAGTCTTTTTCAGTGCAGGCAGCACCTCGTTGCCCAGAGGTCCCTGTGGTGTGTGCCTCCTCGATTTGCCTCCCAAGGACCACAGGAGCCTTTTCCAGGTCTGTTACCTCCTCCTTCTCACCCATCTCAGCCTGCTGCTGACAGCACTCCTAGCAGCACTCGGCTCGTTTAAAATCCATCCCTGCTTCTGGGCCAGATCAACCTCCCAGCTACCCAGGATCTGGGAACAAAGCCTCATGGCTTCACAGCCCCGATGATCAGCTAACGATGCACACCATAATCGTCCTCTCTCTCTGAGCTGCCATCCTACACAAGGAAATCCAAGGCTTTTTATGGCACATTTAACCTGGAGCTCTACCTCTCTATAGGGATACAGCTGGGATTTTTCAAATGAGACCACTGGGAATTTGTTGCTCGGTTTCAGTTGTGTTTCAGGGGATTTGGCAAATAACTCACAGCCTCTCTTAAAATCTCTCAGAACGGCAACAGAGAGAATTTGCAGGTTATTCACAGAGGCAGACTGCTCGGGTTCATTACACCACCAGTTAAATGTTATTTATCTCATTCCAGTTACCTAATTTTCCTGGAAAACCAAAGGGTTGAACACAGGAATTGGCTAGACGAGGTTCTTCTTTCAACAGACATTCTCTGTTTAGAAATAATACCTAGAAATATATTTTTCTAGAGTTTTCAGCACTAGCCAGGTCAAAAAACTGCTTATTACAGGCACTCAGATCCAAAGTTTACCACCATTCATGGGGAGCTGGATCCAAAGTTTTGGTTTGGCTGATGATGAAGAGAGGAGAGCGAGGCCAAGGAAACCCAGATCTGAACTCCTCCCAGCGTCAATGGCCAGAGACTGGTCTGCTTCCAGCTTATCTCCATGAAAGCCCATGGTCTGAGCTGCAAAATCAATCCCGAAGAGGCAGAATAGAAGCATTGGGGTGAAAACGCGTTGTTGTTACTAACAATAAATAAATAGATCAAGTCAGATCTGGGGCGGTAAAGAAACTGCACCTGAGTGGTGATATTTTGAGTACTGAGCGGCACCCCCAAGATCTGCACCCCGGGTGTGCTGGGAAGGTGCCATCCCCGGGAGGCAGCGAGCACCCATCCCAGGCTTTTCCGAGAGCTCCGAGTGTCTCCTGCGCCATAATCCACCCAACGGGCTTTGGTTGCGGGTGCAGGTGACACGGAGCACAGCTGCACGGGCGGCAGGAGAGAGGCAAGAGAAGCACGGGGGGCGCGTATCGTGCTATTTGATCCAAGGACTCACAGCTGACCCACCGGCAAGCCCCGACTGGCTGTGAAAGGGAAAGGGGGAGATCACCCGGCGCATGGGCTGGAGGCTGCTCCAGTGACATAGCAGCCACCCTTGTCACAAACCAAATCCTCTCCCTGATCCCTCATTTCGCTGCACAGATACAAGCACAAACTGGCCTTTGCGGCTGAAGGAAAAGGGCAACTGTGTCTCTGTTCTCCACCAACCCTGTGCTGGCCGTGCAGGCATCAAGAGGTAGAAATCTCCAGTATTTGCCAAAGCCTGAAGGCCGATGAACTCCAAGTAGTTCCCTGACGTCAACTTTTCGATGTCTGAGGATTGTTTTCGTGACAGGCATGGCAAGAAACTATAATAGAAACCCCCAAACCCCGAATTTTCTTTCGGTCGCACAATACCAAGAGGCAGACAGAGAAAATCAATGACTGCAAGCCTTGGGACTGATAAAATCCCATTGCAGAAAACTCCTTCCTCCTCTTCAGTGCTTGAATTCTCTTTCCCAGTAAAATCCACCTCCTGAGCTGGGGTGTTTCCCAAATGAAAGCAAGTTTCTGAGCCGTGTTTCAGATGCCATTCCGATGGGCACGCGCCTGAATGCTGCTGAACCCCTGTCTGCCAAAGTGCCTCTCAGCCAAATACCTGGGAGCTGCTGGAGCTGAGAGCCCTGATGGGGCAGATCCTTCGAAATCAAGATATAAGCAAGCTGGTTCCTGTTGGTGTTGGTTTTGCCTGCCCTTGCCAAAACACCATCTTCAGTTTCCAAACTTGCTCTTGTCTTTCTTAGGACCAAGAGGATAATTCAAGTTTATTGGGATGGAGGTTTGGTAATCATGGAATGGTTTGGGTTGGAAAGGGCAGCAGCTGGCAGGAGAGGAGCCAGATCATAAAAAAAAGCACTAAATAAACCCAATCTTAGCACCAAGGTTGATACAAAAAGCCACAAAAAGCAAGGAAAATAAAAAAGAAAAGCGCATGGCAACAACAGATCCTAGACACTGACATGAAAGGATTTCATTTGGAAGAGGCTGCCCAAAATTCCCTCTCCTGAAGGTGATCGGCATGTTCCGTCTTAGCAGGATTATTGCTTGCACACACATGCATACGTCAGCTTGTATTCATAGCCCGAAAATGTTCCTGTCAGTTCCACACTCCACAAATACCAGCAGGAGTTGATGTTCTGCTTCGCCCCTGCCCCAGCCCACCCCTGTTGTTGTTGCATCTGCTCCTTCCATCCATCATTGGCCCCGTCCTCGGCTTCGCCCGAGCATATGTTGCAGGAGGAGAAATATAATTAAGTTGGGAAAAATCATTTTGAGGTAACCAGATGTCTCGCACCACCTTGAACGTGTTCCCCACACCTTAATTAGCGGGGGGAAAGTGGCTGCGTGCGGCTGAGCGGCACCTCCTGCAGTGGGGACCACGGGCAGCCCCGGCTTCGTCCTCCAACGCCAGGAAGCATCTTCTCCGGGAACAACTTTTGGAGAGCTGTTACGGATTTGGAAAGAGCTCTGTGCTCACCACCTGGCCCCATCCTGACTGTCTACCTGTGTGCTTACGCTGTGCCTTCCCTTGGTTTTGGCTTCAGGGCCGTGTGCTTGATTTATTGCCGTCCAATGAGAGTGGTGATGTGTTTGTACACTGCATTTGCGCTGTGAATTTGTGTAGTTGTCTCTGGTCGCTTGCTGGGTGACTCGGTGGTGGGTGGGAAGCAATAAAACTGCTCTCGGGCAATAGAGAGACCTGCGCGCATTGAATCAGGATGAGCCGTGTGCCTACAACGCTGACACCCACCTGTGAAAATGGCATTTTGATATCACCGTTTCACAAGAAATGCCTTGTTGTGCTGTAAAATGTTGCCAGAGGCTTGAGCCTGGCAGTCAGGGACAGATATTTACGGGCCAGCACCTTGTGTGGAGCAGCTGGGCTCGTTCAGGTCTCTGCAAAACCCTTTGGTTCCTCTGCCAAAGCCGTAAATCCCTCTGATGGCCCCGAGATGAACCCCTGCCCCGCAGGGAGGGGAGGGATTGCACCGAGGGGCTGGAGTGATGCTGGGAAGCCTGGAGACCGTGGAGAACAAATGGTGGCACTGCCCGGGTCTCCTGCCCGGAGGGATGGGCGCTTCAGGGCAGGGTTTTCCCATCTCCATCCACGCTCTGTGCTCGCTCTCCAGGGAGCTGGGCACGGGGCTATTTCCAGCAGCCAGGAGCGATGGGGCATCCCCTGCCCAGCCACGCGCTCACCCCCAGGGACAGTTTTCCTCCTCCCATCCCATCCCTGCCAGCGGCCCCGGTGCCAAGGGAGGGGTGACGCAGCACCAGCCTCCTCAGCTGGAGCAGGGAGGGACTTAGAGTTCTTCTCCAGCTTCTGCCCTTGTCCCCTCTGCTCCCTTGTCTCCGCACGATCCCGCTGGGTGGGTGCCGGGAGGAACCTGCTGGTGCGGCATTTGCACCGGGGACGCATCTTCCCTTACTGGGAGCACCCTGGGGTTTGCCACGCTCGCACCTCAGCCGTGCAAACCCCTAAAGAACACCCCAAAACCAACGCAACACCCCAAAACCAACACAAGGCCCCGTTTCTGTATCCCCAGGTGCATTTGGAAATGGATGAGACAAACCCAGCAGGAGCAGCAGAGCAGCTGGGGCAGCCGGGGGGCGCGGGCGCTGCCCTGGGACAGGGCTCTGATTCGGGGCTCAGCTGCCACGCACCGTCTGCAGCCCCGTCTGGGTTTCAGCTGCTGGCCGAGCAGAGCGGGACCCGTCCCCCTCGCACCCTCGGAGCCGTCGCGTTGTGCCGCACCGAGACAAAAATACTTTCCCAGCTGCTGCCCACCTGGTGCCTATGACGAGTTTGGGAAATGGCAATAAGAAACTGAAAATAAGAGGCCAAAAAGAGGTAGATGCAGGGCTCTCACCAGAAGTGAGAGTGCTAAAAATAGCGGTGATATGATCCAGCAGAGCTATAGGTCACAATTAACCGCTTGAGTGTCTTTGGGCATCGTGCAAGTGCCTCTCTAGCAATAGGAAACTCACAGGGGTTTAACAGCTGAGACGGCGTGTCCTGGGCTCCCGGCGTGCCACCACCAAAAATAGACAACGTCTGGAGAGTGCCCTGGCCAGCTGATGGACCATCACCCACCCTCCAGCCTTCACAGGGTCACAGAATCTCTTGGTTGGAAAAGACCTTGGAGGTCATCAAGCCCAACCATACCCGTCCACTACTAAATCATATCCCTGAGCACCTCATCTACCCATCCCTTGTTCCTGATGTCCAGTCAGAACCTCCCCTGGTGCAGCTTGAGGTCATTCCCTCTCGTCCTGTCTCCTGGCACCTGGGAGAAGAGACCAACCCCACCTTGCTCCAACCTCCTCTCAGGCAGTTGTAGACAGCGACGAGGTCTCCCCTCAGCCTCCAGGCTAAAATTCCCAACACACTCGTGTTGCGCAGAGCACGGCGACCTCCCCTCGGCCAGGGGCGACTGCCCATGCCTCCAGGTGCCCTTTTGACCAAGGAAAAGGGGGTTTATACCAATGAACTTCCCCAAGGGATGGGCTGGGAGAGCTTGCGAGAAGACAGCGCGATAAAGCTGCCGTGGAGGGGGGATCGGGCTCTGAGCCCCGAGGCCGTGCTCGCCCCAAAGCCAACAGGGCCAGGGCTCGGCCGATGGGGACACGATGTGAAGGTCGCAGGGGTGGAGCTGCCCGATCAAAATTCCACGGTCAGTCGAAAGGCGCCTCTCAAGTCAATTTATGCCTGATATTTAGTTTCTGTAAATAGAGGATATGGTGTGTGAGACCAAGTGGAAAGTTCCTTCTTTTATTCCTCCAGAAATAAAATTATTTAACTGAGCTGCTATTTCCTGCCAACATTGGCCTCAAACATTACACACTGAGGTAAAGGGGAAATTCAACACCAGCACAACACCCCGCAGGGATCCATTGTCCTTTCTGGGACTAGGAAAGCTCAGACTGGGAGGAAGGCATTTAAAACCAGTTCAGCTCTAGGAAAGAGCGATAGTTAAAACCAGAACGAAATAGGGAAGGATTTTAAAAACAAATAGATGACTTAATCATGATCCTAAATGAAGCTGAAGCAGCTAGAAGCCGTGAAGAAGCTGTGGGGTTTGGAGTTCCCTGTTACCTGTGAACCAATCTGACGTAAGCCAAGCGCTGGGAGCAGCCCCCGTGTGGTGCAGCCGGAGCTGAGCTGGACGGAACAGCCTGAAATGCAGCCACACAGCTGCCTGGGAGCGCTGAGGGCATCAGCCCATCCCAGCTCGCTCGGGTACCCAGGCAGATGCCAGTTCCCAGGCTGCGTCCCCCTCCACACGCCTGCTTTGGGCTCCGTGCGGAGCTTCTCTTACCTCCCGCGTGGTTCGTGTCCCGGGGGTTCACGCCTGGCCCAGCAAACGCGCGGATCCCGTACGTTCCTCGGGGTAACGTTACACGGTGGGGAGCAGACGCAGCCTGGTCGCAGGGCTGAGCCCAGAGCCAGGACGATGGACAGCTGGCCTCGAGCAGCTGCGGCTGCACAGGGCGCTGGGCTTGGATATGCAACATGTTGATCCCAGGGGTGAAGAATTTCTGATGAGTGAGAAGGCTTCGTGCTCTTACGGCTCCTCTCCCTGCCCCCAGCTCCCGGTTCTGCACCTGCACGGGGGGACTGGAGGGTTTTGCAGCCACTCGGGGCTCAGATCGAGGAGAACTTTGGATTTCATGGCACAGCCGGTGCAGGTTTGACCAGCACAAGCACAGGGCTGGGAAGAGGAGCCCAGTGCCAGTTATGTGGCCATGGACGAGGGTGCATCCCGCTGGGTGCCCTGGAGACCAGCTGGGGTTGCGGAGCAAGACTGGGTTGAGTCAGAGGAGCCTGAAAGTCATAATTGTATTTTCTCACCTTCTCTCTATTTTTGGCTTCAGATTCTTGGATGTCTCCTGCCTACTCCCCAGCTATGTGACAAGGAGTAGGTTTGAGATAGTAACAATATTAAAATGAGTCAAAGTGCAGCATGAGCTGAAAGTTAGAAGGAATGCAGAATAAAAACCTCTCGGCATAAATAACAGCCAAGGAGCAGTGAGGGAGGCAGGAGAGCCTCGGGAGAAGAGCAGGGAGCAAAGGAGGCTGGCAGCGTCCCCTGTGCTGCGTGGAAGGAAACCTCGTGGGGACTGTGACACGTGGGATGTGCTCTGCTCACCACTGAGGAGGCGAACCCAGAGAGGGATGGAAACGATCAGAAAATATGAGGAGAGAGAGGGATAACCAGGGTTTGCAGTCAATGGAAGACCAAGGGAGTTGCAGCAACTGAATTTACTGCAAATAAGAAGGGAATAAAATAGTTTCAACATACGTTGACTGTGAAAAGGGTGAGACTGAACTGACATGCTTTGTGTGACCTCCTGAAAAGCCCCAGGTGAAAGGATGCTTCATCTGTGACACTTAAACCTGCTCTCGAGTCAGCAGCAAAAGAAGCTGGCCTGCCTCGGGCGGAACACGGAGCCTTCCCGAGCCTCCGTAGGGCTCTCTCCCAGTTTTATTCCCCTCCGTCAGAGACACGGAGGCTTTCCGACCAGCTCCTGCTGCTCTTAAATCCCTCGTGGTGCTCCGGCTACTGCCCCAGCCAAGCCTGGCTGCGGGGCCTGGAGAAGGCAAGCTGGGACCTGATTTCTGGAGAGAGCAACCAGCACGAGGAAGGAACCGACACGCAGGGAAATGCTCATTTGCCTCGTGCTGCTCTCTCAGCAGGAATGGGGTTGGGGAGGAGGTGAGTCATTCGCAGCTTCCAAATCAAAGTGATGCCAGTTAACGATCACGCTTATTCATTGACTTCTCTGAAGAGGAACCCAACAGCCTTAGCTACAGAAAACACACATCCGCTTGGAATAATCCATTTAAAGGCTGTTCTTGAGCCAGATGCTGGAGCATTGAGCTCTGCGAGGGGGCTGCAGGAGCTTTGGGGCAGCACAGGACACAGCACTGGCCAAGGGGAGCACAAAAACTTCATTCAAAAAGTGAGGAACAACAGAAATGCAAACAAGCCAACATCAGAGAGAGCGATCAGGCCATCAAACAGGCCAAGACAAAGCAGCAGATGTCTCACGGTCTGCGCAGACGCCAGTGGAGCGGAGAAGATGGCAAACCAAGATTAGAACAAAGCACCAGCAGGGAGGGGAGAAAAATGGCTTAGAAACCTTAGTGGGCAACCTTGCCAAGAAAGGAATGGAGTTGTTAATGTCCCCTCACTGCCGGTCAGGGCAATGACCAGCCCAGCACCTCACGTGCCGTGAGAGAAAGCAAACCTAATGCTCCTTTATTGGGAAAGGAGAAGGCGCTGGCTCGGGAATAAGTCACTCCGTTGAGGAAGAGGAAAGAAAGACTGCATCTCCCCCATTTGCCCACGGCTAAAGTTGTTCTTGTGCTCCCTAAGTGGTAAAAAAATGAACTGATGGTATTTTTGGGGCAAACCTGATTCCTCTCCTCCCTTCTCGTGCCCTCGATCCGAGGCTTGCAGCGTTCTTAATCCCGCAAGCAGTGCAGCGGCGCTTCCCGCGGGCGCGTCAATGGCCCCATTGAAGTCATGTGCTGCGACTTGCCGGGAGCGCTTAGAAGTTTGCAGGGTTGAGACTGTGGAGCCCAGGGCTCAGTTCTGGGAGGAGCGTCCCTGACACTCCACAAAACCCAAGCGCCCTCAGACCACAGGTTGCGAGCCGCTCAGCGGGCAGGGACGCCGAACCTGAGGCTGGATGCTCAGCACAACCCACGTTCCCATCCTCAGGCCACCAGCTCAGCTCTTGGCATCGCGTCAGCTCCAGCGCTCGTCACAGCCCTGAACGGCCCAGGACGGCCCTTGGCAACTGCAATCCAATAGAAAATGTTTGAACATTCCCCGAGTGAACAGGGTTGATAAAAACGTTTAATTACTACACTTCCTAAAGCATCCCAGAAAGCACAGTGCTGTCGGGCAAATAAAATCTCTAAATAGCTCCAAGCTATTAAAAGCCAATAGCTTTTTGCACCCTTCACAGCCATAAAACCTGCAGAAACAAAGATGCCGGATGCTGACGGGATTTAAAGGGAGGACACAGGGTCGTGTCACCAGCAGGTGATGTGGCGCTGGCCGAGCCCCTCGATTGCGCCGTGTACGTGGTGATGCCTCACTTCTCTCTCGCCCAGCTCTCCTCTCGGAGCATCCCGCTCTCCCCACGGGGCGGTACCTGCCTGCTCGCCGCGTGGGGAGCTTTTTCCCAGCACAGTATTTGTGTTAAGAGACGATCGATTCCTTATTCCAATCACACGGTGTATTTTATATTTTTAATCAGAGGCTATAAAATCCAGGAAATGGGGATTTATGGCCTATAAAAGGTTTAGTAGAGCTCTGACCGACCGGCTTATGCATCTTTATTGACTCCTGGCCTTGGCTGGGGCTCCTACAGCAGCGACCCACGAAGCTCACGTTGTAGCATTTCTTTATTTGGGCTTCGTTAAAGACTAAATGCTGTTGGGTTCTGGGATGGGACCTTAGGGCATCTGCTCTGAGGTCCAGGAGAGTTGGGCAGCACCGATATTCAGCTTCTCAGGAAGAACGTGGCTACAGTGAGTGGAAAAAACCCACCACAGCCTTGGTCCTTGGTGTTTGCAGGAGGGCTGGTGAGTGCTCCTTCCTTAGCCTTGACTCGTCCTTTTAGGTGAAGACGAGTCAAAATCTTTGACTGGGCAGATTCAGCAAGGAGGTGCACACGCCTCTTTGCTTGCAGGAGAGGCTGATGCTGGAGAGGAGGCGACCGAGGGCTTCGCAGTGTTTCTGCTGCGATGCCAGAGCTGCAGGGATGACCCAGGGCATCCACGTCCCAAGGCCCTCTGAGGCCACCCCCACAGCAGTTCCAGCTACTCCTTTTCATGAGAATGGGCCAGTTGCAGGCATTTTACCTTCCTGATGCCAAAGAGCTTTTGACCACCAGAGTCCTGAGCTTCTTGCAGAGTGAAACCACAGCAGAACCCACCCTGGCAGGGTTTGAAGAGCCTGGAGGACCAGCCCCGCAGGGATCACGATACAAGCTCCACCTCACCTCGTCCCCAGCGCGCACTGCACGTCCCCCTCTCCGCTCCAGCTCGCTGTGTCCATTCAACCGCGGCTTTGGCTCAAAGCTGACATTTTAGGCTTTACTGCAGATGCAGGTTGCTATAGACAACTGACCTCACGAGCACCCTGAAAAGCTCGGAGGTCTGGCCGAGAAACGACTCTTACAAACGCTGGACGTCAGATTTGCCGTGTCGAGCTAACAGCACGTCAGCTTGCACCGTGTTGTAACCCAAAGGGCTGCGAAAACTGTCTCCAGTCCCCTGCCCCATGAAGTCTTTGCTCCGTCCTGGTGGCTCGGAGGGCTGGTACTGCCGGTCAGATGTGCCCCGCGAGAGACCTGGTGCCATCTCCCCCTCTTGAGCCATCCTTTCGGATTTTCCCTTCCCACACACGCAAAGCCATCGTCCCCACAGCGAGGGAAGGACGGGTCCCACCAAGAACGTGGTGCCGTGTCTGCGACGCGGCTGCTGGGGCTGATCCCGCTCCCCTGCGTCCCCGAGGTCTGGCTGGGATAGGGGCCCTTCCCTGGAGGAATGAGACACGGGCTCCTCCGCAAAGGGCAGAGCTTTTTGTGCCAGTGAGCACCCACACAGTGTTTATCTGCAAGTGAGTCAACCGGACTCTAATGGGTTTGTGGATGCCGCACAATTCACCTCTCTCTTATCTCAGGGATTTTCATTACCTTTTGGGCAATTTCGGCAAGAACTCTATTTTCCCTGCCCACGCACACATCCTGCTGCTCTCTCATTGAACACATCAATTAGCAGCCAGAAAACTCCTCAGCACCTTCTCTCTCCCGGTTTCTGCCTCCCCCAGCTGCCTTTAACACCCTTTCACGGAGCCCTTACCCACCCCGAACCGCTGCCAAGGTTGGCCTGAAACTCTTCACACTTGGTCCACGTGCTTCTCATCTCTGGAGGCATCTCTGCCAACCCTGGGAGCAGAAACCAAGCGAGCAGGGACAGAGCCACGTGTGGCATCTGCATCCCTGCGGCGGCAGCAGGAGGAATGAAAGCGGTGGAAGAAATGTAAAGCTTTCTCTTAGCATGGAGCACAATTCCAGCTGCCTCTGCAAACACGTGAGCTCTCCAATTTCCTGCTTTTGAATCCTGCTGGGATGCAGACAGCTGCACCTTTTCCCATTAATCCAGTTGTTTCCACAAGGTAGAAGAGGAGTCTTCAAACCTGATGGAGTAACAGGCTGAGGGGTGAGCTGTGGGCTTGCCCCGCTCCTGCCCTCTCCTCCAGCCTTTGCAAGAGGTGTCATCACAGAGGACGCAAGGACGAGTGGTTGGAACCAGGGCATCACCTACCAGCTGGGCTTTTTCCCCTAAACCCCAAAGCAAGCATCAGCCTAACTTCATTTTCAAGCAGACCCTGAGAGCGTTGCCTGCACACCAAGCTGTGGGATGGCTCAGTGATGACCCCACGACACCGGTCCAGACACGAGAGCAGCTCCATCCCTGCTCGCGCAGAGCTGGGGCCCCACAGCCCTCAGGATGCGCTGCTCCCCATCTCAGCCCCACACGGGGAACTGAGAAGCAGATGTGGAGTCTGGGAAGGTTTCCAAGATGCTCTTTTTTCCCTTTCCTTCCTCATCGAAGCTCCAGAACTGAGACAGCCCCCTAGCGCAGCATCATTTTCCGCAGAGGTGTGGGCAGCCGTTGGCGATAGCAGCATCCCTCCCTTCGGCTGCAGAAGGCACCTGCCCCTTGGCCTCCGCGGTGGAAGAGGGAAGGACCCAGGGTTGGATGCGAGGAGCATCGTTTCACTCACCAGGGCAGCTGGATGGTGGCTCTGAACGGCTGTTGTGCAGGAGGGGTATGAACCGAGCAGGTTGTGAACCTGCAAACTGGAGCGGAGCCTCCCCGAGGGCTGGAGAAGCAGCAGGTGGCCCACAAAATATTCACCTTCCCCTGCCCGGCTGCTTCCCAGTGCCCAGCACCACGTCTTCCTCATGAAGGAAAGACTTTTCCTTGCCTAAGCACGAGGCACAAGGTCCAGGAGAGGTTCCAGGCTGCCTGGGCTCCTGGCTGAGTCCGTACCAGAGGCAGACGGATGCCACAAGGCGACTGAACCATCCTCTGATGATCAAACATCCCAATTGCCCTTTGCTTTCTGTGACCGCTGACACCACAGCCTCACCTTGAAGAGCTGTTAGAGAAAAAAAAAGAAAGAGAAATTGGGGGAAGAGAAAGCGCCAGCAGAATGAATCTTCTCTTCTCTAGGTCTCCACGTCGCCTTTGAGTTGTAAGAGCACCATCTTGTGTTTGAAGAGGCTGTGGGCTGGGCCCACTCTGGGTGTCCATCCCAGCCAGAAGGAGCAGGTCAGCACAGGCAACAATCCACATTGCTGCTCTTCAGCTCCCTCCTTGCCATCGCGTCGTGGTTTTCTGTAAAGAAAATGGTGTATTTTTAAGCACCAGGATGCAGAAATTTCCAGCTGGTGGAAGCCTGGGAACAGGACACATGGTTAATTCCTATGTTTGCATGAGGAAAGATGAAGGGTTGGCGTCCTGGGTGTACCCCAAGTCAACATCAGCACTGGAGACGCACACGAGTATCCGTGGGGTTCAGTGTTTGCAGAGGCAAAGCCGGGCGCTGGGGGGATGGTGGCTCCAGGAGGGGCACCCTAACCCCTTCTAACAGGGACCCAAACCCCAGCAGTGCCACAGATACTCGGCACACGCTAATTTTGAAAACCCATCAGGAGAAACGTGGTTGAAAAGGGGCAGATGAGGAGGGGGGGAGCCTAAAGCTGGCACAGGCCGAGGGTTCCATTCCTCCGCCACCCCATCCCCGCTCCTCGGAACACGCACTTGAGCTTCCATGGAACTTTGGGAAGCTCTTCAGAACAGCTGAAGAACAAATTCTAGCGTCAATTCCAGCCCATTTCACATCAGGGTGGTTAAGTCTATCCCCCCTGCATCCTCCTCCTATGAATCGTCGGCTCTGGGGGCCACACGGCATCATCTGGGAACCGGGCAGCAAACAGCTCGTCTTCAGGGTTTCCGTGCGCGCCCAGGACAACAGCAGGAGGCCACCCCTTGTGTCACGTACAGATATGAGCTGTGGCTCAAATATATTCCCACCTGTGCTTACGACAGCGACAGTCGGCTGCTAGTGTGAAATACACAATTATTATGCTTTCCGGTAGCATCAAACCCCTTGGAATTTAAGAAGACGACAAAGAACACAACGATCCGATGCATGTTTCATATACATATTTATATATATTTCATGTACAAAGTTACATTCTGAACCCCATGGATTCAATAATAGAAATAAATACTGAAATAACTACACTGCTATCTGAGCTTTCCCGCTCACAGAAAAGAAGCCTCAAGTTTGAACAGACAGCAAGTTTAACGCTGTAGTATCCATCTTGGATTACAGAGGCAAGTAAAATTCAGCGTAAAGTGTCCAACAGACAAAACCTCCAAAAATTACAGACCATAAAATGTTTAAAATATATGCTTAAAAGATTGAGCAATGTGCATCAACAAAATTAATAAAGGAAACTTAATCTTGTTAGAGGGCGGGAGAGACATTTAGTGTATAGAAAATTGCTTTGAGGTGCAACATAGGTCATTACGATATAGCATAACCCTGTTAGAAAAAGAAAAAACCATTTCATTTCCCTACAGAACTGTGTTTGAGTTTACCGTGTCTCGTTTTAGAGAGCAGGGCCTTCACAAGACCCCGTCTCAACAGGGCCACTTACAAGAGTGCTAAATCAGGTTTAATCCTTTGGTAAATTTTATAATACTCACATGGAAATAAATATTCAGTTACACAGCATTTTAAAAGACACACATTCTTTAGAACAGTTAGTATAATAAAACAGGTTTAACATTTGTTTGTTACTAAGGCAGCCTATGATAAAGTGTCTACGCTCTGCCAGCTCTGATCCAACGCGGGAAGACCTTTACAAGAAACGGACAATGCAGCAGCTTATACAACGCGTTTCACCTTTACCATGCAAACACCCTTACCCAGGCAAGTAATGTGCTGCGTATTTTGTGCTCGAAATGTTTCCAAACTATTAAACAAGCTGTGGCTATCGAGAGATTAGCTCCTATGTATACGACGCTTTAATCGCACGAGTGTGTGCGTAAAGACATTCTCGAGACGGGTTTGTAGGGGCGTGTTGTCATCCCAGTGCCGGGGGTTTCACGTGCTGTGCTCACCAAAGCGACCCCCAAGTAGAATATTTAGAAGCCCCAGCGCACTGCGGCGACAACAGGGACCCGTTCGACCGACTGTACCTTGGGACAGGGGGGGAAGAGCTTTAAAATGAGAAATAGAGAGAAGTGCACACGCCTTTTATCCACACCCACAGTGGCACCGCAGCTCACCGACCGTCTGCTTCCAAACTCTTCCACTTTGGGACAGAAACAATCGCGCTCTGAAAAATTTGCAAAGGTTGGCCCACTGAGGTGACAAAAATGGCACGGTGGACCAGATACATTTGGCAAAAGACCAGGTACACACTTGCCAGATTGAACGGCTCTGATAGCAGGAAAGCAATCCAGAGAAAACAGCTCATCGCTAAGTACAAATAAAAAGTTAGAGAAGAACCAAAGAACAGAATTGTGCGCTTTTTTTTTTTTTTCTGAGAACATGAGAACGTGACGATCAAGAAGTGAGTAAGAGCTTTGGAGACGGCGTTTTCCAAAGAGTAAAAAACAAATTAATTGAAGAAGATGGCAGGAGAAGCAATGAAACTGCATCGCTCACAGTGAAGGTTCTGCACAACAGTAAAGTTTAGACAGCATTTGTCCTAGGCATCCAATTCCATGAGTTAATTCAGACGTGCTCCAGGTTCAGCACGCAGGTCTCTAAGTTTTAAATGGGTCTTTGAGTGTTTAGTCAGTTCACTTTTCGAATTGGTAGAACTTTTAAAAAGCTCCCAGACTTTATCTTTAAGCCAGAGTACTTTAAGAGTGACTTTAAAGACCAATTTGGAAAGCAAATTATGAACAACATGCTCTCATCACTTTTGGCATTCTGAAGAGAAAAATACTACCAAGATATTAGACATCTTTAATAAGGATTTTTTACTACATAGTTCATGTCCTAAATACATATTTACGAGAGGAACAGTTGTGTACAAAATATGTTGCTTAAAAAGTATTTATACATAGAAATCTAACCAATAGACCTGAATGGAGTATTTCTGGTTTATCAGCTATGATATGCATTTGAAAAAGCTGCCTAAATATATATTTACACAATAGACCTCAGCTAAATGTGTTCATTTAAAAAATTAAGAAAATATATAAACACATGTTCGCCTGATAGACCAGAACTGCTCCTATTGCATAAAAATGTTTAGGCAGTTTTAAAAAAGTTTCTATATTTACTCCTCCGAAACTGTTCCGCTCTCTCACATTGAATTTCTAAATTCCTCTGCTAACCCGAACAGAACAGTCCCAGCCTTTTGGGGGCAAATGCTGGATGCTTATTTAAACCCCTCAGAACTTTTCCTTTCCAGAGTCTAACTGAAAGAACAAAGCTGGAGTTTAAAATATTCTGAAGTACAGAAGGCATGACGAGTTTAACTTAGGTCTGATACTGATGTAGGAAATTCAATGTAAAAGGAAGACAGTCTTCAACTCACACTTATGGTTAAAAAAATAGATGGTGAGTAGACAGAATGTCAGCTCAGTATTAGAGTCTCCTGACTTTCATCCATTTACTCAATCTAAGTGTTACCTGCTAGCGTTGTTGCTAAACTCTTTATTTTTACTAAATTGGGGTAAGCAACTACAAAAAATACATTTTGTACCTAATGATCTGGCACTAAAGTTCTTTTACAATCTCACTTGGGCAGAATGCGATTTTCCTGTACACTCTCAGTCTTTTCTCATGCTCTAATCGAGGTCTCTAACCTTCACACGCGTAGTGCCTCATGAGTCCGACCAGCTAGGCAGAGAAGATCATTCTAGTGCTTAGGACATAAGGAGTTAAGACATGAAAAGAACAAAACATCCCCTGTTCAAGAATTTTACAGTTATCTTCAAAATTTAAACCATCCTAAGAATACCCTTCGGAAACATAGTTGTTCCATGTCAGGGAAATGGGAAACTGCTATGCTTAAAAGAATTCATTATTGAGGGCAGCAGTTCTCAAACTTTAAGATGTGAAAGAGCAAACTTGTAATTTTATTTAAATAATGTCATCTTAATTCCTATACAATCCTCTCTTCCTCCCAGAAAGTCTGATGAATGTAACAAATTAAACCGTATACGCTATGTAAGCAAGATTTTCCAGGTTGGAAAACAGAAGCTGAAATTTACAGTTTGCTCCAGCCCTCATGGAATATTTGGATGACTCTTCGCAATCCATCTTATAATTTGTCAATTTTTTACTACTCTGGGAATAACTTTGCTGTTTTACTCAATGCATTCTACAGTGAAATGAAGCTCAGTTGGAATAAAGCCGAACTCAAGTGAGACTACCAAAGAAGTGAACTACATTAGATCGCTGTGGTACAGTAAAACCTGATGTCTTGGTCGCTCACTACGGTGTGCACACCAGTTTGGAGAAAGATCTCATTTCATCGCACCGTTCCACGTAACGCGGGTGCAGTAAAACAGCACAAGCTAATTCCTGTATAGTCAAAGGTATGACAGGTCTTGCAATATAAAGTTAAACAGCAAAGAAATGCTTCAACATCGTGTAGTGAAACAGGTTTCACAAAATAAAAAAACATGCAGAAGCTTTTTTTTTTTTTCTTTTTTAAGCTTTTTTTGCTTCTTTAAGGTCTCCAGCTGCATCCTACAGGCTCACTCAGTGCCACACATCACTTGCCACACTATCAAGTGACTCCGCTCAGCTTTGGCTACAGAAGGTTCAAGTTGTAGAGCTTCTCCAAGGAGTTCAGATTCTCCACCTTCATCACCTGAAAAACAACAGCTTTGACTGAGGCAGAAAACCCAGCATTAACATCAAATACAGCAAGACAAGTGACATTAGGGTTTAGAAGAAAAATACTGTAAAAGACAGCAGTTGCCATATGCTCATATAAAAGCATGTTCAATATTGAATATACACATTGCAAACTCCAAGTCTGTGGCACAATTATTTCAGAGTCTACTGTCCCGATGGCCGTATACTTCACTTCTACTCCCCAAAATTAACTGCGCTTTTCTAAGCATCCACATTCTACACATTTAATTACCTGCAACTCTTTAAGGCAGAGAAACAACCACCCAACTTGCAAACTTTTAGTACCTCCCAGGCAGAAGCGGAGATGGTTTTGCTACAGCAAAAGCCGTTAACATCAACACAGAAACCACATGAGGCACGCTGGCTATCGGAGCAGAACTCGAGCACAAGTAAGACAACACAACGTTCACATCTATCATGAACCTTTCCCCTTCTTCACTCTTGTTCGAGTCACCCTAGCTCGTCACAACCCAGCAGCGCCGGCACGAGGCAGCCTCAAGCCTCTTCTCCATTACTCTTCAACGAGGAGAGCAGTTTGGTGACTGTCTGCACTCCTGGTGGTACGAGCTGATTCGGATAAGAGGTGACAGACAAGCCACCAAGGAAAAGTGCATGTAAAAAGCAATAAACATCAATGCAGTCTTGTAATACAGACTGAACGTTGGTCCGATCAGATGAGATAAGAACCGACCTACAGCTTCAGGAAGGTTTGAAGTCATGGTTGGGCTGGTTTTCTGAGGAATCCAAACACAAGAGAGCCTACACATGCTCTTGAGCCAGTTTGTTGCACTGATGCATTGAATTTTAGCTCGAGTGTTCTTCATGTAATACATGACTGGTTTTGGAGTCAGTCTGCATATCTCAGTAACTAAGGACAGTAACTTTGTAGTGTGAGATAGACAAACCTGCCAAAAAGACTGGAAGCATGAGCGGGAAGGTGGTACATGACTACCAAGCAGATTTCAAATAAACCTTTTTACAGCCATCTCAGAGATGACAGTTCATTTGAAGGAGAAGAGTAAGCTGAGAGGGAGGTGTGAGGGAGAATAAAGACACTTCTGTCCTTGCCCCTGCTTAGTAAAGACTGTATGTTCTGACTGACCACATGAACACACACTGCAATCACAACAGAAGCTACCGTATGGTTAATGATTCTATTATTCCAACAACTTTCAGCATGAAGAGGTTACAACCGATTTTAACCTCAGTTTTCTTACCCATTCTGAAGTCAATATATCCTTCTCCACCACTTATCACCAACATCGACTTTAAGGGACTCTGGTTGAAGGACTCTTGGGCTGGTTTATCAGCTGTTAGCTCTGTTCCACCACTACTTTGTGGGCAAACCACCTGACCTGGATTAAAAACAGGACACATTTTTAGGCTACATCTCACACAGGAACACCACCTGTATTACATATTCTGGATTACATGCTTTCTTAGCTGAAAGCCTTTCCTTTTAGGGCTTCTCAGCCTTCCTGCAGAATGTCAGACTCAAACTGGACCTTACAGCAATTAGCAGCTGACTGCATTCTTCGTAGGCAAATAATCACTTACCACAGCACCTCGGAAGCAAAGCACTTCGTGACCAAGCCCTTTTCCTCCCATTAAACAATACTGCACTTAGGAATCAGACAGGTCTTGTAAATAACAGATAATAAATTGTTTCTGAATATATGATTTCATACACTGGCTATCTTTGCCTATGCATTATGTTTAACTAGGCAAACAAGGGCGAAAAAGAAACTTCAAATGAAGAATGATAATGAAACTCTCACCAGGTACTGCAACAAAGAATTTAACAGCATCACGGTGCCCGTGGAAACAAAGCTGAGCATGTGCCATTGAACAATATGGTATGAATGTTCCTGGAGTCACTTTGTCACTGTTTTCATCACCATATACACGAATTACACTCCCTGGACGGTTTCCGGAGCCTGCTGCTGCTTTATTAGCTGTAGAAAGAATAAGAGCGTTTGCTACTTGAAAATACGACTTGCAGAAATGGTTATTTGTTAAGAAACCTTATGGTACCATCTAAAAGCTAAAGCCAACTTAGATAAAAAATGAAACGGGAGGGCAGCAATGCCAATTCAAGACAGAGCTGGAAAGAAAAAAGGTTGCATGCTTCGTTATTTTAAGTACATCAGAAAATGGAGCAGGATTCTTATTAGTCTAGCATAAACACCAGATATTACTTTTGGAAGTATAAAATTTGTGAAGGGACTGTATCTTTCATAGAAAATTAAAGTACCTCTGATGTGCTTCAGTATGAGCAAATTCAATGTACTTAAACACATAATTAAAGACAGTTTCATTCCAACTAATCATAGGGTATCCCCTCACCAGCACAAATTCTCTAAAAATAACCACCTGTGGGCACGAAGGAGTGACCCTGTTGTAATTCTACATCTAGTTTTTACTGAGAAGGTTTTAAATCCATTAAAACAGAGAAGTACTCATGCTAGACATACAAGCCATCTCCATTCCAAGGACTATCAGAGTAGTGAAAGAAACAGTGATTTGTAACAAGACAGTAAATGATGTGGATTAATGACAAAGTTATAAGAAGTGGTATCACACTGGCTGGAAGGAAAACAAAGTCTGTATGAAAGTTCAGCTGCAACACAGGATGATGAACTAAACTGCTGAGCAGACTGGTGGCCATTTAGCAAACATAAAACTGCTGCAATGCAGTAACTGCAAGTGGAAAAACATTTAGGAACATACAAAGGGTAAATCTATAAGGAGTGGGAAACAGCCTCGAAGTGGCTATTAGAAGCCTGAAAACAGATTTTTGTTCAGGATCTGCACTTACCCCTCAGCCCCAGTAAACGTCCCTGGTGGAGGATTACAGCTAAAGTGAGAAAGGAGGAAAGGGGAAATGGATAGGTATGACAGTAGAGGAGAAGGATTAATGAGAACCCACCACTTTTATCTTGACTTTTGATCAGGTAGAGCTTAAAATTTTAGCTCCTAAAACCAGTAAATATCTCATTACAGGAGAATCAATAAAAAGTCACAGAGAACAGCATCTTGTTACAAACGTTTCAGTGCAAAACGGACAAAGGAAGCATTGCCACTTTTATGTGCTTTAGCACTATAAATTTTATTATTGATTAGCAACGTTTCCCCTTTCTCTCTTTCCTTGGCAGGAAGCTACCAGAATAGTACAGAACTCCTGTTTTCACATGCTCTTTGGAAACATCATCTGCAGATCTCAAAGATGCCCGGATACTGTGACCCAGGGAACTCCGATATGCGATTGCTTATGCAAGGATGCAACTTGAAAACCATGGCTATCAGTAACGAGGGTTCTCAAACCCACTGCCAGGCTACCCACAAACTCCTGTTGTGATTTATGAATAACTAACAAAACAAATTAAACTGAAGAGCTGTAAGTGGGATTTTTTTCATGTTCACTACTATTTCAAAACAAACTCTTCTGGAAGCATTAAATTAAGCTTGATGCAAATTAAGAGCTATATTTTTCGAAAGCATGATTTAAACCATTTCACGTTCATGAGAGGAAGTTTGTCCTTCCTTACAACACTCATGCAATGCAAAAAAAGACATTTATTGAATGGATGGACAATGTAATGGCACAGTATGAGAAACAATGCATGTATGCGCTGTTCAACAAAGCAGATACAACATGAAGAGTTGTTACTATTAAAATACCCTAAAATTCCACCTGTCAGACTACACTGCCTTCTCTAGACCTACACTAGAACTAGTACTATTAAAAGCCTGTGTTTTATTTTCTGACACTTCTGTCTATTTGCTTTACCAGTAGTTTCAGGCATTCGTGTTGTGGTGGTGGGGTGTGTGTGGGTTTTTTTAATGCAATAAGTTTACACAGATTCTGCTTAAGCTTTGCCTTTTTAAGATTGGTTTTGCCCTTGAACTGGCCTGTTCCCTTCTCCTGAGGTTCAGTCACCCATGTCTGAATGCTTCCTCTCCCAGCCCCAAGCAGCTCCAGCCTGACAGGAGTTTGGGGTCTGTTATTAAGCAGATACCTGGATCAGCATTAATGGAATTTTACCAAGTGCCCTATCAGGAGAATGCGTTTACAACTCCTGTAACTCTGAACATGTCCTTTAAAGCTAGTGCTATTACTGCTGTTCCAGTCCTTTATCCTAGCTTTGAGACGGATTCTCAAGAACTAAAGCCAATTGAATTGTATTAGCAAGAATACAAACTCACTCCAATCAAACCAAAACCTACTTTCAATCATATGACAATCAAAAATAACAATAATTAGAAAACCAAAGCCATCTCTTGCAAGCAATAAACTTCTATAAATGCTGCTAATTCTCTTAACACCCCTAAGGCTTCAAAGTGTCTCTTTCATTCAAGCCACAACCACTCTGCTCAAACTCAAGTACAGGAGATTTTGGAGATGGGCTTTTGTGCTCAGAGTAATTGGTACCACGTACACAGATCAGGCGATAAACATCACACAGGCCCAATCTGTTACACGCCTGAAAGACTCAGCCCTGGCAGTAAAGCTTTCTACCCATTAGCAAGCATCTGAATGGCGTTTAATATTCTCTTTTTGTCTCTACAGCATAGTGGCACAGTGCTATTCATTTATATTTTACTTACTTTCTGTTAATGGAATGGAGATGATGACACCATTTCCTGTTCCTACCCATAAACGATTACAAGACACCATAAGAGCTGTGATTCTCACAAATGAGAATCCCAGTTTACCAGTACCTAAAAACAAAAGATGCTTTTCATCAAAAATTATGAGCAAGAATAATTTTAGTTCCATAACAGAGAATCTTAACTCAAACTCCCAAACCACGTAGACGAGTAATTCCCTCCCACCTCAAACAGAAACAAGACAGAGGAGTACATTTAAGTTGTAAAGATAACCTAAGAGGCTAGAACTCTCTCAATTAAATTGTGAGCCTTTACAGAAAGGGACTATAACATGAACACTGAGAAAGCATAAAAGGTAACAGCTCCATAATGCTGCACAGTAAAATCCTTTGGGGCTTATAGCACCAGAGCAGCTTTTCAAACAAAACCAATGTGAGTTTACAGCTGTAAGGCAAGGGTATCATCTATTAAAATAAATTTTTCATCCATCAGCACTACAAGGGGAGTGGGAGAAGGCTGACCCGCTACACGCTGTGGCCCAGCAGCCCCTTGCGAAGGGTTTCCCGTGGCCCAGTTACCTGTCTTGGTTGGGTTACGTAGATAGTCAAACTGCCCATGAATATACATTAATGAAAAAAAATGAGGAAGCTCAGTAGCTTCAACAGCATTAAAGATTGGCTATTTCGCGTTTGTAAGAGGCAACTTTTCCAGGCAAGTAATGGATTCTTTCCACTCTTAGATTTAAAACCAGGCATGGGTATAGTAAAAGACAGATTTTAGTATCTCTGTTGATGCCTGCCCAACTCAATCACTATTTTCCTCGTTAGTTCCAGGTTTTTTAGGACACCTTCGACATCAGGTAAGATTAACAGACCCGTCATCCTTATCGTGCTTTACAGACTGACTTCAGCTTCTACTTCCAGATCCAAGTTTTCCCAAAGAAAAGCTGACTACCCACCACCCACCCTTCTCCCACTTTGCAGTGAGATTTGCCTGATCCACGACAGGAAAAGAAAGGTCCAGGCAACAAGAGGTGTACAAATACAACAATTGTTCTTATCAACTTACCTAGCATTTTGCTTACATAAGGTTCAATGTCCACATCTTGTAGATGTTGATACGTGTGCGCATGGTAGAGACGCAGAGTGGAGTCCAAGCGAATAGACACCCAGACCCCATCACCCACCCACGCCAGCTGCCTCACTTGGCTCTCTCGCCTTGGGTGTGCATCAAACGACTTCTACAAAAGATCAAGTTTTAAATTAGTGGATGGAACAAAGGAAAGAGAAAGACTTGCCTGTTACTCTTACACTGTCAATACTGGCTCTTTTCTTAAGTCATGCATGACCCTCTGATTTGCAGACAGTGACAACTACCATATGGTGCTAGTAAAGCAATAGTAAAAACACTGATTCCTTTTCCTTGGAGCGTGATCTCAAAGCCATAGTTTCCTATCATGTTCTCATTTACACATCATCACTCAACCTACTCCGGCTTCTGCCTCCACTTAACCTCTTGGTACAAGGTCTTCCCGTCACAGCACAGGATACATACACCCAAAAAGTGGGTTTCTTCCTAGCTTTGTCAAGTCTTGCTCTTGCACACAAACCCCCCTGTGAAAAAGAAACACTATCTACCGACAAAACAATTTCACTGTTGTACGAATTCTTCATCTCAGTTTTCCCCACGTATAAAGTTTCCTACACAAAACCATATTATTAAATGGGAGCTCAGTATTCTTTGAAGAGTTGAGCAGTCACCTTCAAAATTTCTGACTCTTGTCTCAGGCCAATTAGCAGAAGCTGAAGCATTAATCCCACTAATGGCTTTCAGAAACCTTAGCCACTGTGTACTTCAGCTGCCAGGTACACATAACACAGGGCACAAACACAGCTCGCACACCTTACATAAACAAACGATTCCATAACTGGAGAGAGAATAAGTTCAAGATTAACACTTTTGAGATTAACACTTACAAACCTCAAAAGTATGCAAAGACAGATTTATAGAGAAGGTAAAGGTGGGTGGAGAACATAATTGAAGCACGCACAGAAAGAATAAACTGGGAGCTGGCCTGACAAGCTCTGCACAAAGACACCTTCCAGTTCCTGGACAGCTAGAAGGGGAGAACTAAACCCCTCAAAAACTGGTTTCAATCAATGAGAGCTGTCTCATCACAGCTTAAAATCTTCCAAAAGAATGAAAAACATCTTAGGAAAATGTGGTGGCACTTCCAAAGCAGTTTGGTTGCTTCTTTCTGCACCGATGAACAAACAACTGATGTTTGGAGTTACTCTAGAGTTTGACTGTAGCATGAGATGGGCATAAAGAGGTAACAATTATTTTAGACACCATTTTAACTTGCCTCTATTTTCATGGCCTTTGGCTGAACAACATAGATTTTGTTCCTGTAGCCACACCAGACTTTGTCGTGTACCACTGTCATGCACCTGATGGAATGATGCGGCCGGCCCAGGTCCAAGAGGTGATAGTTCGACAAATCCCACTGACCATCTTGAAAAGCAGATGAAAAGTTAAAACCAGAATGAAAAAGTTTCCTATGAGTTCAAAAATCATTTTGAAGTACAGGAAAAACACAGAATCAGAGTCATAGAATAGTTTAGGTTGAAAGGGACCTCACAGCCCATCCAGTCCCACCCCTGCCGCAGGCAGGGACACCTCCCATGGATCAGGGGCTCCAAGCCCCATCAACCTGCCCTGGAACCCCTCCAGGGATGGGGCAGCCACCCCTGCTCTGGGCAGCCTGGGCCAGGGCCTCCCCACTCTTATGGTGAAGAATCTTAACAGCCTAATTTTTTAAAAACACTGTAATAATCCATATAAAGCAATACAAATTTAAGGTTCAGCTCCTCATTAAGAAAACCAGCAACCAGTTATAGGAACTACCAACAATCCAAATGCTTTGGTTTTGATGTAATAAGGTTGCACAACGAGTCATGTTCGAAACAAGTCAAAACATTTTTAAAAGCAGCAAGTTACCTAGCGCTAACTGCTTTGCTTAGATGGGCATCAGTACACATCACACCCAGCAACTGCCCACACAGCACTAGGCACTTGCTGCTTGATTGAACAAAAGTGTTGGCCAAAGCATTAAGACTTCTGCAATATTCCTCAAGAACAGTACCTGAAATCTCCTAAAAGCATTCTAAATTTGGTCATTCACATAAAGCAAAATTCTTCTATAGACTGAGCTAAGGCACAGAGCATCACTGACATTTATCCAAGATCCTTGAGGACTGTAAGCCACTGGAGTTTGAGTTTAAAAAACCACAACGCACTAAAACCAACTTCTTCGCAGATGCATCTTTCCCAATATTTGCATTAGTACCATGCAACCTTTTAAATTCTTTTAAGTGCTGAGCACGGGGACTTAACCTCCACAAGGAAAAGAACAAATGCACAGAGAGTCTGTGGAAACAAGCCAACAGGTAAGTTTCCAGTTACTGACAGCAACACCTTCCAGGTCCTTATTCTGGAGAACAGAGTGGTTTGGGCGGAAATTCTGAATTTTCACAACACTACTTACAAATCATGCATTTCGTTCCTAAATACCATTACAACTTCCCTGGCTTCAAGATCTAATAGAGCACTTACCAACTCCTCGGTGAAATATTGCAAGTGTTCCATCAGCTAGTGCAACTAGTACTATTCCTTTTACGTGTCTGGGGAAAAAGGAGGCAGAAGAATACATGCTGTTAGACTGCATTTCTCAAGCTGCGAGTTTAAAGGTATAAACACATTATATTTAAGCTATCCCTAGTGATTTGGTTTCTGCAACAGAGCTTAGGAGAAGGGACAGTTACAAGGCATCAAAGTCAGTTCAGAAAGATGAAACTAGATCTAGCTACAACGCCAGAAGAGAACAAAGATGATAACCTGTAACTGTTTGTTATGCAGCTGCCACTAACACCAAGCATAGCTACAACTCATCCCCTGAGCAGAAGTATTTCCAACAGATACAGGATCCCTTTGATATTCCTTACTTTCCAGATGTTTGCCACTGCCCCTCGAAAGCACGTGCATGCATTTATGGCAACTGGCATCCCCGATGTTCAAGGAGGAAATACAAAATTACTCTGTGAGCATTTTACTAAGTTCATTATGATTGACATCACATTCTTTCAGGACTTACACAATACTGAGAATAGAGTCTTTAAGTTTAATGGCATGAACACATTTCCTCCAGTGGGCCACTGACGAATGAACATATAGGCTGCAAAGACAAATCAGGAGGGGTTAAAAGTACTAGGAAAAGTCAACTAGACAGGAAAAAAAACCAAAGCAAAACCCCTGTTACTGAAATCCACAATGAAAGGGGAAATATGTTTTTATCTTCCACTGAAAATGATGTTTAGACTGAAAGAACAAACAGAATGGTTTTACAGAGGCCTAAACCATTAGCAATGTCTTTGCAGATACATCTGCAGTAAGAAGGGCAATATATATTTTTCTAGCGTAATAAAATAATGAATTATCAGACCATAATAATTTCTTTGAGTACAAAAAAAAAAAAAAAACAAACAACCAAACTTTTCAGTGGTATCTGTCAAAAAGAGCTTCCCAATCATCTACAAGACTTCCTTTGAATTCTATAATGTCTAAATGTAATAAAGCATAGAAAGTTTATGCTCTCTTGAGGTCCTCTTACACTTAATCTTGACTTGAGACAGTTACCAGGCCTGTAGACACAATCAGCAAGTTTAAAACAACTTTTCCAAATACATTTAATAAGCTCAGCATTTTCTTACCATCCATTCTGTGCTCCAAGCCACATCGTTGGTAGAAGGCTGCTCATTTTCTGTGCTTCTTCTCTCACTAGATCTTGCTCATTTGGCAAAACTGCAACATCTTTATATAAGTCTGACTCAGTACTGGAAAAAAAAAAAGGCAGTTAAAATACATTGAATCGAGTGCACAGATTATAACCTAGGTGCTTCCTTGATTGCTGCTAGTTTCCGCACTGGCTTTTGAAGTACATATGGTACTTAAGAAAGAATAACTTTTCATGGAAGTACAATGATACAGATGAAAACCTCAGTAAGAATTAATTTCTTCAAGTGGATGTTTCCTTCCACAAGGAATCTGAGGTTCCATCCAAGCCTGTCGGTACTGCCGATATCTCTGGGTACTGGCAGAAGAGGCATGTGTTAAGAGAAACACTTATGGGAAAGCTGCATGATGCTTTTGTGTCTATATGCAGAGAGTGAAGACCCCTGAAGATCTGAAAAACTAGTTACTTTCAAGCTGCTTCTCCCCCGTGTAACTGCTCACAGACGTATTACTCTGAAAACTAATATACATTTGAACAATCAATTGAGGGGAAGAAAGAAGCGTAGTTCTTACTTATTTTTACACCAAAACAGGGAATCGAAACAGGCACCTCTAGTTCACATTAAGTCTGTGCAAGGACTTAGTGACAAACTGCTAGACACTCCTTCCCCACCTTTGCAGGTGTCGGTACTCAAATGATACGACTTCTCAGACAAAGGACGCTGCACATAGGTGACCTCTTCACGCAAGCAAAGTGTAGAGTGTCTTGTACCAAGACTACTTATATAAACTTCAGCATACTTAAGGATAAATAAAGGAGTCATTTTATCCCCTTGTGTTCCTACAAATATTATCCTCTTGCTTTTAAACGCATTTTAAGAGGTGCATGATTGAGCTGACGTACCTAGGCTGGTACACTGGAGACACGTCTGTGGTGTTCTGCACTCCCAGCGGATCTGTAAAGACATGCTCTGTGTAAACTCCAGTATGTACAATATCAGCTGTGTCTTCTCCTGTTCCTGCAGTGGCTTCTGTGGCTTCTGTTGCCTCTTCTGCTGTTGGAATGTTCTCATCTACTGAATTACTCTCAGTCACATTATCTACGGCACAAAAAAAAATGTGAAAAACTTAATGACTGTGAGAGAATTCACAACTATTTAAACCAGTCAGAACTCAGTACTTTGATTTAAGTCAATAGCAGTAATAACCAGACAGACAAAATACGAAGTCTGGATTGTGACTAAAAAAAAGCAGATCAGAAGCATCCAAGCTTTAGTAGGTTGCACTGTATCAGCAGGTATCACGGGCACCTTGTGGCACAGTTTGGCCTCTAAGTGATTAACTAGAACAGCAAATAAGTCCACCAACCGCGTACCCTTTAGCAATCACATCCCCATACAGCTCCAAATGGCATGACAGAAAATATTAAGAACACCTACAATTAAGCAGTTTCACGTAAATCTCTATTAAGACTTTCCAAGATTTGAGGCACATATCCATGCTCTGTGGTCATCTGTTGGCAAGGTCTGCATTTCAAATGCTGAATCACTTCAAAGCTCCCTTTAGACCACGCACAAGAAAGTTCTCTCAAAAGCATTTGGAAGAAGCAATTGTCTCTATCCGTTTAACATCACCTCCATAAAGTTTTCAGAAACAATTATACAGCGCATTTACGTCAGATATATAGTCCATTCCCACAGACACTTGTTTGATGTTACCATCGCTTACAGACAAGCTGTTTCATTAAAGACCTGCACCATTCATGTCTCTGTTACACCTACTGGTGCTTGGCCACCCTTGGCACACCTATCAGGCTTTCCTACCTGACTGTTTGTCTGCCACGAGCGAGCTGCCATTTGCACTGGGAGCTGCAGGCGCTCCTGCGATACCCTCTGCTGTACAGCCAACCACTGTGATTCCTCCCAGCAAGCTATCGGTTTCGGCAGAGCTGTTGCTAGTCATGCTTCCACACAGCGATGACTTGTCCATCTGACTGGCATCTGCTTCTTGAGACCCTTCTTCTCCTGCAGGATAGTCCGTTTCCCTTGCCCCTGAAAGAGATTAAATTCATATGTTACGGTGATGAAGGTAAATCACCTGGCTATCTAATAACCTAAGCTTCAAAGTGAACGAACTCTGCAGCAACTGAGATTTAACACACAGGTACCCATCTACAAGTTTCTTTTCACATAAGCAGCAGACATTAAAGATGCTGTCACAAAGCTCAAAAAGCAGCATCTCCACATGCTGCAGATCTCAATGTCTCATGTCTTATTTCAATCTGCAGAGTTCAGGGAAAGATTTCTTCAGAGCTTATTAAGCAGAACTACTTCATCGGAACTAGAACTACAGATTTCCGTAAGCGAAAGCCAAGAAACAAGAACTCTGAAAGCACAATTAGTTCTTCTCCAGAATCACAGTACCCTGTTAAGCTTGGCTCAGCACACGATCCACATACACTCGCAACATAACAAGGATTCCCTCTACAGGAAGCTCCAAGATTTGCTACTTATTTTCCAGGGTCTGAAGAGATCTAAAAAGCCGAAGTGTTTTTCTTCTGTGATGTTCACAGTTCTGTAAAACACGGGCACTATTGCACAACTGATAATGGAGCAGACAAAATCCTTGGGCTTGGTTGCTGACACCCCTCTGTCTTTGAGTAACTTTAGGTCAGGAGCCAACTGAGTGAAACAGCCCATCAAAAACCCAGCGGTTTTCCCTAATCACCTTATTGCTATGTTACAGGCATAATTTATTGCACTGATTAACAAATCTTTGTTTTTTCACCGCATAAGAAAATCTGAATAAGATACAGGAAAAGCAGCAGGAGGTAGAACACACCAAGTCTTTACCTGGTACACTAGCGATACAAAGCACATGAGAATTACAAACAATGAAGCTGTCCAGAATATTTCCCGGTTGATTAGCATCAATAATGATAACTTTTGTAGCAGAATGTGTGCTAGTACAGATCCAAACTAGACTGGATAATTCTTCCTGATGTTTCAGCTCCTTCTGCTGGTCCTGGAAGAGAATAAAGGCAGAACAGAAGTCAACGACAACAGGAAAGGGGATAAGAACTACTGCTGTTGATTGTGTATGGACTTACATTATCAACTACATGGTTAGTTAAGTATCTTACTGTATCTTACTACATGGTAAGTTAAACACATTGGGTTGATGACTACCCAAGAAAGTCTATTTGTTACCAATAAACCCGATTACAAAATACTTTATTAACCTACAGATATACAGTAAAGGTGTTTAACCATGCAAACTACTCAGCGTGCCTTAAGTGGCCTTACCTTGAGCTCCTGGTCTAGTCTATCTAAACTACTCTGAGATCCTGTTTGCTGCTTGTTGCCATCTGCATCCACACCAGTCACATCATTGTAGAACACGCTGGCACCAACCACGGACCCGCCATCTCGGGTTTTCCCTCCTGAGAGGTTCACCCCGACAGCACACCACAGCTTGAAAGGAAAAGAAATACTAGATTTAAATGTGAAACTGAAAAAAAGACATGGTCATTGTTAAGTATCTCCAGTCCATTTTAAGGAATTCATTAAGCTAAAAGCCATGTGCATTTCTACTGAAGCTTAAATTCTGATCACCCACGTTTTAAGAAGAAACAATTTTATTTCCAAAAGAAAAGAGAGTCTAAAAGAAAAACATTCAAGCTCTACGTTGTCCAAGCATCTGTCATCACTGTGAACATCCTACCTTCATAGAGGTATCCTTCTCATCTAAAGGTCTCAGGTAAACAGGTACAGGCAGGTTCTTCATCTTATTTTCACCCTGGCCACCATTTGCCACCTAGAAAGAAACCCAACAGTAAAGCTTTTCCCCTTAGAAGAGGTTTACTGGCTTTCGAACCAGTTGATCAGACATTGTTAAACATAATCACAAGTTCTGCTCTTTGTGGTTTTCCTCAGAAAGCCTCTTATTTGCAGAAGTTCAAAAAAAGAATGCTGGAATCACTCAAACACAAGATGTGGAATTATACCGCGTTCTGATTTCACAAAACATAAAGCTGTTACTGCCACATTCGAAAAAGAGAAGCACAATACCTGTTTGTACTTCTGAGGTAGACTCCAGCCAAACGCTTGCACTCGACCGTCCTCTTTCTGAACGTGCGCTTTCACTTGGCGATACTGCTCCCTCTTCTGCTCTCTGCGTGAGGCTAAACTGGCTTCAGTTCTAGGGAAGAACCATTATTAGAGGACTTGTTATTTGTGCTCTTTAGAATTCTTTGTGTAATTGAATTGCTCTTAACACTCCATGGACAACATCCCTGTGGAAGCCCTGGGTTACCAAAGCGATCACTAGTTTTTCACACATCACCTAGGGAACAACAAGTTTCCTGCAGGCTGTTTTTAAGGGAACTCTGAAAGACAGGCAAAACTAGGAGGTCTATTGTCAGCCTCCTTTAAGAGAATTGCCTCTACTAGAAGCTTTCAAAGTCGTAAACCAAACAGATATATTGCCAAAAAGAAACACAGGAACTAAAAAAGAATGTAGATACTTACTACCCTGCTTCACGTTGTTCCGTTTTTCCACCAAACTTACAGAGACAGTATCTATACAGCCACTGCTCGGCTATAGCACTTACATGCAAGTACGAAGTGCTGCCTCTGGTACCTACATGCACTTTTATGAAAGGCAGCGACATTGGCCAGATGGAAGCCCGCTCCCAGACAGAGCACTCGCCCACCGCCGCGGTCTGCACGGCCTTGATTTCTTAGGTGTCCACTCCAGCAGAACGCTGTACTTCACTTAGCAGCGTGCTACTTATCTCAGAGGGTCAACACAGTACATACGTGATAAAGCATATCTGTCTACTATCAGATACCTAGTATTAGAAACCCAAAATGTCTTACTCTTCACTGAGGAATTCAAAGGCTTTAGATTTGTCACTTGGTAACTGAGATAACGTGCTGCTTCTTTTCTTGACCGATGGAGTAATATGTGAGGTTGGAGCATTGTATTTGACATTAACAGGAGGTTCAGGTTTCTTAGCTGTATTGCTGGATGAACTGAAGAGCCTGCTAAAACTGGAAGAAGAGAAAAAGGAGATAAGAGTTAAGCTGTGTAAGGTACACCCAAATCTGACTATGCAGGCAAAACACGGTGTTGGCCTGTTCAAGCCAGTTAGACTGAAAGTGCAGCTCGCCATAGCAGCAGCCTGCACACGCTCAACCACACTCGCAAAGCACAAACTCATGTCAGAAAAATTCTTAAGAATTATTATCCTATTTGTTTACAAAATGTAATGGGATCTTCACCTGGAACAAATATCTACAAGAAGCCAACAAAATCAGGATGTGAACATCACACCTGAAGACAGTTTTATGAAGCGTATTAGTTCATGCGCAGAGCACCTGAAAAATACCACCATTCCCTAGGCTAAAACACGAGTTATCAGCAAACTGCATCAAAGGGATTATTTGACAAATATCGTTGTGAATTGCGCTGTTTAGATTGAGAGCTTGAAGTTAGAAAGGAAGACGTAACAATCAGTAAGCCGTACTTAGCAGGGGAAAAGGAAGCTGAAATAAATGCAATCCGCACGAGCTATTCAGATTTGTTCTTCATCGTAAAACAAGAATCCAGAAAAACGTTCACAACAAGAGCCCTGGTGCATATTCAGCTAGAAAAAAACCCCCAAAACTCCAGCACTTTGGCATTTAACTTCATAAAGCGCACAGCCATTCACTATGCGATGCAGCTTACGATACACTCTGTCTCCAAGAACAGCCTTACCGAGCTGGCACGCTGGGTAACAAGAGGAGAACAGTTAAGATATCTTCCTCTGCCAAGAGATAATTAGCTAACAGACAAAAATGCGCCAGCTAATTGGCTAAAATAAATAAAAGACCCTAACCAGTGAGTTGTGTTTCAATACTTACAACTGCCAAATGCTTGATCTCTTCTTTTCTTGCATAGCTGGGTTTTCTCTTGATGCTCTAAAAGAAACAAATTCCAAGTTTACTGAATAAGTTTTAATTAGAAAAGGGAAATGAACAGAACAGCGCGTAACTCTTACGAAAAAATACAGGATAACATATCGAAAGTATCAAAGCTTGTTTCTTTACATCGACATTACTCTTCTGATCTGAGCACAATATTTGAATTCTCGCTAGATGAACTGACATTACACAATAAACATTACCCACATTTATTTGCGTCACAAACACCACCAGTGAGCGCTTTTCAGACAGAGGAGACATCTGTGCGACAACACTGCATTGAAAATAGCTGGAAGAAAGCAGCAAACCACTTCAAATTCTTCTGCCAACTATTTTTTAATACTTTAACCATTGCTCCTTACTTTAAAACCCCTTATTCTTCAATACATCAGTAAATAAATGATAAAGTGATTTTTCCTGAAGCCATGGATGCATTAGCAGAGACAGGACAGGATTTCTACAGAACATAGCAGCAACAGAAGAGCAAACCACGCCTGCTTGAGAGTAGGTATTTCTCCTCCGAGGGGCCCAGAGTCGAAATGGCTCTCAGGTACTGAGGACAACAGAAGAAATCAGATGTGGTCATTACACCTGACTGGGAAGCAGCCCAGAATGACCCTGTTCCCTCTGGAGACAGACGTGGCTTGAGGGGGTGTGACAAGAAGGAGCTGGGCTGTGGCAGAAGACTTTTGTTTTTTAAAATCACACCTTCCAGATAGCTCAGTATCAGGATGCAAGTTAGACCAGATCACCATCTTTATTGCCTATATTTAACGAAGACTGTACAGATTTAAAACTGTTTTCTCCTACCAACCCAAGCTCTTACACACTGATTACACACATTCTGAAGATTGTTATTCCTGTTCTGACATCCCAGCTGACTATGGGGCCCACTGCTTCAAGGTATGTGCACAATACTCACTAATGTTGTTAATTAATGTTACTTACAATTGCCAAGTTTTGTTACCATCCCAAAATACCCACGTTTCTTCAAGGGATGATTATTTCACATCATATGAAGCAAAACAACTTCATTGAAGTTGCACTAAGGACCCATTTTCCCCAAGATCAGTTGTATGCCCATAACTTAAAGTTATTCATGGGCACAGGGCGACAAGAGCAATTAAGGCCTCCTAAAGTAACCTACTGACCAGATCACTCTGCAGCTAAACATCAAAACCCTGTAAAATACAAGCAGCTCTATCAAAGACTTGAAAAGGGCCTTTTACCGTATCATCTCAGTCCATCGCACAGCTTCCTGAAGCTCCATCAGCCTCTCTTTATACTGATTTCTCTCCATCAGAACACGGGCCATTTCAACACGAGTAAAGCGCTTCCGCTGAGCGGTGGGGACATCACTCTGAACACACAAAAAAAGCAAACACAGGATGAACAAAGGAGCACAGCAGGGCCTTGCAGAGTCAGCCGCTGCCTCCCAATGAGGCTCAGTTTAGGGCACTATTCCAGACTCCAAACCATTTGAGACTTCGTAAAATTAAGTCAATTTTACCTTCCTCTCCTCCAATCCTCTTAATTCCGATTATACTACATACAAAACAATTCCTCAATGAGAACATGACACACAAAAATGGTCAGAGAGGAAAAAAAAACACAAAACCAATTTCAGTTTACTTGTGCTGTTTAGATCTTCTCTCTTTTCTATACAGGAGGGAGGTTAGCACTACTTATTAAGCAGGAAAGTTTAGTAGCACTCACTAAACACGTCCTACTAATGTCCCATTGTGAATTATACATACAGAAACACACACACACACACGTAAACCTACATCATCATCCTCTTTAGCTTTCTGTCTGGCTTCCTCTGCTTCTGCACGAGCTCTGAATACAGAACAAAGAACAGCTGCATTAGATACCACAGTGGCATGTTTTTAGTTTCTTTTTTCACAACCATGGAGTAAAACTTACTTTCTCAGCTCTTCTTCCAGTTCCTTATTCTTCTCCTCAAGCTTCTGTTTGGCTTGTTTTACAGCCTCTAATTCACCTTGCAGTACATCCTTCTCACAGGTCAATTCATCCACCTTTGCAATCAAATCGTTCTTCACCACATTCAGTGCATTTCTACACAAACAGAACACATCATTACATAGATGAGCCTGGGCTCGTGGTTTAGCTTCACTCTGATTTTATTCTTGAAAACCTACAAATTTCTTATAGAGCTGCTGTGAAAAGACACAGGGCAAAAACTCTCCCCCAAATCTCAAATGCTCGAACGCATTCATATCTCTCTATTAGAAAAAAGTACTGATAAATCAGAACGGTTTGTTTGGACGTTGAGCTCCTCAACAGTGCTCCAACAGACCAGCTTCTGCTGCTACAGCTGTTTCCAACAGAACAGGCAGGGCGTTGAGCTCAAACTAGGGCAAGGTATTGTGTTCCTTGTAGCCTCACAAGGATAAAAGCAGCTTTTGCTTCTTAAGTCCTTAATTTCTAGAAGAATACCAAATACGCTCACACATTCAAAACACTTACACTCCCACTACTCCTAGAACTGACGGCACATTTGTGTAGATTCAACTTTCTGTGCCTGAAGATACTGAAGACAGAAAAAAAAAATAACAGGTCAGTATTTTACACACACGTTCTCACTTACTTTGTCTCCAACAGCTGAGTGTTTTCCAAAATAAGGTTTTCGACCTCACGACCCATTCCTTTCCAAAGGAAACAAACATGGCATTAGCAGACAAAACAGATGTTTTTACAAAACCTACTGTTATCTAAACCAGCTGAACAGCACATATGACAAACTTAACAGCACAACTGCAGGTCATCTGAAGAGTCAGTACCAACCTGCCTTCTACAATTAACATTCCCCTCCACCTTCTTCCCAATGTGACTTTAACTAAAGCCCAAAGGCAGCCCTGGCCGTGCTACCTTCTCCTACTCTGGGTGTTCCGAGGAGGTGACACTAATACAAAGTCAGGAACCTAACACAGCGTTACAGGGGAAGCGTTAGTCCATAAAAAGGTAGAGTTTAAAACCCCCTACAGTCTTTTATATCACGTTAGATACGAAGAAATATCAGTTATAGACACAAGACATGCTGAATTAAAGCTGAAGTTGTGAAAGCCCTGCAGTCTTTCCCGGAGCAAATGATACCTTACCAAAGAAATTATGGTCTTTAAAGGCCATGCATTCCATGTAGAGCAAAAACAAGAACAAGAGACATTTCATGTGAGGTGTAGTATGAGCGAGGAGCAATAAAAGATTTTGACTTATGAAGTAAGAGTGAATTAAAACACAGCCACCATCAAAACTTCGAAATGGAACAGGATGTGATTAGAAGCAGAATTTGCACAAAAGACAGATGTAAAACTTAAGTTTGTCACAACCACTCCTATCGGTTAAACCTCCTGGGAAAATCAGTAACTTAAAAAGTTTATCTCATTTTCTGTGAAATACTTGAAGAAATGCTAAAGCCATTCACTAGAAGGCTCAAATTAACACGTGAAAAGATCAAAATTTACTCTTCATAATTACTCCAATGGCATTTAAATGTCTGGAAATTAACTTCTCATCCTATTGTCTGCGTGCTTAAACCAATACAATTTGCAGGATTTTAAAAAAGATAAGCTTTCAGGCAGAAAATAATTATTTACACCTTGCACAGCAAAATAATTACCACACTGATAATGGCAGGAATGAAGCTAATTCAAGACTAACACAAGAAATTTCAAAGGTATCTTAATGGTGGAGACCTTTTAAAGTAACAAACACCGTCTCCTAAGCAACTTTGGTTACAGAAGACTTAAAAGATATTTGGATTACAATAAGAAAAAGGTATCTAAAAGTAGTCATGCAAGGTAAAGTTCTCTCTTTTAGCCTTTCTCTCTGGGTTTTGGATTAGATGACATTCAATAGCGAGGGAACTGAGATCTGCTCTTGTTACTTTACCAATACCTGGAGAAACCCTCTATGGTGCAGTCATCAAGGTTTTACTCAAGTTTTAAGGCCTTTAAAATGTTTTCTGTATTCACAGATAAAAGTACCTAGAATCACTTCCAACAGGTTTCAGAATCCTTTATAATGCCAGAACAAAAACTAGAAGCTGCAGTGCAAAGGCAAAATAAAAATGTTACCAAGCAGGGAAAAAAAATGCTAAGAATGTATTTTATAAAGCGCAGCAGCCAAGAACGCCCAACTGTAGCAGCGACAGATTTCAAAGAGGTTTTTTAGAAAAAGAAGCATACACACCAGAATATTCCCCTGGGTATGCAGCCCAAGAGAAAACAGATCAGAGAATCCCAATTAACAGCTTGTACAGAAGGCCAAACTGAACTTTAGGGTTCACTTAGAACAGACTTAAAAGCTTGGAAGACACCAGCTCTCCTGGATGCAGATGGGGTTTGGAGGTAAGAGAGTAACCTGGACTGTGGTTGTGCTCACAGTGAAGTGGGGATTACACAGTACAACTTCGAAACCAACACCTTCTGCATAACAAACACAATTATAACGTGTTTGTTTTGCACACAGCAGTGTTTCCAGCAGTAGTTATATGGAAAATGGGAATGAGGTCAGTGACAAACTTTTGATCCATTACACTATAAAGTAGATTATTTTTGCCCATGGAAAACAAAGGACCAATTACCAAGGTGTCCTGACAGTGATTTTGTTTCTTTAAACAATTTATCACGCAGGTAAGGGATGCAAGTTGCAATATGGTAAGACTTCTGCTCCAGTATCTGTGTTTTTGCATGCAGAATGTGTCATTAATGTCGCTGTGATGACACAGTGCGAGTGTTGGATGAATTATGTTCCAGCAAGGATGTGGTGGCCCTGACTGCTCAGGAATCAAAGCAGCAGAAACAAAGGAAACCCATCTCTCAAACTGGAGACAGACCCATTACTCCCAGTAAGCTACACTGGCAGAGCTGTCATATACTGGATGGAAAATAAGTTTCTGGTGGGACACTGAACAATCAGAAATCTAGATTCCACAAATAATGGTTCTAAAAACTACTACTAACAATCTGCATTTCTGTCTGGTCAGATGACAGAAGCAAACTGATCATTTTATACATACAACACGTTCCTAAAACACAGCAAAGTTACATCTGCATTTTATACATCCCATAGTACCAGATCTCATTCTTTCAAAATAAGGCCTGAATATGTTAAAATATCTCATTTTAACACAAGACACTCATTGTTTATAGAAAGATCCTTCTTTTAATGACCTTTTTCTCATTCTTGATCAACTCGTATTCTGAAAACCTACATTTTATTTGGCCAGCACACATGCAGACTGGGCACGACCTACAATAAAAGTTCTAAAACTAGTTCAAGATAAAAATCCTTGTGTCAGAACAAAATGGGAAAATTGAAATAGAGAACGGCGTAAGAAGTGCCCCAGCAGATTAAAGCTGATATACTGAAATAAAGAACAAATACTATCTCCTGGGTTTTTGCATCCCAATAACCACCTCAGGATGATATTCAAAAGATTTTAATGCAAATGAATCCTAACAGTAAATCCAGCAAGGATAATTAAATGCTCCACTAACAAGAAAATTCCTCTTTAAATAATCTTTCTTACCCAGTAAATCTGCACCTTCATCCACATCTCCAATTAGGCCAGAACCAGCAGATGACAGCTCCTCAAAGAGTGACTCCGTATTACGGTCAAACGCTTTGTTCTCTATGCCTTTGGTAGGAGTGCTATCGAGAGAATGGAAACGAGACTTGAAAAGGCAGAAAGAAAACATTCCCACACTGACAAGAGTCTTCTCCTCGTTTTAACCAGCAGTTTCTTTGTTACCCCCAAGCACCAGAAGCTATCAGTTGGCTTAGAGTCCTAAATTCTATTTTCAAATACTACTTTGGCATCAGGATCCCAGACTCGAGGTGGCAAAATTTTAATACGTGAAAGTGTATCAGGTTTTGGCATATCGAAATTCAGGACCTGGTCAGCCCAAATGCCTAACAAACAGACAGCTCAGCCAAACTGGAAACCATTTAATGTAACAAGAATGCAAGAGATGCAAAGTCTGAAATCAAAATACTCCTCTGACCAGAAGGGGGGCTCCTTCCACACAAAAAGTTCTACAGCAGTCATGAGTTCAAAACTGAAGTCTCCAACCTTCTAAAACTGGTCTTACTACGCATCACTTACCTGGACCCCTTATAACCACTGAGATCTTTATCCATATCCAACTCTGGAGTTGACTCAATGATTGCCTGAACTTCAGATTTCTCTTCATTTTCATTTCCACCTATGAAGAAGCAAGTGGTACATCTCAATAAACAAAATCACCATGACAGATGACATAACCTGCATGTCAGTGATATTAATCAATCAACTTGGTAGCCTTCTGTTTAGACTGATCAAGGCAATCCAATTACAGGACCTATGGATTTTAACACCCTAGCGCAGACACTCAACTTTCTAAGCAAGCTTCTCCTGAATTTAACTTCAATAATTCAATAATTGTTATTCCCCACTACTTCTTAAAGCAGACGATCCGTCTCCTCTTGGGACTTTGTGTCTAGATGAGCACCACTACTTCCATTTACAAGGAAATGTCAAAAATTATTCTGATTCTAGAAAAGAAATTACTACAGCCACTTACAAACAACAAATCTCTTACCAACTGTCTGTATTCCTAAAAACAATGAGTCAAAACACATTTCTCATTTGTGGCACGATGGTTTAAGAAATGTCATAACAGATTAAATACAAGGTCCACAGTAAGCATACACTAAAAAGTTAAAGCAGCTCACCAGTAGACACATTCCTTGTCTCTTGAGCTACTTGTACTTCAATATTCTTGCTTACGTCCGGCTTCTCGCTTGGCATGTCTGTGTCCTTCGCAAGCCCTTCAGCATCTTCCTTCCGAGGAGTTTCTGCAGGCAGCACAGGTACATCTGAGGCAGCTGTGGATGCTGGAGTAGTTGATTTTGAGCCTGCTTGGCTGACATCAGAGAGCTCATCCTAAAATTGAACATCACCATTAAACTAATGAAGATGAATTAACATATTAGAAAAGTTAGGCATATAAACTGAGGAACAAACACCAAAAGAGCCGTATTTCACTGAAGAATAAGCAAATAAGCAAGAAGACTTCAAGCTAGTACTGTTAAATTCATCTTTAGACTAGAGCAATGGTTTCACTTCTGTTAGGGAGGCTACAGATACATAAAGCAAGCTCTTATTTAATACTAAAATTTGATCTCAGTTCATAAAGTATAGGCACAACTTGAGAAAGCTTATCTATTAAGTCTTTGAAACAGGCAGCATTCCTATATTAATAGCTCTTCAAGATGCACAATGGATTACCAAGCCTTCTCAAAGCTATTCTAAGGTTTTTAATTGTTCAAAACGAATGTGATATCTTAAAACATCTTCTTAAAAAGCACACATAGACACGCTGGTGCCAAACAAGGATTTATCTGGTATAAATCAGAGCACCTGCAAGCACTTCACTCAGCCTGCTATAGCGCACTTCCCTGTCTCGACTGCGAGCCCTGGAAGACCTTGGGAATGAGACTGAGCTACAGTGACCGCTGGTCCAGCTGGATTTGAGTTCAGCCATGGAACATCAGTAAGTGAAGCTGATTTGTGGCAACAGTTCACACTGCAGTGATGCTCCATCAAGAACCACACGCAGGGCTACTAACCCAGCTGCTGGAGAAGAGGAGGCTGAGGGGAGACCTTATTACTCTCTACTACTACCTGAAGGAGGTTGTGGAGAGGAGGGAGCTGGGCTCTTCTCCCAAGTGACAGGAGACAGGACGAGAGGGAATGGCCTCAAGCTCCACCAGGGGAGATTCAGGCTTGAGATAAGGACGAAATTCTTCACAGAGAGGGTCGTTAGGCATTGGAACAGGCTGCCCAGGGAGGGGGTTGACTCGCCTTCCCTGGAAGTGTTTAAGGTGAGGGTGGATGAGGGACTTAGGGGCATGATTTAGGGATTGGTGGGAATGGTTGGACTTGACAATCCGGTGGGTCTTTTCAAACCTGGTTATTCTATGATTCTATGAAATGCAATTCCATTAAGTGACAATGAATTAATCAGAAGTCAGTGCTGGGTTGACTTAGCAAATCTGACTTTTTTTTGACAGGGCTGCCAAAAGACTTTTACTGAAAAAGGAAAATTAGCTTAAAAATTAGACAATTACATCTGAAGCAGCAGTAGCCCATCTGCAATGCACTGCAGAGGAAAGCAGAAGAGGATGAATGCTACATAATTGTCTGTTGTCTTACAACAGCTTCCAGCAATGTCACTACTGTACAAGTTAGAGGACACAGTCTTTTCCGTATGGGTGTCTCCCTGATTCCGCTTTGTGACGCTCAGAGGGAACACTGACTGTCAATGAAATGCTTGTGCATCAGTTGAAGATGGATGTCTGAAAGCAGTACAATTTTCCTTGTGCCTCACACGATTTTAGAAGTATTTAGAGGAAAAAAGATGCAGATTCTGGTTACTACTTTAACAGATCACGTTACTCAACATGTTCACCTCTGAAGTACTTCATGTGCATAACTAAAAAGCCAGGATGCTGCTTTGGACCTAAGAAACTCATTCTGACTGAGGTTTGAAAAATTACAGTCTGTGCTGTCCTGTGAGTTCTCTTAGCAGCGCATTATCTTTAGAAGAACTACACCAAGAGGCCTATTTTGACAACACATAGTAATTGACAATTCTCTGAGGGGACAGGATGGGACCACAGACTTCCTTTTATACTCATCTCCACTTACTCTTAGTCATTAATTTGTATTTCAGTCAGCTCTCCCAAAGTCTGACAGGTTATTGGTGCTAGTTGACATAGGACAAAGGCAACAGGACAAATTTAAGATCTAAAAATGGTCCTAGCCAAGAGTTTAAGCAACGCTTCTAGATCCAAACAGACATTGTCACTTTGATATGTTTATAATCAATAATTTATAATTACACGCCCTTCCATTGAATCATAGAATCATCAGGTTGGAAGAGACCCACAGGATCATTGAGTCCAACCATTCCCATCAATCACTAACCCATGTCCCTCAGCACCTCGTCCACCCGTGCCTTAAACCCCTCCAGGGAAGGTGAATCAATCCCCTCCCTGGGCAGCCTCTGCCAGTGCCCAATGACACTTTCTGTGAAAAATTTTATCCTAATTTTGAGCCTGACCCTCCCCTGGTGGAGCTTGAGGCCATTCCCTCTCGTCCTGTCCCCTGTCCCTTGGGAGAAGAGCCCAGCTCCCTCCTCTCCACAAGTTCCTTCCATATGGCCTCTAGGCAAAAAGAAGAGCGGGTTCCAGTTATTCATGGACAGCTTTATTTCTGTCAGTGTAATGTTTAACAGGTATTCACTTCACTTAGAAGGAGGAAATCCCTGTCGGCTGAGAGCCTTTCAGAAATAACAGCACGTCCATAGCCTTCCAGGAGACCTCATGCACATGAAGACCCAGGGAGGCTTCACACATGCCGCGGTTCTTAACCCTGCAGACCCCGCTCCCGCTGCGCTGTCACTGCACCTGAGTCCCGACTGCCAGATCCAGCCCACTCCAACACCACTCGCCCCCTTTCCCATAGCTGCAGCTTGCTCTGTGCCACCCTCTCCGTGTGGGAACACACAACAATTGCAGGAATCGCAGCCAAGCTACATGTAAGGGAAATAGCAATCGCAGGCTAATTTCAGCAGGTTAGCTCATTCCCAGCTCCGCGATGCACCTACACGTACACCTGGCAGCAGGCAGAGGCTGCGATGAGCGTGCTGCTCACGTAGTAACCAAAGGTTCCCTTCAAAACCAACGCTAAACCAGCAGACCCGCTTACACCATCTAGTTACCTATCCAGTGTGTAAAGAACAAGTGGCTGATCTTTGGGAAGGGTCCTTAGTCAGGAACAAAACCCCACCCCTGTGAGCAAGAGAACCACCCTGTGTCACCACTCATCCAGAAAACGCAACTTGAGCTTCATTTCTTCCAGAAAGTTCCCTCAAAGCTCATCTGAGTAAGCAACACACTTGGTTACACAAAGGTGACTTAAGGTTTTCCCTCATCTCCTTCAATGTGCTTTTTCTCCCTGCCAAGGGTCCATAACTTGCTTACGGGGAGCTTCTCCTACCACGCAAGGCGGCCAAGCCGAGCGCTCACCTTCAGGCTTGTGTGGGACCGCGGCTGGCTTAGCTCGTGGAATTTCCAGTGCTCTGACCCAGGCGTTTCTCCTGCTTCTCTCTGAGCTTCAGGTGTCAGCAGCGCATCTCCTGGAGGCAACGGGAAGATGCCCAGTGATATCGGACGCTCCTTTCTGTTTGAGAGAGAGATGGGTTCCATCAGCCATTTCACATGTCACACTTTTCCTGTACATCTTCAAAATCAGCAGGAAAGTGGGAAAATTAAAGGTTCAAACACTCATACACTATGCTCTATTAAATATACAAGGTAGAACACACAGTTTGTATCACAGCACCTAATAATTCCTCATTTCACATTAATTGATTGCAAACAGTCTGTTCCATGGCTTTAGCCAGCGTTTATTGATTGCACTGTGGCTGATCTATAGGACAAGTTCTACAGAAATGGAACAAACAGGAGTGCAAGATGAAAAAGCTCCCCTATTTCAGACTAAATTGCAGCCTTCAGCAGCCACTCTTAAAAACATCATTTTGCACTTTATTTTTGCATGATAGTACCACATAACATCTACAACAGCCAACAGTGAAATCATTAACTGTACCATCTTGGAAAGTTGTGAAAAATCAGCTTCAAGCCTAACTCTTCCCAAATGTAGAGTATCTTTCTTCCGAAGAGCACGTGAATTAGAGATTTGTATAAGTGGAAAAAAAAAAATGGGTCAAGGAATTAGTGATGTTAAAACTAGCCCAGCTAAAACTTGCATAGTGTTATCCAAGATCAGTTCAACGTCCTCACTCTGAAGAGGCACAAAACCTTGTGCCAGTAAGGCAAATTACTTCATCCCAACTCTTCATCTCCATCCTCCACTTCCCTATGGCAAACAGTGTCTAGAAATTCCAAAGCTTCATATATTGAGCTTGAAAAAAAAAAAAACCCCAAACCCAAGTCAATCTTGCTGTCAGTAGTGTGATCGGTGAACAAAGAGACGAATTCTTCCTGCCAGCAAGAGACAAAAACATCGCGTTTAGTGCGATTCATGGGATGCTACAGCCAGCCCTGAAAAAGAAAAATAGCAGCCAGGCATGGAGTCAAGACAAAGCACAGGATTTGTTCAGGCAGAACAATGAAACACAGGAAAAAAAAGGATTGTAATCAACTACACAGCTTTAAGTTCGCTAAAGACAGAAGATAAACAAGTGCACAAACGACGGCAGAAAACTGTGTGTCTGGAGAGGAGGAACTGCTGTGAGTACCCCCAGAGGGGCAATCCGGGCAAAACATGGACTTTGGAGAGAGCTCCTGTTCTAGAATAATAAGAAGTCAAATCACAACCATATCTCCCTTCTTTTGCAAGGCCTTTCACTACTTAAATATAACCTGGGCAGAGTTCCATGCAGAATTCACACCAGTAAGTTGTACACAAAAATATACAAGACAGTGCTGAAAAGCAAAAGGAGAAGCTGAGCTGCTTTAGAGTGGTTTTGGGTTCTTATGTAGAAGAAATGGTAGCCAAGAAGGGATCTGTTTTAGCAATTCAGCAGTAAATGCCCTTCTGTAAATTTTACATCTTTAAAAAAACAATTTTCAAAGAGGAGACAACTTGAATTGCAATTAAACCTTTCCAGTGCAGGTGTACAGGAGCTGCTCCCTGTCCCAGAAACCTTTGCAATCGATGCGTACATTGTGCACCCGCGTTTCTCACAAATGTTATTCCAGGTTGGGTCATTAAATCCAAAGTAGTTCAGCAGTGCAAAAAGTAGGTGAAGCAAAATCAGTCAGGGTTACAAAACAAAAAGCAGCAGACATCGTCCCAGCATCTCAAACTGACTGTGCTCAAGAGTCTTCACGGAATGTGGCCACCGACTGAAAGGAATTTGATTGCCACCATTCCCACTGTTGTCCCAGGTCCTGCTTGTCTTCAGACCTCCCACTGCCCTGGGGTGTGTGTGGGTAACAAAAGCCACCGCATACTGAGCTTATATTGAAAGATGGGAACCATTGTGCAGATTAAGAAGCCCAGCAACAAGAAAAGGCAGAAAAGGCTCCACGGAGAAGAAAGCGGTGATAAAGCACACATTGTGCGGGGCCCAGCGCGGTGGAAAACGCCTCCCGGAGCACTGGGTCACAGCAGAGAGATTTGCTTACTCGCAGCATACCCCACAAAGCTTCTCTCCTCTGAAGACTGCAAAGAATTTCAATGGAATGGGTACCATGAAAAGTTCACATTTGCTTTTATTGGTGGAACGGTTCGTTATGAACCCATGGGGATGCGCTACAACGGGTCCAGGCACTGCATGGGAAATGAAGGCTGGAAAGGGGGCTTATGCTGGAAATGAAGGGTATCGTCTGCATCAAAAGAAATTATCTGATCAGACTGAAGCTATTCCAACTGATTTCACTGGTTGATCAGAAAGTGGAGAACCTCTTCTGCTCCTGCAATGCCCAAGAACTACATCAAACCACAACAGCGAGCAGAAGGCAGGCACGTGTTTGAATAGCGCGAACTAATCTCGTGAAGTGATGCACTGAAGCTTTTACAGGAGCCATCGGGATAAGCAACCAGCTGCTCTGCTCTAAAATCCAACTTGTGTTTAAAAAAACTGAAGCAATTCTACAATTGGACTTCTCCATCTTATATTTTTATCATTTTTAAAGGAAGAAAAGATGAGGAACTGTGTTCCAATTCTCGTAATTCCTAATACAACAAATTACTACAGGGCAAGGGGAGGGGCAGAACCCAGAAAAAAACACAGCCTCCCCCAGCCCCTCAAACCCTTTCAGTGCTCCTCAGGCAAGCAAAGCAAATTACAAAAAGAGTCTATATCTTAAACAACCTGATTACTTAAAAACAAACAATCTAACAAAAGTTACCAAACATGAAGTTCAATATTTTGCTTTGATGGAATTATTTGTTTGGGTTTCTCCCCTTCTGAACAAGGGCAGCCTTACTGACCAGATCAGCCTAGAGAGAGTTATACTACATCATCTTTTTCTTTCAGTACTCATATACACTTATTGCTATTGGTATTAATATTAATATTTCTTTTTCTCTATTGCTTGCCTGTAAACCTTTGGAAAAACCCTTCTGTTCTCGGAGATACAAGTTGAACACCTATTCCCATACAAAGTCTACACGTACCATGCATTAAGGACAAGAAGTCACATTCCTTTTTCAAAGAACATGATTACGAGTGGTTTTCCCCCCCTCTTTATTTAGAGTTTACTATTCAGTTTACAACCACAAGTTTTTTGGGTCAGAAAGCTACATTTTAAAAACTTTTCCAACCGTTTTTCATTTGTAATTCTAGCAGTAAAACACATCAGGATTACTTTGGGTCAAAATATTCCAACGCATCTCTGCTCGTGCTCCAGGCAACCAGGACAAACAGCCCAGGAGTTGAGGGGGGACAGAGCTGGCAGCTTGCCATGCGAGTACAGAAAGGGAGGAGAGGATAACATTTGGCTGAACAATAGTGAATAGGCTTTAGGAGCTCTAATGCTCAAACAATGGCAGGGTGTTTTTCCCACCGACCTATAATCAGATTTTTTATAAACAATGTGATCCACTAATTACCGTGGGTTTGAGCAGATCATCAATTAACGGATCTTCTATAGTTTTTCTGCTTTTTAAAAAAAAAAAACGAAATTTCACAGTACAAAGCCTCAGAATGCATGCATTTATAGCTACAAAAGATCAGCCAAGTACCTGACAATACACTGAACATGAGCTTTATCCACATTATTATCACTGGGTTTTGTGCAGGTTACAATAAACCAGCGTAAGAGCTTTCAAAAAACAAGAAATATAAACTGACCTTGTACTTCAAGACAGACAATGAAATTCGAGCGTGTAAAAAATACATCGCTATAACCCAGTCCATAAATCATGTTTCTAAAAGAATTTGAAATTTAGACACGATGTACATCTCTAATTTACCCTTGCTCTTTCCATTTGGAAGGCAAACGGAAAGCTGAGAGGGAAAATAAAGCCCATGAAGCCAAGGTTCAGTAGGTCAGGGTACCTGAGTATCCTTGGTAGGTTCTGCGTCAGAGCTGGCACGCCAGTGGAAATGGAAAAGTGCACAAGCAGCAAAACAGAGAGAGACACCAAGATCGCCGAGTTAATGACCACCGCCCCGCCAACGAAGCCAAAGACAAATAGCAGCATGCATCCAGGATTCATGGCTCTGTGCTGGCATGGTGAAACGCCGGAACCGAGAAGGCTACACGGGGGCTGAGGGTGTATCTTTGTAGGCAAAGTCTGTCATTCAGCCGCTGCCACGAAAACAATGCCATCAGCAGCAGCGTTCCGCTCTTCTGCAGCAGCCCCAGAGCAATGACATCACTGCTCTCCTCCCCCTCGCGCCGCGAGCTGCCGGGCTCCTCGCAGCATCTATGCAGCAACGCAGCGACACAGCCAGCCCTGGAGCTTTTCTCCCCTCCTTCCGTGCAGAGTTCACGGCCTAGAAAGCTTCAAAATCTGCATAATGGATTCACATCGTGCCCTGAGAATGAGCAGGTACCACGACACACACCTTCCCCAGCTGGTGCACAAAGCCACAGCAAGACACCCATCATTTTGAGGCAGCTGCCGACATTTTCCTTGCCTACCTGAACATAAACACTCAAAAAGCTGAAATTGTTTCAGGCTAATGCACAAAGTATATCTCAACGTTGAGCGGCACGACAGCAGAAGCCTCTTTCTACTCATTTCTACGCTATTCTCTCACCACACTGCAATCACACAGAAAATCTTCCCGATTCAGCCCAACCATTGTTGCAGGATTAAACAACAAAATCTTGCAAACACAAACGAATGGATTTCTCTTCTTTCATTTCAGGGTGAGAGCGTAATAAACAGCTTACCGGATTCTACTGTGGGTTATGGATTCTGGCTGTTCACCCCCTGTCAGCTGGTGAAGTTTGGTTCTTTCCAAGTGCTCCATGTAATTGTGGATCATCTATTTAAAATGAGAGACAAACAGCAAGAAATATTAATAAAATCTACGTTTACTACTGCTATAAAATTCTTGGCCAGTACAATATAATCTTCCCCTACAATGCTAAAAATAGTAAAAGCATTCGGAAACATCAGAGAAATAGATAAAGCAGCACAATTACACAGTGTGTAAAACCACAAACCAGAAGAGAAGCCCATAATAAATAAAGAAACTGGAGAATGAACTTGTGCACTCATGCACAAGAAACACCCTAAGGACACCCTGAGTTCACATGATATTGCAAACGAGTTTTGAGCAGAAATCCCACGCTCAAATCCATTTCAGAGGCTACTATGTCCAGCAGATATTAACATTTACTGTGTGACACGATGCCTTTCACTATGGCCTAACTGTCAAGTGTTGTGAAGGTCAGAAAACATGCTCCTCAAACATGAAACATCATTAATCCACAACCTAAGGATCAGCTTATTTCCATCAGCAGAAACATGAACTCATTGTCTCTTCTCTTTTTTTTTTTTTTTTTGCTTCTAACATACAAATAAATTTAGGCTTTCTGTATTTCTCCCAAAGTGAAGTTTGGTTTTTAATTATCTAGACTGACATCCCATTCTGAGCATCTTGAGTTTTCAGCACTCAAAGAGCTTCGCTTGCTCTTTAAGAGAGACGGCCACAGGCCAACAGGCTGACTCCTGTGGTCATGACTTATTTAATGACCCCCAGCTCCAGTTCACCAAAGAATGAAGCTGCTGAGCATGGAGCTGAGCCAGGACAGGCATGGAGAGAAGGAACAGGTATCGCTGCACTGCTCTAAGGGGTGAATTCGGACATACGCCTCTGAAATGAAAACTGCGGAAGCCCAAAGAGAAGACTCTGTGACATTTAGTATTTTCAGCATTTCTGCACTTGCATTCAAAGGTGAACAGGGCACTTTGGAACAAAGAAAGAAGGGATGGAATCACAGGAGAACCAAGCCATATTGAGGTCACATCTCAAGGGCTTCCTCTATAGAGTAATAAACCTATTCTGTAAAACTGCAATCTCTTCTGCTACTCTACAAAGGGTACACACACACACGTTTAGAGCAGTGTTATCAACAGGCACTTCTACAACTAGTATGACGTGACTATTTTGAGGCCGTCTGCACATGTGAGGATTGAATTCAGCAGGACCTGGAAGCCGATATCCACGCGTTCCACCCAAGTGAGGGCTGATGTGGCTTAAGATACCCTGACAGATACTCCACAAACCAGTAACCCAGACAGTGAATATTGGTTACATACAGATTCTGGTTCTCCCAGCATCCACCTGAACCAATTATTATAATTCAGACAAGAAAAAAACTCTTGCTATTTTTAGAGAGACATTACATAATAGGCTAACTGCTGCTGGAAGCTTACAAAATTTATCCTCCAAAGCAGCAATAAAGGCAGCCGATTACCAGCACCATCTCACTCGCTTCCTCATTTCTTTAATGCTTGTTCCTACACAGAAGCAATCAAAAGAATTGAAAGCTCCACCTTCAGCTACCCACATTGCTTGGGCTTTCTGTTTCTACCAAGCAACCACAATCAGGTTCCAACAGTACCTGTGCCCAGTTCTACACGAGTTTATTATGAGCCAAATCAATTTAGAAATGCCATGGAATAAAACGACGCCTAACTTTGAATTTCTGGATCCTGTTCGTGTGTTCCCTCATCAAAGGAGGGAGATGTTACCGAGCAGAAGCTGACCTGCCCACATACAATGCCATTTGCAGCACACCAAGGGGTTTCTGTAATTAAGATTTCAAACACAACACCTGCAGTGCTGATCAGAAAAAGAACAGAAGCTCAGTTACCAGTACCTGTCCAGGGAACAACAAACATGTGAGAAACGGACAGCAAAACTCCCACAACTTTCCTGTTTTGCAAAATAAATGGTTTAACATACTTTCTACCCTCCCTTCGGTCTAGTCTTTTGTTTACTGAAATGTCTCATTATATTTGTTACCACACACAGAAGCCAGAGGGCAGGGCAATTTAAAGCGGTACATAGTTTAGTATTGTTCTGCAGATAAAAATAATGCTGATGGTAAAATAAGCAAATCTGAAAGTCACATCATTCAGCATAATCACCCATAGCCTGTTACGCCTGACAGCTCCCTTTGCTGTCCCTGCAGTCCACAAATGCTTTGCATATGACCAGTTGTTCCAAGGAAGACATCACAAATACTGACCACTCTCCATCACCGTTGTAATTAAATACATTGCTCAGTTACCACTAGTTGATGGGATTACAGATAAAGTCAGAACTCGGAAGAGGTACCTTATGCAGCTACAGCATTTCGCAATCCATGTGTTACCTCGCCTAAGGACGCAACATGTAAAGCTGACTACAGTGAGCTCTGGAAGGCCTCGCAGCATGAAACAAAAGCATAAGTCCCACGACTGTAGCAAGTGCTGCAGGTTTTTTCTGCACCCTAAGCTTCAGCATTTGGTGAAAGGCGATGAACATCCTACCCCTACAAATACAACTGCTCCGAGGAACACCAGCCTGGTGCCTTCAGTGTCACAACCACACGTGCACACACCACGGTGTGGTTATTGTTACCTGCACCTTTTCCTTAACCAGGCTGGGAGCATCTCCTTTACACCTTCCTTTCTCTTTCACTGCTCCTTTCTTTCCATGTCAACGCTGTAACTCCCCCAGGATGGGTTTAAATAATTCTCTGCTGTCAGACCAGGCTCTGCACTACAGCCTCGCTGCTCATCCTGCTGATCCAATCAGGTTTGGCACAAGCAGCTCCTCCCTTTGGGAATGTGCGACCAACCGTGTATATATAGATCTTTCCATGTCCCACATAATCTAGATGTATTAAGGTAATGGGCACTTCTGCAATCTCCTTGATTCAGTACAAAAGTCGTACAAATACTTCTATGTAGCTACCTTTTACCTTTGAAGATTCCTATTAAGTCTGTCACCTAAGTAACAGCATCATTCCCACTGGTGAGTTTTATGCACACAAGATGCTGCTGCTGGCAGGGACAATAGTAAGTAAAGATATTAAATCCAGGCTTTAAACGTCAAGCTGTTAATGATCAGCATAAGGCTTTAGAAAAACTACTAGGTTTAACACAAAGTCTAAGCTCAAATCCACTATTTCTGATGCCCATGCTTTGCCACAACTGCCACCAGACGCCTCCACTTGGCTTTCTTCTCCTGTTTCCCACTGTGGGACATGCTGGGGATCTCTGTTTGTCCAAACGAACCCGACAAAGTACATTCCCAAAGCCAGAGACGGGCTCACTGCTCTGTCACATTGCATCAGCGCATAACACTGAGAAACTTCACGGCCCAATTATGCTTCATTAAACTAAGCCCATATTCTGTGTGCCAGGGAAAGAGATATTGAGCCATCTTAGCCCTCTGTTTCCTAAAGCACAAAAAGCAGCGTTTCCTGACGCAGAGGAAAAAGGTTTATTTTGGAAATAGGTGCACCTCATCCTGAACACGCTGTTAGATTGCAGGCAGTGGCTTGAGAAGTGGGCACCTCTCATAATGGGTGCACACGCTGATCACCTACAGACAGAGCAAAACCTCCACAGGCAAATCCAGAAATAACCCAAGGTAAAGGTTTCTGGTTTCAGAAGCTACATATCAAAGGGAGAGAGGTGAAACATTCAAAAGGAAAAGAAATAAAAATGCTGAGACTGGGAAAGAAAGAAAGAAGGAAGCGAATATGTAGAAAGGGCACAGGAAACACAAGACCTGGTTCTGAGAGCACAGAGGTGTGAACATACCGCGTTACATTACACCTTAGTTGTGAAGAAAAGACACAGTTGCCTCATTAATAATAAAGCCCAAGAAAACACCTCTCCCTGCACCAAAAAAGTGAATTTAAGATGTAAAAGCATTTAATAAATTGGAATCAAACCAGCAGAGGTTGTTGTCCATTTTGGAGCAAAACCTATGTAAAAAGATATTCAGAACATTCCATTAGCATCTCATTGAACGAACGGTGCCAAATACACTCAGTTGACTTGAACTCTGCAAAACAGGATTCAGTAGAAACCTGTGCCACTTCTGTTGTGACACAACCCACGGGAGCCACCTAAAATACACCAAGACTTTACAAACACATCACACCCTGGAGTAATTCCAATTCTGAAGGATGTAAAACTTAAGTGGGCAGCATTAGGCTTTGCCACTTCTCATCTTATTGAGTTCCCAGTTTTCAAGAGATGCATCATTCTAAAGCAACTATTCAGGAACAAATGTGATCTTAAATCCATCAGCATTTTGGTAAGTGATATGTATATCTGTATTTAAGAGCTACAGACGTCCTGTCACACAATATGCGAGAGCCAGACGCTGGCTGTGGTTCCAAGCTCCTTTCAGCTGCTGTAGCATGTTAAGATTGCTAAGGAAGTATAAAAGGTAACTAAACTCGACATCTGTATTTGCTTTCCTTTCCCCACAAGTCTTCTGAACTAGGAACAGTCAGTACTGCATTCCCTGCTTTGTCACTGATGATCGAAAACCAGCTCCCTGACCTTGAAAGGGAGGCAAAGCAATCAGAGTAAGGAGAACTGGGCTTGATATCGGTAATCCAAATTATTCAGAGAACACAGTGGTCTCCTCACTAAAATAAGCACACCAATTAGGCAGTGGGAAAGACAATCTGCTACGAAAAGTCAAAGCACTCAAGTCCCTTTATGCTCTAGAATCAGCTTTAAGTATGGCTCTTATTTATTTATTTCAACATAATCAAACTTTTCCTGTCTTCACTAACCAATTCCATTTTCAATAGCTATCAATAAGTACTGCAGGGATTGCTTTTAATCGTGAGTCTTGGTAGCAGGTCAGTTTTTGAAGGTGTTTGTTCCTTCAACTGTACAAATAAAACCAACACAGAAAACTGCTGGCAAGAGTGCTGAGACTGCAGTTCGATTTCTATTCCTTTGAAGTTTGTTGGTGTGCTTTGAAGAATTGCCTTTGAAATACGAAAATGCAAATTTCTGTGTTTTAAAACTTCTGCATATCTGACAAAACTATAAAATTAACAAACGTGTCAAACTAACCTGGGGTAAGACACCTGGATGTGAATGAGAAAAACTACAGAGCCAAACGAGGCCTGGGTACAACCAACATTAGCAATGCAAACATCCGAGCACCAACGAATAAAACATCCAATACTTTCCCAGTTGCTCACAACACAGTTTCCCCTAACTCTGCATTTTCACAGGTACTCTGAATTCATCTCAGCGTAACGACCTACCTCTGTATGTCTTGAATGAAGTGCATTGTATTCTTTCTTGAGTTCTGCTTCCCTCTCCTCAAGTCTGCTAACTGGAAAAAGGAAAAAAAAAAAAGAATTAAGATTAAACTCTGCATTCCAAGCAATGAGACAGAGCAGCCCAGCAGCAGGCGGCCAGGTCAGAGGTAAGAGCTGTCTTAGTAGTGAATAGCAAAGTGCAGGATAAAATATATGTCTCTTGTGTTTTCAAACTCATCACTCAAGCTTCCCAAGAACATCAAGAGCAGCCCCGTTGATCTGCAGCCCTCATGAAAAGCCCAAGTACTCTTTTCCCAAGCTGCTACTTCGGTGAGCGGGGCCTTCAGTGTTCCAGGGCAGCTCACTGCTCACACTGATCCAGACTGTTTCACACGTGCACATGGAAGAGGCAGAAGCCGTGGCACCCAGCGAGAACCCCTCTCAGCCAAGAGCTGTGAGCTCCAGCTAAGGCTCTACATCGCTTTCCTAGAAAATAACTGCACAACACCCAGAGGTGTTAAACTGAGACAAACAGGAAGCTATTTAAAAAATACCATGTTTAAATCGCATGTTGTAGTACTAGAATTAAGACTCCTGCTGGCACTAACTTGAATTCCACTGAGTATTAAAGCTACAGATTCAGGAAAATAAAACATCTGAATATTCTGTAGGTCTTCCAAGAAATTAAAAGTACACCTAGCAGGTTTGAGAGCACTTCAGACAACTTCATGCAAAGGAAAGGAGCTGGAACAAACCAGGCAATTGTTCTGCAGAAACTGAGGAGAATTCAGCTCTTTCTTCACACAGCAAACTCCTTCCATCCAATCAGAAAATGCTTTCCATTTTTTTTTTTGTTTAGGTATTTTGTGGATTATGTTTACATGGGATACAAGAACATATTTCAAGTTTTGTAACTGAGTCTCTCTTATCCCACTTCCACCTTTAAATACCCTGGGAACTGTCAAATTTACAGTCACCTGAGTCCAGAGATTCACTGCCAAACACACATTGTCTGCAGACAAACATCAGCACCTTCTCTTCCAATCGCACATTTCCATGTTGCCCACGGGGCCTTCTCAAGTTAACTCACAATAGACCATTTATTTGTGTTCCATATATATATGGATTTAGATACAGTATTTCATCCTAAGTATGTTTCAATCAAGAAAACCCACAACTTTGCCAGCGCCAAATGCTGGAACCAAAACACATTGTTGTCTCCGCAGCATAAACATCCTCACCTCCTAAACTGATCTTGCTCTTATAAGAACATCAAGTTCCTTGACACAACCTTTTGCACTCCATCTATAAATATCTGATGAAAAGTATTAAATCAGGTTTTATTTATACTAACACAGATGGAACACTTATATTTCTCCACTGTTATCAGACTGAACACGAGTTCTTTCGGGTTCAACAGCAACTTCTACCCAAATCAAGTTAACCAATTTCTCACCTCCTCTCTGGCCAAACCAGTGGTTCACTGAGAAGAACTTGGATTGATTTGCTGTTCTGAAAAGAGCAGGATGTCGTGTTTGTACATCTGGCTATTGAGGAGAGTCACTTCTTGAGAAAATCCAACACGAAGTCAGCAGCAGCACAGAAGCTACACCAGATTAGGTTTGTTTTTAAAGCCTGAGTGACAATTCAGGAATGCAAGATCCTAAAAGCCATTTAAAGCCATTTTCTTCACTGCTGCAACACTGACAGCAATAGAATTACTGTAACCGTCAAATTCCAGCACCCAGCCCACCAGTACAATACTCCCTTGAAAAAGTACATGAGCAGTTAATTATACATCAGTGGATCCCAGCCTCCTCTCAGCACTTTTGTTCAGGTATATTAATAGATGAGTTTAAAGCAGGCCAATCACTGCTGTAATTTCCTACTCCACTCTATTTTAGCCTGGAGTCTGCAGCACGCTGGGTGCAAGCTCACTGTTCCTTCTGCCCCATCTAGTGGGAGCTGCTTCCCACAGCACAAACCGAACAGCGGGCGCTGGAAGTAACTGAGAAATGTTTTAATGGAAACAAAACCTTCCTTTCCAGCATACGCTGCTCTGTCCCTTCTTAGCCGGAAATAGGATTGGTTCTGCTGTTCTGTCTTTGAAAAACATGTAGGAACACTCCAAACCCAGCTGACCAGATCTGAACTTTCCCATTTCTTTCAAGGATCTGCTGAAAGGCTTCCTTGTGTTCGTTCAAACAAACGCCACCGTTAAGCCGTGCCCAAAACCAGCACTACCAACAGACGTACTTCTTATCGGTTTATTCACATCACCACGTGCGCAGACACACAAGTTGAGTCAAAACTCAAAACTGCATTAAGCTTCCCAGCTGGAAGCTCCTACCAGTCTCTGTTAACTGGATTGGTCGGTGTCAATTGCTGCTCCAGCTCTACAGAGGCCAAGCTCAGAGCAGTCGTAGCTCAAGACACTGTCTACCTGAGTGCATGTCACAATAATGCTGGTGTCTGGAGAGCTCAGATGAAACTAAAACACCAAATAACATCTGCAGAAGATTCACACAGAATCTGGTCTTTTCTCTCAAAGCCAGGGAAAGTCACAGCTGTGTTCAGCTTCCAAGGAAAACAAATCCACGTGTTTCTAGGTCAGCTGCCAAAACGTTTGCCTCATATCCCAGATAAAACCTACAGCGAGGCATATCAATCGCTGCACAAAGTCACCTGACATGGGAAATACAATCACCCCAATGGCTGCGTCACAACATTTGCAGCTCTGAAGATCGAGAGTTGTTTCTTGGTTTGGTTTGGTGTTGGTTGTTTGGGGTTGGGGTGGTGGTGTTATGTTTGTTTTTAATATGTCATTTTCCCCAAAAATAATCTAACTGGACCATAAATTACAAAGTTAAGGTGGCTAAAGTCATGAGGGATGGAACTATACCTGTGCCTTGGCTGCCCTGCCCGATGCAGTACAATAACCTGGCTGCACTTCAGCACGAGGCAAATCCAGAAAGGGAACCAAGTCCTTCACCTCCCACAGCCTACCACCTCCACCGGGAAGCGCCTCAACCACACAGACATCGTGTCTGTCAGATTCTCTCATACACGAGTTACTCTGGGAATGATTCCTCCACAAAGCATCGTCCAAAGCTGTTCCATTCCTGTACTAAGTCAAAATACACCACAGTCATCTTTTATTCCAACATAACTGACTAAGAGTCTATAACAGATAGAATGAACCAACATTCCAAAAGAGGGGGACAGAAGGAAACAGAAGGGAAATAAAATCCTGAGCCCTTGCAAAACTCACTGGCCCATCCCATGAGCACTGAAAGGCACCGACCCCACACGGTCCCAGCACCGAGCAGTCCCCAGAGCTGTGTCCTATGCCCTCAGGGAGCTCTGCAGGACAAGCAAGCTGTGTGTTCCTATTACAAGTTTTGAACAGCCCCAAGCGCCAGGTTTTCCAGATTCAGGGTCAAAATCTGAAGCATACTAATGCTGCAAACTAATTACAAGCAGAGTTAAGGGTCTCACTACAGCAAAGACTTGAAATACTGTGAAAGTCAGATACATCTGAGCTCTTGTAGAGATGCTTAAGATTACATCAGGCTGGTGTCTGCTTCAGACACGTCACTGAGATGGAAGCGATGGTGAAGAGAAATATTTAAGTGTTAGATTTCTATTTGTTGACAACTGGGTATTTCCACACTTGATTCGCCACTACAATATTCAGAGGTGCCCTCTGCTGTTGAGAAAAAAAAGAAATAATCTATGCAAGTACAGTCAAGTCATAAACCAACAACAACAACAAAGAGATATATTTCAGACAGCAAGAGCTGCTGAAAACTCCTCCTGCAGCACCATCGTCCCTAGACAAATTTCCAGAAACTCTGTGGCATTTAGCTTGCTTTAAAAACAGCAAAGCACGGCCCCCTTGGAGCACCAGCACTGTCTCTTCTCTGTATTCTGAAGGTAAAGCCAATGGCCACCACACCAATGTCAGGGCAGAGGCAAACCAGGGAAAGTTGTGGAGAAGAGCGGGAGTGCAAAATGAGACGAGGAGATGGGTCACGGGCCAAGGAGCCAAACCACTGCGGTACATTCCTGCACTCAAATAGAAGCAGCAAGTCCAGATGCCTCTGCTCTCCTTTAAGTGGTCGTAAAGTTCACCAAAACATCCCAAGATGCAATGTTGCACCACTTTTTGACAGCAAACTTGACTTAGGGACCCACTGCAGCCCACCAGACACCAGGACCAAGCGTCATACGCCAGGCAGGAGTGGTAACTCTGTGAATCCACCCCCGCCATCCTGGATTTCATCACACACTGTGGCTCACAACCCTCCCAGCAGTGCTGCCAGGTCACACTGGCATCGCTCCTTCTTTCCATCTCCTCCTCTGAAAGGGCAGAGTACACAGCTCACTCATCTGGGAGGTGGCTGACAGCCACTGTTCGAACTTGTCAAGCAAGGGAAAAAGCTCCGGGAACCACAGCAACTCCATAATTGGTTGACACAAAATAAACTTCTTATTTCACTTCTTTAATTTCCAGTGCCAGACCTAGCATGTTGAGTATGTGGCTATGAACATAACCCCACATGATAAATTGATTTTTTTTTTTTTTTCAGTGTGACTATCACTAAGACTGTAAAACCAAACACTTACAATTGAGGACGTAACAAAGCTACAGCTTCTCAAGAGACTTGAACTGGCACACACGTTCAAGCACAGACAAACACGCTGAACCCTAACACGTAGCCTCCAAGCTGCTCTCTCCCAGGGATAACCAGTCCTCACCAAATGCTCAGGATGGATGGTGCACAAGAGAATGAGTCAATACTTTTTATTGGACAAAACTTGTTCTCAAAGGCCTTGCTTATTTGAGGAAACGCGCACGCAGCACATGTAGTCCTGTAGTTAAAGGACTACGTGGGCTCACGTGTCTTACCTTGTTTCTGTTCTAAACCATGAATCATACCATAAACTGGTGCTGCTATCTCAGACTCTGTACACTGACATGCAAACGCGATGCTGGGTGTTACTGGTTTGCTTGCTCTCTATGAGGCATTTGCGATTTCCATTCTCAATGATAACACTCGCGCTATTTCGGATGCTCATGTGTTTTGCTGGCAAAATCAGACTAGTTTAGATGCATAGACAGCATGAAAGGAAGAAGAGGAGGAAAGGATATACAGCTAGAAGACTTTTGACCGGCATCCAGTGAATTTAGGTGACATCTTTGGTATTCTAAGACAGAAATCGCCTTGCCTATAAAACAGAAAAAAAGGTAATGCGAGAAAACAAGGTAGGCTGCTCCAAGAATAAATACACTAGTACAGTTTTCATACCCTAGAAATTCAGAGCGCTAAAAAAAGCAGATCACTTGCATAATATTCATTAGATGTTCACCAATTGTGCCTGCATCCCCTTTGATCTTGCTCCACAAGAGCAGTGTGTCAAGCCTTCCCAAGACTTTCATGTTGTCCCATCAACCAGACCATAAGCAAAACTCAGCGTTCAACATAACCCTCCAAGGTGCCTCCAGTTACATTTGTGCCATCACAAAGGGGTTTTTTCTCCAATAAGATGGTTTTGGAACTCTTTAGAAGTGCCTGATCTAACACTAGAACTTTGTGACTGTTACGACGACTACTCGCAACAACATTTCACATGAAAAAAAGCAGTTTTAGCCAACACTCAGTGGTTCGACTGGAACAATTACTCATTATTAAGATAAATATACACAATGGTATTAGATGTTCAAAATCATAAATATATTTGAAGGCTTAATATTGAAAGAATTTGACACAAGTAGGTTCACAGAACAATATAAAGCAGTGTTACCACATCAGTAAATGCAGTTTCCGTAAGAGAAACTCCAGGTATCCTGCCACAGACATTGCCAGGAATTCAAATTATTTTTCTTTTCTGTGCAACTAATTTGTGCTTTTTATTGTATTAACAGAAAAAGTAGTGCCATGTGCGACATGATGCAATCCCAGTGCCATAATCCTGTTGTCAGAGGCCAGGGTCTCCCATTACGAAGTTGTTTGGGCTGTGGGCTTAGAGCACAGGCGCTCTGGAAACAGTTTCCTTTGTTACCAAAACAGACCACTCAACTCCTGTTCCAATGTTTTCTTTTCCCTTCTCTGCTGCTTCTAAACACACACACACACTTCCATTCACAAGAATCCGAGCACTTCTAACACAAATCTCCACACTAGGCTTTACAATTATCTATTTGAGCTTGACTTGATCTATAAAGATATGCTCCTGGGAACCAGCCTGCCTGGTCTGCACTGGAAAAGACAGCTTGAAGGGTTCCCCCATCGCTGTCGGTGCAGAATCTAAGATTATTTTAACTGCAATGGACCTGGAGTCATCCTTGCCTCTAAGATTTGCCAGCAGCATTTTAAACCATTCGAACTGCAGAAGGATTCAGCTCTGTACACCACCTACATTAACCTGCTTCTGCCCTGCTACAGACCCACTCATGCCGCTGAAAAGTAAAGCTTACATGAAGATCATTATGCCTTAAGTTGAAAAGGGAGCTATAACTTGTTGTGTTAGGGGCAAGAAAGGTTGCCGAGCAGAAATAAACGCACAAAGAATAGTGGAAAGGGCCTGCTTTGACAACTGGCACTCTGCTTCCACACATCAATCTCATCTCAGCCTCAAAGCAGCCTTAATTCACATTTCTGCAGGGCCCAGCAACAGAAGCTGGACACAAATGGACAGAGATGCCAGTCTTGTGTCAACAGAAGTTAGCTTAGAAGCTTGACAAAACACCCACGCTGATTCATATTGATTGTTATTGCTACACTGTGCTAAAAAGATTAAATGAAAACAGAAATCATAACCCTCATTGCATGTTTAGCAAACTGACAGCGAGGAAAATGTAATCCATCATTAGCAGCACAGGTCTTTCATCTTCAATTTAAGGCTGCAGGGTGGGGGAAATGAAACTAGACGGAAGCTTCTGTGGGTTTGGGAAATTTTGTCCTCTTCAGATTAAATCAAGCTTTAGCATAGACAACAATTCAATGGGAAGAAAATCAGCTTATTCATGAACACTGACAAGGCAATAGGTTCTAAAGATCTCCTGAAAAAGTTGCGAAACACAGGAATAGCAAGGTCTGAAAGAAAAACAACAGAACAAGTAGGATACCCAAAGAATCGGATTACAGTCACAAGCTTAGATCTAATTTGTTTGCCTTAACTCTACAAAAAACAAACTTGCACAAGAGTTAAACCTACTTATCTGTCAAAACCCCAGAATCTAATAGCACGGGTATTTAGCACATGTATTCACATTTTACACTATGACATTTAAAATGCGCTGTTACCACCTAAAGGCAGGGCAATACATTTTTACCTACTTTGATCAGCATAGTTTTTCGCTTTTAGTTCAAGCTGTCGAGTTTGTGATTCCAATGCCTCCACCCGGGTCTGCAGGTCCTTCTTCTCTTGTTCTTGAGAATCTTCAAACTCGATGAATTTCTAAACAACAACAACAAAAAAATTAAGTTGAACTCAGAAATTAAATGCAGATTTTTTAAAAAAACACAGACAGAGCTCTTTCTCCAAAGAGGAACAGATACACAGGCATTCCTAGTTTGTTTTTAACGAGACTTTCACTTCAAGCAGCAGGTCAGAAACTCCAGCTGCCTTTACAGTAAGATAGGGTGCAGGCAGGTTTCCAAAAAACAGTAATGTTATCAGTGATTTGAATATAATTTTTTCCTACTGTCCTGGTTTGATAGAGTAAATTTTCTTTCTGGCAGCTGGCATAGTGCTGCATTTTGGATTTGGGGTAAAAATAATGTTGACATACCAATGGTTTAAGTTGTTGCCAAGCAGTCAAGTACTTTTCAGCTTCCCGTGCAGGTCTGCCAGCCCAAAGGAGAGGGATGTATGGGGAGCCGGGAAGGGACACAGCCAGGACAGCTGACCCAAGGGATATTCCATGCCACAGGACATCATGCTCAGGATATAAACTGGGGGAGCTGGCCTAGAGCCAGCAATCGTGCTCAGGGACGCGTTAGGCATTGGGTGTTGAGCAGTTGTATTGACCATCACTTGTTTTATACATTCTATTACTATTATTATCTCTCCCTTTTGCTGTCCTAATAAACTGTCTTTATCTCAACCCATGAGTTGTTCTTCTTTTCCTGTTACCCTCCCCATCCAACTGTGAGGGAGTGAACCAGCAGCTGCGTGGGGCTTAGTTGCCAGCTGGGATTAAGCCATAGCACCTACCTATCACTAGGAAAACTCAGTGGGAAAAATACTTCAGATGCTCACATTTCAACTTTTAATAAGCTACTACTAAGCTTTGGTTACAGTGGTTTGCAGCTTTTACAAAAGCAGAAACTCAGAACCCTATGAAAAGAGCTTCAGTTTAGCAGGGCCATCACAAGTTTTGCTTAAAAAATACTTCAGATGTAGAAATACATAAAATTCTATGAAGTGGAACAAGAGTTTCTTTCAGATGAGCTCTCCCTGGCTATCACAGGACCAGGCATGGGGTTCATATGACTGTGCTTGGAGCTGAACCATGAAACGATGGAGAAACAGCTGACAGCAGCCCAGGTAGCACTGCTCTGCTCTCTGGGATTTAGAGTTCTCCTGCTTCAAAAAGGCAGATGTGCCAAAGTCTTCCTACTCTCTCAACACAAAAAGTTTGGGAATATTAATTTGTCAGTACAATACTGAAAACCTCAAACTTGATAACCTTGTTTCATGTTTCCTTTGTGGTAAAGGACACGAGTTCTGCCCTATTTACATTAGAAATTCGAGTCACAACTGGCTCATTCCTTGCAGACTCCACTTTTAAAAAGGGCTCCAAAGTTCAACACAAATTTGGCACTGGAGCTACAGACTAAGGGGGTTTGAGAAACTCAGTATGAGAAAACATGAAAGAAGAATTATAAACCTGCAACATCTTTGTTTATTTGTTTCTCTGGCAATTTCCCAAAGTCAGATGTGTCTCCTAACTGCAGGGCCAGGGACAGTTACACTCTTGAACACACAGCCGCGCAAAGCCATCACTGTCATTGTTACTCATAAACTAAAGATAGATATCATTTCATATTTCCTCTCAAGTTCTTCAACTGCAACTATTAAAGACGGGACTGTATTAAAGTCAAATGGTTTGGTTATTTTCCACCAGTTCACCTCCATGTTGTCAGAATTCAAGTTACAGCTCTTCAAAGTATTGTTAGAATAAGAGCTGGGCAGGTTTTTTTTTCCTCTGCTGAAAACTACACCTGATCAGACCATGGACTGAGTACTTTAGACTTGGAGTGTTTCGTTCCATCTCTCCTTCCGGTGACAGCGTTAACACAGGCGGAGCCCCAGGAGATTGATCATCTCATCCTGACTAAGCCTGTATGACTAGAAATGAAGGACTGGTCAGATCAGCCACCACAGCAGCCAAGGCTGAGCACTCACATTAAAGGACTTATTTTGAATTTACACTGGCGATTGAACACTCAAACATTGCGTATCTGGATTGTTTGAGCACGTGCAGGAACCTGTCAGCTACCCAGCATACGGACACCAGACGTTCTCCCGTTTCATCCACAGCTTCTGGTCACACAGAACACTGAGGCAGACAGGAGTTTAGCTTTTGTCATTTTAAGTGACACCCTGTCTAGACCACAAAGCCTTACCTCGCAGTGCTAACAAGAAGACAGCTTCTTTGAAGCTCAATTTTTTAAAGAAAAAAAAAAAATATAGGACCTCAACTCATATTTAAAATCATCATACCACATGCCACAAGATTACAGAAGATACAGCTAGAAAAGCCCTTAAAAGGTCATCTAGTTTCAAGGCTCTGACACTCAGTGTCGATGTCTGGATCTCAATTTTGATCCATAACGAGGTGTTAATGCACCCCACCCTCTGCACATGCCCACTGCAGAAACCCAAGCCTGAGATACCTTCATAAACTATGCTTGGCAACTCCCATCTAATCCTCCCCACTTCCTCCAGGCAGCATCACTTCGCCATTTCAGACAGACATCTGTCCAACCTGGTCTTAAGGACCTCCAATGACAACTAAGAAAAACCGCTTCACACGTGGCATTCAAAAGTTTTTATGTAATCGACTTAAAATCTAGTTCAAGCTTACAGCAACAACAACTGCGACAAACATGAGCTCGGACTCCACGATGGAGCCGCACAGCACGGACACGGGGAGCCCTCTCTCACACACATAACCATATAATCGCTAAGGAATACAGTCCTAGCCAAATTAAACCCTTCTTCCCATATTTACATCATCATCACCTTGTACTTTAACTCATTCTCCCATCCCACGATCCAGGTGCAATCCTGAGCCTACCTGGTGTCAGGGTCCTGCCTACTCACAGCCTCTATCACCCTCTAACACGCACTCACTAACTTCTCTCCCGCAATGCCAGCTCTGCTGCCAAATTAAAATTACTTAAAAATACTTAAACTCTTACTGCAGATTGTTTGCCTAACACAGAATCCTAAGGAATAACATTAATCTGGATAACAGCAACACACTAGTACTTAACCTAATTTTCACGGTGGTAAATCTTTTTTTCTTGGTTGTAAAGGCAGCAACTATCTATTGAAAGTAAGATTCCAAGAACACCTTGATCCCACCAACAGCAGAAAAGCCAAAAGATGTATTCAACAGCTTGATACTGCAAAAAGGAGTAGATTTTATCTTGTGTCGGGTCCACACAAAACCCCTTCTGCTAGCCATACGCTCCCAGGTAGAAGATAGCACACTTCTCCAGAAGTAAAACCAATCAGCGTAGAAAATAGCAGAACCTCAAATCCTTCTTCCTCTCTCACTGCTTCCTGGCAGGGCGTGCTGCTAACATCCACCTAGTGGGACGATAAGTTATGCAGAACTGCAAGCAAACCAGCAGAAGAGCCGGTTCCTCTATTTCCTTCGCTGTATCACAAAATATACCCTGTTAAAAGTCAGACAAGCGACTTCAAGGCAACTAAAGAGATCATGGTTGTTACCCAGAGGACTGAAGTGGGCCCAGAACTTCTGAAATCATCTTTTTTTTAGGAGAAGTCAACAGACAATGACTTTCAAGATTCTTCTTCAGTAATGCTTTTAAAGTACAGGAAACCAAAGTGGCAAATTAGGACAACGGTGTAAGGAGACTGCTATTCAAACAGTAAACCATTAATATTCATCAAGATAACACTGCGAATAAAAATTCCTACAACAGCAAGCAAAGAGTAGAAGGTATGTTAATTCTTCAGACAACAGATGATCTGGAATACTGAACTCAGGAGCTCAAAAGTCTCCATTTTGCTGTCAGATCACACAAGCAGCCGCCACAATGAAAGAAACATGCAAAGCCAATATCTTGTTGTGCAAGAAAGAGCTTTGTGTCCATGTTCCCTCCTTGCACTTCAACCACAGATTTACTCAAGTTTGAATAAAAGAGGTACCTCTCATCAACGGAGCACTCTTATCTATGACAAATATTTTCACACAGGTACAGCACAATTCACCTTGGCACACACCAAGCCCACAACCTCACACCTGAAAATAGTCTTTAACCTGATGGCACTTCAGAGAGAATCACGACAAGCTGTCTTGGAGCATGAGTATTAAGTTTTGAGACTGCATAATCTCTGTCCCCTCAAGTTAATTTATCATGACACAACAGAATGGAGATGGCAGTGAAGCGTGTTTTTCAAATCAGGTTTTGTTGTCGATATTGTCTTCCCCTCAGTGTCATTATCTTTCTGTTTTTTGGAAAACTTGGAAGGTAAGCACAACTGCAGAGATAAGGACAGGACATCAGGACTGGAAATGGACTTGTAAGAGAGCTTTTTCTGTTACAGATAATACTGTCAATCCAATTTTCTACAGGAGTTTGGCGAGACAATGAGCTGGAGGAAGTTACTCTGCTCAGCTGTCTTCTATTGTATCGCTTTATAATCTCACATGCTTTACCAGCTTATTCAAGCTGAAGTGATTCCGAGATGATTTTGCCCCAGTTTCTGCAGTCGTACCCTTGGTCAGAGTTTCCACCACCAAACAGCCACAGCACCTGTCGCTGACTGCAGCTTTATTACCAACTTCAGAGATCTACAGTCTAGAGAGCAGGTATTTCCATAGTTTTCACAATACTTCCTCAACCGTTTTTTGAAAATCCCCTCTATAACTGATCTGAAGCACTGGAGCAGGTTGTCCAGAGCAGTGGTGGCTGCCCCATCCCTGGAGGGGTTCAAGGCCAGGTTGGATGGGGCTTGGAGCCCCTGATCCAGTGGGAGGTGTCACAAGGAAAATCCAGAGGGAAAGTAAAGAGTGGAGCTGCCAGTACACAGTTCCATGCTTGCTCTGCAGTGCTGCGTTTCCCCTCTGAGCAACCTGAGAGAGGGGAAGGTGTTCAAGCTCACTGCAGGGGGCTTGCGCTGGATTACCTGTACAAGTCCCTTCAACTCTAACCATTCTATGATTCTGTGGAGCCTGGAAGACGGGCACTTGGGGAGAGTCACTTGGGAGCTCGAGAAGCACGGAATAACCTGAGTTGGAAGGGACCCACAAGCGATCAAGTTCAACTCCTATCCCTACACAGGACAATCCCAACATTCACACTGTGCATCTGAAGGTATTAACCAAATGTTTCTGCAATATTGTCAATCTTGGCACCGTGACTGCTCCCTGGGGAGCAGAGCTCCACCACCCTCTGGGGGAAGAACCTTTCACTACAATCCACCCTAACCCTCCCCTGGCGCATTTTCCTGCCATTCCCTTGGGTCCTATCATTGATGGCCAGTGAGAAGAGATCAGTGTCTGCTGCTTCTGTTCCTCCTCTTCCTCTTGTGAGGAAGCAGTAAACTGCTGTGAGGGTCCTCCTCAGTCTCCTCTTCTCCAGGCTGAAAACACCAAGGGACTTCAGGCGCTCCTAACGCTGCTTCCCCTCCAAACCGTCCACCAGTTCCGTGTCCTCCTCTGGATGCTCTCCAGCACCTTCAGGTATATTTTATACTGCTGTGCCCCAAATCGCACCCACTCCTGGCACTGTGGCCGCCCCAGCGCAGAGCGGAACACAAGGATCCCCTCCCTCACCCCGCTGCCATCAAGACAGGACGGGTGGGAGCTGCCACACAGCTCGGGGCGGCTCCACATCGCTCCGCGGAGCCGCTGGAGACGGAGCCGGCGGAGCTGCGGGCTCGGGGCGCTCCTTCCCGTCCCACAGAGCGCGGCTGCCGGTCCCTGAGCGGGGCGGGGGGCCGTACGAGGCCGCCCCCACGCTCACCTCCTCGGCCTGTTTGCGCAGCGCCTTCTCCCGCTCGTACTGCGTGAGCAGCTGCTCGTTGTCGTCCCGCAGCAGCTCCAGCTCCACGCTGGTCTCCTGGCTGTGCGCGCACACCGAGTCCAGGTTCTCCAGGACGGCCACCACCAGCGGCATCAGCTCGGCCACCACCTCCTCGTCGTAGCGCCCGATGAGCCGCTCGAACTCGCGGTAGATGGAGCCCGCCAGCCCCGACACCCGCTCCGACATCATGGCGGGGCCGGGGCCGCCGGGGTCCTCCTGGTACACCACGCCGTCCGCCAGCTCCATGGCTGCGGGGAGGCCTCGGCTCGGGGCCGGCGCCGCCTCCTCCTGCTGCCTCTGCGGCGGGGCCGCGCCTGCAGCCCGGGCGGGGGAGCGGGCCTGGCGCGCCGCTCTGACGTCACCGCCGCGCCGGGCGGGGCGCGCGTCACGCGGCAGGGGGCGGGGCGGGGCCGCAGGGGGCGGGGCCTCACGGCTAGGGAGCGGGGCCGTGAGTCACTAGGAAGAGGCGTGGCAAGTGGGCGGAGGGGGCGCCTCACTGGTAGGCTATAATGGAGAGGGGGCGTGGCCTACACGCTTGAGGGGCGGGGATGGGGGCGGAGGCACGAATAAATCGAATGTCTCTTAGGCGGGGTGGGCGTAGCCTCCGCGTCACGTGGGATACGGAGAGAGGGCGGGGGCGCTGCGTCACGCGGGAGGGACGCGCGAGCGGGCGCGGTTTGAGGCCATATGGGGCGGGGCCACGCGGCAGCGAAAATCTATAGGGCAGTGTGGGCGTGGCCTCGGCGTCACGTGGGGGGGTTCGGTAATGTCACGTGGTGCGGAAGGGGGCGTGGCCTCGGCTGTGAGGAATGAATGGGCGCCCCGGAGAGGCTCCAGCCGCAAGCTCTGGGCTTTTCCTTCGAGTTCTGTCCCTACACCGCCCTCCTAAGCAAATATACAGCATAGCCCGGCCAGGGCAGAGGCAGTTAAAGCACAAGTGTATTTCTAAGCATGCCAAAAGGAAAGAGAAGCGCTTTGTGTTTTAATTACAATCAATAAATTTACATCCCTTCAGCTAAAAGGTAAATTTTTTGAGGAGATGCGATGCGTGCTTCCCTACTGACATCCCAGTGCACAGGGCCTTAAGAGCCAGCCCTCTGAAGTTACATTGGTAACAAAACCGAAGCTCACTCAATCTACCAGAGACCACTGAGAAGGGAAATAACCAGAAATATTCTCAGAGGAAATCTTCTAGCGACCTTCTAGTACCTACTCAGTAGGTTTTATAGTTATTGCCCTCATTCATGGCAAATTGCACAAACGCATTAGCTCAAGAGACAGACGTGCTGACAGATGTGAAAAATGGGTCAAGGTGTCTGCCGGCAGCCTTTATGGAAAGGGTCCCTGAGGATACGCTATTTTTATCCTGGTTTTATTAGGGCAGTTGATAGATGTGGTTTTGTTCCACAGCTGGAGCGAGTCCACCCCTGAGCAGGCAGGCTGCTCCCACTGCTGTCGCAGTCAGACGAGTCCAGGTAGGAGAGAGCCGTTTCTGCTCCTCTTTTACTTCTGGTCCCTTGGGGGGTTTCTAACATGGATCAATGAAGTATTTACAAAGACAAATGTTAGAGAAATTACTTGGGAGCCAGGTTTCAAATGGTGTAAAAATGTGTCTTTGTTGGCAGTCTGTAATCATGTTTCATGACGTGCCCCTCGCAGTCGGTATGAGATCAAAAACTCAGGGGTGGATTAAAAATAGAAGAGTTGAGGAATTATATCCCAGTTGTTTGCCAGGAGATTAAGAAATTTTGTTGGCTAATTTAGTGAACTAATCAAACATATGAAACACCCCAAAGAAACTTCATAATGTTGCCTCTGTGGCTTGAAAGCACCAGCTGGCTGTGGTAACTGCTGGAGTAAAATGCAATTTGCGCTTTTGGGGAAAGAACTGCCTGAAAAAGAAATCAGTTTTCTGGATAATAAGAAAAAATATATTCCCTCTCCTTAGAAATAAGTTTATTTGAAATTAATTTGACTTGCAACTGAACAGGGAAGAAAATTAGCCCTCAAATTGGTATGGGATGAGAAGAGCTTCACTGAGACTTCACTCGAGGGACAGAAATTGTTGTAAAAGCTTAATTCTATGGTGCTTTCTATCTTAAAGCACAACAAAAACCTATCTAAAACCAGATGAATGGTTACTTAGCTAAACGAAGAGTAGCATAGCCATGAGCAACAAAACACGTCAGACTGACAAAGCTGGTTATAAGGAGCAAGGGGGGCCCAGCACAAAGCACGAGTCCCAGCGAGTCTCCCCGAATGTTCAGAGTTGTAGAGGTACGGGCTATTAGAGACCAGGACAAAGCTGGGGCCCAGATGGCAACATTAGGAGCTGTGTGTGAATTCTTGCAGAGTTTGGAGACATTCGCAGTCAGCCTTTTGCCTTAGGCCAGTTTTAAAAATCTCTGCTGGGTTTAAGTAATGTGTAAATGGCTGGGGCTCGGTAATTATACTTTGTTCACTCACTGAAGACTTTGAAGCTCTTTATTTTCTATTGCCATGATCCATCTGCTTTTAGGAAATTCTTTGTCTACACTAACTGCTTCTTTGCATTTTAGGTAAACATGTAATTTTCAATATCACCTAATAATTCTGGCAGAATTCTCAGCCAGCAGAAAAGCTGCTCATTTATACTTCAGAGACCATCAGAAAGGTTGCTTCTGCGTTGTTTCGTGTGCCCTGTAATGAACAGCATCCTCTGCTAATCATAGATTAATCTCCAAAGTGACACAGATGACCCTTATTTAATGAGGTTAAAAGACTTGGCAAAGATCGCGAGGCAGCGATCTGCTGCGGTAAAGCTGCAAACAGAACTGGCCCACCTGACGGCGAGTCTAAGCTGTAATCGGTAAATGACATAGTTTCAGCAAGGCTCTAAATAGATGTCCTGTTGCTGGTATTAAGGGAATATTTTTATAAACATCCTGTTCCTGAAGACCTTTTTCTATTTTTAAATATTATTTTGCCTTAGTGAGGATTACAGCATTAGAGTTCATTCTAGCAGTATGAAACATCTGATATAAATGTGTTGAAAGAACAGAATGTAGTGAGCTGGCATTACCCAGAGAATAGTCTGAAATTCTAAATTCAGAGTAACTTCAAGGGCAACTTGCCGGAACGTGCATACTGTGTGCATCTTTCATTAAATCTGAGCCCTTGGGAAAATGAGTGTGTGCTGGCATGATCACACCTGGAAAAAGCATCCCTAGATGCTGGTAGATGGGTTATTTGTGTAGGTGATTATGTCCCATCTGGATTCTCCCACCAGATCTAAAAATAAGGGCAGTCCCTGCCCATGCGTCCCTGCCAGGGGTTTGGAAATGGATGATCTTTAGGGTCCCTTCCGACACAAACCATTCCATGATTCTATGTCTGGCGGATTGTAGCAAAGAAAAGGGATCTCAAGCCGGGAAATCCGTTCTGTCACAAAGCTGAGTTTATCCCTGTTGAGCAGCCGGTAAGGCCTGCCCAGAGGGAAGCGAGATCCACGTTATTCTGCTGCCAGGAAGAGCCAGGGAGTAGAGCTGAGGAGGTTCATCTCAGTTTAAGAAACAAAACCAGGCTGAGCAGGGTTTTCTTCTCCGCGAGTTGTGCCGAGAGCATCTGAACTTGGGCGTCTGGGTGTTTTAGCCTTGGATCTCTCCCCACAGGAATAAAATGTGCAAGGGTCCCTTCCAGCCCAAAGCAGTCTGTGATTCTATGATTATGAAAACTTCTACAATTTCTGAGATCCCCAGTGGGAAGGCGCGACGCAAAGGGTTCATTTATCCTGCAGCTGGTACCAGGTCCGTGTTGTGGGGGTGAACATGTTACCCGAGGACCAGAGCTTTGAGGAGCTGGCTCAGTTCAGGTTGAAAGGAGGATGTTGAGGCTCTGGAGCGAGTCCAGAGAAGAGCAACAAAGCTGGTGAAGGGGCTGGAGAACAGGCCTTATGAGGAGCGGCTGAGAGAGCTGGGGGTGTTCAGCCTGGAGAAGAGGAGGCTGAGAGGAGACCTCATTGCTCTCTACAACTACTAGAAGGGAGGTTGTGGAGAGGAGGGTGCTGGCATCTTCTCCCAAGGGACAGGGACGAGAGGGAATGGCCTCAAGCTCCGCCAGGGGAGATTTAGGCTTGAGATTAGGAGAAAGTTCTTCACGGAGAGGGTGGTTAGGCATTGGAACAGTCTGCCCAGGGAGGTGGTTGAGTCACCGTCCCTGGAGGTGTTTAAGGTGAGGGTGGATGAGGTACTTAGGGGCATGATTTAGGGATTGGTGGGAATGGTTGGACTCGACGATCCAGCGGGTCTCTTCCAACCTGGTTATTCTGTGATTCTATGATTGCAGGAAGAAATGTTTGGTCTTTCCTGCGTGATCTTTCACGGTTATTTCCAAAGCGACACTAAATCCATGTAATTAGAGGAAATGTTTCCTATGAGGGCGGCGAGGCCCCGGCCCAGGCTGCCCAGAGCAGCGGTGGCCGCCCCGTCCCTGGAGGGGTTCAAGGTGAAGGAAGGAATAAATCATTAAGAACAATAAGAATCAAATCTTGGCTGGCTTGCGGTGAGAAGGAATGTGATTGTAGCAGGAGTTTAGCTTGTTTACTAGTTGAAACAAGGACAGTCCCCCAGCAGGAACCAAGGACAGACCTGAGCTCACCACGAGGAGACAGTGAGGCAGGAGATAAAGAGCATCAGAGGATTCTGAAGACAAAGGAACTGCGAGATACGTTCGAGAGGGGGTGATAAGACACGATAACGAGTTCTGTGTTTGTCTCCCGAATATGTAACCAGCCTTTCTCGAGTCTATAGATGTTTAACCGGTGTAAGGTCCTGTAGGCCGCGCCAGCGCCCCCTGCGGGCGGGCGGCCGCGCTGTCGCCATGGCAACCGCGGCGGGGGCGGCGGCGGCAGCGGGGCCGGAGGCGGCGGCGGGTGAGGCGGCGGGACGGGAGCGGCGGGTCCCGGGCACCAGCGGGGCGGGACGGGGGTTACCGGGCAGGAACAGGGGGTCCCGGGCACCAGCGGGGCGGGACGGGGGTTACCGGGCAGGAACAGAGGGTCCCGGGCACCAGCGGGGCGGCGGGGACCAGGCAGGAACGGGGCGATGCCCGGGGAGCCAGGGGGTGATGGGGGAGATGGGGGTGATGGGGGAGAAGAAGGGGATGGGGGAAGATGGGGGTGATGGAGGGAGATGAAGGTGATGGGGAGATTGGGGAGATGGGGGACATGAAGATGGTGGGGGAAGATAGGGGAGATGGAGGTGATGGGGGAGATTGGGGGAGATGGTTGAGATGGGGTGATGGGGGAGATTGGGGGAGATGGTTGAGATGGGGTGATGGGGGAAATTGGGGGAGATGGTTGAGATGGAGGTGATGGGGGAAGATAGGGGAGATGGAGGTGATGGGGAGATTGGGGGAGATGGTTGAGATGGGGTGATGCGGGAGATTGGGGGAGATGGTTGAGATGGAGGTGATGGGGGAGATGGGGGACATGAAGATGGTGAGGGAAGATGAGGGTGATGGGGGAAGATGAAGGTGATGGGGAGAGATGAGGGGAGATTGGGGGAGATGGAGGTGATGGGGAGTGATGAGGGGTGATGGGGGTCTCAACTCCTGGCTCCTCTCTTTCCATCGAATCACTAGGTTGCAAAAGACCCCGGGACCCCCACGCCCCCAGATGGTTCACCCTGGGCTGTCCCTATTTGTGTGCATCCCTAGGCAGGCACCCCCCTAATATTGGTTTGGGGGTGAAAGTTGATTTATCCAGCATACTCCGCCCTCAGTTGCAGGCAACAGCACCCCCGCTGCACTTTAGGATGTTTCTCAGCAGTCCTTACTTTCCAGTCCATTTAGAGCTTTCCTCTCTTCTCTCTCTTATACTTCTCTCCCTTTTCTCATTGCATTTAGAGCTTTTCCCTATTCTGCCCATTCCTGGAGGGGTTCAAGGCCAGGTTGGATGGGGCTTGGAGACCCTGATCCAGTGCGAGGTGTCTCTGTCCGGGGCAGGGGTAGAACTGGATGGGCTTTGAGGTCCCTTCCAGCCCAAACCATTCAATGATTCTATGATTCTACTTGCTCATTGCTCATTTCTGTAGTTGGTGCCTGAACTGTTTCAAACATACTTCTCCAGCATTTGTGAAAACCGGCGTACAGTGATTGCTTTATCAAACTGGAGCAGCTCATGGGTTAATGACCTTCAGATGTGGCCAATTTAATTACAATAATAGCTGCTATTACCAGCAATACAGGTCTGCGATTGCACTTGGCTGCTGTTCCTGGGATAAGGACTTTTATTCCCTTTCTCTTGAGGACGATGGCTTCTATCTCCGAGCGCACCTTCATCGCCATCAAGCCTGACGGAGTCCAGCGAGGGCTGGTTGGAGAAATCATCAAGCGGTTTGAACAGAAAGGATTCAAACTGGTGGCCATGAAATTAATACACGTAAGTTCTCCTTAATTTGTATTTCTCTTTTTTTTCATGCAAACTGCAGCCTTAAAACAGAGCAGCATGCTGTAATGACAAATGCACCCTTCAGAACAATTAAACCTGAAATTTTGAGAAATCTTTGGGTATGTTGGAAATGCTCCAATTCCCAGCTCTGGTTAAATGCTTTTGACATGCTAAGCACGCTAATTTTAGTATCGTGATGCCCTTAGTCTGAAGAGAATATTCTTTTAGGTGCATCCTGTACCTAACAAGCGTCTCTGAGCATCTCCAGCAAATGCCAGGTCACACAAGCTGTGTGGCAAGAGAGATTTCTCTGTGTTCAGCAGTGTTAAAGCAAACAGTTCGAACTCATGTTGACCAGAAGCGCAAGCCTTGTAGGAAGATGCTGGAAATGCTGCATTTCCAAGTGCGTGCGAGTTTTGGGATTACTGGTGCTCTGTGGTTAATCTGAGTGATTTCAGCATGCTCTTAAGTTCTTACTGTAAGCTTTTTGGTTGGGTTGATGTGTTTGTTTTTAACACAGGCCTCTGAGGACCTCCTGAGAGAGCACTACATTGACCTGAAGGACCGGCCGTTCTACGAGGGGCTAGTGCAGTACATGCACTCGGGGCCTGTCGTAGCCATGGTGAGTCCAGCCAAGAAAAACGTGCTGCTTAATTGTCTTACCCGCAATGCGATTGTGTCACCTATTGAACTCTAGTTTACCTTTCGAAAGACTTAAACCCCTGGATCCCACTACTGTAATCAGGAAGATGTGCTGTTAAAGGGCAGGGATGAGGGAGAGGGCGGGGAAAGGGGGGATCCCAAGAAACACTAAACCTGCGCAAAAACCCCACTGTGAAACGCCAGCTGTTAAGCAAGATGAAAAATGATGGTGAGATATTTTTACTGTACTCCTAAGCTGTAGCAATGTTGAAAATCCTTTTCAGTCTAACTTCATTAGATGGGATTTTCTCTTTTTTCCCTTGATAGTGTGTTTGTAAAACAGTTGAGCTGGCAGCCCAGCTCTGCGGTGAGCAGACAGCCGTGTAGGGCTCTTTGCTGTACTGAGATTTAAAACCATTCTCCTCCCACCCCTGGTGAGAGGTGCTGTGCAGAAGGGGAGCGCTTCAGCAGATGCCTCAAGATTCGGACGCAAAAAACTGGAGATAAAATGTCTTGCTTTTAGTGACTCGTGCCCTGATGGATGGCATTGTGTGATTCCAGAACCAACTCTTGCTGCTTTGACTACCCCTAAGATTAAATAATGTCAATGGATTTCTTTTTTTAAGGTGTGGGAAGGTCTTAACGTGGTTAAGACTGGAAGAGTGATGCTGGGAGAAACGAATCCATTCGATTCAAAGCCTGGCACCATCCGTGGCGACCTCTGCGTTCAGGTTGGAAGGTATATTTTGCAACTGTTGTTATCATCCAAAGATGCTAAGTGTCCAGTGATATGTCATGCTCTTTGCAGGAGCTGTGCTCCATCCTCTCTCTCACGCACGGGGCTGCTGTTCCCAAGCAGTTTCATGATCCAAAGCTGGAAGCCGAGCTGTGCTCTCCCTGCCTGATGGGCCAAGCTGGGGCTGTGCGCTCCCTGCCCACCGTTGCTTCAGTTATTCACGACTTGTCTCCAGAACGGAGAGCACATCCACAACCAGAGCTTCCTTTGCTTTGAGTCTGAGGATTCCATTACTTTTATATCCGCCTTTTCTTTTCCCAGGAACATCATTCATGGCAGTGATTCTGTAGAAAGTGCTGAGGCAGAGATCAACTTGTGGTTCGCTGCTGAGGAGCTGGTGGACTACAGAAGCTGTGCTCACGAGTGGATCTATGACTAAAGCTGAGCCTCCGCGCTCCGCTGTCCTTCCTGTCCGTAAGCAGCTGCTCCCCTCTAGTTACTGCAACCCCTTCATATCAGCCGGTAGGAACCCGTCTCGGAGAGCTGGGAGGTGGCTCTGCTGCGAGTACTGGATGTGGTCAGTGTCTGCTGCTGCTCTGGTTAAAAGGGTGTTGAGCTGTAGATGGAATCGTACATTTAAAAAGCTGCAGCTGTGGGGGAAGAGAGGCGACTAAACACAGAGAAGTAAAACATTAATTGTTAATGACATACCACACGTTTATTTTCCTGGAATGCTGCTATCAAAGAGGAAAGGCTGGAAAAAAAGTCTGTATGGATCTATTTGATAAGGATCCACAGGTTAATTTTGTTACATCCGGTGGGGTGTAAATAAATCAAAAGTGCACCCAGATGTGGAGGATTAAACTGTGTGAGTCCCTGCACCCAAAGCAGCTGCAGAGAAAAGCTCATTTATTTCTCTCTCCAGACTGCGCTGTGCCCGTACTCAGAACGCGGCTTTGATTAAAACCACAACTCTCTTCTGGATTAGCACTGTCTCAACTTACTTTTTTCTCCCCACATGGGATTTATTTAGCATTTTGAGGAAGGATTAATAGGCCGGGCTTTCTGAAATGCCCTTTTATGTGAAAAGCAGATTAGTGTGAGGATGGGTGAGGGGGATCCTTCAGGCTCTGGGACACCGTGCAGGGCGACAGCAGCAGGGTTTGCTCTGCTGACCAAACAGCTGATTATGTAGCCACGTCCTCATTTGTGTTCATTCCTTAATAGCTACAACTCCAAAGTGAGCTTGGATAAGGCATTTCACAGGTGACCTTAGCATTATATTTTAAATTTATTTAATTACGTAAAGAAATAGAGTCACATAATGCTGGATGTGCTCCTGCAGAGGTGTCTGTGTCAGAGACAGTGCTGGCCTCTTGCAGAAACTTTATCACTGTGTGGGAGGAGGGACTGGGGCTGGGTTGGGGTCAGTGCTGTGTATTTATTTCCCTGCAACATCATACTCATTAAAAGCAACTGTTTCATCAATTGCTTGTTCTGACCCTTGGATTTTTTTCTTATTTCACATATTAAACTGTGCAATGAATGCGAATGCAATGGTTATGAGACTTTATGAAGATACTGAACCCTTTAAAGGAGATGGTACCAAATAAAACAACATATGATGTTTCATAAGTTAAATAAAGGGAAACTTTCATAATACAGGGGCAGGTGTCCCTGCCCATTACAGGGGGGTTGCAATTAAGATGATCTTTACGGTCCCTTCCAACCCAAACTATCTGATGATTCCATGCTTATATTGTCTTAGAGTAACGAGTAGGAGAAAGAACAAATTCCCAGACTAGCAAACTGCAGCTGAGATTGTTGGCATCACCTCTGCAAACAGGCACTGCTAGAGAAGGCAAATAACGAATCACAAAACCACGGAATGGTTTGGGTTGGAAGGGATCTCACAGCCCATCCAGTTCCACTCAGCGAGCTCATTGACTATAAATCTTGTGTTCAGAATTGGATTTATGACTGAAACGAATTTCAGAGTGAAGGGTGGGTGGTAGCACAGCATCTCGCTGCTGCCCTGGGAGCATCGGAGACCGGGTGGTGCGTTCATTCTAACAGAACTTGTTTTAACTCGGTTGTCGAGTGTTGCCTCTGGGAGAAGGAGCAGGTAACAAGCTTCCCCGGAGAGGCACATCACAAAGGCAGTAAAAATCATAGAAGGGTTTGGGTGGGAAGGGACCTCAGAGCCCGTTCCACCCCCCGGCCAGGGGCAGGGACGCCTCCCGCGGATCAGAGGCTCCAACCAGCCTGGCCTTGAACCCCTCCAGGGATGGGACAAGCTGGGCCAGAGCTTCTCTCCCCAGATCTCATCCCAATCGCCCCTTTTCCAACTCAAACCGCTCCCCGAGCACCGCGGGCTCGGCTGGCGCTGGCCCCCCCGGCTCCGGCCCCGCGCAGGATAACTCCTCCCCCTCCTCTTCCCCCTCCCTTTCCTCCTCCTCCTCCTCTTCCCCCTCCCTTTCCTCCTCCTCCTCCTCTTTCCCCTCCCTCTCCTCCTCCTCCTCCTCCTCCTCTTTCCCCTCCCTCTCCTCCCTTTCCAACTCCTCCTCCTCCTCCTCTTTCCCCTCCCTCTCCTCCTCTTTCCCCTCCCTCTCCTCCCTTTCCAACTCCTCCTCCCCCTCCTCTTCCCCCTCCCTTTCCTCCTCCTCCTCCTCCTCTTTCCCCTCCCTCTCCTCCTCCTCCTCCTCTTTCCCCTCCCTCTCCTCCCTTTCCAACTCCTCCTCCTCCTCCTCTTTCCCCTCCCTCTCCTCCCTTTCCAACTCCTCCTCCTCCTCCTCTTTCCCCTCCCTCTCCTCCCTTTCCAACTCCTCCTCTTCCTCCTCTTCCCCCTCCCTCTCCTCCTCCTCTTCCTCCTCCCTTCCCTCCTCGGTTGCTGCGGCAGGTGAGGCGGTGCCGTCATCCCCATCGCTGGTTGGGGGGGGGGGTGGTGAAAAGGTTTGGGGTTCCTGGGAGGGTTTTTGGGTTCCCTGGGAGGGGTTTTTTTTTGGGGTTCCCGGGGCCACCGCCACGTGGAGGGGCCGGGCCGCCGTGTGGAACGCGCGTCGCCTCCCGCCCCGCAGCGCGATGGCCTCGAGCGGCGAGAGAACCTTCATCGCCATCAAACCCGACGGCGTCCAGCGGGGGCTGGTGGGGGAGATCCTCAAGCGGTTCGAGCAGAAGGGATTCCGCCTCGTGGCCATGAAATTCCTGCGCGTAAGTCCCGCGGAGGCGCCTCCCCGGCCCTCTCCCTCCCTTGGAGCCCGGACAGCGGGTCTCTCCCCTCTCCCAAGGGCACAAACTCCCTTCTGGGGCGCCTTGAAGGAGCTTTCAAGGAGCCGGGGTGACCTTGAGCGCAAGGTTGCGGCTGGTGCCACGCAAAGAAACGGTTCCGCGGGGCCCTGCGGGGGAGCCGAGGGGCCAGAGCCCTTTAACGCGCCCCCTTGTCTTTCAAAGGCCTCCGAGGACCTTCTCAAGCAACACTACATCGACCTGAAAGACCGACCCTTCTTCCCTGGGCTGGTGAAGTACATGCACTCGGGCCCCGTGGTGGCCATGGTGAGCGGCGCTCGCTGCTGTCGCGGTCAGAGCTGCCCCCGGGGGAACGCTCAGCGCCCACCTCGGGGGGCGGCAGAACCCAAATCAAAGCGAAGGCAATCGAGGAAAAAGTTACTGTTCCTTAACAAGGAGCAAAGGGTACAGATGTAAAAAGGGCAGGTTTGGGGGTGATGGGACCTCGCGGCCCATCCAGGCCCCCCCTCCCACCACGGGCAGGGACACCTCCCATGGATCAGGGGCTCCCAGCCCCATCCAGCCTCCCGTGAGCCCCTCCAGGGATGGGGCAGCCCCACTGCTCTGGGCAGCCCGAGCTGGGGCCTCCCACCCTCACAAGACATGGATTCTTCCTGAGATTCTTCCCGTCTTTCAGCTGAGAACTCCTTCTTGTCTTACCCCTGCTCTCCCTGATAATCACTTTCAGTTAAAGTGTTTTCCCCAGTCACCTTTACAGGCTAGGAGAGAATTCAGGCTCTATTAACTTTTTTAGTGCTGGAGCTGTTGTTCCTTTGCATGGTATTTCGTATAAGCTTGGATTAATAGGATCTGTTTGTTTCTTTTCCCTAAGGTATGGGAAGGACTCAACGTGGTTAAAACCGGGCGACTGATGTTAGGGGAAACAAACCCCGCAGACTCTAAGCCTGGCACCATCCGGGGTGACTTCTGCATTCAAGTAGGAAGGTTTGTGCTCAGTTTGTTATCCATACTAAAAACACTTACCCTCGAAAGCCAGAGTCCTTGTCGGACAGCCCAGTCTGATGGTGTTTTATTTGCAGGTCACAATCCATAACTGCTCCTTAAGAAAATGGCTTGGTACAAAACTGCCTTTTTTTGAAATGCAGCCCCTCCTCAGAGCTCGGTGTAAGACCAGTGGGTGGCTGCGGGAGTGGAGTAGCCGTAGTCACCCTGCCTGGCTTCGTTAGCTGCTCCAGGGGGGACTGGGATACAGAACCACACGTAGTCGTCCCACAGCTCTAGACGCTTCGTCCCAGTTCTTGCCTGTGGAGAAGGATGGGGTCGCTGAAGGTGTGTTTGGATGAAGCTTTCAATGCCTTTGTCTCCTTCCACAGGAACATCATCCACGGCAGCGACTCTGTGGAAAGCGCACAGAAGGAGATCAACCTGTGGTTCAAACCTGAGGAGCTCATTGACTACAAATCTTGTGCTCATGATTGGATCTACGAGTGAAATGAATTTCACAGTGAATGGTGCCTTTGTAACACATCATCACACTCCGCTGCTGACCTGGGAGCAACCACCCCCACGGTTATCTTTGTCCTTTTCAGCAGCGACAAATAAAGGGATGCGAATGAAGTCTGTGTGGTGCAGTCACTATAGAACGGGGCCCTGTGTTCAGTCACAGAAGTCACTTAACTCTGTTTTTCTGTGTTGTCTCTGGGAGAAGGAACATTTCACACAAGCTTCCCTGGAGAAGCACGTCAGAATGAAAATAGAACCAGGGAATGGGTTGGGTGGGAAGGGACCTCAAATCCCATCCAGTCCCACCCCTGCCATGGGCAGGGACACCTCCCACTGGATCAGGGGCTCCAAGCCCCATCCAGCCTGGCCTTGAACCCCTCCAGGGATGGGGCAGCCACCCCTGCTCTGGGCAGCCTGGGCCAGGGCCTCCCCACCCTCACAGGAGAACATTTCTTCCCGATAACTCATTCTCTCCTCTTTCAGCTTAAAACCCTTCCCCTTCATCCCATCCCTGCACCCCCTGATCAAAAGCCCCTCCCCAGCTTTCCTGGAGCCCCTTTCCATGCGGAAGGGAGGTGACTTTTGTTCATTGGGAAGTTGAAATATGCTTGGTGGCCAATCAAGCTTGCAGAGCGGGGAGGGAAGGGAGCTGGAGCCACTTCCAGCACAGCAGAACTGAAGAAGACACGATCCTATCCCATGATAAAACGTTCCCTCCACACAAAACTATTAACATCCACTGTAAAATAAGGAGACCAAGAGCAACGTTCGCTCTGTAAAGCACTTACCTCATGGCACGTTCTCATATCAAGCACCTCACCTTGTGCTCAGACTCGCCCACCTGGTTCCTTACAGCATTCACGGTCTTACAAACTGGGTACCGTTTGCATCTCTGCTCTTGAGAAGAGAAATGTTTGTGAATGTGCCAAGCAACACCTTTGAAACAAAACTACTACAAAAAGGCTTTTTAAATCATTTTTATTTTGTGTAAAAAAGGCAAATTTAGTGAATTATTTTCATCTTGTACACAAAGTTATAATTTTAATGCTTTTCACATCCATGCTGAAAATCTGCAGTCTTGTAAAAATGAAAGTAACATTAATTTCTCCAAAAGCATTTTTTTTTCACTTCGTTATGTACATTGCATGAGAAAGCTTTAAACACTCTCTCTCATCGACCACACAAATTACCAAGAAAATAAAAGATTAAAGTTGTACAGATATTGATCGATATATCAAATACATACAGAAATGATGTAAAAACCCTATTTATTTCATCTTGGTTCCCGCCCCAACGTTCTCCCAGGGGCCAAAGCCGATGCCTTTTTTGTATAAATGGCTGTGACTTTTTCTTTTAAATAAGAAAACGAAAAGGAAGAAAAAAATCAGTTGAAATCACAGTTTGTAAAAATCCCTTCCCGATAAAGGATTGTTACCAAATATATTAGCACCATCGTACAAATAGTGATGGGAGAGGGTATTCACATCACAGAAAACAACAATAAAAAACAAACAAACACTGAAACCCGTGTTAGCATCTGTAGGACAAGGAGTCGGTAACTGCTTTTGCTTTCCTCGGATGCAGCAAGGAAAAGGTTAGAGTTGTACTTGGAGAGAACATAAAACCCAAGGGTCACCAGAGATTCTGAGCAACAAAAGGGCAGCTGCAAAGAACGGTCCGTGACTCGCGCTGCCCGATGGTTAAAAATCCTGCTATGTCAAACAGCAACATGAGTTTGACCCCAGTGTAGAATTCAGACGTCTGACACTTGGTTGCTCTTTCAGCCAAGGAACATCGTGTCTGGTAAAGCAAAGGAAAACACACCCAGAGCCACGCTAACAACGATGCTAGACACCGTGCGGCCCGCACCACAGACACCACCGCGACTTCAATTCGTCTATCACGTGGTTTGCTCGGGACAGATTCACCGTGCTTGACAATTACACCATTGGGGTACATTCCAAATTCATAAACAGCAGAGAAATGCCACCCGCGCAGCTCCTGCTGAAGTTGCACCTATCTGAGAGTGCAAGTTCACTCGCCTCACACACGTTAGTGTCTAATGAATAAAACGCCACCTACTTTTGAAGAACACCCTAAAGAGAGACAGACTTCAAGGGGGATTCTTGCATTTTTCCAACACAGGACGTGTTCAACCTCAGTCTTAGTTTCCTCTCCTGATGTTTGAGGACTACAGATGGGAAATCGGGTACGAGTCTTGGCAACACACAGAAGCCCAAGGTTCAGTGACCTGACAACACACCTCGCTCACCACTAGCCCAAATCTTCACATTATGAATCATAAATTATTGCGAGAGTTTTCCTACTGAAGTTAGAAGCTACTGGCAAGAGAATAAAGTGAGATCGTGCTGACCTCGATCCAGCTGACTGGAAGGATCCGCAAGTTGCTGCATTAAAGAAATCGATACGGATGTACTCACCAAACCCAATTAATGCTTGCAGAGCTGGGTTTTACAGCAGGTTAAATGGAGAACACAGGGAAACAATAATCAAGGCTCAAAGTCTCATTACAATGGTCTCTAATCCTACTTCTCCATTCCAGGCTGTTCAAAAGAAACATCATGGGTGGGTCAGAATCCAAGCAGATGTATTTGAAGTCTACCAAGCCCAACCAAGTCCTTTTTATGGCTATTTCAGAGAGCTAACATGTCTTCACCACCTGCAGTTACAAATAGCTGTAATCTGACAACCACATCCTGTCGATCAGAAGCTGTTGTTAGAAAGGGGTCATTACTTAAGAAATTTTACCAGTAAGGGAGAAAAGAATCCCAGACATTCCTACACTGTACAGGACATGTTTTACTTCCAGTAGTAAATACAAAACTTTACATAGTTAACCCCTCTTGCATAGAATGAGGTAAACCTGTGCATATCACCAATGCTACGTACCCAAAGTTAGAGCAATGTTTTAGAAAATAAGCAAGTTGCTGGTTTTCAACTTTCTATGCACTTTTTTGTGTGTTAAGCTCAAGCAACAATATACAAAAACGGTCTCCTGGGGCTCTGTGAGCTGATGTCCTTAAAGCATTTCTTAGGCTGCAGGAAAAGAGGCATTAATCACTCTTAAGCTGTGTTTTTGTTTCTGTTTTGTTTTTTTTAAGTCAGATGATCACTGTACGGCTCTGAAGGGACCTGCCAAGACCCAGAAGCACTTACAGAACACAAGCAGTTAATTCCTGAGAGTTAAGTTAATGAACCTCACTGATAAAAGCTAAAGCTCTTGATGCACATTTCTCCAGCCTCAGCTCTGCAGGTCTGATGAATCATTTCACTGATCAACTCCACAAGTGACACCTACAAAAATGTACAAAGTTTAAAAACACAGAAAGATAAAATCCAAATTAAGAGCTCGTGCTAAAATAGTTTGCATTTTCACCTTTTTATACTGACTTTTGCCTGTAAAAACATCTGGACAGTTAAGTAGGTGGGGCTCATGGGATACCTGACTTGACACCAGGATTCCAGTCAATAAGCAAATCCAGTTTATGAATTCTACACTGGACAGTGTGCAATTTGTAGACTGTTCACTTCTCACCTTCCATATTACACCCTTGCAGCAAGGAATAAATATTGCAGGCTGTGCAGAACTGAACTGGGTTTTTTAATCCACAACGTATGGCTCCTTTCAGCTCACCTGAAACCACGTGGAACGTCGGTTCTGAATGTTCAGAAAGAAACATTTAAGAAACACATTTTTCTGAATGGAAAAAAAACCAAACCACCAGAAGAATACTCAGAATTTCGTTCCTGCTACCAAGGGAGGCCTCAGTTACTGTCCACCTAAGCTCCTTCTCTAGTCTAAACTGAGAGCTAAAAATAATCATCCAAATGAGGGAATCTTCTGAAGTTCCAGTTTGGCGTAGGGCTCCGTAAACATTTGTCAAAATATTCCAAGACTACAAACATCTGTGTACAAACAAGAGCTTTACAGTCCCAACGCACAATCAATGGAGACAAGGCTACTGATGTAACGGGCACTGAATCAGACCCAAGGGAACTTGAAAACAAAAACAAACTCAAAACTTAGATAGAAAAAGTATCTGAAACTAAATAAAAACACCTTGAAAAGTTAAAATCTTCCTCAGGTGATGGCTCCATTTGGGCTACTCACTGAGTAGAGCACTACAGGACTACCTTCCACATACAATTTATGCCTCTAAAATTAGGGCTTCGATGCCTTATTTTCACAATAAAAAACCAGAGGCGTGACCAGTGCAGTTCACCAGAGTCTGAAAGACTCAACTTGTACCAACAAGGTTCATTTGTTATGACAGTTCATTTGTATTTGTAACTATAGCTTCCTCCAACCGCTTCCCACAATCATGCTAATTAAACTTTAATCTTACCAAAAAATTAGAATTTCAGTTCTTGTTAACAATGCACAATAAATCTGAACTTGAAAATATTACAAAATTCTTTCAAAAGCTTCAAATACAACACAAAAATGTCCGTTTTTGTTTTTAATAAATTGAAATTTTTTTTTTTTTCACTAAAATAGTTTCCCCGCCCTTCCAAAAAGTTCTGAGTTGAGTCTTAACTCATCTCTACAGTTCACAAAGTGCCCTGGGTACAGTCACGCCTGAACTGTACCGTCCAAGCGGGAGCAGGAGCAGTCAGTCAGGGAGAAAGGCTCGTTTCCTATCACAAAGGTTCTGCCCCTCACTTTTCCAAGCTGCCTTATGGTTCTTGCTTGATGTAGTAACTGGCAGATCCGTTGCTTTCCTGGTCAGATGCTCCCTGAAGGAAGCTGTACTCTTCTCCGTCGAGCAACTCCTCCTTCAGCTGCAATGAAGTCACTAAAAAATAAAGGATGAACATGAAAGAGCTATAAAACTCAAAACAAGCACAACCTCCCCTTAAATTTACTTACTGTTATTTAAATTGAGAACAGATCTCAGATTTCCTGTTATCTTACATTCTGCATTTTAGAGACTCTTCTTTTAACACTTGGTATCAGTAGATGCTTTCTGGCTGTAAACTGAACCTGAAGTTGTACTCTAATAGTAACACACGTGAGCAAATAACACATCCCCTGCAGGGTTTCCTCAAGAATTTAGTATTTTCAAACACTGGTTTCAGTAGGTAACTGAACACATTATTAGGAATAATGCCTGCTGCTCAGAACACCACTTATTTCACCATTTCTTTGGATTTTTAGCGTTTACTTCCCATTTAGTCTTTATGCATGCAAAGTAAAATTAGCTGCTGGCCATTTGCAATCTACCAATCACATGATTTAGCCTGATTCCTCTAAATACTCTGTGAGACAAGAAAAAACACAAAGATTTCCCGATACATCAAACAGTGTTGGGGCACTTCTGCTTCATGCTGAACACGTGCTCCTTGCTTCTCAAAAGACTCAGTAAGGAGCTAAAACACTGCACTGGAAATCTGCATGGTCATGCAGTGCAGAATGACTCAGACACTCTAGGGTGTTGAGTACTAGAGAAAATATGGGGAATCAACACTTCTCTGTGCAAAAAATGTAACCTAGTTTAAGTAAGACACAGTTTCTTGTTTATCATCTTTGATTACTTTATATAAAGGCATTACTACTGTGTTGTACAGTCTTATGACTGAAATACTTTCAAAATAAACCTGCTTTTTTTTTTTTTAATTTACAAGTGCTGAACAATAAAAGGCTAGAGAAGGCGTTTTATTAGCATTATTCCCTGTGACTCAGCACTGCTTTGCCATAACCTACTTAGAAAAAACACGCAGGAGGCAGCCAAGTATAACTTCTCATGCCTTTGTTCTCTTATCTTTTGATGATTAAGTAGATTTCTTAGTCCAGAAGAGAAAACTATCAGAAGTTCTTGCTTCCATAACCCACATTTACTTCTGGTGAATGAGAAACGAAGAACAAATACCACTCTGACAGATCTCCTTCCCATGGCACCAGGTAAGAGGAATTTCCTTTCCAGTGTTTGTGCTATAGTTACTATAAAAGAGATAACTATAAACTCTTGCAGAGGTATTAGGTGGAAGGAGAGGGATGACATAAGGAGCTCTGACAGTCCAGAATCACCCAAGAACAGGTCCTACACAAAGATAATTACTGACATAGCTGTCTTTCCCTAGCTTAAGGCAACAGCACTCAAGTTTCTCTGGATATTATCAAATCAGCACTTTTCTACACCTGAACAGGATCTAGATTTTGCTGTTTAATTTCCTCAAACAGCAGACAGAAGCACCAGTGCAATGTCAAAAACCATTCCAAATGACAACATGGGAGAGACCACAAATCTTTGAAACGGCAGGAAAGTGCAAACACTGTTTTGCCACTCACTTTTCTTATGTCCTTTGTACTGTTGCGATTTAGCTTTTTTCTTCTGTTTTGACGAACTGGACTGGCTATCTCTTGATGCTGCAAAAAACCCAAGAATACAAGATTAAGTTCAGTATTTTGGAAAAACTCTTCAGAACGTGTCAGAGCTGCTACACAGTCACAGAATTTCCCCTTGGTGACTGAAGGGAGGCAAAAATCCTTCAGTGAGGGAAAAGCGTTCTATTACACTACTAACAGTAGCTGCTATTACCCTCCCATTAAACAGCTGACAATTCGTGAAATACAGTTGTCTTGTCAGGTCAGGTTATGAAAAAACAACTGACAAGTCATGATGCACGTTGGCCTTCTTACACAAACACTTCTGCACATGCACAGCTAAGCACATGCTCAATTCCATCAAATTTGGTATGTTTAGCAAATGTATTTGCAATCCTGAAGTAATATAAATTTTCAGTTGTATTATCCAGAAGTGAGGAGTAAATTCTCCCTGGATCAAATAAGCATCTTTTGGGGTTAAAAAAACTAATAGATAGCCACAGAAGTGCCTAAAACTACTTTAAAAGTCAAGGTGGAAGAGATTAGAACTCTTTATTTCTAAGCATTAGCAAGAATTAGTTGTATTTTCATTATGCTTTGTGACCTAACTTGAAAGGACAAAGTTAAGAAAACCGTCACCCATGAATGAGGAGCAGCAAGCAACCGTTAGATCATTTACAAAACAGGGACTTACACTGTGGTGCTGGAGGCTGTAGTTGATATCCAGTTAGCTGACACCATCCCACCGGATAGAGGTCTGGGGACTCGCAATCCACCCACTGATCATATTCATCTTCCCACCCATCAAAGTGTATCCTCAAAAGACGGTGGATAATGCGAGTTACTGTGGCCACACATACCAAGCGAGGTTCCATCAGATCAACTGCCTCCAGTTTCATTCCAACATGAAACCCGTGGTTTGGGACTTCCTGGAACAACAAAGACAAACAAAGTGAACGTCAGTAAGTGAACAGATTAATTAAGATGGTTCAAGCACAGCACTGAAACAAATATTTTTATCAACTTAATGTAGGCAAATGCAAGTATCATTTATGAAGTTTCACGTACTCTAGTATTTATTTAACACTTTGGAAATATCCAAACTTAACATTCTCAAACGGTTTTGATTTCTAGAATTCTCTGTTGTCTCAGTTTTTCAGAAATGAATTGAGTGAACTGGGTCAATCCCTTGGACTATGCAGACAGATATTTAAAGATAATACCGACTACAGTTCAAATACACATGCATAGTGTTGATTACCTTATTGAAAAGCTTTACAGGTGCTGCTATTGAGTCCGTTTCCCTGAGGTAGTCAAACCATTTAAAAGGGAGTTTTGCATAACCTGTGAATTTAAACAACATTTTCATACATCAACTGCAAACTTTATGCATAAAAACTATAATAAAAAGAGCGTATTGTCACTGTGTTATGGCTAAAGAGACAACAAAAAAAGCAAAACTTGAACATCAGAAACTTCCACTCTGTGAGCTCTGGTCTAAGGGACAAGACCTGGGCACTGCTCATTTGCAACATTGAGAATGTACCTCCAGATAATATAAAGTGTCATTTCAAGGTAAGATTAAACATTCGTACTTGAAGCTTTCTGTCCACAAAGATACTTCATCTCTACATTCCCCACACAAATGACCCAGAACACAGATCATGTAATCAGGCTCATCCAGCGTCCCTCGTGGGGGGGAAAGAGCTCCACTATCAAGATGCTTGAATTGTCAGGAACAGAGTGGTAAGAACAAGCATGGATATTTTAAAACTTAAACAGGGCTAAAACAGCAATATAGAAAATGACAGGATTTTTCTTTTTTTTTTTTCAGTCTTAAAACCTATTACAACAGTAGAAAAAAAAAGTATCTCTTGAATATATTTAGTTTTTGTTCATCTACTGAACACTCATAAAACACAGGACTATTTTTTACTTTGGGCAACTTCAGCTGCTGAAACCAGCAATTCCCAAATTCCAGCTGGAGCAACAACAGGCTCAAAGATTCGTCTTAGGTTTGGACATCCTGAAAAAAAATGGCAGCATAGCAGGGATGGCATGAGGTGCTGTGGGAACAGCTGGCTCTCATCTAAGCAGGGTTACAGAGCTGCCACTGAGCCACAGCTCAGCACGGCTGGGGAGCGAACGTTCACAGCCCAAATGCCTTCCCATTCTAAGCATCTTTATCACCTTCATCTCTTGCTGAATGTTTGGAAGGAATGAGATTGTAAATGTAAATCCAATGATTTCACAGCAACTGAAAGCTACTCACACTGCTAAATGTGCCTATCAGGTGTGTGGTATCCGCATGAACAGATGTAGCTGGAGAGCTAATTATTAGTAAGGGTACTAATGTTTCAGTTTTGCATATTAATGCTTCTCTTTCTAATGCACAGTTCCTCTAGCCAGACCAGGTTATCTGTACGCAAATCAAACTTCTCTCCTGACTCCCACTAGAGACGTGTGCTCCTTTTCACTGGAGTCAGAATTCAGAAACTGCCCATTTTCAGCCCCAAATTTGGAAAGCAAAATGCACCTATTGTAAGAGCTAAGATGCTTCCATCGCTTCGATCCTATTAAATATGTTAACATGCATTGTGTTCTGTATTTCACCCCTGCCAATTCCTCTTTCAGACCGCTTTTAGATTATCGCTTATGTGATTTAAGTGCCTTTTGGTGTCTGATACAGGAACGTTACGGGAAACTGCAATAAAATGGAAAATACACATGCAGATAAAGTTGCCATTACACAAGAATCAGATGTATCAGAAGTGTGTTAACTACAAAAGTCAGACTATTATATAAATGTCTGTGAAGAGTAAAAAAAGTTTCATCACAGAAGGGTGTTCTTCCTTTTTATGCATCATCAGTTTAATGTATTTGTTGCTAAATGGATTGATATGCATTGAAACGCATGCTTTCTTTCCTCTCAACAAACACTTTACAAGAGACTCCTGCAACATGCATTTCTGAGGAGTGATTACGCCCATGAATTTCTAGGCAGTAAATCCACTAAATGAGCTGACTAAAAATATGTTAGTAAATCTGTCCAATTGCACTTTCCTCGTACTTGAAGATGAGAGATTCATTAGCGTGCAATAACAAAAATGATACGAAATTATTTTCTTCATGTTGCATTACACTGTCTTTGTAGTTATTACCTAGAAAAATAATTCAATAAATGTAAGTGGAAGCCTGCAAGAATGAGAACGGAGGAAAAAAAACCCAGCAGATAACAATGTTTTTTGACGTTGCACAGCTTGTTACAGTCCTTTTCATAAATCTCTAGACCAAGACAATAAAATGGAAAAGTGAAAGCAAAGCAGCCTCCTGCAGGGGGTAGGTGCTGGTGGACAGACAGCTCTTCCTCACAGAAGGGATCACACAGCACAGCTCTAACCACTGCTTCCTCAAAGCTTAGGTTTGTGCATGTTCTTCAAAAAATTAACTGGTGGTGTTGCAGATCACCCCAAGCCTAAGATCCCTTACAGTGCCAAGCAAGGAGACGTTCTGAACAATCCTACCCTACTTGCCATTCTCTTGATGGATGTACAATTCAGCTAGTAGCTGTCCTCCCCTTCTGACAGCAAAAGCAAATAACTTTCGTGAGAGAATCAATCAGATAATCAATCTGACTTCTTGTAAACGAAAACTTCATTATCTTTGTTTTAGATAATTTTGAAATTACGCTGTTCGTATTTGTTTCAGATTTAAGAAAGTCCTAAAAAAATGACATGAATTTTGTCAACTGAGTTAAGAAACAAAGCATACGGCACATACAATATCACTGCAAAATATTCAAAACACAACGTGGTCAGAATGCTACAAGTACCTCTGGGTGGAGTTAGTTCAATCATGTTAATTTCACAGAAACCAACAGGGAAAATAGAAGGGGAAGTGGCATGGTAACAAAACCAATCAGACCCATCTGCTGCTTCTGAGCCATCAATCCCAATCATAAGATAGCCATCTGCTAAAACCTTTGTGAAGAAAAACAGAATTTTACATTAAATACCTTCAACTGTGTGATACGGCTAGAAAGACAGTATGCCATGTATCAAAAGAGTGAATAACTTAATAATAATGGAAGTACACCTAGAAGGACATACAATTACAACAAAACAAACTCCCAGTCATACCTGCATTCAGGAAAGTGTGCGCTATTGCCACACGTACCTCTGCTAACTGCACAATTATGAGATGAACGCTTCTTTCCTCTTATCTCTAGCCCATCTTTCTTGCAAACATCAATTCTACTTCTAAAGCTTTATAGTTTGCTCTACTCTTTAGCTTGCAAAGACAGATTCTAAGTCACAACCACACGCCTCATTAGAAAGGTTCTGCAATCCTGCTAAGTTACTATTTACATTCCCATTCCCTTCCCCTTTCACAACAGATTTCACATGGATGGGATTCCCCTTCAATCAAGCTATGAAAAGAGTATATCCTTAAAATGTTTTCATAGACATCTGTGAGTAAGCAAGATGAAGTTTCTTTTTGAGCAGTTGTAAAACACTTATGATTAGCAAAAGGTGGTCACACAAGTGAATCTCACAAACATATTACATTCTAACTAAAGGCAAGGGCCAATTTCCAGAGATTAAAGTTAAAATAAAAAATATGTACATGAGTACATTCTTTTCCATAGCTACTATATAAACAATTAATAGACATATTCCCTGTGAACGAACTGCATTTACTTTGGTTTTGAGCTTTTGTCTTCAAACATAAATAAAGGTGAGTGAGAAAAGGATTCTTATCTGCCTTCCCCAAATACACATTTGTTTTCTTACCTTTCTAATAGTTGCCACACATATTGCCGAAAGGTTTAAGGGGTCTATAGCTTCTAGTTTCATTCCTTCTTTAAACCATTCTCCAGCTGTGTCAACCTCTTTAACCTGAAGAATCACACAACAGCACCAAAAGCTGAGAGCCTAATAAGCCTGGAACACAACAAAACCCCACACTACCCAAGCAGCAGACTGAAATATCTGTTCTACCACTTCTGCTCGCAACAGGGACAATTAGGTAAGTGTTCAAATTAAAAAATAAATGCTTGTGTTGGGCGTATTTCCACGACTTGCACAGTTTCAGGGCTGTTTTACACACACCAGGAACTAAAGAGCCTCAATCAGCTCTGAGAAAGCAGTGTTCCTGCCAGCAAACTCACCTTCATAAATAAATGTGGAGGTGCATCAAAATGTCCATCCTGTTTCTTTGTAATATCTACGAGGAATAACAGTACATATTATTCAGTTTTGTTGATGGAGTAGAGAGTATGTTTGTCTGACTACGTGAACTAGTACAACACAATCATCAGTGTGGGAGGCCCACAGTTTATGATTAGACTATCAAAGATCTGGACGACATAATCTAATTTCCTTAGTGACTTGAAATATCTCTGTAACACCACTTATTTATGGAAGCAAAAAGCCAGTATTTACAAGACCACTTGATTATGTCAGAAAACTGATGCAAACACACAAGAAAAACTGTATCACCTCTCAGACTGTCACTAAATCTTCCCTGCCCATCTCAAAGATGTAAATCTTGCAGTATTAAAATAACACATAGTCTTTAAACTTAAGTAAAAAAATAAAATCAGTAACTAATAGGATATTAGTCCACATTGTACTGTATTAAAGAGACAAACGTGAAGAAGCTAGGAGTTTGTGGAGCAGGACTGTGTAATTCCAGGTATCAGCATGAAAAATGATGTTTACCATGTCTGAATATTGCAGTTCAAGGTCTTCCTGCCCAGACTGCTTATCGTTGCATCTTTCTAGACAGTGACATAATACAAGTCAACTGAAAACTTCTGTTCCTTTTCCAATGCTGCAAAATACACTAATTACATGTTGAACTGAAACTCTCAAGTATTACATAATTAGTAAACCCCCTGGGCCACGTTATATAATTTAAAGATCATTACTAAGCTTGTTTTATTAATGGTACAAAGTGGCAGTACTGCTTGAACTAGACTTCTCCAAGGCAACACTGCCCACAGAGACACCTCAAACACAAGCTTACCAGATCTTTTGAATCTGTGTCCTATACTTCGAGACCAACCAATGTGGTGAATGAGCGGACTGTACATATGGCACCAGAAGTCATCGGTTTTGTCTTCGCTCTCTTCGTACACCAATCTTAAGCGTCCCCCAATGACACTTTCTACGACCGCTACCCTTGTCCGACAAAGGTGCGTTTTGTCAACCACTTCTACTCTCATGGAAGTTTTGAATGGATACTGCATACTCTCAGACACCTTAAAGTAACACGGGAAAAGAAAAACAACAACATTCTGTAAGAATCTCTGTCATCTGTCTTCTGCTATTAGACTGCAGCACCAATGCACTTTCCATGCAATTCAAGCACCTGTTAACCTGCAAAAACGACACAAATTATTCCGTATCTTTCATTGCACGTGAAGAAAAAAAAAAAATTTCAAAAACTAAGTAGAATAGATCCTACAATGCTTTAACTGTGTCATGCACAGCCCCTAATTCAATTCTCACACATGTGAAAGGTATTTTCCCTTGACTTAAAGTTGGTTCAGTTGTTATCAATGGATAAAATGTTCTTGAGAAAGCATTTTAACAAAAAAAGCCAATCCCAAGGTGTCTTTTTCCTCTGCCATTCAAAGTATAGCACTTTAAAAATAGAATTAAAATACTCTATTATAAGAGGTATGAAAACCAAACCTTTGATACAATTAAAGCTGGACACTCACAAACACGTCTTCATAATATACCAAAACGAAAAAACCATCTGCCTCATGACAATACATTCAGTTTAAAAATCCACTTCCATTACAAACTCCCCCAAAGCACTAAGATCTTGCCAACTTAACTTGGCATCCAATGGAGCCAATTTTTAAACAGAAATTAGCAACTGCAAACTGGTTCATTCTAGGTTGTTGGTTTTTTATTAGCATTGGATGCAGTGTAAGACAACAATACAATCAGACTTGTATGCTACTAAAAGCTATGTACCATCTCAAAGCATTAGTAACCTTATAGCATATTATACAGGCAGCTGCTACATTAGAGATGTGACCTAAAGACAGTAAGAAACATGGTTCAGAGCAGATGAAAACCACTCACATTCAAATGTACATGCTTTATTGCATCTAGAAATATGTTACATGAACAAATTTTCTTCAGTTTCTTGAACTACTGCATAAGAAAAATAATACCTGAACTAGAAAAATGAGTTTTGATTTTGCTTACATATCACAGGGTAGCTTATTAGATTTCTTTTCTATTGGGGTATTTTAAAATCAAAACAGACTAGTTAGTTTTTCAAGAAAATTACTTTCTGCAACAGGAAGCAGTTTTCCAAATACATACTGATTAATTGTGGACATAAATGGAGAGCAGGTACTCCAAGGGAAACTGTATTTAAGGGAAGAAACTACTGTATTATCTACACTATAGAAGGAGCCAATGTGCCATTTAAAAATACTTCAGTTCTTCACATTGTGCTGCAAATTTCTTTACAGTACATCATTGATATTGCATCAGCCTTACCTTCTGAGAAAAGTCAGGAGGAAGTGTTTTGGCACCAGTAAGTCGTTTCACTAGAAAAGCTTTCCAGTTTGTGTATTTGTGTTGGATGGCTGTTGCAAATGAAGGGGAAAATATAAGCCACTGATTTTTAATTGTGTCCATTAGAGACAATAGAGTCTGGAATATGTAAAGAAGAAATCCCAGATGACTGTTAAAAAGCCTGGATGACAATAATGACAAAAGCCTCTTTAGAGAATGAATGCTACCCAAGATTAAGTTTATGGGCATGTCAGGGCAAAGGATTTAATAACAAATTATAAATCAAATCAGTGCATGTTCATAACGCTGATTAGCTAACTGCTTCCACCTTGACCTTAAACACTAAATCTCATTAGATGGGCTACTCCAAGAAACACTTTCATTATCAGTCAAGTCCTTACTCTTCCAAATGTTAAAATGATTTATTCATTACGGTTGAAAGAGTCGCTATAGTTTAAAAAAAGTACTTTCATATCTAAACCATGAGCAAAATTAGTTTAATCAAGACTTTTATACCAATCAGCAAGGCTGCTATTTACATACTTCGAGGAGGGACTAGGGGCTTCCCACTGGTTGCACACCAACCAACTGGGTGGATGTCAGACCCACAAACGTTGCACCAGAAGTCAAGACTTGAATCATTTTCAAAGCCTTCGTATCTTAGCAGAGCATTGTATCCTGAAAGAAAGCAATCCCATTTAAAATAAGACAAAACCCAATTAAATTATAAAAGATTAATATTTCTTCAATCATAATGCCTATAACACTGAATTTTCTTGACTCAAACATTTTATTGAGCGTTATTCTTGCAGCACATTCTGCACGGTAATAATGCACAGAATGGATAACTTTGATAAATGTGCGTGCGCTATCATGTCGGTCAAATGTTAATTAAAATCAAAACTCTTGAACTATAAACCTTCTGGTGTTACACGTGGGAGGACAAAATTAATTAATTACCCACAGTATCTGCTTTTTCACCTCTTAGCTACAAGAGCTTGTATTATTAACTTTTAACCAAGAGAAGTGCTTTGTATAATGAGGCTTACTTGCTAGCCAGAGTACAATTCCCTATCTCCTTTTGGCTATTCTCCACATACTCCTAGGCAATATATATATATAAAAAAGACATTCTGAAGCTTCCCTGAAGACATTGTAAAACAGAGCTAAAGCACATAACCTATTGACGCAGCTCTGACAATCCAACCAGTATCAACATTCTGTGAACACTAACATGGATATTTTACTTTAGTAATTTCAACTCAAATATATTCACCTGCTAATTTTACAATTCCAGCTATCCAGAATACTTTGGTAGGCAAGCTGCAGTCGGTGTTTGGAACCTCGACTCGCACTCCTTCCGAGATATCCCCCCAGCACGTGCCCATAGGTGCCTATTGTTTAAGGGAGGGGGAGAAAGTTACCAGTTCACCACATGAAAAGAGTTTTTTTTTCGCTACATTAGTGTTTTACGAGCAACTTAAAAGGACAAAACAATCAATACACAGGATAAGACATACATGTACGTTTAGAAAACAGTCATCCTATGATAACCTCATTTAGTTTTGAATTGAAACTTAACTGTAGTTGTAATTCTGTACAATTATTACTGCATATTTACTGTAAAAACTATAGGATTCTAAGTTAAATCTGTCTGTAAGGGACAAGCACAAATGGCAAACACAACAGATGAGCTTTATTCTACTATGTTTCAACTAGGCGGAAGCTACTGATTTTAGTAAGAACAGTGTAATTCCTTTGCAATTCCACTTGCAATAAAACTGTGATACTTTAAAATTCATACTTGTACCACAGGCATCAAAGCCTTAACAATCTACACATCAGAAACATTCCTCAAAAAATGCCTAAAAGTTATTTCTTGAATCTATTCTGTCGATTAATTAGGGTGGAGTTTATCAACCACTAGTTCACACCCTCTCAGAGCAACAGGCTTTCATATCACCTCTAAGCAACCTTTCCATCAGGCAAGCAAAAAAAACAGAAGGCCAAGAGGCACCTTTTTAATGAATGCCAAAAGCAAACGGACAGCTGGATTCCTCACACGCTCTCCTGAAGGCTTAGACTGATGTGTTAGTACCAAAGAAATACAAGCTCAATGAACTATTACGGGTTTGGGGAAGGGGGAGATTAAAATTACATTTAGTTCGCTGTCTCAAGAAGAATGTTTTGTCAAACAGATCATCATGAAAAGACAGTCATAGATGGTATTGCAGAGGGATTGGAAATGCACAGTGCTAAAGAATGCAGAGCCTTAAAAGCCAGCCCTCTGAAGTTATACTGGTAACAAACCAGAAGATTACTCAGTCTACATTAAACCAGAGACCACCAAGAAGGGGAATAATCAGATTCAGGGTATTTTAGACCAGCTGTTGTATCACTTCTGAGGTGTTCTGAGAACAATAAACTCTGCTCAGCTCAGAAACTGTCCAAGGACCCCAGGAACAGCTGAAGGGATCCTCTGCTCCTGGCCCACAGCAGGCAGACAGTGTTCTAAGGCTGCGCCTCATTTACAAAGATCTTTGCAAACACACACGTTAACTGCTCGGTGAGAATAGCCGCCCCCCAACTCCACAGAATGTCAGCTGAGTGCCACACTTGACGAAAGCTGCATTAATCCCAATGGAAATTATGATACCAGAATTTTTTTGGAAATAAGCAACAGCCAACCAGCAGAACTAAAGTCAAACTTACATTACAAAGGGATACCTTTCACTAGCAGAAATATTTGAGGCTGGGCATGCAAAACTTAAAGCTAGTTTTAACTATTAATGTAAAAAAAAGTTATTGCAAGTATGTCAGTGTCTTATTCTTGATGCCTGGTCTCCTCTGGTTCTGCTATGTCCCATCTACACCAGTCTAGACTGCAGAGATCTTTTCTGCCATCTGACAGAGAAAAAGACAACTTGAAAGATGATGGCTTATTTTCACATACAAAATAGGCAGATACAGCTTCTTAGTCAAGTCCTATTACACATTCACTACCATCTAAATTGACATCTGTAGCTTTTTGAATTGAATTGGGAAATAAACTTTGCAAACTGCATATTTTAGTAAATCTTGTTGCCTTGTACATAGATACAGATGATACCAAACAATCAAAAATAGTAGTGTTGAATAATGTCATAATCCAGCTGCACTCCCTTAGAATGTATTTTACTGCCTGCTCATAGAACCAATTGATTCAGAGAGATATGTACATTAACACACTTCTCGCATCAAATGGTAATGGAAATAACACGAATTTGTATTTCTAGAACATGGATTGGTATAGAGGGAAATAGCAGAAAGTTAAATTTGTCCTTGTCTGTGAAAATACTGGTTCTGCTAGTTCTCCTACACCAATCCATATGGCTCACCCATTAGAAGAAGGAAGCCTTCCAAAGCAACATCACTACTGAAATGCCAGATAACATCACTGCCTTGAAGTGATGGCTTACAGTATACCCGGTATACTGCATCATCGTTTCCTATTGTGCTCATTATGAATATTCTTAAGGAAGACTGGATAAACCAGGGCTGTAACAGCTGTCTTCCCTCATGTCTTCTCTGTCTCCATCCAATTAATCAATCAATGTTTGCACAGTGCTTTGAAAAACTCGAAAAGCACTAAGTCTTATTCGTCTGCTGGCTGGAAGGGGAACCCTGAAGTCTGGATTGGCATAGTGCGAACTAGCAGAACCATAATTTACAGTTAAGAACAAATTTACCTTTCAGACTCATGATGAAGAGATCCACTTCATGTCACTCCCAAACAAGGAAGATCTGGTTCATCGTTTCCCGCTCCGGGAGAGGACCTGGGAGGGTTTATCTGTGAGCAGCAGCTGCCTTCTCTGCAAGGTAAGTTGCAATCAGGAAGGTCCTGTTTGACAGGCCTTAGCCTACAGGCTAAGTATCCCACAAGCCTAGCTGGATAAAGCTCTCACGGCTTCCAAAAAGTTTGAAAGGCACCAACATTGCCCTGATTTCAGACTCGAAACTTGAATCGGAATTTTAGCGGCAAAGTGGCGCCACCAGTTCCTGAAGCCTAAGGACACGACACTGGTAGCTTGTGTGTGAATACTATCCTCACAAAAGGTAATACCACAGAAGACAATGTGCAAAATGGTTTAAAATCAAAAGTTCAAAGCAAAGCACTGCCACCTAGGGTAAAATCCTGTGAACGCTTCCTCAGAGCAAACTATTTTAGTAACAAGAGAAACCAATAGAGGGAAAATATTTTAGCTGAAATCAAAATTGACCTAGAATGACTGTTTCATAAGTAGCACTGACAAGCGACTCAAAGCACTGTATTGCCTTTCATTTCTACGAATGGTTTAGGCAAATAAAAGCAAATATAGTTTAAAAACTGTTTAGAAGAAAATGAAATTGGAATGCAGGTTACAGTGAGCACATTGTAGGTTACTAAGCTGTAACACAACACTACGCATTAAATTCAGAGTTTTCCTTCTTGCATCAGCTGCTGCCGAGTGTCTGATTAACTCAATTCAACAAAAAAAGGCTGCAAGGTGCACAAATTCTGGCTTTGCCACAGGCTTCCTAAAGGACAACAACAAAATCTGCTTCTCCGCTTCATTTACTGAACTACAAAGCAGGCATCCTTGCATCATTGCTAGTGGATTTCTTTACTCAACACTGAAGTCTGGAATGAAGGTAACGGGGAAATAAAAAAGCCATGCTAAGGGCATCAAAAGACTTTGAAAAAAATTTTTCTTGTACAGAGAAAGAGAAGACTTCAAGATTTAAATATTTTAATTCTAAAATGTAACTGTTTTAAATTGAAGAGAAAATAACTCTCCAGACAAAACCCACTGACCTAGGAAAACTACATCAGACTTTAAATCATGAAGTATGCCAGATTATCAGAACAGTAATCGATAATCCAAGTACCACAATTTATAATTCCATTACATTTTCTGTAATATTGATCCCAATGTCCCCTACCGAATACCGATACTGCTCCAACCAGTATAACCACACATATTGCGTGTAAGAACAAGGGTAGATGTCATGATTTTCCTGTCAATTCAAAACTTCATGTTGAACAGAATAAGCACTATGTATTTAATCTCACTGACACACACAACATGTGCATGGAATCCAAGACATGGATAGTAAACAAACATGCAAATTTTTCTGAATCAAAGCAGCACAGTACACAGAAAACACAGTAATAATCTTTCCAAACAGTACAGTTGATTTTAATTATCAGTGGAGAGAGGGAGAAGGATCTAACAAAAGAGTACTAACATGCTGTCAGATTCTGACTGGTCTAAACATCTTTCTCAGAAATAATTACAGTAAAACCATATGCAAACCAAATCCCACTAATGTCCTCCTAAGAAGCAGAAATCTCCAAAGGAGACTACATGAGTTGTGTTTTACTTGTACAAGGAAAAGAAAATGGGGACAGAAAAGAAAACAACACTCAGGCTTAGCAGCATTGTTGCTGCGTAGCTTGTGAAAACTGCCAAGGTCAAATATGGCCATCAGTATTGTGTCTCTTCTCATTGCCAGGGTGCCGTTCAACTTAATGAATGAAGCAGTAAGAAAGGAAGATGTAACTCCTTCCAACGTGGAATGTTAGAGCATAATTTAGAAGTGACCCAACTATTGCAGCTGCATCCTATTTAAGGAGGCATCATGAAGCATTTGCAGTTATACCAGCACAGCCTACATTTAACGACACCTTCTGATATGGACCTATGAAATTACTTACTAAAGCCTGTACCTAACTGTGAAAGCGAAGTGACACACACTTACTTAGGCACGTGGAATCTGATACAAGTTCAGGAAGCTACACTCATGCAGGGCTCCGTTAAGGCCTCTAGGCATAAAGGGTGCTATTCAGAAAGCACCAACTGCCAAGAGCCCTCAGCTCCCATTGATTTACGGGTTGACAGGACTCAGCATGATTTTCAGAAGTGGACAGAAAAATGTCTGTCTCTCCTCCTTAGGGATAACTTCCATGAAACAAAATGTTTCTTTCGCTTGCAATTTTAAACAGATAATTTTGGGCAAAGTAAAACTTCTGTAAGAAGATGGAACACTCTGACTTCCCAAATAAAACAAACCTATGCTGAGAAAACACTTTCAACACTTTCTGTCATAAAGTTTTTACTTAAGAGACAGTACTGACAATACTTTAATCAAGATCTAGCAACTAGAATTTGACAAATGCATTAAAGACAGATGCTGCTAAATATTTTCCCTCACCCCATGGTGACATTCTGCAATGACTGAGATTTGGTGTTTGGGATTTCTTGTAACTCTAATCCAAAGCAAGGCAACCCCTTTAATTTCAGATTTATAAAAAGCTTTCTTTGGCAGCACAGCTGTCAGGAAGAATCTGCCTAAAAATCAAGCAAATATACTCCAAATATGTAACCAAAAGATCAGTTCAACATAGTGGAGCCCGGCTCAATCAAAAATGCCTTTTGCTACTTCTCCTAATATTACATGACCTGGTTGGCTTGATGCTCCATAACGTGTTTGATAGCTTTTGTGCCTTGAATGTGAGGAAAATAACTTCACAAGTATTTCAGAGTCCTCCTTTAACATTTTTCTTTGTTTATAAGGCTGTGTATAATGACAGTAACCAACAGTGTTCAGACTGGTTTTAAAGGACAGATAAAACAAATACATTTATCTGAAAAGTAGTCATGTAACAGCTTACAGTATATGCTTTGTAGTCCAAGACCATGAAACATATTTGGATATAAATGTTTTGCAAAAACAAATTCAAGAAGAAACATGCATGCTCTCTCGCACGCACAAACACAAAAGGAGAGCACAAATCAAAAAATACTTACGTGTTTAAAACAGGTAACGGGAGCTGCTGTAAAGCTATTGCTATTGATGTAGTTACCCCAGCTGAAACCTTCCACAGGCACAGCTGCAAAGAGAAAGTTATTTTATTTAGGAAGCTGCTAATGAGCCACAAACCTTGCGTCACAGAGAATTTGTTTCAGCTCTGTCTATACATCATTACCTGCTTTAGTCTTTGCCTGGTTTTGTAAAGTTGCCTGGTACTGAGCATATGCTGCTAATTTAGCGACTAACGGTTGTTTTTGTAGAACTTTAGCCTTCTTTGTTGGAGGTTTACCCTAAAACACAAAAGAGATAAGTAAATAAACCTTTTCTAAACTCCCTTCAGGAAACTTCCATAGGCCTGTGGCATATTGCTGACAGATTTAACTAAAATTAGAATAATGCAGAATGGAAGTTGACTTGTAATATTAAATAAATTTTAAAACCAGTAGCAAAGACTGTCCAAAAGATGACAAAAGTCGCTCATTCCAACCTGAACAGCATTACAGATTCACTGTTGTTTTTACCTGAAAAAGATAACTTTTAAAAGCAGGTCAAAAAGAACTTTTAATCTAATTTATACCAACACAATTTCTTGCAATGAATTTGAGATGGGACATCATGACATTTCTATCTTTTCCTGAACATTACAGGCACATCATCATGATTATCTGATTAATTTTTAAGTGAACAGACTGAAACCCTTTTTGCAAATCTATATAATTAAGAAAACCCTCAAACCCAAACCACAACAATGCTAATTAAACCTTTATGCTCTTTGAAGCCAGAAAGCATCTTGGGTATGAGATGCATGGAATTTCAAGTCACTCCATAGGCAGACTAAATCTTTCCTAATCTTTTTCTTGCAGAAGGGCCACTGCAGCAGAATTGAAATAAGGAGTCAGTTTTGCCTGTAATTTGCTCTGCTGAGTGAAGTTAATTTGTTTATTACTGATAGAGTTTTGACTTACAAAATCACATGTGAAAATTTTAATGTGTTAAAAAACTTGACTTATCTTAAAACATGGTGCAAATTTTAGAGGTACACGTTCGACAAACACAGACTACAATAAGGAAATAAAGAAAATGGTGTCTGTACCGCTACCTGAAGCCTGGCCAGAATGCTGGCCTTCTTGGAGTTTGAGGAATAGCTTCTAGAGCATGACACGCTGCAGAAGCGTTTTGTTTTAGAGTAAAAAGCGTCACGGACACCAACCATTCCACACATCTCGCATGTAGCTGATGAGAAGAGAGAAAAAGCCAAATGTTAAGAGTGTAATTAAGACCTCAAATACTCAGAACACAAACGATATAAGGAAGATCCTGTAGGTGGCACCACGGAAGTTTCTTAGCGCTTGACCCTGAAGGGAATTGCACAGAAAAATAACTTGAAATAAAAACACCACCACTAATGTCATTGAAATACCAAGAACACCTAGTTCACTGGTGAAAGAGTAGCTCCTCTTTCCTGCTCCCTGTTAATTTTACTGCTGGTAGCAGTGACTGACCCAGTTGAAATAGGTAGAGCAGATTTCTGTGTTTTCATGGTTCGCAACAAAACACCAGCTCTGAACCTGGGCATGTCAATCAATTTCCTCTAAATACCTTATACTTCCAACCTGAACTAGAACCAGGTCTCTTTTTTGACTCAAACTGGCATACCCAACGCACCCCAGCCCACCAACGTTCTCTGGCACCTCAAGAGAATGACAGCATCACCCACTGAGCTGTTCCATCATGAATAAGGACTTGTGGCCAACTTATGCCAATGAGACAATAACAAAATTCTACCCAGAGGAGCTCTACTCATCACTAATGACTTTGGCTCAATTATTTTTCCCCAATGATAAAAGCAATCTTCCCTATTTCTTTATTTTTATCCAGTAGCTTACAGCTAGCAGGCAGCAAACAGTTTGCATTGACAGACTTGATACTGTAGTTTTCCTTGTATAGGAAGGAATGTATTTGACTATATTGTATATATAGTATAAAGGGTATAGAATATATGCCCAAGCATAGAGAGAACGCTGATGTTTTCCTCAAAGCTCCAAAAATAAAACCGGAATGTGAGAACAAACACATGTGCAGATGTACACAACCCAATTTGATGGGAAGGCAGATGTTCCTGTAGCATTTCTTTCCTGACAATAGGATTCAAAGCCTATTTTATTTCAGCTTAGCAAAAGCCAAACAATTCCCCCCTCCCAAAACAAACCAATCCCAACTCTTCAGCTGTTTTAATCCATTTAAAATCAGGACCAGCACTGGGGACTGGACCCTCACAACTCAGCACAGGCTGAAAATCACAGCTATCAAACCCTCTGTACCCACGCACTGCATACTCACCCATGCCAGATTTGCCATCCGGATAAGTATAGACCTGTCCATTGTTCTTTATAATTGGGAGACTGGACTGCAAGGGAGCGACCTCCTCTTCACTTTCATCTGAACTGGAGCTGCTGCTGGTGTCCTCACTACAACTATCATAACCGTCAAACATCCCGAAAGAATCACGTCTTTTCCTTTCTGCTCGTGAAGTATGTTCTGTCTAAAAATTGAAAAGAACCAACACAACAAAACCCCCAAAGAATAGCAGAGCATTCTGAATGCAAATATTTCAAAGTCAAGCTTAAAAAGTTTCAAAGGTCAAAGTCAGCCTTCAAAAGCAGATGTACTAACAAACTGCTCTATCAGCACAAAGAGATGACCCACACATTGCCAATTAAATTAGTAGAGTAAAAACCAGCCAATTTTTGGTATGGTGATATACAGGAAGGAAAATCTATCTCATGATTCACTGAGAATACACACTAGCAGCCCATAGGTTTCTTTTCCTTGGTGTCTTCGGGGTTCATTAATCCTGATGTGCTGAATAACAGCCACACAGATCTTGTATGCAAATGAGTACATTCCAGATGGCTGCAGCCATTTCTCTGAAACTCATTCATTTGAGAAAGCTGGGCCGAGAAAAGACAGTTCAATCAAGAGGGCACTATTCCCCAGGATCAGAAATGAGAGTCTCTCTGCTCTCACCTAGGGGCTATCGATAAATCACTCTGCTTCCCTATCCCTCAGTTTCTCATAGGTGAGACAGGAATACCTCTCCACCTCACAGGGATGCTGGGGATTAATGCATTAACAATTATGAAGAGCTCAGTTACTATGGCAATGGGGTCTGTATAAATGCGAAAAGATAGGAAGGTGACTAATTTGCCACTGTCATATATGAAAACTTGTTACATAATAGTTATCCTATAACCAAAAAATCTGAGATCAAATAAAACCATACAGTTTTGAATAACACATAACAGTTAAACATTTCCAGCAAATATAAACAATGGATTAACTGATGTCTTCTTTCTGATGCACATCCAATAGATGCATTTGACACAGTGATAATTTCAACTTTATTAATAGCTTCCACGGCTCCACTGAAACAAGGCTGCTGCTACACAAGCTGCCCTCATTGAGATAAAAGAGAAATTATAGAAATTTCAAAGTATTTCCATTATCCTTAACGGTATCTAACTTCAAGAGGAAGTAACAGAAAGAGAAGACAAAGAAAAATTCTACAACAGAAGCACAAATTACAGGAATGAGGGACAGTCAAGAAAACAGAAAAAAAATTAAACCCTTTGCCTTTATTTCTTTTTTCCAAGAGCTTTTTTTTTTTTAAAGTCATTGTAAAGAGAAAAAATAATATGCGATCAGATTTTTCCTTCTTAAATTGCATTCGGATTCATAGCTTTAAGATTTCATCACAGTAATTCCCCAAATCCCTTTCCTAGAGAGTTTATGCTTTATTGTTGGATATCATCTGAGCCTTTTTCCTGCCATGCTATCCCCTTATTATACTATTCTCTATTCTTCTTCGCAATCTGACTAAATCCTATTAGGGAAGGATTTCCTTGGAGTTAAAAGGGAAAACTCATTTCCACACTGACCCAATCCTAGCATCCAATTAATACAAACAAAAACCAGTAAGCACAAAAGGTTATGCAATAAAATAAACGTATTTAAAACAGTGAAAGAAGCTCTGAAACAAAACAAAAGAAATCAGCGTGATGTTCTAATTCAAAATTAGATTAAGAACAACTGAAACTTAGAATTGAGCATAACTTGAGTTCTCCTTGAACGCAGTGACTGAAGCAGCTCGGGCAATGGCAATTGCTAGAGGAGGGACAAAGCTAGTCCTGACCTGCTCTGGGAACAAGTCTCACCTGTACGCTATCACTGATGCGATTAGCCAACACGATGCAAGATCAGTTATTTGTTTGTGTGCGCATGTGTGTGCGGGCTAAGGCAGAAGTTGAGCACAACGTTACCATGGATTCGGTGTTCCGTGAACAGTGCCAGTAATTCACGGATCAGAACATGACGATAAGTCATCCTGCCCAAGATTTCATCAACTCCTCAATGCCTCTCAATACTTAACTTTCCTGGAGCACAGAATCTGCTCAGAAACCAAACGCAATACCACACTGGCCATTCTCAACAGTGATACTGGAACACCACGGTGCCTTCTAATGTTATCCATAAGGCACTCGTGGTGTTTCAGAGCCTACAGGCAGGATCTCCTTCCTCACTCACTCATACTCCGTAAGTCAGCTGCTCTGATTTCACCAAGAGATTGGGGCCTCATCCCACACAAAGGAGGACTCGAGTCCTTTAGCAGAGGCTGCAGGACAAGGTAGTCTCAGGACACACCATGCAGTTCTGCTTTGGACTTCAGGTCTGCTTGCAAGATAACCATGTTTGCCAAATAATTTATGTAGGACATAACTACAAATTAATTTATTATCTGGATTGTAATTCAGGGGAAATCACTCAGCATAAATTCTGTGAGACTCAGAACAGATACACTTCTGCAACAGAGAAAATATGAAGTACTTTGTGCACAGAATTAGGTGGAAGCTAGGGAAGACAATATGCAAACAGCTGTGCTGAAATTTTGCTAGAGCAGATTAGACCACAGGTATTTTAATAATAAACGACCCTAGAGTTCTTTAAAACTCATGCTGAAACTGAACATTCGTAGAAACAAGTGAACACCACATAGAATCTCTGTTAACCCTTCCTGAAGAACTTACGGAGTTTGCAGAAGAACAAGACCTCTGACATCTGAAACAGAAAAGAGTTGGGGTACAACTCTGAACTCAAAAGGTCAAACCTCACATCCTTATAAAATGGGCAATATGTGCCTCAAATAGAAGCGTAACTGAGACAAAGCAGCTGCTCCAGTAACAGCAGCCGCCTGCGATTCCTGCCGAGCTCTTGAAGCGGTGAGCAGCAGTGCCTCATCAGCTGACCAGCAGTATTTCCTCTGTCACACAGAGAAGCACCTAACAGGGCAGCTGTTCTTCCCTGTGAAGGGAAGCCTCAAAAAGCAGCTTATTACCCCACAAGGAGATCCCTCTGAATTTCAAGAGGCTGCGAGTTCTTCGCTCAGAAAAGCTACTGGAGTCTAACAGCAGTGACACCCCAAGTTACCAACCACAACATCAATCCATCTCACAATAGAGGCACACAAACAAAAAAAAGTTTCCTACTCTGGATTTAGCACTAAAAATCATTCTGAGCAGGCTCAGGAGATGGCCTTTTCCTCACGTCTGAACCAGATGAGTGTTCCTCTAACAAGTGAGGGGATAGTATCCTGCCCCTCTGCAAAACACGCTGAGTGCAGGCGTCTGGCTGACTATGAAACACTGAACCTTGCAGCTGGTTGATACCAAAAGAGCAGTAGCTGAAGTAACTCTACCATTGCCAGAGCCCAGCAGTACATTAAGCACAAACAAAGCACAAACAAAAGAAAAAGACAAACTTTTAGGTATATTGGCTAAAGCTTATTTTCCTAATGAGATTATGGGTTCCTCAACAGGGAAGATTTTTAGGCAGAGCAATACCAGTCTAGGGTAAGGAGGACTGGTAAATAAGCCTATATGACTACTTGCTTGGGGGTGGGGGCAAGGGCATTTCTTACATTTCTTTATTGAAGGGGTGGGTGGAGGAAGGAACCATTAAGAACTGCTTTCTTTTTCTGCCCAACTTCCCATTTTCCTGTTCTTGCTCTCCTCCCTGCAAATACTTGGCAACAACGTTTTTTTAAGAAATACTCCTAATTACACAAAGCCAATGGTATGATAAAAGAACAAAGTTAAGGAAACCAGTTTCCCTAAAAGCAGGAAGACAACTTTAAACAAATATGAGAAGTAACTAGTTTCTCACTTTGTTAACATACACTCTTATAGACGGTTGAATTTGGTCAGCACATTACAGCATACATTGTTTGAGCATAATAACTACTCTTTCAGCACAAAAAAATTGGTCAGGAAGCATGAGCAATGCACGACCAAAACACAAAATAAAACCGTTTAATGTTAATTAGACAATAAATACTTCTGCAGGACATTGCTTTAGCGCCCTGAAGAAGGCTATGCGCAAGTATTGGCAAAAATTAGGATGAAGTGTTTGAAAGGTGAAAATTTGCTGCAAAAAATACCCCATTACTAACTAACCAAACTCCCTGCCCCCAGGTGAGTGCATCCTGTCCAAAGGACGATGATCCACAACACTCACAGAAAGGTTTCAAACCACTCAAAATGCTTGTTGTTACTCCTGAATCAATGTGGGGACTGAATTCAGAAAAGGCTGTGACTGAGAGCTCAGAGCAGAGCTGCAGATTCACAAAGGCTCACCAGCACCTACGCAGATGGGCATCGCTCTCTGTATTCAGATCCAACCCCAGAACCATGACAGAAGCACGCACAGATGGGATTTGAGGCCAAGGTCAACACAGAGGTCACCACAACCTTCCAGCCAAGGGTCTGTGGTGAGACACATTTACTGTAATCACATTTCCTTAACAGAGTGGTCATTTCCCATAGTGTGCTTCCATGGCGGTTTTACATTTGGTGCACAGCCTTTGTTTTCTAAAGTCCATTATGCTGCGAGCTTAGTTTTAGCTCTAGATGCTGTCTTCAAGGAAACGAGACAATGGAATTATTTTATTACAACTCTTCTGCATGTAAGCTCACCAAAATAACTTTGTGTAGTAATATTAGCCCGCCCCCTGCAGAACTGACGTCTTGCTGTGCCTCCAAGCACGACAGAAAAAAGGAAATTCAAACATGGTACCAATTTGAAGGAAACATACTGTCAGTTTTCATTAAAAATAAACAGAACTCCAAAGCTAAACATATTGGGACTCCTGAAAATCAGAACCAACCAAACGTACTTTTTTACATAAGCAACTCACCTCTATCTGGAAATGTGCCTTCCACTCTTATTACAAGTAAAATCTCTGCTGGAAAATTACAGAAATGTGTTTTCCTGTCTCTTCATGTGCTATGTATGACAGCATTTTGTCTGAAGCCAGTTTCAGCTGTTTGCCAATGGTTTTGTCCATAGCCTCTTCCCCAGGGGGTTTCACACAAGAGGGAAGACTCTTTCATAAAGAAATATATCAAATTAGCAGGCATTTTTGGAGGGGTGTGCGTGATGATTAATATGTGAAATATCCGAGTTTCAAGAAAACTTGCAAATCTGTTACAAATTCCACTATGCTTCTACAAAGCCCTTACAGGAGCATCTAGAAGATGCAAATATGTTGCTTTAAACACTGTGTTACTATCAAAAAAAAAAATCAATTTAAACATAACCCCCCCAAAACCCAACACCAACCCAAACTCAAAGTCTCCAACACCTGAGCTCATTCCATGCGCTCAGAGCCAGATTCATCAAAACATCACACACGCCCAGCATGTACTGACTTACCTGAGAAAGGAAGGTACGCGGCAGGAGCTTGCAGAAGTATCAAAAGCCTTGCAAATTTTAATCAAATTTGAGCAGGTAAGAGAAATGAAAGCCAGTGGGAGGGAACTCTTGCACACAGCATCATTACTGCCACAGTCATCGAGCTCTTCAGGGAACAACAATGAAGAGTTCTTACTTTCAGTCTCAGCCCTTCCACACAGGCACAAGCCTAGTGCTGTTGAAACACCTGAACTACGCTGGTGGCACAAACAGTAACTTCCATATGGGAGAGTAGGTACTGCAGAACCTGCACTCCACGCTTCCTCAAAATGATCCCAAGGCAGAAGAAACGTGTAGAGACCTACCAAGTTCAATTGCTTTTTAAAAGGAACATATTGTTTTAGTTCCAATTTAACGTTCCAGATGAGCCTCTATTGTTGCCTTTTCATTTCATTCCGTTCCTTGCAAGTCAAAATCAGGCTGCTATAAACAAATACAGCAAACAAATAAGCGCAGGTTCTCAAACCTGGAAAACAATCTGAATTTAAAATACAAAAGGCTGCCCTGCAGCTTTCGGTTTCAACTGGTTTTAGATGTGCAAAATCGCAAGGGCTGCCACCCACATTTTAAATGGTTAGTTCATACTGGATGGCTTTTTCACAAGCAGAAGCTTCTACCATAATCAGCATATGCTTTGTAGTAGTTTGTTTGGTTTTTTTTCTTTTTTTTAAAGCCCCACTGGACAGAAATCGCTATACTTCAAAGCATTTCCAGCAACAACCTGAAAGCGAAACTCGTTTCGCAGCTACACTGCTCCTCACGTGAGGAACAAAGTCACAATAGAAGCGGTTATAAAATTTATAGAAAAGGGGGAACCGGCTGCAAAGAACCCTGAACTCCTGAGGTGCTGAAGTTAAAGAACACAGCGCTTAAAACGAGGACAACTGGAGAAGGGCAGCTTGAAGAGGAAGTTGCTGAAAAAAGCAGCACTTCTGCGGCTCCCTAAGCGCTCAGCCCGGGATCATCTGGAACTTTTCACCCCCGCTCCCGGCAGGAAAAAGGAGGGGAGGAAGAGGAGCCCCCGCAGCACAACAAAGGGGCCCCGCCGCCTCCACGTGCCCGCGGGGGACACGCTCGGGGGACCCCAGAACTCCGGGTGGGGGTAAAACAACCTGGGGGTGCTGGGGCTGCCTCCTCCCCCCCACCCCCAACGACCTGAGCGTGCTGAGAGCGCTCCCCTCCCACCCCAAGAACAACCTGGGGGTGTCGGGGCTGCTCCCTCCCACCCCAAGAACAACCTGGGGGTGTCGGGGCTGCTCCCTCCCACCCCAAGAACAACCTGGGGGTGTCGGGGCTGCTCCCTCCCGCCCCAAGAACAACCTGGGGGTGTCGGGGCTGCTCCCTCCCGCCCCAAGAACAACCTGGGGGTGTCGGGGCTGCTCCTCTCCCACCCCAAGAACAACCTGGGGGTGTCGGGGCTGCTCCTCTCCCACCCCAAGAACAACCTGGGGGTGTCGGGGCTGCTCCTCTCCCACCCCAAGAACAACCTGGGGGTGTCGGGGCTGCTCCTCTCCCACCCCAAGAACAACCTGGGGGTGTTGGGGCTGCTCCCTCCCGCCCCAAGAACAACCTGAGGGTGTCGGGGCTGCTCCTCTCCCACCCCAAGAACAACCTGGGGGTGTTGGGGCTGCTCCCTCCCGCCCCAAGAACAACCTGGGGGTGTCGGGGCTGCTCCCTCCCGCCCCAAGAACAACCTGGGGGTGTCGGGGCGGCTCCTCTCCCACACAGGCTCTGGGGGTGGTCCCCCAAAACAACAACCTAGTGGTAGTGGGGCTGCTCCCGTCTCACAAGGGTTCAGGGAGCTGCTCACCCGCCCCAAACAACAGTCAGGGGTGCTGGGGCTGCTGCCCCCCCCGCAACAGAATGTGGGGGGTTCTGGGGCTACTCTCCTTTCTCCCTCCACCAAAACGATGTAGGGCCTCTGGGGGTGCTAGGCTGCTTCTCCCCCTCCCAGAACAACTTGGGGTTCGTGGGGCCGCTCCCCTCCCACACAGGCTCTAGGGGAGCCCCACAAACAATACCCCGGGCTGCTCCCCTCCCACGCAGGCCCGGGGGGGGGGGGGGCGGCGTCCCACAGAAAAGGGGATCGCTTTGCCCCCCTCCTCCGTTCCCCGAGGCTCTGGGGGTCCCAGCCCTGCTCCGCTCGCCCCCCCCCCAGTGCCGCCCCCTCCCGGGCTGTGCGACTCACCAGGTCCTTTGTGTTTTCCATCAGGCCCTCATGGGCAGGTCCCGCCCGCTGCCGCTGCCCCCTCCCCTCGGCTCGGCCCCCTCGGCTCGGCCCCCTCCGCCTCCCCCTGCGCGAGGGGCCGGGCCCGGCGGGGCAGGAGGCGGCCTGGGAAGTTGAGGCGCTTCCTCAGCCGCAGCCGGAGTCCAACTCCGTGCGCCGGGACATCAACAACATTAGCATACGGGCCCTGCGCCTGCGCCGCGCCCGCCCACCGCCGCGCTCATTGGGCCGCGGGGTCTTTTGGGCCCCGTCGCTCGTCGTACTGCTCCCCTCCGGGAGAAACCATTCGGGAAGCGGGATGGGAGCTGAGAAACGGGAGAGAGCCTAGGGGTATAAAGGCAACACCACCGCATCTCGTTGTGCTTTCACGTGGGAGGGCGACGGGCGGAAAGCGGGAGTCGGGGCGCCGATGAGGAGCGATCGTTGCCTATACAGGGTGTGCGACCCCTCTGGGGGCGCAGTGGAGCGGTCCCCGTCACGTGCGGCGCGGGGTGGCGGGGGGAGAAGGAAAGCGAAGAAAGGAGGTCACGTGACGGCGTCTCGACGTGAGGGGTCACGTGGGTCGGGCGCACGAGCCTATGGGCGGACGGGGAGGTGGTATATGGATGTCACGTGACCGGGGCGCCTTCCCTTTCCGGTTCCGGTGGCGGCGACGTGAGGAGCGATGAGGCCGGCGGGGATGGCTCGATCGGGCCCCGCGGCGGCCAAGAAGAAGAAAATAGCGAAAAGAACAACCAACGAACCAAAGAAAGCGAAGAAAACAGTGAAGCGGCCGCTTGCGCGGGCGGTGAAGCAGGCGGCGGTGGAGGCGGCGGTGAAGCAGGCGGCGGTGGAGGCGGCGCGCCGCGCCCGGCACCTGAAGGCGTTGTCCGAAACCACCGGTGCCGAGCGGGACCTGGAGGAGCTGGTGTTCGGCGACAGCGTCAACGTGGAGGAGGACGAGCTCCTGCAGCGCCTGGCCGGGCCCCGGCGGGTAGGGATGGGAGGGAGCCAGGGACTGTCCTCTCCCTGCACCCTCCCAGCAAAGGACAGTCCTTTCTCTGCTAACACCGCCTGTTCGGTTGTTTACAGTCTAATGCTGCAGAGCAGAAGCGCCTGCGGGGAGAATCCAGCGACTCAGAAGTAGAAAATGAAGCTAAAGGCGGAATCTCGTCCAAAAAGCCGGTCTGGGTGGATGAAGATGATGAAGCGGAGGAGGAGTGAGTTCAAATTAGCACGTAGGAATTGCATCTTGTGCTTGAAAGTGACTGTACGTGGCAATGTTTTGATTGACACTCACTTTCTGTGTGCTTTTTTCTCCTTAGTGTTGATATGACCCATAGGTACAGGAAAGACTATATGAAAAGTGATGCTGAGAAGACACTTACTAAGAAAAAGCTAAAAAAAAGACTTGAAGAACAGTGAGTTTCGTTAATGCTTTTGTGGCTAAGTTTCATAAGATGTGGTAAGATATTAGCATGACATTCAGAGTCATTCTCTACTCAGTGCTCTGATTTGGCCTGTTTAAAGCGAGTGCTTCATATGGTATTTACAACATTTTTAAATCCAAAATGATACTAAAAGTAGTTAATTGTGCATGAGCATTGTTTATGCTGATTTGTTTAACACTATCATAGAGATACACAAAGTAATGTGTCCTCTGGGGAGTTATATGACGAGATTTTTATATAGATGTTGTATTTTAAGTAGAGTATTGGAAGAAGGTAGCTTAGAATGGTAAATAAGAACGAGCTGAAATGTTGATGTAGTCAGAGAGCAAAGAGAATTTCAGATGTGCCTGGTTTGCCCTGGCATTACCATATATTGATCTGTTGGGTCTCTTCCAACCTGGTTGTTCTATGATTCTATGAAAGAACAGTGTTTTACTGTTTGGCATCAATTTTGCATTCGATAAGTCAGCAAAACATAGGAAGCTGAGTGAAATGTTAAAAAAGGCATAGTGTTCTATGTACAAGTAATCCTGCGGAATTGTAGCTGTGTGTCTTGTAAGTGCTTAACACCTGGAAGAAAATAATTTTCTCAAAAAACCTTATTTTTTTCCTCTTCACCCCTCGCCCTTCTTTTACAAGGTTTCAGCGAGCAATGGGAGGAGTTCCTGCCTGGGCTGACTTAGAAAATAAAAAGAAATCTAAAAGGACTTCAAGTGATAGTAAGTAAATTTGTGACTATTCTGATAAGTGTTTCTGTCTTTCAGTCTTCAGCTTCTTAGAAAATACTTAGTGTTGAGGTCTTCTCAGTTTTGGTAGAGTGATGATATGCTGGATAAGTCAGCTTTATTCCTTCTTTTTGTGTGCTTTGGCTTGATTTGTTTCTGGAAGGAATCTGTAGGTTTTGATGTAGGAGCGTGTGTGGAATTACCCTTGTCAGTGTGTTTTGTTTTAATCAGGTGAGAGCGATGAAGAGGATGATCTACTGTGCAGGACTGGCAATTTCGTAACAAACTCAGAGTCCCTGCCAAAAGGCATTTTGAAGGTAAAGGCAAACCTTAACTTTCCACCTTGGTTTGACCCCTGTGCGCGCTTTTGCTTCTTCGTTGTTATTTGGGCAGTAAAATTAGTGATCCTATGAATTTCTTGTTTGTTCGTGTAACTGGAAACTAGAGACTAAACAGTTGGATGGATTGGATAGTCGACATCATGAAAACATGAAATAATAAATCGAGATGTATTGTTTGATGTAAGAATTATTTTAGCTACTCCAAAGTAGCATCTTGCAGTAGGATTTTAATTTCTGCATAAGAAGGATGGAATTCTCCCACGACTCTGAGGCTACTGAAATGGTCTTTGAGAATAGGCAGCCTTGAATGAGTTTCTTACGCTGTCTCATCTAAGATAAGTCAGAGTGCAACTGCTTTTATGTAGGCTGGGAGTTTCGAAGTTGGTAGAAAGGCTAACTAGTTTACCTTCTGGCTGCACTGAAGCAACTTAACTGCCTGTGTGTTCTGTTTACATCCTGCTGTCTAAAAGTTCATCCTAGGGTTTGAGATCTTGCTTAGTAAAGAGTGATGTAATTGGCTGCTCATCAGCAAAAATATCGATTGTTGTGGTTTTTTTTTTTTTTTTTTTAATCTACTTGATCTGTGTTCTAGATGGGGATCTGCTTGCCTGCTAATCAGGAACGGTTTGCTAATGGAAAACTGGTAACTGTGCAATTTCATCCGTCTGCTCAAGTTGTCATGACTGCTGGACACGATCGATCGGTCTCGCTCTTTCAGGTGAAGGATTTTAATCTAAAATGTCCACTAATATGCAGTGGCCATATATTTTTTTGATGAGTAGACCTGAAATAGCCTGGGGTGGAAGGCTTTATTTTCTCTTCCAGTGCACACAGGTGTTGTCTGTGGTTATAAGGGAAATTATTTATTTAAAGGCATCTTGTTGGAAGGAGTTCCCATCTGTGACTTCGTACCTACCACTTGTAGATCATAGGCAGACTAAGCGTTTCAGAGTTTTCAGTGGAAGAGTTGTTTTCAAAAATGCTTTGTTTTAAGGTTTATAGTGAGCTTTTTTAAGTTGCTCGTAAAGCCTGTAGCATGAGGAGAGGTCCCCTTTCAGTTAAAACTGCTGAGAAATCGTTTTAGCGGTGGAGACACTATGTTGCAGCAGGGAGCTGCTCATCCCAGGACACTCCTGCCCTCCTCGTCTGAAATCTGAAGAGTAAAACTCTGTTTAGGAATTTCCAGCATAGCTGCAAGAAATAGTAAAAGGCATAAGACGAATCTGACACTCCTGCATGGCTGCAGGAAAGAACAAAGCAAAATGAATGTTCCCGTTTAGAAGAGCACAGGAGAAGTGATTAAACAAACTATTTGCAAGACAGTGGAAGTTAAGAGGTATGAGATGTATTCAGGAAGCCTGGAAGTGCCTAAAAAATAGTGTGAGCAGCCAAGAGCAAGGTTGTTGGGAAGATGGGAAGAGATTACTGCTCCAAAGAGGTGTACCTGTTACCATGCAAGTCTCTTGTACTGGCTAGCTTATAGGAATTTTCTATATAGAAGCATTTGGTGTGTTCATTGATGTGATAATTTGGGTTTTTTAAGGTTGATGGTGTAAGGAATCCAAAAATACAGAGCATCTATTTGGAGAACTTTCCAATCTATAAGGCTTGTTTCAGTGTCGATGGAGAGCAAGTTATAGCTACTGGGACTCACCATAGAATGTTCTTTGTGTACGACATGATGGGTGGAAGCATTACTCCTATAGAGAAAGTAAGAGGTATGTTTTATAGTGCTTTAAAGTGCCTGGGAATAGTTGAAGCTGTCCCAAATAGAGATGTCATATGAATTTACTTTAAAAAGAAGGGCAGTGAATTATTTGAGGTAGCATTTTTAACTTCAGAATATTTACTCAAGTGCCTTTACCTTTAGTTTATCTGGATATTAGTTAATTGTAATAGGTAAAAGGTTCAGTTGTAGCTTTACTGTGACAATGTATTAGAGAAATAAAAAGCTTAAGTGGAGTTGGGTCTTAGTCATTGATATGTCTGAGTGTTGAGGAAAGTAATAAATTATCCTGGTTTGAAATTCTGAATCTCTTTTTGAAGGTATTGAGGAAAGATTTCTTAAAAACTTTGAAGTCTCTCCAGATGGATCGTTTATGCTTCTGATTGGAACCTCAGGTTACCTTTACTTGTTGTCAATGAAGGTAGGTTTCTCTTTGTTGTTTATGTAGCTTCATTTCTTGGTACCTTTTTTGTTTTGAATCTACTTGTTTATATTTAATCTGAAAAGCAATTTAGCTTTCAGTTGAAATGAAGTTATGACGCACACTGTGACAGCTGTCAAAAATGAGTTGCTGCATCAATTAACTGTAGTTTTAGAAAATTATTTTGGGATACCTGAGGATTTTTTCTGCCTATGCAGTTCTCTTTGGGACTGGTGGAGCTAAGGGCAGAGTTTCATGGGGGTTTAAGCTGTCACTGGAAAAAGTCTGTGATTGGTGTTGTGTTTCGACTGATTGCACAAACCCTTTGCTGGCAAGGGGAACGGCTTCCGCATGGAAACAGGCATCTGAGGGTGGAAGAAATATAGGACTGCTTTTTTGGGAACAGTGCAAGTGTGTGCTGGTGTACCGTGTTCATGAATCATCCCATCTGCTGTGATTCATAATGCATGTAGAATCCTTTTAGTGGAATTTGAAAATGCCATGTGATGGCAGCTGGATTTGCTTTGAAGGATTATTTGGAAAAATAGTTTTTGAAAAGAAAGTTCAGTTCCCTGTTACAAGGAAGACCCTTCAGTGAGAGAGCAAACGAGTGTTTGTTGAACTCATGAGCATTGGCTCGTGCTCTGGTCTGTAGGTACTGAAAATGTTGATGCTGTTCTAATGTCAGTGTAGCTAACTGAAGATTTTTGTGGGACGGGAGTATGGAAACATCTTTACTACAGACTTTGGGGAGAATCTTTGTCACCATTGTTGTTCTTCATCCTATAGACAAAGGAGCTGGTTAGCACTATGAAGGTAAATGGGAGGTGCACTGCATCTGCTTTCAGTCCAGACAGCAGTAAAATATATAGCTATTCAAGTAAGTATTCCCTCTAACAGCACTGATCTTAATTCCATTGCAATTGCCAAAGTTTTTATGAGTCACTTATAATTTTACAATGATAATTAAGAATTTGTGCCAGTATCTGTTCTAAAAATACAATCAAGAAATTGATTGTTAAAGAATGGAGTTAACTATTTTAGTGTGGCTTTAATTGTTTTTTAAAAAATACCCTATATTTGATGGTCATAAATGAGCTAATAGTTGTTAAAATAGCTAATAGTTGTTGTCTTGTATACAAAGTAGAAAGACAACACGTTCTCTGTATATGGTTTCTATGATCTACTTTATTCTGCCACCAGAGGAAGGTGAAGTTTTCATTTGGGATGTCAGAAGCAGGAAGTGTCTACACAGATTTGAAGATGAAGGTTGTTTGGAAGGAAAATGCATTGCTGTTTCAAAAAATAACCAGTATGTGGCATGCGGGTAAGTGACAGCTTCTTCCTATCATACTTTGAAGCTCTTTGGAAAAAATTGTTTGTGGCTGAGAGTGTAGGAACATGGAATAAGTCGTCTGGATTTATGGTTAGAGGTGAACAGATAAATACTGCCTGCTTTATGCTAATAATTGAACTTGTTGCATGTATGTCTAAAATAATTAATGCACTTAATGCCAGTATTGATCCTAATGTAATATTGTTGCCATAGATGGGTTTAGCAGTTGATTTTGAAGTCATACTGACTGAAACCGCAGATTCTGTAGTACAAATGTAGATTCAGGTTCTTTCCCCTTTTGTTGGTCTCTTCTGTATATTCTTGATTTGGTTCCTGCAAGGTAGCCTGCTAGCATTTGAAAAGATGCTCAGCTCAAAGCCACAAGCATGGAAGTGTTTCTCCAAGTAAACTTCCTGAGATACAAGGGTATCAGCTCTTTTAAGCAAGACTAGCAAATACTGCAGTACAGGATGCATTTTCTTAGTCCTCTGTAGGAGGGTTTTTTTTAAGTGGACTTAGATAGGTGTAGAAAAAAAAAAAAAAGACAAAGCTTGAAACTATTTCAGAATCTTGTGATATGAAGCTCTCATTGCTTTGAATTCATTCTGTGTAAGACATGGGCTTATCAAGACGCTCCATGGTTAAATGTCTCTCTTTACACACACCCTTCCCCCAGACCCCTCCGCTAAATGCTGTTCTAATCTCAAAGCAAAAGCAAGCTCCAAACAGATATGATTCCAAACTCCAGCAAATAATTGGAAATAACGTTTTTACTAGAGTGGTGGCTGTAGATTACAAGGTGATATGTAGTGTAGGTGTTACTTCTTGGTATCATCTTTGTCCATTTCTTTTTTCCAGTTCAGCTTCTGGAGTTGTTAATTTATATACGACTGATATTTGTCTCAAAGCAAACAATCCTAAACCAGTTAAAGCCATAATGAACCTGGTTACATCTGCTACGTGTGTGACCTTCAATCCAACCACTGAAATTTTGGCAGTGGCTTCCTGTGAAATGGATGAAGCTGTGAAATTGGTATGTTCAGCTGCTTCACTGCAAGCTTTCTTTGTGTCTTGTCCAGAAATGTTCCTGGTGACAGAATAAAACTGATACTGAGTAGATACATATACTATGAATTTGCTATGCCAAACAGATCAGGGTAAGTATGAGATACAGTACATCTATAAAGAGAAGTTTTTTGTTGAGGGGATTTGTTCTGAAAATAACATCTTTTGGTTTAGTTTACCCTTTTTTCTTTTTTTAAGGTGCCCTTTTTGCAGTGCTGTAAGCATAACTTGGCAAGAAATGTGAATTTTCAGACTCTGTTAACTGTAACAGTCTTATTTGGTGTTTTTCCAAAGTCATTCAAATCTTGATAACCTTGTCAGAACTGTGGCCAGTGGTGGAACTACTGAATTAATCTGAGGGATTTATGCTGCTTAGGTGTAATTAGCTTAAAAATAAATGAGTTGCCACAACTGGCTTCATAATGTGTTCCCTGCACCTTTTTTCTGGCAGAACTCTTGATACAGAGTGGTGCAGGATAGGAATAGACCTGAAATTTGAACATAACTTTGACCTTTTATTTTAAATTTGTGCTTTAATTTGAATTTTAGTGGCTTTCTCTTAATTATTGACTAACGATCTGTTTCTCAATAGGTACACATTCCTTCGTACACCGTATTCTCAAACTTCCCAGTCTTCAGAAGAAAACAGATTTATCTTGCTCAGTCTATGGACTTTTCTCCCAGAAGTGGGTATTTCTCTATAGCAAATAACAAAGGCAAAGCTTTGTTATTTAGGTACGTATTAAGTTAGGCTCATTAATCCCAGTTAATGTGTTTATACTCTGTAAGGTGGGGCAGATGACTGGTAAATGGTAGGGTTGATGTCGTAATCTGAGTTTCAGTTGATGACTTAATTGAGTGTGGAGCTGGCTCTGTTCTGGGAGAATGAGCCTTGTTGAGCATCTGGTTATACAAAATGGACGCCTTGTCCTTCTCTGAAACAACTGGGATGTAAAAAGCCAGGTACTGGATGCTCTCTTTATTAAAAAATTAGTTCCTAGGATTAAAAGATCTGGCTTCAGTGTTAAGAACAGTGTCTGGCATGTGTTTGTTCTAGTTGTCAAGGCAGGGTGGATGTGTCCTTGGAAGAAGGTTGACTACACCCTGGCCCAGGTTGCTCGAGGAGGCTGTGGAGCCTCCGTCCTTGAAGATACTTACAAACTGGGCACGATCCAGGGCTGCTGTCTCTGGGAGGCCCTGCTTTGGATGAGAGGTGGGACAGGTGACCTCCAGATCCCTTCCAGCTGCAGCCAGTCTCTGATCCTGTGGTCAGGCTGAGGGAGGCTTGAAGGCGTGCAGCATGTGCTGGGTAGTGCACGTGGCAGGTCTTTTATGTCCTCATGCTATATGTCCTCCACAGAACTGGATGTATTCTCTTGCTGGCTTACAATTGGTTTCTAAAATCCTACTTTTAATGTGCAGCTCTCACTTGGTGCTTGGTGTCTGGCAAGCTTAAACTTACCTTTAGCCTTTTTGAGAGTGGAGAAGTGTAGGGTTTTGTTCTGCTGATGTGATCAAGGTAAGGAGCAGTAATAGCTCAGCAGCAATATTTGTTTTAAACTAAGTAACTGTGATACTTGAAAAACTTTGTATTTATAATGTGGGATTTCAGTCATTTATGAAGTCTGACAGGGAGAAGTTACAAAAAGGCTCCCAAGCAAGTTTGTAAAAATGTGAATAAGTTTTGTGATTTGTCCTTTATTTGAACCTGAACTGCATATTATAATGGCACTTGAGGTAAATCTAGCATGTCGGTGTCTACTGAATACTTGTTAGTTCTTTATGTTAGTTCTTTATGGTGTTCAGTCAACAGGTTACTGAGAAATTCTACATCTCAACTGTTTTTTTCCTCCAGGCTTAAACATTATTCAGATTTTTAAAAGAAGATACAAGAGAAAAAGGACCAGTAACTGAGGTAACAGTAACACTAGAACTCATGTCAGCATTGTCTTGAGGAACCTTATTTTCATTTTGCCACCTCCACCTCTTCATAGATGGCACAAGAAGTTCTGAATGCTGTGTGATGTGAAGCTGTTCTGTTTAGGACACTCGTGGAGTAGGCTCCTCGTGATAGGCGAGAGCCAGGCTTGTGTTGTCAGCCTCAGCTTTGTTAATAGTAGTTTTACAGGGAGCTGGTAGTTCAACTAAACTCTGCTCAGTTCTGTTGACAAGAGTTTTAAAAATCTGAATATTTTTAAATCAAAGTCATAGGTAGTGTTGTTAAAAACAGCTGTAGGCTGGCAGATACTTGGCTTCATCCTGCTATGAAGTCATGTAAGTGAGCCCACACGAGTCTGCACAATTTCAAATTTAGATTACATAAATCGCTAAGTTTGAAGTGCAGATAGGAATTTGTTGTACATGTTAACCGTTCTGGTAGACCCTCAAACTGTTAATGATTGGAAGCAAAAACTTGTTTAGACTTGGATGCAGCTGCATCCTCTGCATGTTAAGGTTGCATAAACTTCTGTGATGGCTAAATATTTGGAAGATACTAACAAAACTCTCTGTACTGCTCTCTCCCCAGGTCTTGCATCCTGCAGACAGGAGTACGCTGACAAAATCAAACAAGTTTTTATATTTTATATGGAAGTTTAAAAATACTAATATAATGTATTTGTGAGTGTCATTTCTTAATAAATATACCTAATTCCAGGCAAGTTGTTTTAACTTTTTCCAATGTTTTATGTAAGCAAACGACTGAGTAGATTTCCATGTTTGGCATTCAAGTGAATTCCTTCAGGAAATACATATATATCTGTAGGTTTTATGAGCATGTGAAGTATTCCAGTGCTGCAACAGAGAACATCGTTTTTTTTGTGAACTGTAAGCTCTGCTCTGTGTGTTTAGCTTTTCCGTCAGCCAGGTTCATTTGAGGAGGGGTTGGAAACAAGGCTGTTCTGTCTAGGGGAGCAAAGTAACCTGAGACCCTCTTGAAGGAGGTGTTGCAGTTCAGCCCTGCTGGAGCTTGAAGGTAGCCTGAACCAATAAGTGTGTAACAACACTCTTGACCGTACTTACTGCCTCCTGTGTGTCACACACCCAACTGTACCTGATGTGGCTTCAATTCTGAGAAAGGAAGACCCCGTTCTTACCTTTCTGTGCAAGCAAAGCAGCCAGACTGTGAATACATACTTGATTTTTAAATCAGTTGTGAAATTCAAACACCATGGCCACTTCATATGAGGGGGATTTTTTGGGCAGCACCATCAAGAGGCAAGGTGCTCCTCTCCCCAGCGCTGAAGTCATTTTAGGCCTTCAGTGCAAGTGGCATGACAATAAAGAGACTCTGAGCATGAGAGAAAAGCTAATTCTTGTGCCCTGTCAAACTTTTTAATAGGCGAGCTTATTGTTAAATACTTGTCGTTTTGTTTTTAAAAATACTATGGTTTTATGATGTAATGGCTTTGCAAGTGAATCATTGTAAGAGGAGAACTGATTTCACAGCTTTGGTGAAAGCAAGGTATACTCTGGAGGTGCTAAATTGCCTACAGTGCTTTACTGTATTGCTGTGCTAAACCTAAACTAAGGACCCTGCTAAGGGTTACGTGCTATCATAAGTGCACTTGATTAAGATGCTTGTTATAGGATTCTTCTGTTACAAACAAATTAGCTAATATCTGGCTGGCACTGATTTAAATTTCAGAGATCTGGATGCTGAAGCTGGTTTATGACTTCACTAGAGGGCAGCACTCAATCATATTTGGAAACGGCTGCTTTTATGTTACTGAACAGTTTGTCCTGTGATGTTGCTTATTGGGGAGGTTTTTGGTGTCATTATTGACAAATTCACCCTTTTTTAATCATCTCTGTGTTTCGCTATTAGGGAGGTTTAAGCAGGGTGACTTCATCCACAAAACTATTAAATAATTTTTAAATCAAAGATTTCTAAAAAGGTAGGGTTTTAAATATATTGAGTTGTTTACCAAATCTCACTGAAGTAGCTGTCAGGTGTTTTAACACCATTTAATCTGCCTGTCCTGAGATTATGTCCCTCTTTGTGCAGTGAGAGGTTTTCTACTTTACCTGTTAAAAAAAAAATCCCAAATCCAGTGATTCTAAGGCATACAGCAAGTCCTCAGCAGATCTGGAACTGGAGCTTAAGAATGAGTGGGTTCCTGGGCTTGTTTGGTTAGCGTAAACACAGCCGTTTCTGATGATTTTCCTTGCCCACCATGCTGGCTTCTGGTTATAAGAGATCCAGATGGGATGGAGCAGGAAAGTGCATGGAAAAGGTGTTCTAAGACATCCCAATGTGCTGTGTCACTGCAATTGCAAATAGTGGCAGGAAGGAAGGAGCAATTAAATATTTCTGTTTACAGATTCTGTGATGTCAGCTGCAAACAGTACGCTCTATCGCGTTATGGAGAGTGCTGCAATACAGGAACATTTAGGCTTTGTCCTAAATATCCTAATTCCTGCTGTAGCATTTCTGCCTTGTGGAAGATACAACTTACTGCCGCATCCCCTGTGAGATAAGGAAGACTTTTGCCATGAGAAAAGGAAACCTCAAGGTGCTCAGTGGATTTTCAGCAATGATGCTTGGGTCTGCTAACAGCTCTTAAAGGCTGGATGATGGGAAGTTGAAACCAGTACTGGTTTGTCCAGGATTATTTGTTTGCAGTGGGATGAATACGTACACATTTCATGGTATTCTCTGAAAAACTCAACTCTCTTGGTTTGCCACATGTTAAGAGTACTTGGGCTTCTGACCTATTTAAAACCTCTTTGTGTTTAATTCTTTTTTTTCCTAGCATGGTTAAGTTGAAGTTCTTTTAATGAATTATTTCTATGCTTTTCCTCTCCTTCCATTCTCCTTGGCAAAATAAATTTTATTGATGTAGTCCATTAAATATTTATCACTGCAGCCTTTCCCCTTCAGGCTGTGATCTTGTCCGATTTTGCAAGCTAAAGAGAATGAGTCTGGTTATTGCTTAGAAAGGAAATCTCCAAGAAAAAGAAACCCAACTAGATCTTAGAGTCACTCTAGTTATTTAGAAGATTGAGTTTGCTGTGAAGTCTGTCTCGAACCTTCTGCTTGACCCTGCTTCTCTTTGAGAGCTGTCTTTGCGGTGCAGGTGGTTTAGCGAATTCTTAAAGGAACAAATGATTTTTTTTCCTCCTGTCTCTTTCAATATCCAGGATTGCTGCCCTCAAAATTATTTGGGAAGTTAGGACTCTTTAGACTCTTCCACGTGGAACTATGTCCCAAATGCTGGCTGCTCAGACAGTAGATGAGTTTCTCCTCTCTGGATACAGCGCTGAACCCGCTCTGCCGCTCACCCTTGCGCAGAGTTCTGCTGTATTTATGCTGCGTTTCTTTTCGGGTAACCAGCAGCAGCCAGGTGCTGGGCACTTAATGAAATGCTCTTGTTGTTTAGGTTTCTTCTGTTGAAATGATGGAACAATTTGTTTTCTGACTGCTCAGAAGTTTTCAGCCTGCGTTTGTGTCAGAGTGAGAAGGCAATAGAACCTGGCTGTTTTGGGATGCGTCCATTGAGGCAGTTTGCACCTGTGTGTTTTCTTCCAATGATTAAAACTATGCAAGTTACACATCTTATTAAATGACTGGGAGACCGCTAAAGGTGCAGGAATTCATGGAAGCTGCTCAGACGCTTTGAAATGGCTGCAATATGATTTGGTTTTCATAATAGTTACAGTAAAATGTGCCCGAGATCTCTGTCTTCAGTGTTCTGTTTTGCACATAAAGATTGCCTGCCATATGAGGCTTCCATTTTGTGTGTGCAATATTGAATGCTTTATTATGCTTAAACAGATGGGAGGAAGGGTTGAAGCGGAGGGGAGTTTGGTTTGGAGACGTGATGCAGGAGCCTTTACTTATAATTGCTCTCCGTTGCTATTCTGCCTCGTCAGGAGATCAGGGCTCTGTAGTTATCATGGGTTTAGTATCTACTCAGTTGTGTTTTCAGCCAGTTTCTGCTGAGTCAAGACTGACTTAAGAAATTAAACCTAAGAAATTAAACCTAGCAAGATGTTTTTGACAAACTGACATGGACAAGAGCCAGGGAGGAGTTGAACTTTGCCTACAGGAGAGCTGGGGAGGGGCTCTGCATCAGGGAGGGCAGGGATGGGACTAGGGGGAACAATTTTCAGCTGAAAGAGGGGAGATCGAGATGAGACCTTAGGGAGGAATGTTTTGCTGTGAGGGTGGGGAGGCCCTGGCCCAGGTTGCCCAGAGCAGGGGTGGCTGCCCCATCCCTGGAGGGGTTCAAGGCCAGGCTGGATGGGGCTGGGAGCCCCTGATCCATGGGAGGTGTCCCTGCCCGTGGAAGCAGGGTTAGAACTCAATGATCTTTAAGGTTCCTTCCAACCTTTCTTTGCATTGATTCCTTGTGTGTGAATTCTGCAGGGTGTTGAATTTGTACTGCTAAGAGTGATTCTGAACAAAATAACTGTTCTACTGTGAGGCGATTGTTAGCGCTCTGCCTGCGCTGCAGACTGCTTCAGTTCAATAGCAGTAAGTGAGAGGGAAGATCACTACACTGCGAGGTGAAGCAATTGTAGCTTGGAAATGAATGCAAAGGTCTTTGATAATAGGGAATTCAAGGTTACATTTAATTGAGGACACCCAAGAAGTTGCTGGGTAAATATAATAGGAAAATGACATGGGATTCATGAATAAGAGACAAATTTGTGTAAGTTAATTTTGTATGTAACAGCCATTATTGCTTATAAAAATATGTCTACATTAACACAAACTAGTCTTTCATCTGCATAAATTTATCTAGCAGAGTCAAGCCCCCAGGCTGCTTCTGGTAACTACAGAGGAATTCATGGGCTGTCAGCTCTCAAACCAATTTGTGCTGGAGGATTTCAGCCGTGTATTATGCCACATACTGAGATGAAGCTATAGAATAAAGTGATGTGTACCAATTAAGATTAATTACTGTAAAAGACTGAGTATTATGGATAGATACTTGGCCAAAATTGAGCAAATCTCCAGTTAAAGGGTTTTTTTTTTTCCCTGAAAAAAACCCCCAAACATTGCTTGACTGAACAATGTTGATTTTCTATTCCAAAATTTGCCTTGACCCGTTATAACTGGATGTAATGACTCACTCTAGCATAATTGTGGAGCAGAATAGAGGTTGTCCTGGGATCCCTCAAGTGTGCAGGTTTCAGTGATGGACAAAGCCGAGATTGAATGCTCTTTGCAGTGGAGTGGAAAACTCTTGTTTTGTGATTCTCATGCCTGGTTTTAGTGACATGCGACCCCAGCTCCGATAGTGAATGGTTTCCTGTAAAGGTACTGAGTAATTCAGTAATACACAGGTCATAATGGGAGCAATCAGAAGTTTCAGATTTCACAAAGTTAAGCTTCCTTAACAGCCCCGCGTGACTCTGTGTGGATCTAAGCTGCTGGAGATTTGGAAGCCTTTCTGAATTCCAGGTCTATAAACAACAACCTTCCCCACTGCAGGGTGGGAATTATTTTCTCTTGGCTGCTGAAGAAATGCTGCAGCTTCACACTCCTACCCTCTGAGCGTAGTGAAGCTGAATCCGTGTTTCTAATGTTCCTCAAGGTGTTTGCAAAGAAGGCACAATGAGCACAGAGCTGCAACAGCGCAGGTTCCTGCTGATAGAAAATAGCCTTGTCCTTATTCTAATGGTGATTTGTAATTGCTGCAGGTACAGAGTCCTCTTAATGGTCTTGAAGTGAAGGCTCTGTGGAACTCGGATCAGCATCCTGAAGCTCAGCAGAGTGAAGTTATGGAGAAATGTTAACGTGTTTGTTCTTTGTAATCATCTGTGCCTGCAGCCCCTCTAGGGTGAACATCCAGAAGGGCTTCACTGAGGTGAGGAATCATGCATAGGAAGAGATATTAAGCTCATCTCATGGGTGGGGGAAAGAGGTACAGAGGTGAAATTAATTACGTGCTGAGTCAGAACTGGGAATTTCAGCTCAGTTTCTTGATTTCCTGTCAGTTTTTTTAATTTAAACACTAGATTAACTTGTCTCGTTGAGCAATTCGCCTTGTTCTGCCCTTGCATGTGTGCCTGCTATTTCCTTTATTACAGACTTGCAGTTCTTGAATGATACTTAAGGAGTTTCATTCATTCTCCAATTCTCCTCAGGTACTTAGAAGTGGCTCTGCTCATGAATACGGTATTTGGATTTTTGCGAAGAATACAAGTTCAGTGGGAACTGACATTTGTATCAATGTAAAGTTTCGAACTAATCTGTCAGCTTTGGCAGGTTGCTGCAAAGACACTAATCTCACAGAAGTTTGGATTGCTGCAGAAAATTCCATCTTGTACAAAAATCCAGAGGTTCCTGTGTCTCTTTTGGATGTAGATGAAGATGCAATCCGGGAGGGCGCTTTGGGAAAAATAGATGTAATAAAATTGGCTATGGGCAGAGCCACAAAGAAACAACTGCCTTTATCTTTAAACGTACCTAACTCTCTGGCTCTCAGCACGTCTGATAATGCCAGAACTGCTTTTCCTCTGTGAATTTTGTCCAAGGTCCTAGACACTTTGTGACCATCTGTCTTCACTCTATATGAGAGACGTTAAATAAAGCTTTTAAGAGAGATGGAATAAACATCTCCCCAAATCACTGAGGAGTAAATTTTTACACAAAGCCTGATGGAGACTTTTATATTATCTATCTGGTTTCTTCTCAATAAAGTGATTCCCAGTGATGTGAGGTTTACGTCTGATAATTAGGGGCTGTGACAAACTCAGTGGTAGAAAAATTACTCAGTAGTTAGCAAGAAGTCTAGAAGAAACAGTCTGGGAGTTTGAATCTGTGATGGTTTCTGCAGGCTCCATCGCTGCACAAGGCTCAAATGACAAGTGAGCAGATCGTTCAGTACATGCAGTCAGCATTGTATCCTTTGCTGAAATAATTAATGCTGCTTTGCTTATCTGAACTCAAGATGCCTTAGTAAACAAGCGTCTCATTACAGGACACAGGATCCTGCAGTGGTGGGATCTGTGCGCTCTGTCCGGAAAGGAGCTGAGGGAAACGTCTGGAAACTGCATTTTTGAGCTATACCTTTAAAATTAATACAGCCACAGTAACTTACTGATTTGTTTGAATATATCCTCCAGTGAATCACATGTTCACCTCAGAGCAATTAAAGCAGTGGAACAGAACTTCACTTGAGTGCGTTTAATGCTTTAGTCCTGCCTTTGCCATATGCTGATTTCTCCCAGAGGGAGAAAATCCGACTGCCATGTAAGGTTTCCCAAATAGAATAATAAACGATTGGGTGTTTGAGCTCTGAAAGGATATGAATCTCTGAAACTGGCTTAGCTGCTTTGGTATTTTAGTTGCATAGGGTAACTCCAACATTTTCAGGCATGTTTGCAGCTCAGAAACTGTGAGCGCTTCTGCAAAACATCACCAAGAACAAATAAAGGTGAAGCACAAGCGATAAATTAATGAACAGGTCAGGCCTCTGGTATCCCACTTTCCCTGCTCTGGGGGATTTTACTAACTTTTAATGACACTAATTACCAAGTTCCTGCTGCGGGGCGCTGCAAGAAGAGGGAGCCCGGGGGCAGCCCAGTGGAACGCTCCTTGCACCGCTCAGCAAGCACCGCAGCCTTCACTCTTGCCATCAAAGAGCTTCTGTTATCCTAGTTGGATGCAAAGGGATGTTACTTGACTCCTTTTCCATGCAAGGAGGCCCCGGAATCGCTGGTAAAGGACTGTTGAGGCAAGGAGAAGGTTGATGCTCTGGCAGTGGATGCTTTGCACCTCAAGGCAGGAAGGAGTTCAATATAGGGAAGGTGCTCAAGGGGAGGAGAAAGCTCATTTTGCTTCTACTGCTTACAGGCTGCAAGATTTCCTGGCACGGGGTGTCTCTGGTAATCAGTATTTTAGGAGTCTGGCTAATGGGTAACAGAAAGCTGGTATTGTAGGTCTGGTGGCGCTCTGGGCACAGGTCCAACTCACGACTTCAGTAAGAGCAGCAAGGCCTACGGCTGCTCTCGTCTGGTGTTTTAGGGAATCCCTAAGTCCCCTAGTTGCTTTTTCTTCTGAGCTTTTCTGCCTCTTCCCCAGTTCCTCCGCTGGGAACCTCTCCTTTGCTTTCACACTGATTTGGAGAAGACCCTAGGAAAAAGATTACAACGAGTCTCTGGCTCAGCCAGTGCTCCTAATCTGAAAATATGAGGCAGATAATTGCTGTTAACACTCATAACAGTTTAAGTCTGTGCAAAGTTAGCCAGTATTTCTAATGGGGCTCCTTCGCAGTTAGATTACGTTCCTGATGAATATAGTGCTGCTTCATTAATTTTCTCCCCTCATAGTTTTCCTGCGTTTTGATAGCAAATGATCCTTCGCTCCCCAGGCTGCAGCCAGGGAGTGTTTGTGTGAGCGCGGGGCAGTAGCACAGACACAGTTTGCTGTGGAAGTGGCCATCCTGCCCTCGGGGATCGGGGCAGTGAGAAGGGTCGGGCAAGAAAACTTGCAAAAATTAAGCAAATCGAGTAAATTTGCATGGTAAAGATTTTATATTGCATATTGTGGTGGTAAAAGTGAAGAGATTGATATACTCCAGCTACTAACATCACTTCATTAACTTTATTAGGCAAAGTCACTTAAGATTTTCGTAAGCACCAAGCGCTGGTCTCTGCACAGGGTGGTTTCACAGCAGTTTTATGTGTCGCAAAGCACTGGAGCAGACACACTCTTACGTGGTAGCAGAAGCAAGATCACGCTAAAGAACTCATGTGGGGGTGTTTATTTTCTGTCAAAAACAATTCCCAAATACATAGGAGTTTTAAAAGTGTTTCAGGGAGCTCTGCGTTTCATTACTTGTTCGCATTAATGCCTTATTCGGAAGGTTTTACCCAGCACCATCTCAGCTGGATGCCGGGTGTTCCTCGTTGCTTTAAGGGTGGGTCTGAGGTTGCAGAAACCCTGATGCTGAGATGCTGAACTCCTGTGCTCTGGCTGGTGACACCATCCTGGGTAGTTCTGGAGGGCCTGGGCTCATTCCTTTCTCTCCTGCTCTCGCTGACCGACTTGAACACTGAAGATCTACTTGATATCCCTCATCTGCCTCCAAGCCTTGCAAACGAAGCAGAGAATCAGCAAGCGCTTTCAAAAAAAGAAGGAAATAAGCCTTCAAAATCGTGAAGGTGCATCTCGCTCCCACAGAATTCAGCAGGAGCAGGTGTGTATTTTTCTATTTTAGACTGGTTTTTAATTACAGCACTAGATTTTTGTCTCTGTACCAGGCAAGACCTGTCTCTTACTCGTCCTGAGGGCTGTGACCACCCTGGAGATGGCCACACAGCGGGGTTGGTGCTGGGCAAGGACAGGTGGAAGGCGTTAGCGCTGGCAGGTGGAGGCGGGGGTGTGAGGGGTGTGTGAGGGGCAGCAGAGGGACACGAACCTCTCTGGGAGCAGGCTGAGCCCTCAGCCAGGAGCCCCTCGTGTGGCCGCTCCATTCTGCGAGCATGGGAGCAGAAGGAATGATCCCCCCACGCGCTGTGACCAGAGGTGACCAAAGGAAAGCAGGTAAGAGTTTCTCAACGCTCTAATGCCTTTTGGAGTCTTTGTTCTAGGCCTCAAAGCGTTGCCTGTTGAGATGCTGGTAGGCTGCTCGGAGCTGAAGCTGCAGGTGGTGGCTCTGGCTGGTTGCTCCTCTTGCAGGTTTGGTTGTGTTCTTGTGATAACTGAGTGCTGGGGGGGGCTTCCCCAAAAGCCCTAGGGATAGGTCAGTTAATCTAACTGCGGGGAGCTCTCTGGAGTACAATATTATCATCCTTGTAGGGGCTGTTCAGGGCTGGATCCGGGCGGGATCCCTTTTCTGAGAGATCCGTTTGCAGGTGTAGAACAGAGAAGCTGTAGGGGTGCAGGCTGAAAGGAGTCACTGTGGGACCGGAGGCTGCTTTACCTGCTTCTTGGTCCTTTTCCCTAGTTCCCTGTTCCCCTCTGGGGTCTTGTTCACCAGGGCATTGGGAATTGCTGGTTTGTGCAGGAGGGAGCAGCCGCTCAGCTCCTTTATTGCCTTTATCGCCTGGTCTTGGGGTCAGGCTTCCCTCGTCTGGCGGCTCTAACGAGGGCTGCTGGCTCTGCTGTTCCTGCTTCTGATAACTGCTGGGAAAAAAACCTCATTTGCAGGGTTAAATCCTTTTCATTGTGAGAAATTATACTTTTTTTTTTTTTTTACCCCTACGTTTTTGCTTCCCAACCTCACTTCTCTCTTTTTAATATAAGTGGCCCAAGTGGGATAAAGGCAAAGAAGAGCTGGCTGCACCCTAGGTAAAATTTATACCTTTTGAAAAGCTCTTACAGCTCAGGATGTTAATTGTAACCCGGGACTGGAGCTTGAAGATGTAAATCTTTAATAACCACATATGCTGCTGCTGGAAAGGGGAATAAGACTGAGGAGTCTCTTTTTCTAAATGTGCCCCTGCAGTAGCTCTTTGCAGCAGCTTTAGTGGCAGCACAAACCTTGGAAATTCTTCTAAATCCTAAAAGTGGTCCCAGAGATTCCCCACGTTCTTCGGGACGCGGTTTAGCAGGCGTGATGGGGTTGGGCCGGCAGGTGGACTGGATGACCTCGGACGTCTTCTCCAGCCTCAATGATTCCGTGATTCTGTGTTTCTAGTACGGGAGGAGAATTTAATGTTTTGCTGGTGACAGAGAGGGGGAAGCAGGGATGGTGCCCTGTGAGGAATGGGGGGAGGCCTCGGTGCGGCCGCTCAGGGAATCTGGGAGATGGAGGGTGTTCCAGGGGCTGCTGCCTCGGATGCGTTTCTTCCTTTTCTCTTTTGTTCTGCCTTCTGTTTTACCCAGGGTTGATCTCGTTTTTATGCACATAGACATAAATCCATTTTCAGCTTCTTCCAGTAAGGCCCGAATTCTTTTCCCTTGTATGTTTTTCCTCTGTATTAAGATGGAATCTGCAAATCCGACCATAGACCAGGGTCCCTTTGCTGCGGGCAGCAGGCAAGCACAAAGCGAAAACAAGCCGTCTGCCCCAAAAAGCTTTGCAAGGTTAGATTTTTGTGCAAGTAAATCCAATTACTTCTGCTTTGTTTTACATTGTGAGGCGGGGGAGTTGATCTATTCTGGTGTTTAGCCGTAAGACTCAAAAGTCGTTTGAAGAGTATGGAGAAGGGTTAAAAAAAGGTAACAATCTTCTAAAAATTTGAAATGAGCCGGTTTCCTGACCCAGCAGATTAATTCAGAGAGAATCAAGTGATACGTGGCAGAGGTAAGACATCTGATGAACAGCTCTGGTACAGGAGGGCAGATGATGTCAGCTTCATTTGAAAGTAATTGTTTTTGCACGTGGCTGGCATATAAACGACAATAACCTGACACCGCAACGTGCTCCTCGGTACAAATGGGCGGTGAAAGCAGATGTTTCACTTTAGTATTCAACCAGCAGCGCTGCAATGGCATCTAATTAATTTCTATATAGATACATCTATTTGCAAGGAAACCACCGCAAAGCCGCGATGCTTCCACAAGTGCCGGTCTGCGGCATCTCCTGACTCGCAGAATGAGAGTTTGATGCTGGACGAGGCAGGCTGAGAAAGGGCAAGAGGGCCAAAACTGGCCCGGGAGATAAGGCATCGACTCCAGAATTCAGTTCTCTAAGACAGTTTCTAGTTGGCAGACAGAAAATAATTCCCACCTGATGGCTGCTCATTCCAGCTTGCAAAATAAGCTGTCGGTCTCATTTTGTTCTTTATTAGACAGGTATACTCATCATCCAAAAAATGCTCACCAGATTTAGCACTAATTAGCTGCCTTGCTGGCAGCCTTTGCCCAGAGACAAGATGTGAGAGGAACACAGATGTTAAAATATCCATTTATCCTCCAAGTTCACGCTTCTCCTGTCTGTCTTGTACTTTCACTTGTTTTTTGTTGTCATTTACGTCTCTGCCCTGTGAAGGTTAAGGCGTGTGGCCCGTTGTCTTGCAGTAAAGTGATTTTTGCACACGTTCAGTATTTTTGGGAACAACCGGTGCCCAGTGAGCCTAAACGCTACCGGGCTGGCTGCTTGCAGGTGAGGTGTTTCTGATGGCACGAAGCCCCTGGTATGGGTGACTTCTCCAAGGTCTGCTGAAGAGGCTGTTACGCAGGAGAAGTCTGTGACAAGGGGGAGATTCGATGTGTTCCTCCACAAGCATGTTTGTAATTCTGCTGCTTTGTATGAATAGCTTCCATTGAAGGAACCTGATGTCAGCAAATACCTGGGAGTGTTGGAATCCATCCTTGCGATTCAACGACAGACCCATACACAAGCAAACCTCTAGTTCTCCTTGATCCTTACATATCCATAAGCATCACAGACTGGGTTTTTTTGGTTTTGTTTTTTTTTTTCAAGCCTCACTTTCCCTATGTTGTTCCAAGTGGTCCACGTAGATAAGGATTCCCCAGATGAGTCTGTAGGCTTCAGGAGGTGGATCAAGCCCGTGTTGCTGAACAGGATTCAGGTGTTGACTTTGTGTCTGTGTGACGTTCTATTGGCTTGATAAATTTTTGAAAGCAAGTTCATTCTGTAAAAGTTAGAACTCTGCTGACTATTTGCCTTCCTGAATGAAAGTCTTGAGAGCTCAGACCTCTCTGTCTCTCTTTACGTTTCCTCTGACTGCTAAATGATTTTTATTGTATTTCATTTTAGGCCATAACCTTATCGCAGACTGAAATGAATTCATCACTTGCTTTCCTTCTGCAGAGAGAGGCTGATGAGGTCTCAATTTTCCAAACAGGCTTCATTTACAGTTGCAGAAACCTCTGAAAATTGAGGCTGCTTTCCTTCCTTCCCCCATCTGCGGTTACAGAGAGTGAGTGGGATGCAGTGGTGTGAGGAACACAACCAGAGCTTTTCTATAGGAAGCCCCCATTTCCAGAGCTGGGGAGCCATCCTTTGTCTTGCAGTGGACAAATGCAGAGAAAAGTGATGCCTTTTCATTCCCTTTGCTCCAATAACCTCCCGGTGGTGTCGTCCCAGGCCGTAACCTTGCATTGCTTGGGTCGGGGTTCAACAGCTACTTCTGACCTCCATGGGGCTGCAGCTAATAATGCAGAATGTGGAAAAGCACATTTCCGATTACCACAGGGCATATATCCTACTTTTTGTAGCTCTTTTATAAAGATTAAAGACTAAGAACTCACTCAATTAGTTTTAATTAGTCATTTCTTGGCATAACGTGGACTTACTGTTTTCCATAGTGGGTTTTGTGGCTGTGATTGTGTATCCTCGTGTTTCTCTGCTGCTGTTTGGAAAGAGTCATATTTTCACAGCAGCATAACACGTTTTCCCTTTATTGTAATTGTTTTGGAATAAGAAGTAATCATCCAGGACTGACCAACTCTCTCTACCAAGCGTTCTGTTCTCAATTCTAGTAAATTGCTTTGAGACTTGAACAAAGCTCTGCTCAATCATGCAAGATATCCGTTCCGAGGAACACCAGCAAAGTAAACTACTTTAGCCCCTTGCAATCATCTTTTTTTACGCTTTAAAGAGAAAAATGTAGGAGCATGATTCTAAACATCCAGAACTAATGAATCTTCATCAATTTTATAAATAAATTAGTTTGATTAACATGTTCCTCACCTAAATCCCCAGACCTGGCAAGCATTTAACTTCCCACCTGGAGTACTGCATCTAGTTCTGGAATCCTCAGCGTTAGATAGATATGGAACTGTTGGAATGGGTCCAGAGGAGGCTGCAAAGATGAGCTGAGGGCTGGAGCACCTCTGCTGTGAGGAGAGGCTGAGAGACTTGGGTCGCGTTTGGCAGTGGGGAGCAGGACACGGGCACCGGGATATGTTTGTATCCACATCTTTGTGAAGACTTATATGATAAATTTAAAAAAAAATGGACGTTTGAATAACAGAGTGAATATCTGTACACTGGGATTCAGCTTGAGGGATTCAGTAACCAAAGCCCTCTTGGTCTTGGCTGAGTTGGGAAGAGTGATGGGGCTTGTGGCCATGGAACTGTTGTTGACTGACTGGCTCCACAGCTTCCCTGCGACGCAGACTTGCAGGAGGATGGGAAGAGGTGAGTGCAGGCTGGTGCCTGGAGGGCGCTGGGTTTGGTGTGCACTGCAGAGTAACCTGCCTGGGCATTTATCACCGCTGTGTCCGCAGATGTGATCTGTGTCCCCTGTGCTCCAGGCTAAACCTCACAGGGAAATGCTGTCTAGATAGTATCTTCTCTGCTGGCTTTTCTTGCTGCTAGTGCTAAGTAGATATTTGTATGGATGGGAAAAGATCCCCTGTGCTCTTTCCTCTTTCTTATGTGCTAGCACGTTACCTGCAAGATTTGAATCGAAAATATTTCAACTTCCTCTCTTTTTTTTTTTTCATTTGTTTCTTCCCCCTTCCAGTCATTTGTTCCTTTTAGTTGCTGTTTCATGTCACAGTTGGTTAAGTCTGAAATCAAGTGCGCGGGCGCCGGTACCGTATCAGACTCTTGCAGCCACTGGCGCACGTGCTATCCTATAATCTTAGGAAAAGAAAAGAAAGTAATCAAAATTTTTATGGGAATAAGAAAAGTGACACCGGAGGTAGTTATTGTTCACAGAAATGCTACCTTTTCCAGAAGAATTATGAGAAGGTTTCTTATCCTTTGTCATTTCCATTTGTATGGGACAGGGGTAGTGACTGCTTGAGAGAAACCATCCACCTCCCGAGTAAATAATGTTTTATAAGCTTCTATAGACCTCTGGTTTTTCTTTTAAAGATTATAAAATAGTAAATACGACAGGAACAAAAAGTTTGGGCTTTGAAATCACTGGTGTGTAACAAGCTAATAATGATGGAGCCTTCGCAAAGGGCAACGCACTTGGGGAAACACTGGCATTTTCAGGGCCAGTGTAAATTCAGGCTAGTAAAACAACTAAATAATGTCATTAATTTTATCACTACAAGTGTCTCCAAACACTGGGCAGAGCGCCGTTGTGTATTTAGTCTACTTTATTCTCTGTGCGGCTTCTGTTTGGAAACAGCAGCATCTTTCTTTAATAGAAACTACTTCTTTGTGGTTGGTTCTTTCAGTCTTTACCAAAGCAGAACTCTCGCTGGAAACCTCCACACCGGCCTCTTAGGTTTGAATTACGTAGATAAAATCACGTCTGGTTTTCATAGTGTTATAGGCAAACCCTTTAAAGATAGGTAAAAAAGCATTTAGGAAAATCTATTTGAGGGTTCCTCCTAAGCGCTTCATCTACCAGTCTCTTAAATTTAAGAGACTGGTAGATGAAGCGCTTAGGGATACGATTTCATCTGCCTCCCCGGACCTTCCCAATGCTTTTTCTGCCTTCTGCATATACAGCATCCAACACGAACGCCACACGTTGCCTCAACAGCAATAAGCAAATAAAGAAATATAAATTTCACACGCCCCGGTGCCGCGTGATCTCGAACTTTAGAAAAACCCTTGCTTCCCACTGCAAATCAGGATGTTATTCGACGTAAAACCAGAAAAATGCCCAAACTGCTTTTCCGTCCCATTGTGTGGGTTTGAGTTTTATATTGCTTTATGCTGTTTGTTTTGCCACTCCCCCTCCCTATTCTACATTTTTAGAGAAATTTTGAGAAGAGTCCTTTTTTTTTATTTTTTTTTTGGAACAAATAATAATCCTTTTATGGCTGCTGGGAGTATTCGAGATAACATTGTGCTGCCAGCAGTAATTTCATAATGAGAAACCTGTCCAGACTCCTTTGCATGTTGATAACAATTTAATAGCAAGTAATACTTGAGGCATCGTCAGAGATGATGTAAGCAACACAGCACCACTAACCAGGAGTCTTTCCAGCAGTGTAATCAAGAGGGTCAGGCTCTAAATTGAGCCTGATAATAGTGGCAGTTAATTCTTTTCCTTCGATTTCTTTTCCATTTCACTTTTCCTTCTCATTTCTGCTGGCATTTATGATCGCACTGTGCTCTTTCTCATTTTCTCCTCTCTCTCACACTCTCTGCTCTAACAGTTTTGTATTCTGAATTTTTTACCCTTGTAGGAAGCATGGGATGTTTGACTTTCACCACATTGATGGATTGGTCATCTCCCTAAGAACACATATGCTTTAGCTGTGCTAATTTGCATTTTGAGAAAGGCATTCACTCTTTATAAATAAGGTTATATGTGAGAGGGGAGCAGTTTTAATTACTGTTGGGCTATGCAAGTGAATCTGGTAGCAGCCCAGTCCTTGGAAACTTAACGTGGTCACGCCCAGGTTGTTCGAATTGCAACTCCCTAGCCTAATTCATAGAATCATAGAATCGCTAGGTTGGAAGAGACCCACCGGATCGTCGAGTCCAACCATTCCCACCAATCCCTAACCCATGCCCCTAAGTACCTCATCCACCCTCACCTTAAACACCTCCAGGGACGGTGACTCAACCACCTCCCTGGGCAGACTGTTCCAATGCCTAACGACCCTTTCCATGAAGAATTTTTTCCTTATCTCAAGCCTGAATCTCCCCTGGTGGAGCTTGAGGCCATTCCCTCTCGTCCTGTCTCCTGTCACTTGGGAGAAGAGCCCAGCTCCCTCCTCTCCACAACCTCCCTTCAGGTATTTGTAGAGAGCAATGAGGTCTCCCCTCAGCCTCCTCTTCTCCAGGCTAAACACCCCCAGCTCTCTCAGTCGCTCCTCGTAAGGCTTGTTCTCCAGCCCCTTCACCAGCTTCGTTGCTCTTCTCTGGACTCGCTTCAGCATGGATCCTTTGCAGATTAAAAGAATGAATTTGAACTTGTAGGAAGATGTGGAAGTCCAAAAGGTGATGAAAAAGAATGTTATCGGGGGCATTATGGATGCTGTGGTCAGAAAACACTCTTCTAAGTAAGAAGACTGTCACTCTTGATGATTTACAGTAACAAGCATCTGGCTTTTAAGCATTGCAGTTTTTCCTTTACGTCCATGTGTCAGAGACCTGCAGAAGCAGACTGGTTGCACACATAAAAAGCCAGTTAAAATAAATACTTCGTTTGATGGGATACGTTACTCGCTTCAGCAGTACACAGCACTGACAGAACGCATGAAGTTCATAGGAAAAATCTTTAGTTTCTAATTTCCTCTTCAAACCAAACTAATAGTAAGTAATTTGGTGCTTCCCTCTCCTTCCACCCTGAAGATTTTAAGTAATATCAAAGCACATAAGCTGCAGAGAACAGTTAACTTGATCTGGTGTAGCTGCTGGGTTGTGTAGCCTGAGTGCCTCTATCTGAGCCAACCCCAGCTGAACTGTCCTCCTCCATCTATGTGATGACACTGGGACCGTTCTCTTTGCCCAACCAATAAATCTGGCTTCAAGGACACCGTTGAAGGCACCTACAGGACAACTTAATTGTGTCTCCTCTGAAATATCTTCTCCATTTTTATGCGAGAGCATTCAATATATTTACTGGAATTAAACGTGCGTGTGCAGCTGGTCCTTCCCAACAGCAGTTGCTGAAAAACAATCTGGTGACTGACCACGCAAGGTGTTTGTGGACAGTCTGTGCTCTGCAAGCTGCTGAAGCTCTGTGCAGAGCTGCTGCTCTGGCTCCTGTAAGAGGGGAATAATAGTTCCTAGGAAACCCCACGTGTAAAATGTACCCCATCAACCTCTTTCTAATCTGTCCTTGAGGTCACACTCGGAATGGGAGATCTAAATGAAAAGGCTAATTTCTTCTGTTTCTGGACCTCTTGCAATTAAAACAAAAAAATGTTTATACGTCTGTATTCAGGATTTCATTTACTGTTCCTGCTGCTTGCATTAATTTTGGAACACATCCCATGTCAATGTACTGGACGTCACTAATCCTATTTTAGTGTTTGACTTCTTTTGCTAGAAGTTTTATTGTTGCATTTTGAATGTCCTTGAGAAAGGCAACTCATGATTTGTGTCGATCCCCAGAGGAAAAACTTTGGTGTTATCTTGTTTAAACAAGGCTCACTGCTTGAGTCGTGAACATCATCCTCACTTATAGTGGGTAAATCCTCCAGACTCTGTCGCCGGGGCTGGGGAATCGCCAGTCTACACCTCTGTTGAATTGCTAAAAGGCTGAGATATAATTGCAAGCCCTGTGTTCCTTGGGTATAAAGTGGGAGAGAGTCTGGAGGGTGGTGGTTGCTCCGATTCCAGCTGCCCCCAGCCTCCAGAGCTTGGTTTTACATTTTAATTATGACTTTCTGCTTGGAGCCCTTGGTTTTCTTGGACTGAGGGCACCTTTGTGAGCAGGGCTTTGATGGAAGAGCCTGGCTTTATTTGCTTTGCAGCTCGTGTGTTTATTTTCCTTTAGGAAGGGAGTGACTGGGCAGCAGAGAGGAGGATTGTCTCTGCTTTCCGAGTTGTGCAGGAGGGGAGAGGGAGCAGCCTGATCCCCAGGGAGGGAGAGGGGCTCTGTGGGGGTGCCTGGGAGGGGTAGGGCGCTGCTAGTCCTCTCAGGGACTGAAAGAGGTATTTTTCTGAAGACCTGGAGCAGTTCACATGTCCTTTGGATATTTTGGTGCACAGGGCTGCAGGGTTTGGCTGAGCTGCTCATTACGATGCCGCAACATTTGACAGCCAAAGCCCAAAATTCTCCCTTACAACTCAAGGAATAGCAAAAAAAACCAAACCCCAAAATCCATCCTTTTCCAAGACGGACTTCTTTTGGAGCAGTAAACACCAAGGAAAACAGATTTCTGTGGCCACAAGATGGCAATCAGAGAGCAAGTTTCCAGCAGACACTCTTCTCTGCAGGGAGCATCCCATAAATTAACACTGCTCCTTGAACTGGAAAGATGCCTGTAAAATACAAATAGTCTGGCAGGTAGAGAAAGGTGCTGTGCAATGTGTATGTGAAATGCAAATATGCTTGTTTAAATGATATTTCTTTGCTAAACCCCATAATGCGTGGTGCGGTGTGTAAACACGCCGATTCTCATTCAAGCTCTTGCTGGGGTCACTTTCCAGTTTATCTTTGTTGCCTGAGGACTGAGGCAAGTGGAAGGCAGCAGTATTATACGTGTGATGATTCCAGCATACTGTAGTTACTATAAAGCTGTTTAATAAAGGCCTTTTTATTTCAGCTCTTCTACCAGAAGCTGCACAAATTGCCTGCTTGCTTTCATACCCCGGTCCTCAGGGGGAAAAAAAAAAATCTCTGTAAAAATCGGTTTGAAGTGTTCGCTGTTAAACTATTTTCACAGGTCAGAGGCATGATGTGAGATATTTCTACAGAGAAAATAACAAGTTCTACAGTACGTCACTGCTATAGGCTCCATTTTCACATCCTGCAAAATAGCTCCTCTCCTCTCTCCCGGTTTCTCTTGCTGTGTGAATGGATATGGAGGTGCTATCAAAGTTGACTGCAGTGCTGTGTGCTGATTTTGATGAAGCTATTGCAGAAACAACAGTCAGTGCTAGGCTCTTCTGTGGGGATTTGACTAGAGAGCCCACACAATGTGATCGCTGCATTAAAACGCTTCTCTCTCCATCTGAGTCTGCTTCTTTTAATCTGCAAAGGTCAGGCTTTGCTTTGTGAGGCTGCAGAAATGAATTGGAGTGAAGGATGCGTTACAGGGGACAATCCCCTTTGAAGCTGCTTCTGAGCAAGCACCTTTCTGGTGAGCTTGGCTGGAAGTCCTCCTTGCAGCCATCGGACTTGATGCCTCTACAGAGTCTCCTGGCTGCCTGTGCTTGTGCCCGTCTGTTTGGATGATGCCAGCCCTCTAGAGATGGGGTTGGGTCTTTCGTAAGCACCTGCTCACGTAGCTCCATTCCACTTGCAGTAGAAGACATTCGTGTCCCCCGATACAGGGATTTAGGGAGTGTCTGATGGTCAGTGGTCCCTCTGTCATACTTCCATTGGCTTTGAGCATGTGCTGTGGTGGAATGCCACACGGAGGCTTTCTAACTCCTCTCCTTTAACTGCTTCCACGGCGTTGGTATTTCTGAGGTGATAAATTTGTGCAAGCTTAAGCTCATGCCAGACTGAAATTGGAAAGAATGACATTTTCTGACTATACATGGAGCCTGTGTGATATTGGTAAGCGAAATATATGCATATTTTAATCAATAACTGGAATGAAAATCTATGCATGTGCTTGCTGGCTTTGTATTCCCCACGTGGGTCTTTTCCTTCAGCTGATTTCAGCCTCTTCCCTCTGCAGCCAGAAACTTGCAGTGCTGCCTTCTGCTTTCTGTTCCTAAGCCCATCAGTTGGATGTTCTGGTCCAGGCGTGTGGTGGAGCAGAGGTGGCAAGGATGTCATAAAGGGAGAGGGAGGAACCTAGAACTCGAGGAGAAGGGGGCGAGATGTCAAAGAAGCAGCTAGGGGGACGATGGGCAAAAGTTGAGTCTAGAAATGAATTGGTAATGTACATTAAAGATCAGTAGTCTAAATAAGTGTCAGTTCTAAATATTCATTTCTTTTTTTCCTGCACTAAAACTCTGAAATCTGGAAAGCTAAATAGGGGCAGTAATAGTGCAAATATCTCCATCCTATTTTATAGATGTCTTAACTTTAACCAGTCTTGTAGAACAAGGGTCAACATGTAGCAGACCAGAAGGTCTTGGCAGAAATACATTTCTCTTAGTTGGAATATAAATAGTATGACAAGTTTAGTTTTTAAAGAAATTGTCTCTGATTGTTTTGATTAAAAGGAATGACAGGAATCAAGTATCGCATTAAATCCTCTGAATTTTTTGGGATACAAATTGTAACAAAGCTAGGCAAAGTGAAAACCTCAGATTAGAGCTGAATGCAGGACGCTCGGTGTCTTTCACCCTAGCTGCTACCCAGAGCACATCTCTATTTTGCTTCCTTTTTGACATTGAATGTAATATGGCTCGTGCTCCCTAATCGAGCTGGCGCGGTTTCAGGCTGATGTGGCTGTCCTGGCAGTGTCAAGTCTATCTTGAGCCATCAAGGCACAGTGGCTCGTTACATACTCATTTTTATTACCTCCTGCTTTATTCTATTGGAGGCTTACAGCAGAGGTTAAAAACATCATCTGCGCTGGGACTCCTCTCCAGCTGCTCAGGGCTCATTTCATCCCTGACCCTTTAAGATACTCAAGCCAACCCGCTTCATCTGTCACTGGCTTGAAAGGAAGCATCGTCCCCAGGCACGCTACAACATTTATTCCTGGTTTTCTTTCTGATCTTGTGGACTTGAAATCCATCCCATCTCCCATTTATAAGGGTTCTACCAGATGCATAGAAAGGGTAGGGACCTGTTGACACCAGCAAAACCTTTGACCTCTCCCGAGTATCAGATTTATTTTCACCCCAGTTATGACATCTGTGATTTGAAAATAATCTGCAGCTTTATAAAGAAGAAATGAACTGTTAAATGCTCTCAGTGACAAAAAAGGTTGCTTATTAGCTCTGTTGGCTTGGCTTTTTAAGGGGCTGTACCGGGAGCATTTTGGTTTTAGGGCTGCTTGCAGTTAGCAGTATTCTGCGTGCACTTTTTTGGGCCAAAGCTGTACTTATTTCTGTAATAAATTCCCTGTTTGAAGTTGATGGGGAGAGAGGCCTGGGGCTCATGCAGCAGAGGAAGCTTAGACATTACAATAAGAATGGCAATAAATGTAGCCATAAAAGGGATTTTAAATCAGCAATCGCGTTGTTTTTTGTTTTTTTTTTTCCTGCCCTGAAAACATTTTAAATGTTTCCTCAGTTTTCTGCCAGCGCCACTGTTCGGGTGCGGTTAAGGGCTACGTGTCTCGCATCTTGTCCATTTAAAATGTTAAGTTTTGACTGAGAGGTCTGTTGGAGCTCATTGCTTCACCAGAAGGACGTATAGTTGCAACAGTAATTAGGGTCCTTAGAAGGCTTGATTGGGTCTAGATTGGCTTGAGTGCTGTCTAGCTATGGTAGATGGAGATGTTGTGATTATCTTAGTCTTGAATACTGGATACATGACACTGTCACACTTGTCCTGTGACCATGACTGGAAGTAAATAGTCTTTTTTTGTCTTTTTTTGTTTAGGCTTTTCTGTAGTATTTTAAATTCAGAGCATTCCAGTTGGTTTCTGGGAGGAAAATTGAGCTCTTCAATGTAATATCTCAACAACTGTGACTGAAAACGTAATATTACAGAATAATGCCATTTTCCTCCAGCAATTCAAAATCTGACTTAGGCTGGAATGGTGAAACTCGGTGCTCTGCATTACTGTAGCGATCTTAAATAACACAGAGCGCAGGTGATGCTTCGGAGATAAATGGCATTACGAGTACAGGAAGATGTGGAAGAGGAATGGAAGATCAGACTTGATATTATGAACAGAATTAATATAGAATGAATGAAGCTTTCATTGCAGCTCTCAAGGAACGTGAAAAATTGTGAAGTTTCAGCAGATCCTGTTTTAAAATCTGCGTAATGTTAATTGACAATTGTATCGTGGTAGGTAGCTTAGCGCTGGTCGCCTCTGCTGTACTGGTGCAAGTCCATCCCTTTCCTCTTATCTGTGCCTATTAGTCAGGATTACACATCTTTATAATATTTTCTCCTCTCACCGGTGACCTTATTTGAAGTAGTGCTTGATTTAGGATTTGAACCTTTTGCAGTAATTCCTCCTAGTACCAGCATATACCACAATTTGAACAAATTTAATATGATTTTAGCCTACAATCATAAAACAAATCCACATGTGTGTTTTTCCTGACTCAGAAATCAGCCTTGTTGTAACTTTTTTCTTTCTTCTTTCTCTTTTTCCTTCTTTTTAGCAAATATGTTTAAATCAGATCGTGCTGAATACATGAGGAATGTATTTAGATAGCTTTACCTATTTCTGTTCTACCTAGAGGAACCGTCTCTGTGGTATTAAAAGAATTATTGTTTTATTTAAAGAGTCAAGGTTGAAGCAGCAGATGTCAAATAATCTCCACAGCCATACATCAGCGGCTAAACTGATGGGCTCTGCTGGCAAAAGGGATTTGAAACGGCAACCAGTGACAAGGAATATTATGTGGGACCTAGTGGGATCCTCACTGCAGTGAAATGGCTGTTGATGCTTCTGGTCAAGAGCAATAAATTTTGAATCTGCACCTTTTCTTGAGCTGAATCTTTTTATAACTGTTTATCTGTATTTCAAAATAAAAGTCAAAATAGTAGGTAGAAAGAGCGTACAAATGAAGTGATAGCATGTTCCAATTAAGACGTGGCTGTCAGCGGGTCTAGAGATCAGAGGTGACCATCCAGTAGATGCTCTGGGCTGGGTTACAGAAGTCGTCTCATACTCTGCTTTGCTAATTCTTTTTCTGTGACCCCAAATGTGTCATTTAAACCAGGGCTGCATTACCTGGTGATCTGCAAGGTGGGGATAACGCTTTCATTTCTACAAGAAATGAGTGTTAGGTTATATCTGTCAGTACCTAGGAAACACTATTGCTGTTTTTACGCTACGAGCAGGTAGCCAGTGCAGGATTTGGTGAAATAACCCAGCTTGAAAGAAAGGCATCAGGTAGTCACAGAAATGAACTCAACTGAGCTGAGGGAAGGAGGTTGGGACTGTGTTGCTCGGCATTCCTCAGCAGTTAAGCTGATAGCGGTGGAGGGAGCCTAGCAGTGCTCTTTTTACTGAGCTCCAAGCTCCTGGAACCATGGGAATCTCAATTATAAATAAAAGGGATGGGGGAAAACTAATCTAATCTTCATGACTTCACTTATGATTTATAAACGTGTGGAGTTGGCTGTATTGAATTTAGCGTAGCAGTGTGTTCTGCTCTTGTGAAACTGTATTAAACAAAACTTGCTTATCTCTTGCAAACTCTCCTGCGTTGTCATAGCATTAGGATTTATTTAATGTGCATGGGATTAAAGTTATTTTGGGACCATGAACTGTGAATTCCTTCTTAAAAACTGTTCAGGAAGATGTAGGCAGCCTTTCTTCCTGTGCCGCCAGCTGAGAACTGCTATTTTGTTTAGTTGTGATATTTTCATGGAAAACGGCTCCTTCCTAGCTCAATGGTATTGGCTGGCTCCTCTCAGGGATGTGGTATTGATAGAACGAGGGGTTCAAATACTTCAGTTTGACCAGCTAAACTGTGTTTTTCCCCGCTTTTGTCCAAGAAACTCATACATTGTTTGCCTTTGCATATCCCATAAATTAGGAGTTTTATTCTATCGTTACATGCTGGTCGTGTCCCTTAAGCATAACAAATACCAATATGAAAAATAAAAATGATGTAGCCAAGTCATTCACTCATAAGAGGAATTTACCCTTCCCAATCTGGAAGAGGTTGAACATGTACAATTCTTCCAGCGCTGGTCTAGCAGTGAAGAAAAACTCTGAGAGCTGAACCTTCTGTGTTTGTAATTCATTTACTGAATTGATTGGTTTGGATGGATACGGTCATAATTATAAGTCCTTTTACTAGGCACAGATCTGAGTCTCTCTTAAGGGGGTGTCTTAGTGGGTACTGTTTTGCTAGGCTTTTATAAAAGGTATCATCACATAATAAAAAATTGAGCATTTCACAAGGTTTTATAATCCTGGGAAATGAGTTGGCTGGATTTCGCCTAAAGGTCTCTCATTAGAAGTCTGGAATAGAAACACAGAATTATTTCAAGGATTCCTACACAGGCAAGTTTCTGGGAAGAGGAGTTATGTTACCGCTTGAGAGTTACGGTTACCCAGTGCTGTAGCCATTGGGAAGCCCTTAATTAATTGGGTTTCTTGCCTTCCCCAGTGATGACTCCTGTGGGCAGGGGCGGCTGGGGAGCTGATCCCCAAGGGCTGTGTGAAGGAAAGCTGCGCAGCTTCCCCGCTTGTCCTACGTCTTTGCAGAGTGGAGGAAATGGTGTTTCTGGATTAGAGGAGATTAATTTCTACTCTAACATGGGTACACGAGATCAAGAATAAAAAAGCACAGGTGCAGCTGAGCCCTGGGCAGTCCCCCATGTTAACTGGGCAGTGCGGCTGTTGTAACACGTGCCTTGCTGTCCTCAGCCTTCAGGGAAGAGTTTGGAAGTGTACACCCAACCATTGCTACACGTCTCCATGGAGAAGCTGTATAACGCTTCGGAAAATTGTTTTCCTTCCATTTGATCAGTCCCTTCTGCCTCCCAAGTGCTGCTCCGTGGAGCTGTGTGTACCCTAGGAGCAGTGTTTTTCATCATCTCTGATTTGACATCCCAACACCTTGAGTATTTATCTATTCCTTTACTTATTTATTAAATCCTACTTGCAAGCTTTCACCTAACAGCTTTTGGTATTAAGAAGATAACTTTGAATTTATCTTTCTTGTTGCGCTCTGCACCCTTCCCTTTTGGGTTACTATCAGCAGCCCAGATGCTTCTGATCTTTATGAACACAATTTGTTGTGTGATTTTTTGAAACTTAAATTATTTCAATTCTTACCATATGATCTGTTTTGAATTAGACACGAATGTGTATTGACATGTCATGTGCTTTAATACAGAGAGTTGATTCAGAGGAGAGTCGAGGGTTTTGTTTTGCTGGTTTTTTTATTTAAAATGAAACCAGAAGGGTTTTTTATACTAAAAATTGACGGGCGGGGAATAAAGGATGCTTAAATGAGAATATACCTCTAGAAATGTGTGCACAGGAGTTGTCTTCTGTCTTCTTAACCTGCGATTGCCCCGTAGGGATTTATTAAAATTCAAAGCATGCTGATCTCAGGTTGTTGATTTCAAACATGAAATTGGGAACTGACTTTGATTTTATTTATATATAAATATACATATATAAATATATACCTCTATATGTGTATGCATATATACAAATACAAAACCTGAGCATCAAAATGCAGATTGGTCTATGAAGATGCATTCATTTACACTGTACACAGTAGAATAACAAACTTGCATTGATGCAGAATCATAAATCTGGAGAGCAAACAAGGACCAACCCGTATTTTAATTTTGATTGCCTTCATAGTTTTTAAGTTTATAAAAAATACACAGTTTATTTTCAGTAGGTGTAAATGATTATGACTAGCGGAGCACCCCTCCTTCCAATAGCTGCAAATGTGCTGTGAATTGATGGAGCATAAACAGTTATGCTGTTTCAGGTAAAAACAGGCTCAGGAGATGCGTTGGCTAGAAATCTATATTTCCAGAATTCAACATATGTCAGAGGTACTGATAAAGTGCTGCTACCACCCAGCTGTAAATCCTGGAGCCAGACTAGCTTCAAACCTTGAACAGTGTCTTCCGTTTCTTTTCTCTGCTAAATCCGGTCAGATGTGTTCTGCCACACCACAAGAAGAGATTTTATCTGGATCCGTTTCTACTATTAAAAGCTGTATTGGAAAGACCCGATGTATTGACCACATCAGAGAATATGAAATAACATTGGTGATACCCATTTCTTGCTGCTGCAGAAGTTACCGTGCTCGTTTAATAAATCTTGATCATGCACCAGCATGCTCTAAACGTTGTTGTCAGTGAAAATGTCGTTGCAGAGAACAGACAATTAATTTTATATTCGAGTCTTAATGCATTTTATTTTCTCTCTTTTAGTTTTCCCTTTGAAACTGTGTCCGAAGATAGTGATATTGCAGGAAAAAAGCTTTAATGGAATTATGCATTTAAAGAAGTGCTGCCAGTAAAGAGTAAGGAAGACAAATGTGCCATCCTTGAACAATTCATGAGGGTTTAACAAGCAAAGTTCTGATTGCTTTTATTTATTGCGTATATATTTTCCAGAGTGGGTTGGTCAGAATGAGATAATCTGTGGTGTTTAAACTTCTCTGAGCAAGAGAAAAGTTCATACCACCTCTCTTGCAGCAGAGGTGTGCAAAACACAGCTGGAGCGAATCAAGAGCTTCTTTATACTCAGACCAATGGCATTTCATGCAATCATTTTTTTTTTTTACCCGATGCTAAGAATTTAGCTGATTCTGAAGTCCTAGCTGAGCAAGAAACAGTGAAACAGAGTGCAGTGTTCCAACTCTAGATAAAAAGAATTTACAGTTGGAAAATGGAAGAGCGAAAATATAGGGTAGTGCGCATATGTTGATGGGTTTGTTTACCCCCCTTAAACATGACTGCCAAAAAGATTTGGAAGGCACCCGCTTCTTCTGATCTTAATACAACATCTGGTTATGTTTTCTGCTCTCCTAAGTTAAACTTGTGAAGAATCTTTTAAAGATAGGGTTATGCAGCTCCCTTTTATGATAACTGTGGAATATTAGCGAAAAGTACTTTGTGCCAGAGGGGTCTGCTCTTTGCAATAGGCTGTACAGATCAAACAAGTTGTTATTAAGAACAGATTCCCGACTGATAATATTCGCCATCTGGCAGCGGTGATTGCAGATACAAAATTGGATTCACCAGGGGAGGTGCTTTTGCTTCCTGATGCTGGAATAGCCTTTGATAGAATACGAGGAGGAGCTGTTTGCGGTGGACAGAGTTCCATGAATTTCTTGCTCAAATGCATTAAAACTCTCCATTTATATCCTGGGGGCGCTGGGTGGTAGCTGAGCATTTTCCAATATCATTTCACATTGCAAACAGGGGAAGGAGTTTAGATAGACGTGTATTTCTCTTATCACATTTCTTTGTTCATTATTATCCAGAGCAGAACAACCACTAGATTAATGACACTTAAATGGATCTTTCTTTGTAGACGGAATCCAACTTTTATTTTTTTTTCTTAAGTGCTGAGTACTTCCAGCTATCAGCAGATGCCGAGTAAATCTTTGTGTGTCTTATCCTTGTTTCCTAAAGCTGTGGAAAGATTTTGTAGAAGAGGATGAGATCTGAGGATTTTAACGTACTCATGCTGCTAACCCTATTTGAGGATTGGAGTAAAAGAGAAGTTTAACATCAAACGGAGTAGAGGCACTTCGTATTAAAAGTACAACAATTTAAGAGCACAATAATTGCATAATTAGTGGCATACACACACTGTACCAGAGCTCCTATTTCATGTTAGAGGAATCATTTTGTCTTCATGCCGTTAATAGCAGTCTTTGAGCTCATATCACAATGATAATTTGCGGCTGTGTGAGGAAAACAAATCAGTCACAGTTTACTCTTCATGAGTTGCAACTTGCGAAGCCCCGAACTATCATATAATGTTCTAGAGCAAAATGTGTTGCTATAATAACTCATGTTTTATTGCTTCTTCATGCTAACAAGGTGCCCGCGTCTCTATTCCACATATCAACCTTTGCTCTTGTGAAAATGGAGTCCATTTGTTTTGCCTCCCGCTGCAGGAGCAATCTGCCAAACGCGCCCTGCCCTGATTCTGATTAACTGCCCGCTCCGCTGGGAGCCTGGAGGCAGATTGAGGAGGGAACTCTAGGGCTGGGTTGTCTCCAGTCCGGCTCCAGCAGCCTCGTATGGTCACAGCAATGTTGGGTGTCATTTACAGGAGACCTAATACGCAAAAAGACAGTGATGCAAAACGCGCGGGTGTTTTTGCCGGTTGTGGTATACTGGGCTAAGCAGCTTTTCTTCCATGCTTAGCGGCATTGAAGCTACTTCACAGAATCACACAGAATGACCAGGTTGGAAGAGACCCACTGGATCGTCGAGTCCAACCATTCCCACCAATCCCTAAATCATGCTCCTAAGTACCTCATCTACCCTAACCTTAAACACCTCCAGGGACGGTGACTCAACCACCTCCCTTGGCAGACCGTTCCAATGCCTAACCACCCTCTCCGTGAAGAACATTTTCCTAATCTCAAGCCTAAATCTCCCCTGGCGGAGCTTGAGGCCATTCCCTCTCGTCCTGTCCCCTGTCACTTGGGAGAAGAGGCCAGCACCCTCCTCTCCACAACCTCCCTTCAGGTAGTTGTAGAGAGTAATAAGGTCTCCTCTCAGCCTCCTCTTCTCCAGGCTGAACACCCCCAGCTCTCCCAGTCGCTCCTCATAAGATTTGTTCTCCAGCCCCTTCACCAGCTTCGTTGCCCTTCTCTGGACTCGCTCCAGAGCCTCAACATCCTTCTTGTGGTGAGGGGCCCAGAACTGAACACAGGATTCGAGGTGCGGTCTCACGAGTACGGCCGAGTACAGGGGGAGAAGAACCTCCCTGGACCTGCTGGTCATGCTGTTTCTGATCCAAGCCAAGATGCCATTGGCCTTCTTGGCCACCTGGGCCCCTGCTGGCTCATGTTCAGTCGGTTGTCAACCAACACCTCCAGGTCCTTCTCCTCCAGGCAGTTTCCAGCCAGGTTTCTCCTAGTCTGTAGCTGCTCAGGGTTGTTGTGCCCCAAGTGCAGGACCCAGCATTTGGCCTTGTTAAACCTCATGCCGTTGGTCTCTGCCCAGCAGTCCAGCCTGTTCAGATCCCTTTGGAGCCTCCCAACCCTCCAGCAGATCGACACTTCCACCCAGCTTGGTGTCATCTGCAAACTTGCTAAGGGAGGACTCAATGCCTTCATCTTCTTTCTTACTATTTTCAATAAGAATACTTGCTAACTTATGTTAGTCCTTGACTTCTTTCCTTTTAAAGAATTCTAGTGTGTAGATTATCTGGCTAGGCTCGTCTTGAATGCACTTTTGATGAGTAGACCGCAGAATGCTGTTGAGTCGTGTGACATGCGTAAAGCTGCTTTTGAAGCACGCAACTAGGATAAATATTTGAAGTAATATGTGATGTAACGAACACCAGAGGAGAGAAGTGAAAGGTGTGGCATATTCCTGACCTTCCCTCCCTCAGTTTCATCCTAGTCAAGATATTTTTAGGAATGTTCCGTTTTCTAAAAATCTGATTATCCTGCATGCAAGACCAGCCTTTAGCTGGAAAAAAAGGAGCATGGGCTGTGTGATCCTTGAATGGTTACTACTTACTATCCTACACAGCTGCAAAGTCAAAGCAGTTTCATCTGTAGTTTTTTGCCTTAATGCTACCCAAGACCATAAACATTTGTTAAAAACACTTGCTAAGAATTTAAATATAATTTTAAACAATACCTGAACATTAAAGACTGGTTTAGAAAATACAAAAAATCAAAATAGTACTCCTATACCCAAAAACCCTCTTGGTGATTATAAAGGCTAATGGGCTGTCAATACTCCCCTGGGAAGGGCACTGCTAAAAGACTGGAATTTATGCACCTTTATAGTCAGCAGCAACAATGAAGCTGTGACAAGCACCTCCGAAGACAGCATCACTAACAGTAACTATGTTCAGACAGGAAAATAAATGCTGATAACTAAGTACAACTATGTCCTATCATCTGTTGAAGGACCTTAAAGGGAAGCACATGCTCGTAACTGAAATGGAGTTATCCATTATTTCATTAAACCTATGGGAACTTAATATCTTTGAGACTGCTACCGTTTTGCTGACTTTATTACGGGTACCCAACAGGTTGAGTCATTATTACAAGAACTGATAGACACACAGGTGCAGTAATTGCTTAAGCCTCATTTCGTTAGTAAATTAGGCCAAAAATAGAATGGAGAAACCTCTGGCTGGTAAGACTTGTGGAGCCATACTTTTAATTTTCCACAACAAGGCCCATTAGAAGCAAGTTGCATGCATCAGTGACTGTCCTTTCCTCAGCACATAATGGTAAAACGCACATGTTTCCAACCCTATTACCTTTTTACTTACTAGCTCCAATAAATATACAGAATTTATGTGTAACGGAGGATGTAATATTCTTAGCCTGAGCTGCTCTGCTCTCTTTCTCATTAACAGCAATCTCGAGGCGGGTAGAGTGGAAGTCCCCACAGATGTCGGAGCTTCCCTGTACCTGCTCCATTGTGGGGCCGTTTCACACAATAACACGATAAATGTCCAGAGGGGAAAAATATTTTGCATCTGCATGCAATTAATTGTTTTCACAGATCTGCCTCTGCAGCCTGCTGCTCCTTCCTCATCCCTGTTATCATTAAAAATAGTAATCGTTGAGGGCTGTGCTCATGAAATAAAAATTCATAGGAGAAAAGGTAAAGGTACAGCAACACGGATGTGTGGGCTTAGAGCATTTCTCCCTCAAACTTATTTACATATGACTGAAAGTAAACGATAACCTGTGATCGCTTTTATTTTCTTTTGGAATGACTTGTCAAGGCCATAAAGCTCCACCTAAAAAGAAGTTATTTGCTTAATACTCTAGGGCCGGCATGGGTGAAGCAACTGAAAATGAACAGCAAGGTTTTGCACAGACTGAAGCATTTGTTGCTGCCCTGGAAAAGTGGTTGATGGTATTCGAATTAGTGTTTTGTGTAAATGCTGGAAATGGCAGCTGAAATTGGAATAATGCTTTGTGATAGTAGTAGTGCTGATAATCCCATATCAGTGCCTTATCAATACGGGGGTGGAGATTTTGCTAACTTTGGTTTCAGATATTTTTTCTCTCTGGTTTCCCATGCAGTCTTATTTCTCTTAAGTATATGGAAAAATATCTGACACCTCAATAAAATGAGGCAAGAAAAACATGTCATTAAATGTCACATTTGAAAGCATCTTGTAGATAGAACAATAATTTAAAAGTAACTGAGGTGTAGCTGGTATAAAATACGTCGAGGCTGCCTGAACATGTGATTTTCAGACAAAAAAAAAATGGTATTTGTGCAAACTGTCAGGAAAGTACAAGCTCGTTTTCTGTCCTGTGCTGCCAGTACAACAAGGGTGACTTTTAGGGTTCTTTGCATCCCTGTGAGGGGCCTGGGGAGGAGCTGGTGTGTGTGTGGATAGTGTAGCAGTGGCAGAACCTAATGCTGTGCCTGCTGCGGCTGTTGGAGCCTCAGAACGCCTCTCTGGAGAGCCTTGCATGGGGGTTTTAAAGCTGTAAATTAAAGACCTTTGTATATATATTCTGGGCCACGCTGTTCTGGAGAAAGTGCTCATTATTTCCTTCCTCTAAAGGAAACAGAACACTGCAATGCAAGCTCCTTTTCTTTTATGCAAAACCATGCCCTGATGGAGGGCAGCTCCTTCTGGCAGGTGCCCATCGACATGCGGTTTGGCTTTACAGATTGTATTGATATTTTGCACCAGCCTCTGCAGCTGGGCTTGCTAAAAATATCTGTGGAACTAGCATCTAACTGTATAGCAGGTTTGTTGGTTTGGTTTTTTTTTTTTTCGGTCTGAATTGCTGTTAAATTTCATCTTTCTCCTTAATAATGTGCATTATTGAGCGTTCTGTGTGATGCTGTCAAGCGTCCGCGTGCCTTCAGCTATGAGTCCTATCCAACCGTGTGCCAGACTCTTCAGTCTAGGTGTGATGATCTATTTACTGAAGAAGAAAATCTAAGAAAATAGAGGAAATTGCCACGACAAGGATCATCTCTGTCTTGTTAAGGCTTGTACATTTAGGTCTTTCCGCACGTGAGGTTTCCTTTGCCCTTTCCCAAGAAGCTGCTTTCACTGATCTCCTTCTCCTGCTCCACTGATCCAGCGTGTGTTCCATTCCTGCGTCCACCCCTACCACGTGTATTTAGTAGTCACGTCGTTCTTGTTGGGAACTGCTCCTCAATGTGCTCTTGTTTTCAGCTGCTTAAACTTAAGATTTTTCTACTTCATGAGAAATTTGTGCAGAAACAGCCTTTGCTCAGGGCAAACTTTTGGAGGGTGGTAAGCAGGTCTTCTGCATTAAATCCTCTCTTGGTCCCTTGCATCGATTTCACGAAACCCTAAGTTTGCCCGTTCAGTACAATATCTATTTGATTGTGTTCCGATGTTGCAGTGTGCTGTTGTATCAAATATTCAGACGTTTCATCAAAAGGCAATGTCTAGCCTTACTGCTGTTTGATACAAATTGCTGAAGTACGTGAATTATAATTGGATAAAACATTCGGTATGACTGCTTTACCGGAAGATGCATCGTAAGTCATGAGTAGCCAGTAACATATTACGTTTTGTGCTTTGATGAAATAGCAATTTATTTATTTGGGTGTCTGAACGATTGATTTTGAAGTAGCAAGCAGGTAGGAGAGCATACATTTTTCCCTTGACTTCTAAGGAGAACTGGTGGTAAATGAATAAGTCGGGGAGGTCTTTCAGGGTATATTATACTGGTGGTACACAAACACACAGTGGATTGTGCAGAAAGAAAGCTGAGTGCTCATTATATGAGAAATGTATTTCAGCACAAAGCACAAATTTTGGCTATAAAGTGATTCTTAATCTCAATTACATTGGATGGATATTGTGGTCAACAGGATTCTATTTCAGTGGGAGCAGAACTTGACACATGAATTGTTTTTACAGCTTTAAGAACAGAGATGAGAGCAGGCGTGTTCATTACAAAGGTCTATTTCTATGGAGTCTATTAACACAGTTGGAAGACAATGATAATGTTATTAAATGAGTACACTTGAAAAAAGCTTGGGAAAATTGACTTGTTAACAGGAACCAATGAGCTAGGAACCTGAAATTAGACCAGTGGGACTTATTATACTTTAGAAATACTTGGAGCCAGAGGCAGGAGGATCAAGATTTTAAGTACAGAAGAATATGGGTTTTTTTAACTTCCAGGTTAGACTGACAAAGTATGATTACGTGTCTCTTCTTATGTCCTAACTCACAGAAATTGTCTTTAGTTCTGGAAGACGTTTCACTGTTCCTTAGTGAAGATAACACTCTTGACATCAAACATTTTGTAGCCCAGTATAAAGGAGCTTTGACACTGGTACTTCAAGAACCTGCTAAACGTGTCTGTCCCTTTAGCTGCTGAAAGGAAGACGCTGCAGAAATGGCACCTCTTTAGATGCTATTTCAAGAAAAGATCTGCTCTTTGCTAGTGAAAAAAAAATAATTCCCAAGTATACAGGGTCTAATAGTTGCCCTAATATGCAGTATCTGTGACAACAGTGCTATACAAATGTAGAGACACCGGCTGAGATGCAAAGCTGCTTACTTTATGTGATCATACCCTCAAGACTTTACCTCTTCCTTCAGATCTGAAGCAGGTGTGATTGGAGATTGGTGGATTTGGCTTGAAATTCTAGAACGCTGGAGCGATATCGGTGGTTATTGAAAGACCTGGGTGTGCTTCAGCAAATTCTGCTTGCGCTACCCTGCTTTGCTCGCAGTTCTTTCAGTCTGTCTCCAAGCCTGAGTAGATCTGTGACGTCTGTGTTCTTGATGAACCATCTGGAAACCGTGAAACTTGGAGAATCTGGAAGCGTTAGAAGAATTCATTGTCTGTAATCAATCGTTGTGCTAAGCTTTATGCCACTGTGCAACTGATTAATAATCCTTTGAATCAGGTTGTTACTATGTAATTCTAAATGACTTACTCCTAACATAACTAGCTGATGTTTTATGAGGCTCAGGTGACTCTTGAAGTGGCATCACCTAACTCACAGTGGCTGACTCGCCAGAAACTTATTTTAGTGACACACCAAACAGCCTAAGAGGACACAGATATTCTCAAAGGCCACTGAAATAAAGACTAAAATCTGTCATGTTTTTATTTTCTCTGCCTGGGATATTGTTTTATTTTTTCTTCTGTACATTAAACAAAATGTTAAGAGCTTTGAGAGGATGATTAAACAAACCGTTGTGGTAAATGATTCTGACCTCACTGTTTACTTTAAAAACAGGCTCTACATCCAGACCATATTCTTGTTCCATTTCACTGAGAATGGTCTTGATTTGCATGCTGTGCATGTGTTTGTTTTAAGATTTTCCAGCAAATTGAAAGCTGTACATAAATAGCTGCCTGTGGAATAAAAAGATTCCACTCCAGGCTCCCCAGCTCAGGAAAGAAAAGGAACTACTGGAGCAAATCCAGCAGAGGCCATGGGGATGGTGAGGGGACTGGAGCATCTCTATCCCATCGATGCTGATCAACGTCTGATGGGCAGGGAAGGAAGGATGCGGCCAGACTTTGCTCATGGTGCCCAGGGACAGGACAAGGGACAGTGAGCCCAAACTGGAGCATGGGAAGTTCCACCTGAACACGAAGGGAAAAAAATTTCTTTCCTGTGCGGGTGACGGAGCCCTGGAACTGGCTACCCAGGGAGGTGTGGAGTCTGCTTCTCTGGAGACATCCAACCCACCTGGCCGTGCTTCTGTGCCACCGGCCAGAGGTGACCTTGCTTTTAGCAGAGGGTTGGACTGGATGAGCTCCAGAGGGTCCTGCCAACCCTCACCATGCTGGGATTTTAGGCTTGCCAAATTTTCCCAGGGTTACTTGTTTTTAAAATTTATTTTTATTTTTATTTTCTTCTTGAAGCTTCCACAAAATAATAGATTGCTTCGTGCTGACAGGTTTGCTTATTTCTCTGTACTGTAGTCTTTCTTGTTATCATGGTCTTGACCTCAGCACGTTTTATTTATTTTCTTCAGACTTGGTGAACTATATGTGCTGTTCAGTAGCTGTCAAATACAATAGCATCTGATTGATGAAGAAAGAACTAGCTATGAGATCCTAGTCCTAAGGAGTGTCTTCAGTGATTTAAAGTGCACTTAAAACTAGGAACAAGTCTTAAATATGTGTTCTGGGGCTCTAAGCAATTGATAACAACAAGCAATTCTGCTTGGTAAAGAGGTAATGTTATTAACCTTTGTCATTTACGATTTTCTTTGAGTCCCTTCATCTCTGCATCTCAGAATTTGGATTTCAGCTTGCCAGTGAAATAGCTTGCCAGCCTAACCAGAAGTAGATGGTGTAACTGCTCTTTTGGGCAGTGATGTCCTCCACCTCCCTCCCCACGTTTGTGTCTGTTGCTGCATAAAAAGGATTTGTTGTGTCTATAAACCAGCTGGACCTGCAATGGGAATGGTTCGCTTTCTCTGCAGGCATTGCAATTTTCAAATAAAACCTGAAATATTAAATATAGAAATTAATAAACTCCTTTGAACAATTCTGTAATGCTTTTGACACCTAAAACTTCCGAAATTGCGCAGCGGTCACCGTTCGTAGAGAAGATTGAGGCATGCTTTAAAATAATATCAAAAGGAGTATGGTATCTTCATAAAGGCTTTTATTTTATCTGAAATTTAGATATTAAAAATGAGATTTTTGAGATTTAGTTGATGTTAATGCAGTCTTTATGTGGCTGGCAGTACATTTAGCCTTAAGATCTACCTGCACTGTACGTTAATATTGTATGTGCAGCTAGTGTGGAGATGATATTCTGCTGGTGTGTGCGTACAGGCTGAGCAATGCTGGGGTGAATTACCATGTCTGGAAGAGTTAGCAGAGCCTGCAAGCAGCCAAAGGGTGATTTGACAAATATTTTTGACTTTTCCCTGTTTTCAGTTAATCAATGCCGAGCCAGAAGGGCTCGAGAGGCAGAGCTAAAGAGAGCTTCTTTCCCAAGGTGTGTGCAATGCTGTCTTTATCTCCTGTTACTGGGAGGACTGTCAGCATTGAGCGAAACTTATGCTTCTTAAGAAGCTTTTTGTGTTAAGGAGCTTAAAGCAGATGCTTTCTGACTCTTCAGCAGTGTGGAAGAACACCGGTATTGCTACCAATTGCAAGTCAAATGACAAATGTCTTGGAAGAGATTTCCATTTGCATGTTGCTGGACTTGTCCTCTCTCTCGATTTTTATTCACAGTCATAAAACTGACTCGCATGTTAAAGAGAGGAGGAGTCCTCAGCTGAATGAAGAAATGTCCATTTTAATTCACCCCCTTTTTTGTAAAGTATTAGTTGCAAGTAAGTATGCTCCAAAAAGCATTGAATTAAGTCATCTGGCTAGAACTTTGGAGGCAATTACCAGCAGTGTTCATTATTTCTGAAGGAGTAATTAAATCTGTCCGTCGTGTCCTCCTCTCTGCCCTTTTTTCTGGAGTGCGTGCACCTGTGCCTGCTCAGATTTCTTCAATGAATAAATAGATTATAAATAGTGGAATCCTTATTAATACATAAATGTTAACATTTTAAACTCTGTGGCTGTTTCTCATGTTGTTTGCTGGCCAGAACCTCAGTTAAAATGAGTCAGAATTTCTCCCCAAGCCTAAACATCTAAAGTGTCTTTCTGCATGCAGTTTTTTGATAACATTTTGTTCTACAGCTAAACTATAATTTAAGTCCCTGTTATAATTGGTGTCATTTGATTTTTAAGAATGTTGAACCACTAGAAATGCTCTAACAGCTTAGAAGATTATGTAGCATATAAGCCAGCTGGCAAAACGTAAAAATGGAATATCAGTTGTGGTAGTTTTGGAAACAGCCAAGTCCCTTCTTTCTATTTGGGTGGTTTCTTAGGATTCTAATTCCTTCACAATAAAGCACACAAGTGATTTTAATTGAAACATTTTTACTTTGGGAAAGGTTTTTATTTTTTTGTCTTTACACGTTAAAAGTTTTCCTCTCAAATATTCAAAAAGCAAGCTGCATTCCCCTTGTATATTTATTCTGTAGACGTCTTTGCATATACCGCGTGGAGTTTGCTGTGCTGTTGTCTATTCCATATTTTCTGTCGGGTAGACCTGGCAGAGACAGCATGAATGGGACTCACTTGGATTTGTGAATGAAAGGAAATCTTATATTGCAAAAATGAAGCCAAAGTGGGTATTTCAGCTCAGTGGAGGCACTTGGCAAGCAGGTTTTGCTCAGTGGTTCTGATTGCTCAGGTTTTATTCATGGCTCTGGCTCTTTATTCATAGAAGCAATTTCTCCTAAGTCAGTAACATTACTAGCGTGAGTGGCTCCTTATTTTGTGAAGAGGTAAATTCTCAGTTCATTGCAAATAAAACCGTTGTTCATTTGTTTGAATACGTGGGAGGGCTGGCATTGCTGTTATATATTTACTTTATACACTTGAATTCCTCTGTAAATTATAGGTGTGAGTCTGGTTATCTGTCAGGTGTAATCCAGGCAGTTCATGAGCTGCTTTTGTCTCATGGTCATGCACAATCAATAATAGAGCAAGCAACTCCTGACAATTATTAAATGAATTTTGGCATCTTTCTGTTGGCAAACTGCTTGTGAACAGATGGCAAAACTTTAAGTTTTAGACAAACATCAAAGTTTTTCCCTCTTCTGCCACCTGAAACAATCAGATCTGAAGCCAGTTGAGGAAGTGTAAATTTACTGCCAATGTGGGGTGGAATAATTTATGCTTTTCAGTCTTCTAGATGACTTGAATACATAAATAATAGCAGCTTTTCAGCAAAGGAAGGTTTTACGAGTTGGAGTTCTCTAGTGGTTGACTCTGGCTGTGTGTTGGTTAGTTCAACATATACTTTATGAATGTTGATTCCCATGCTTATCACTTATAATCTGACTTATAATCTCCCACTGAATTAGAAGCATTTATCTTTAATGAAAAATGCATTTATTCAAGTTGTTTAGCGTGTATACCATTTTGTGATGACACACATTTCAATTCACCATCTGAGTGTGAAGTGCAGAGGAAAGCACCCTGGGCATCCTCTCATGAGCCTGGACGGAGGCTTTCTTAATTAAACAAATATTTACTGAAGTGACATATACATTAACATTTACATGGGATTTTTAACATCTACATGGGATTTTATCAAAGATCATTGTTGATTAGTCACTGAGTGTGGAGCCATCTGTAAAAAAAAAGCAAACTACCTGTAGTTGTTGAGGCGAAAGAAATCCATTTGTGACAGGTGACTTCAGAGGAGACTCGATTTGAGACTAGAGGCTGTACTGGTGAACTATGACATTGTTTGAGTGCCGAAGGGAAACCTACATGGAGATGTCAAGTGAGAATTATGCAAAGCAACCGATGATGTGTCTTTCCATTTTTACTTTCATGGACTTTGAAGAATCTCAGTCTTTTAAAATTCTGAGATACATTCCTCACTGCGTGATATATTTGTGATTATCTAATCCAATTTATATTGTAAGAGGGCAACTTGTTTATCCTCTGCATTGCAATTCTTGTCTATGATTTGGTAATTCCCTGTGGACTACGGGTTCTTTTATAGGGTGCTTAAATCTGGTTCTAATCTAACGTAAAATAATGCTTGAACACTAGCAATAATCACATTTATTATTTTAAAGTAAATTGTAAACAGTTTTCTGCAACATACTGTAATAAACATAGCACTAGTGGTCTTGATAAATTATAATTTATCAAGCCTAGATCACTGTATTTTAGATGATGGGCACTGTGCACAGGAGGGTTGCGAGGGAGTGGATGAGCTGACTGCATGCTCTGCAACACCCAGAAACAGCCTGATTTTCCAAGGAACGTCGTGAAATAGGGACAGGGGACTGGGAGGCTGAGGAAATGAAGACGTGACCTGGCCTTGTGGATCACGCAAGGATGGGGATCTGGGTTTGGGGACAGAAAGAGATGATGAGGAGTAAGACAAGGTGAACGTGAGGCCCGTGTCGAAAAGATGAGGTGTTTGGGGGGAAGGTTTCAAAGAAGGCCCTGGTCTTCCTGCTGTGTTTCTAACACATGGTGGAGGAAACAGCAGTTCTGGCATTGAATATTTCAGCCAAACTCATACTTTCATCTGTTTAGAAGCTCCTGTGAAAGAGCACTGGGGAGGAATGCAACTGGAGCCTAAAACTGTAGGTCTTTCAGTGCCTATAACTAACATCTAACTGCCATGTTCAATCCAAGTTATTCCTAATATTACTCTCTACAACTCCCTGAAGGAGGTTGTGGAGAGGAGGGAGCTGGGCTCTTCTCCCAAGTGACAGGATGAGAGGGAATGGCCTCAAGCTCCGCCAGGGGAGATTTAGGCTTGAGATTAGGAAAAAATTCTTCACGGAGAGGGTGGTTAGGCATTGGAACAGTCTGCCCAGGGAGGTGGTTGAGTCACCGTCCCTGGAGGTGTTTAAGGTGAGGGTAGATGAGGTGCTTAGGGGCATGGGTTAGGGATTGGTGGGAATGGTTGGACTCGACGATCCGGTGGGTCTCTTCCAACCTAGTGATTCTATGATTCTATAATTCTAATATATTTTCCCTCCCCTGCTGTAAGTCCCCATGGCTTTCTGCTCTTCGTCTGTGTCTCCAGTATATGCACAGCTAATTAGCTCTTAAAATGGGCTGAAATAGCAGAGGAAGCTTGCTAGTCTGTACCCTGAATGTGTTCAGCCCACATTTCTCAGTTGTCATTCGATTACTATTTTTCTTTTTTATTTATTTTTATCTTACACCCTCTCCACCATCCCTCCACATTCTTAGTTCAGTGTGGTTTGCAAGTGGTCTCTGGTTAGCGGGGAAAAGGGGGCACAGGAGAATCATGTAATATTTAACAGGCTGTCACTCTAGTTTTCTTCAGCACTCGTACCAGGGTGCCAAGAAACACTGAAATGCCCCCAAAACGGTGCTTGAAGCATCTTTAGTACTTACTGAAGGAAATGTTCTGAACATTTCTGAAATACTCTGAACTATATAATAGATTAAGGCTTTACACTTTTCTTTTTTCTGCCATTTCCTAGCATTTATTGATCTAAAAGGTTCTATCACCAGGGTTTCCTTACAGGTCTTAAGCGTTTTATATTTTAATTTGGTCATATTACTCAGCCTTTCTTATTTTGCCTGTTTATGTCAATGCAGACTCTGCTGTTATTTCAATCTGATTACCTGAGGCAGCACTAAATGCTCAGCAGTGGTCCACAATGAATGCTCAGCTACATTTAATCCCATCACGCAGCCAGCATAATTGCATAAATATATGTACAGTTTCTGTCAAACGACAGAAGCTGTGTTGTCACTAATGCCACGTGGTACGGAAGGTGGCACTATTTGCTTCTCGGCTCGTTGTACCCCGTCCGTGGTGCCAGCAGAGACGTTTACTTAGGGAAATGGATTAAAACTAAATTTTTTATGGATTTTAATCTGGTTTCCTGATCTATCTCATGTGTCTCACAAATGCCCCTTCAGATATAAGGGTCTGAGGCAAGACTGAACAGTTTGGGGAGACGGTAAAAGGAAAAAGGCTGTAATCAATGTTTAAAGCTGCTTCTAATGTCAGTGTTGGTCTGTGCAGGTTAAGGTGTTTCCAAAGTCATAGCCTTGTAACCAGAGGAGCTGCGATGGGCCAGGTCTGCCCTGTGGCTGCAGTGATACAGGAGCAGAGTGAAAAAGATTTAAGTGATAAAAAGGGAAAATTAAAAAAAAGAAGCCAAAGGTGCTTTAAAAGGGACCCTGATGGCTGACACTGGACTACGATCAGTCCTTCATTAAAACTTCTTTGCTGTGATATAAAAACTTAAGTTTCTTCAACTACCAAATCAACACTTACATTTATTGACTTGAAATCTAATGCACGTTCTCTGTAAAACAACACCTCTGAAAATTCTTATTGCATGCAACAGAAAACTAGACTTTGAATTATTCCTGAACAGTTAAATTCCCCTTTGCATCCATATATTTTTACTTCTCTTGTTGTATAAACTACTTTATAAATTAGTTGCCTTATTAAAGTATGCAGATTTATCTAAGTTTACTGTTTTGTGGTACCTGGTTTTGCTCATAAACAACACTAAGTGCGCTGATTTAGAAGCGCAGCAGATAACTTATCAAGTACGAATGCATCTCTGTGGTTTTGTGGGACCTATTTGGATCCTAGCAGTGCCATAGTTCATCGGAATACATTGCTGCAGTGCTACCCGATTCATGAGGTGTTTGTGGGGTTTTCTTGCCGCTCGTTTTTCCGTATGTGCTAAATGCAACCTCTGGCTGTTTAGGATGAACTGAAACAGGCTGGAAATGTATAAGCGCATGCTCCTCAAATGATGCTTTCAGATGACAGTTTGGTGATCAATTTTCCGAACCAATACAATTGTTTTGAAGCCAGATGGCTATCAAAAATTCTAGCAAAACATAACACTTTTTAAAAAATTTTCATTGAAATCATGCGGCTGCGTATTTAAAAACAAGAAGATGCTGTGGAAGACATCTACGTTTATTTGGGTTGAGGCGTGTCATGTTTCTGATAGACTCTGCTGGGACAGGTGGGGGTACAGAACGTCAGCCACCTTTGCGTGGCAATTCATGCAGACGGTTGTGTTGCTCTGCTCCTTCTCTCTGTTTATTTGTGATACACCCTGGGCTCCAGCAGCACACGCTGTGCACGAAGGCTTCTGGAGCACTACTGAAGGAAGCTTTATGGGGGTGTTAGGCCACCTGAGTGTTCGTTCTTCTATTCTGTGATTCTAGGTACAATCACGTTTCTCTAAAGAACGATGTATGTCAAAGATGCTACGTTAAGCCAGTACAAAAGATGCTTTATTAGCTTTTGGTGCAGCTGAGTGTCAGATTGATACGTACTGAGCTGTTATTGCCTTGCAGCAATAGAGAAACCTTGATACAGTCGATCGCATGGGGCTTTCTGAGTTAATGAAACGTGTTGATATATTCATGTACGTTTGGTAAATGCAAAAGTAATATCAAATCCCCTCTCAGTAAAAAACGTATCTTGATATGATAGAGTGTCAAGACTCGATCCACCAGTGTTTTGGTGTTTGAGAACCCTGCACTGCACAGTCTACAGGTGTCAAGTGAAAGAAGATTATAACACTGAAACAAATCAGGGTGCGAAAGTAAAATTTACTGTGTTAGTGTTGAGATGGGTCTGTGAAATTTAAGACCTGTTTGCTTTTACGTTTAGGGACCAGAAGTTTTCCGTTTTTGTTAGGTAGCTGTTTCTTACTCTGAAGGATTCCCTTCTGAAGGAGCTAATTAAGTAATATTGCACGGTATGAATCACAGTGCATCTCCTACAGTTACTTCTTTTGAAAACTAGATGCACTTATTTTCCCCTTAGGATGTTTGAGGTTTGATCTCGCTGGCCAGTAGGAGTTCCGTCAAGTCGGTGTGATGGAAAGTGGTGCCCCACTGAAATTTAAATTTCTGAGAACGCTTACTCATTTATTCTTCATAAATAAACATGGTCAAATACTAAGGTTCTAGGGTGGTGCACATGAATTCAAGGGCATAGCTTGATGTTTTCAATATGAGTTTTTTTAAGCCCCTTCCATCTCAAAGATCTTTTCCAACCTAGTGATTCTACGATTCTATAGAACTAAACCTAATTATGGTGAATATTGGCTCTTGACAAAATTCAGAATTGTTGAAGCTGTCACCAAGTAATATTCAGTTTTGCTGCAGTAGGGAAGGTATTTAAACTTATTGTTTACATAGTAGACATTTTTTATATGGATCCCAAACCAACAGTTACCTTCTGTCTCCCTAAGGTCACTACTCATGTAAAATTGTATTAAAGTGGTGGGTTTTTTCCAGTTTTAAGTATTTGAAAAAAGGCTGTGTATTTTTCCTTACATCTTCTTTAAGTAACGATAAACATTTACATGTTAGTTACAACAAAGTGAAGAATTTATCTCCAATAGAAATTTTGAAGGAGCGACCTCCCTTAGTTTAATTCAAAGGAATGATGACTGCACATTCTTGGTATTGCCTGGGTTCCAAACCACTAAGAATAAATAAGGGATGTTTCTATGCTGAGGAAAGAAATCTGATGTTTTATGCTTGTGAGAGTAAAGGAGCCCAGCTCTAATCTGAGAAAGAGCAAGCAGTACGGAAGCTCTGGGTAGCGCTGTCTTTGCAGCAGGAGCTTTGATGTTTTAATGTCATCCTGGTGCGTGGTTGGGTGGACGCAGAGGGGCGCGAAGTCACTGTGAGGTTGGCTCGGTCCTTGCAGCTTTACTGTGGGTTCCCTGGCTAATACAAAACGAAGGGATAAACCACGTTGAGGCGGTGATTTATAGCAGGCTGGAGTCCAGCAGGGTGATTGTATCTAGCGCTTGAGGGAAGCAGAGGGTATGGAAATAAATGTGTCAGAAATATAATTAAATGTTTTGTGCTGCTGCTGATAGATGTATAATTACAAGCACCAGCACCATCACCTGCCTGCAGGGAGGGAACTCTGAACAAGGCTACGCTTGTGAACTTTTCCCACTCGCTCTATAGGAATTCCCCAGCTTTTCTCTTATTTCGCAGCCTTGCTGATTTTCTTTTTAATTGCAAGTGAATAATGAAAGGTTTTCTTTACCACAAATACTAAGTAGATTCATTCAAACCTATGTGTGTTTTTTTCATAAAACACCAAAAAAATAAGTGAAAATGCCACCAACCTAAAACCAAACTGTCAGCTGTGTTGAAGATGTAACTTAATATCTGTAATTTACCTCAGTCCTCTTAGGACGCATAATCATTTTACTTTAAGAGTGATTCTAAAAGTGTGCATAGACACCCTAAACTCTTCTCTTTCATCATCCTCCCTCTGAAGAGAAGAACTAGCTCCTTGCAAACTGTGTTTTATCTTCCTAGTTGTCATTTGGAGCAATACTTAGTGCTTTCAAAATGTGCTTTTAAGGTGTCAGTTTTGCTTCAACAGCTTTTGATTCACTTTGCAGTGGTATTTACCGAATCCTTCAGCGACCAAGAAAAGCTGGCTTCAGTATTAATTGTGTTATTGAGTATTACCCTGTTTACATACAGGTTGGGTGCATCGTGTAGTTGGGTAGACTTAGTCCTCTAATAAAAATCCATGGAAGTTGCAGCATCCTTTAGATCCTTTAGTCAAAAGAGACGTTGCATTTAGAATGTGAAAATTAATATCCAGGTACCCTCATACCTTATTTATAACCTGTGTTGTTCAGGTATTAATAATTAATTTTTGCTAACGTAAACGCTAGTAGAATTGATTTGGCAGGACTTGACATCCCTGTTACCTTTCCTATAATAAAATATTTCTACAACTGGTGAATTACCCTGCAGGTTCGATGGTGAATGAGCCATCTGCGCGCAGCTTGTCTGCGTGGTGAGAGGAGTGGAGAAGCTGAAATGTTTGGTTTTCTTCCTTACTGAAATACCAAAACAGGCTGGATTAAATTACACGTCTTTAGCTTTCATTAAAATAAGTCTGTGACAGAAGTTGTGTAGCTGCTGAACTTAAGCAACACAATTAGCTCCTGCTTAATGGCTGACAGCTTAAACCCTCCTTTAGAAAAGCAAGTGAAAAGCGTGTGTTCTGTGGTATGTTTTTGTGTTTAGAAGAGGCAATAAAAATAATCTTCTGCAGTGATTCTCTCCTCCCCCATCCCCTCTATCTAGGTGCCTTTGAAGCTTTTGTGGTGGTTGTATTTGTTCCTATAATGAAAGAGCGATTGTAGTTCGGTAATGTGAAATTAATTGATAGACTCTGCTTCTCAGGGAAATTATATGACCTGCTCTTTAAAAACAAACAAAAGCTGAGTCAATGTTTACCTTGAAACAAATTGAAGAATGCTGTTCTTGATCCTCCACACTTTTTGCTGGGGAAACGAGGCTGCATCCCATGGGGCTCAAACCTTAATGCTGAAAAGGTTACGGTCATCAAATCTGTGGGGGAAATTGAGGACACAAACTATTCCAAAAGGGAATATTTACAGAATGGCAAAGAGGAAAAAGGAGATAAATGCAGAAAGCAAACAAGATTGAAGGTCAGACTGATTGTGCTTTCAGAGTATGTGAAAGAAAAAGATATTAGTGCAGAGATTTGAACTTTCGTGGAGACATAAGGTTTAAAAGCCTTAATTGAAACATCAGCTCTTGCCTCTACGCTGAGAGCATGGAAATCCTTCTCAGAGACGTGCATCATGTTGTCAAGAGAAGAGAGATTTAGACAGCAACAGCTGTAACTTTAAAGAAACCTCTCAACGTACTTCTTAAAGACACATAGGGGTTAGCTTAGACCACAGGGATTTTTAATCAGAAAGAAGAGATTCAGGCAAATGTTTATCCTAGCAAACTGTCCAGCCTGCACCCTCTTCCCTTCGATAACGAGATCAACTGCTGCTGCTTTACCTTAAACAGTTCACACGCTCCCATGGATGTCACAGCTGGCGTGAGATGGGGGCCTTTAGGATGTTTTATTATTGTTTCTTGAAACAATTTCTGGTTTTAAGCAACATGTTCAACATCTTTTGATCACAATACACGCTTGTTATATTTGAGGGGAGCTCAAGCCATTTTAGCTCTTGCTACGTCCTGTTTAGCTTAAGCTGTGTCTGGGTTATTGACTGATACAGTCATCCTGAAGTCCTTTTCCAGGTAATGCTAGCATGAAACACATTTTTCAAGCTCAAAAATAAGGTTGTTACGGATGTTCTAGAGATGATATTTCAATGTTGAGCTCGGACAGTGTGTGAACAGAATCATTCCCACTGAATTCAATGCATTTAGTCCAAAGGAACTGGCAAGAAGGTGTCCGTTGCCATTTCTGCTAAAAGGAAAAAACAACAAACCATTGTCACCATGAGACTATGATGGATTGGAAGTTTATTCATAAATATCAGCAGCTGTTTACTACAAACACAGCCATCTGTGGTAGAATCTGCCTTGCACGCGTGTACGAGCCTCCGGTAGTTGTTGGAGGGTCTGAAACGATCCACGGGAGCTCTAGAGTTCCCTTTTCAGAGACCCGTGGTGGCTGTTGAGGTCTCTAGGAAGTGGTAGATGTTCTCTAGAGCTGGAATACTTCCATCTTCTTACTGAAAGCAAAAATCAAATTTCAAGTAACATTTCTCTCAGCAGGTTCGTTCTCAGGTTGAGAAAAGCCTGTTCCCCAGCAGTGGCTTCATGTCTGGAGAGACTCTACCTCACCCTTTTGTAGAGAAATGAGAGGAAAATTCAAAGATTTGATTATGGGTGAAGGGTCATTCCAAGTGAGATTTTAATACTGCTCAATAATCTACTTGATGAGACATTAAGATTGTTAACGAATTATGAGTATTTTTTAGTTTGGTTTCAACTAAAAAGCTACTTTTTTTCACTGAATTATTGCTGTTATACTTAAGGACTAGCCTGCCTCCTCCGATTGTCTTATGTTAGCACTTTCTTCTGCTACCTGGGCATCCTACTGCTGTTTCTTTTTCTGTTCTGGTAAGTTTTCTTAGTCTAAAGGGCTGTTTCAGGGAAATATCACATAAATATCTATGATTGACCTTTGAAAGGAAGAGGAATGCTTATTTCTTATATTAGAAATTCACCTATACTATTTTTCATTATAGCGGTATGGGGATTAGTAAACTCAAGAGTGCCGAGGTATGGTATTTATAATACATAATTACAATTTTGCTATAATTTGGAACTGCCTAGAAGGTTATCTAATAAAATTATCCATTGACTACTCGTATTCTGAGCCCTGGACCAAAAAGCTGGATATTAACTGAATACCCTATTGGCCATATAAAACCAAAGCTTTAGCTGGAAAGGAACAGCTAATTGTATTATAACAGAAATAAATGTAAATGCATTGTCTCTATTGAATTTATTTATGTCTTCAAGGATAAATTACCATTCTTGTAATCTAAAAAGCTTTGAATTAGCTGAGGGAGAGAAAATAAATGCACAAAAGGCAACTTCTTGACAGTCTTGTCAATACATGTTTGGAACTGACAACATGAGAAATTATGGTAACAACCTAAAAAATGAAAATCCTCAGGGCTCTGAAAACACGAGATAAGGATGATAGCGCCTGTGTGCCAGAGCTGTGATGTATGGATGCCCCGAACCGTTGTGGAATAACCAGTGAACGCCACATGGATGGCACCTCCCATGTGTGTATGAAAATATATGTAAATAGATTTTTAATGTTTTGAGCAGTAGGGGAGAGAAGAATTGGTCTCTCTTCATGAACACTGATTTCTTAGCAAATGAGCACACAGGTGCACACAAAATCACACAGATTTAAGAGAAATCTGTAGTAAATTTTAATTTATGCAATGCTGTAGAGGGCAAGGTAATGATTTAACGAGCTTTTTACAAATGTGTTTGTCTTGTACATTAGCTGGCTTGCAAAATTATGGAAAGGAACTTACTTTAGTTTGAAGGAACAAGGAAAAGAATTAGAATACACGAGGAGAAAAAAATTTACTGTGAAATAAATGAATAAATGTTACAATGCTTGGCTCAACTTCAAATATGCTGCTTCGAGGGACTGAAGTGAGGACACAGCACTGACCTGATCGTGCTGCTTTTTTGAGGAACTGGACTGTTTTGGGGGTTGACGCACTGTACTACAAGCTACCATTCCATATTTTCAAATACATGAAAAAATATTTAGCAACATTTATCTCGTGGCAACAGCTCTTCAGGCCAGGGAGAGATGATGCAGAGGTCTGGAGAAGAGAGTTCTTTGTCTCATGAATCACAGGGCGTCCCTGTGTAGTCGTTTCTGTATTACAGTTCCCCTCAGATAAGTGTCCCCGCCTCTAAAATTTGTGTAGATGTGAACATTTGTTAAAAACACTGCTAATTAAGCTGAATCTTATTACTTAAACCAATCTTCTCAATTAGAATTGGTGTCCTTTTTCTGGTTGCTGTCAGACATCGTTAGTTTTGTTCTCCCGGTGTTTTGCCAGGATTAAACAGCATCCCAGAAGGATTTAATGTTAATAGAAGCATTTGGTACCCTCTGACTTGAGATATTCTGCACATGACGCAGGAAGACTTATCACTGATTTTGTTTCACATTTGTTTCATTTTACTATCCTCTTTTTCTTATTGTTCACCTTGCAGTTTTGCTTTTAAAGTACCATTTTCCTTTTCTCATGATATTTTGTTTATCTGTCTGTCTGTGGATTTTACAAAAGCCTGTTCTGAGCTTTGAAAAAACAGACTTTGCTATGCTTGGAATTTTTTTTTTTTTTTTCCAACCCTATCTGCTGTCACTCAGCAAGCTTTGCAGTGTGCTTATCTTCGTGCTCACTATGGGGATTGAGAGGATGCTGAGGAAAATATACAAACAATGAAATGGATTGGAGATGGAAAACAGTTGTTTGAAAGTGCAGCCTGGGCCACAGAAGTTGGTGTTCGGGTGGAATTACTTTTCTGAGTAGCCCTTTAGGAGCTGCCTTTCTTACCTCATCTGGAAAGGGGGTTGTGTCATTTTCAAGGCATCTGGAAAATTAACATCGCTACCTAGATGCTAAATATTGTTACCGAAACACGGCTGGCTGTACTTCGATAGCTCAATTCTTGCTAGTCTGGCAGATCTAATGGTTTCTCGTGGCATTGGATGGGGTTAGGTTCCTCCCTCTGTATCCCTGAAAGTATCGTTAGAAGAAGTGATGGGAAATATCGCCGGGTTCTGGCTGTGTCTGTGCTGTGAATTCCATTCCCGAATTGTTTATGTGGCTGTTCTTATATCAACCTTTCCCTGCCGTGCTGAGGTTTTATCGCGGGTTTTTTTAGGTGTGAACAGAGATGCAAGGGGGGCAGCGATTTGTCACCGCCTGCAAGGACAGTGCCTGGTGGAACAAACCTCCCGCAAGCCCCCGGCGGAGGGGAAGCCCCAGCAACCCGATCGCTTCTTCTCCCGAGTGACCCTATTTCCTATTGCAGCCCTGTCAGCTTCTCGTTCTGTTCAGTTCCCATTAAAATATTCCACGTTTGTGGGGTTATTTATAAAAGATGGCTCCCCGTGTAGAGCTCCATTCCCATGAATAATGGTGATGGCAGTGGAGACAAGCCAACCCTCTCCACTCATTTTTTTTGCATGCCATATACCCTGGGTTCTTTTTTTTTCTCCCTGGATTTTTCTTTCATCAAGATTTCTTTTTCTAAAATATTAATCATATTTGATCTTTCCATAGCTTGTAGGTTACTTTAAAGTTAAGAGGAATATTTTCATATGTGAATGTCTTGAATTAATGCTCTCCTCACCATTAAAAAGGGTAACAAAGGTTTTATGCCAGTGTATTTATCTGGGAGTTAATACAGCTCCAATGCTTTTGTCTGCCAGCGTTTCTAAATATCAGTTAGAAAATATATTCAAAGTGAAGTTGATTTCCAGTGACTGTGCATAATAAATGGACATATGCTGACATAATTACATATTTTCATACATTAAAATGCAACAATGATTTGGGAATATTTAAGCAGAGCTCAGAGAAAAACTATGGTAACGATCTGCACTAATTGCTCCAGATTTAATTGTACCATTAAAGGCAGGGGTGTTTACACTGTCACAATATAAACTGTTTTAGGAAGAACTTGCAAGGAGACGGCAAGTAATTGTAAGGTTTCTATAACCAGCGTTATTTCCACGTGTATTTGTGTAGCAGCACAGTGATAGCACAGTTCTAGTGGCAAATGGCAAAGTTCCAATAACCTATCATTTATATCTATAAAGAACTTATTTTATGGAAATATAACATGTTTGACACAGAGTGAGCCAGGTTCTTAGACCTTTACATAAGCAAAACCCCCTTGGAGCTTTTGTTGAAATGATAGAGGGGGAGCTGCCCGCAGAGGAAAACCTCTGTCTGCCCAACAAGTATTGCTAAATAATCCCTGTTTGAAGTCGGTGCTTTCAAAAGGTAAAACGTGGAGGAAAGGGTTTATTTTATTTCCTGACTTAGCCAGGAGTAGAGCCTGAATAATAACTCCAGAAACAGGCTCTTCTCAATTGTAATTTGCATGAATCGAACTGGAGAGGCTGGTGTTCAGGAACAGGACAAAGCGGCAGCAAGGAAAGCCTGGTCAGAGTGAGGATCTCGTAACTCTGGGTTCGGAGGGTATCGCAACGAAGAGAGGAATTGGAGCTTTAAGCTGCGTAGGATGCAGAGAACTTCACTGTTGGTGTTCTGAGCAGAACACTTGAAATCAAATCCAGCCAGCAGCTGGTTAAGGCATTTCAGAATGCCCTTTGCTGTGTATACAGTGCATTTAAAGTACAAATAGACTTAGGAAGTAAATGTTGCCACCGCTACTTTTTAAAAAATAAGATTCCATAACTTTTTTAAATTTGGAAAGAAACCAGAAAGCAAAACAAACAGAAAGCCAGTATGAGATAATTCTGAGTTTCAGTGATATGCCACTAAGCCATAAAGTAAGCAGAAGGGGCTTTGTTTCTGTGTTCTTTTTTCTTTTAAAAACCTATTCAAGGTCATGGTTTGAATAGAAAAGTAATTGGATTTGAGACACCATATGTTGTGGGATGCTTATGCCATCCCTAATGAGTGTTACAGGGTACTACTTCTTCCAAAAAAAAATTGACATTAGCATTGAAATGACTGTTGACATGAAAACTTTCATTAAGAGAAACATCTTGAAGTCAATCTTATCTGATCCCTTTCTCTTCCCATCATAATGCCCACTCCTGAAATGCAAAGGGTTCCTTACCTTGCTGAGCTCCATCCAGCCTGTCGCAATCACTCACCAGGCTTTACTGCCTTTTCTCGACACCTTTCGATTCACAGTGACTAACCCGAGACCATAAAAGCAACAAGACTCCATCGCTGCGTCTCTCTTGTTAGTCATTCCATGATATTTATGGAGCTGCTTGCAGAGAAAGTTATTCCTGTGCTCTGTTTTGTAAATCAAATAAGGGTAAATTCTATTCAAAGAAAATATATTCCAAGGCTGCAAAGTTTGGAGAAGTTTCTTTGTTTTGTGTTTATTTCACTGTTTTTGGCTTTTGGAAGCGTGAAGGTGATATCAAATGTGTTACTTTCTTCTGCGCAGTCTGACTTAGAACAATCTTTTGCGTACAGAACCTTAATAGAAGAATCTGAAAGACAGACTAACAAACTGAAGAGCAGGCTGAGCTGCCAGTGTGGGTGACATCGGAGGGGATGGGGAAGGAGTCAGTTCCCAACATCTGAAGGCTGTAATTATTCTGTACCTGCTTCATCATTTACATTCTGGATCATGTTGGGATTCATCATTCATTTAAGAGGCAGCCTTTGGCACTTTAGGGAGAAAAAATATCCAACTTTTTTTTTTTTTTCCTCAGAGCTAATATTTTTTGTCTCTTCCCAGGGACTCAATCATTGCAAAAACTTCCTAAGATTATTTTTTTTTAATAATCAGTTAATCTTTTCTCCTCCCAGCCCCTTCTCGCTCTCTCCTTTTTCTCTTCTTTTCACTGTCTCATAGTTTAGCATGCTGACAGATTTGAGACTAAAGAATTTTGATCAACTGAAACTGTGTGACTGCAGCCAAAGGACCCAAGCGGGATGTTTAAAGAAACCTTTAAGTTTGACTCAAAGCTTGCATGCAGAGCTGAATTTCTCAGGTGATCTTTCACTTTCATAAAATTTTTTTTTCCTCTGGAGAAACACCCCTAAGGTGAAACAAAAATAGCAGGAATAAACCTTGAACCATCTAACACTGTGGAGTGTCCTGAATCCTGGCCCTTGGCAGGAGTTTGGAGGTGAGGAGCTGTCAGCAACCGTCCCGTGTGCCCTTGGAAGACCTAAAGCTGCAGCGGGTGGATCAGGGCATGACAATCATATTTACAGTGCCTCATAATTAAATCTTTCTTCATGGTTTTGGGTTTTGGTTGCTCAGCCAGAGCGGAGTCAAGGAATTGGGAAGGATGTTCCAGATGTGGCTCAGCATCGCTTTCCTGCGAGCAAGCAAACCCTCTCCATTTCTCACTTGAACCTGCGCTCTGGGTGCAAACACCTAAACATCTCGGAGAATGTGACCCCTTTGCTAGGTCCTGGTTGTCTCCCTGTGCTTGGGGACAGGCACCCAGGGCTCACAGCTTCAGCCTTCACTGAGAAATTACAGCATTTTCCAGCTGTAACTTTGTTCCGCTTGGATTTACTTTTGACTCCGGCTCTTTTTTCCCTCGCAGGGTGGAAGCATCTGCCTAAATTCATAAACAGTGTCGAGTTTTATTTTCTTTCTATTTTTTCTAATACATCTTCTAAGGATTTTTTGCTCTACTTAAATACTACGGGTTATTTTCCTGTCCTTAGAAGATTTATTATCCTTTTTTTCATTTTCTACACTGAGTATGTTTTTGACACATCTTTAGTTATTAGGATAGAAGCCTGACACTTTAGGAAACAGAAAATGTTTGCCTGCATTATGTTTTCATATTATAAATGGCTCTTGTTCTTCACCGTGCAAACAGGCTCCTTGAATAATTTTACGGTGCGCTGCTGAGAACTGCGGTGAGCCATTTGCTAGTAAATCAGCATTTCTTACAGCAAACTCTGTGCTTTGTCAGCCATTACATCCAGGGAATAAAATCTAATAACAACAACAAAAACAAAAATCCAAACATGGAGCAGTTCTGGCTGATCTCCCTGGAAAATTTATACTGTTTTGAGTACAGGAATCAAACATCTGGGATTTTTTGGGCAGTGTCCAGTGCTAAAGCTTTGAAAGGTACAAGAGGACATGCAGAAAATCAGTCTTTTTGCTGCATTTCTCCTGTTTGCAATAAAATTTACCCAATAGTTTTATCTTCAGTTCTTGACTTCTGGGGATTTTCAGCTCCTGAAAGCAGCAGCTAAGGGAAGTTTCATATATATTTTCAGATTATGATGGAATTTCAGTATTTTTAACCCTGTGTTCATTGTTCATCAAGGACCTCTGCGCTTGTACTCTGAATGGCTTGGGAGGGGATGGTGTTGAAGCCTCAAATTCAGCTCTTATTACCAAGCATTGAGCTCTACGTGCAGCCAAACCTCTGGTGAGCATCGTGGACAGAAAGCCCTCAAAGCAGGGGGGATGACCACGTGCACGTGTTGCTCTGCTGCACAGACTCCAAACACTGTAACGTTATCTCCGTGCCAGCTGTTGGGTACCAAAACTTTATTGTTCTACTTAAAAGCTCTGGGTTAACGAGTGGCTTGCTTTGGATACTCTGTGCCTCTTGACAGAGAGATGCTCGCCTGAGCTGAGAAACTGGAGCTGGATTTACTGCAATACGAGGAACATGCAAGGTATTCAATTCTACGGTTTGGTTTAGTCTGTTTCTACTGCAATCTGTTATAAAAAAACCAACAGAACAAACCCCTAAAAACCCCAACCCCCCAAAAAACCCCCAACCCTAAGGAAACCAGGGCAAGATGGAGTGCATTAGTACACAAAATAGCGTTGGAAATGTTGACAAATATATTTGCAGTGTCTTCATCTGATTGCTCCATTGCTCTATTTCCAAGGCTTCTATATTGCAGTCTCACCTAATCCAAAGCACAGCGTGACTCCTTCCTAGGACTAGTCCCTTCTATCATATCTCTCCCTCCACTTAAATCCCTTCAATGAGCTTTCCTTAAAATAGAAAATAGGTTTTATTACTTATTAAAAGTTTTATAATGGAGGCCTGGCTTATCTTCCCTACCTTCTGTCACCAACCAACTTGGATCAACAACAGCCAGATTTCTGTCCAAAAATGTAGATTGAAGCCTTGTGGACTCGGTGCTTTCAGTAACTTTACTCTCCCTTGACAATCCTGGGAGAAGCTTCAAAATCCCCACACCACACAAACAAGTAGCAGAAATAATCACAAGTTTAAAAGTTCTACATCACTATGGCAACTCAAAAATACTAGTGCTGCATGTTGTTTTTAACTTTTTTTATTAGCTGGTTAAGTCTGAGGTGATCATTTGACTACAGAATTTGGTAAAATTACTCTACGGTGCGATAGTCGCTTTGTGACACTTTTGTGGTTGCGTTGTGGGTTTCTCAGATCACTGCACCGTGTTGACGTGAACACTGGTACAGAGAAGTCATTGGAAATGCTCAAGATGAATCACCTGGAGGATCAGGTACTATAGATATGCTACCAGGGACCTGGGCCAGGGTCATCAGCCCCGAACTCTCCTGCGAATATGACATCACAGCCCATCTGGGCCAAGCTCTGCTCATTCACTGCTGATTTCTCTGTACCTTTCGCTGACCAATGGAATTGTTGATGAGTCAGGGTTCTGTCCAGGCTTCTGTCTACGTACTTACTTTGAGTATGAGTGCAGCCCACGCATGTTTTCACTTTGCTGGTAACTTGCCCTTCCATGTCACAGGTCAAGCCACGCAAGTTGTAATCTTTCCAACCCACTGTAACCTGGGAATCTCCTGTCCGATATGCCCTGCGCTGATCTCTTCAGCCGAGGATGAAATAACGTGTATCACGTTCAAGCCAGTTGGCCGGCAGCGACTGTAGCTCCTTTGCAGCCGTTCGGTCCCTTCGCGCTTCCGTAGCGCCTGTTTTTCCATTTGGTATCAACACGTCATTGGTGAGGCACGTTGCCTTCTGGTATCGTTTCATTTTTTGTGAATTTCAACACGTTATGTGCCACAACACGAGTGTTAGGAACGGACCAGCATGAGCTCTGCTCCCTCTCCAGACAAAAAACCCCCTACCAAGCTCCCTTAACGTGCAAGAAGGTCAAACGTGCGCTACGTGAACTTGTTAAACACATTTATTGAGTTCTTGACAGTAACCAAACACAGTGAATGACCATTATAAACAAGAAAAAAGGCATTCGCTTTTACTTGGTCAGCTGCTTTATCTGTAAAGAAAAAATATCCCTTTCCACCACCGATTTACAGGACTCAAATTTGTTTGTCCCAATAATGGAGTCAGCAGGGAAAATGGCAATTTTAAACTGAGATGTTTTTCTGCTTCTGAACCCAGCTCCTGTTAATGATGGACTATAAAATGTAAAGTTATAGCAGCTTTAGGTGAATTCCCAGTTGCTGTTAACTCACTTAAATTGGCTGCAAACAAGTAAATGAAGTTTCAAAAAAATGGAAAAGAAAAAAATAAAAAAAATAAAGCAAAGCACAACTAATGCAGCCACAGGCTTATTATTTCGGAAAGGAAAAAAAGAAATCAAAGCAAGTTTACTAAATTATTTGTTAAACACATTTATTGAGATGTTAATAGTAACCAACACAACGTATGACCTGTTGTAAAACAAGAAACAGAAAATGGATCGGTTCTGATTTTGGCAAATCCTACTACAGATATGTGACAAAGAGGGAAATATTTCAATTTCTTTTATATTCTGCAGTGATCTATTTACAATACTTCTCTCTCAAAGTCTGTCCTTTTTATAATTAAATGAACAGAAAGATCATAACCCAGAAATAAGTTTCCTCTACAGTCATCTGGTTCTGTCTTGTCAGTATCCATTAATGATAGTGAGATAATGAGAGCTTTCCAAGGATTACTTGGCACACAGAACACAACTCCACTTTGATGCTGTACCGAGCCACCATTTGTCTTTCTTTTTTTAAATTTTTTTTTTAAATTTTTTTTTTAATTTGAGGGAGAGGGGGAAGAGGAAGAATTTCATATGTACAAAGGCTGAAAAGTCTTTCTCTGTGAAGCTAGATTAGTTCAGGAAAACTGTATCAAAATTGTAATCACATTTACTGTAATACTGTCTTTTTACTTTGCTTTTTTTAATTACCACCAATCGTATGAATGAATTTTTAGTTGCGTTTCCACCATGGCAGCTCTTTCCCGACAGCAGGTTTGCACATGCTGCCGTGAACCCAAAGAGAGTGAGGTTGGGTGCATTCTAGATTATATCAATTCACAGTAGTAGCATTCCACTGAGGTGATGGGTTCTGCCTGCTCTGTCTCACTTACTTGAGGAGCCATTCATTTACTGAAAGAGAAACAAAACAAACCCAATTATGCTTTAATAAACACCAAACATGAAACTGGATGGATTTAATACTGTACGAGGCACTTAAAACTGTCTTGAAAAAGCCAGGAGGCTCAGTTTCCTTCTTTTTATAGAAAAGAATTAAACCTGACTGACTGTTTCTTTGAAATACTGCAACTTGGTCAGCAGCCTTTTGCTGAAAACGTGCTTACATATCCACCCTTCAACACTGCTTCTTCATAACAGTAATATGATTGGTAAGAAGGCACTTTTATGCAATTATTGCAGATATAACTGGGTGCACCTAGGCTAAAAGATGGATAAACCCCATTACAGCTCAGCTGTGAGCCCCCCGCTGTGGCAGTGTAGGGCTCTCCCAGCAGGCTTCTGAGTTGGTTCATTTGTTTAATGTCCATTGTGCAATACAGACCTTTCCAATTCAGCAAATTCATTCGTTTGTTATGGTAGGGCACCTCCAAAGTGAAATTTATTCTTCAGTTTGGGATCAGCCGTCATCAAGACTTGCTCATCCCTTGTTTTCTTTCCAAGGTGGGTAAAAAAAGAGCAAAATGCAGTTTGTAAGGTAAGAAGTTTTTAAAATGAGGGTAGAAAACTGAAGGCCTGTCCTGACTGCTTTTATATAAATATTAGATGTCTCAGGCTGTTTTTTGTTATGCTTTTCCTGCATGTTTTCTGGTCAAGTTTCCTCATCCTTTTCAAATATTAATGTTTGACTCACACCGCTAGCCCCCCAGATCTGGAGTTGCATCTCTTTTTATTTGTACTCTTTGTTACGTGCCTGGGTTTCTCAAAGAAAAGGGCTCAGTGTAAGCATAGAAAGGATTATTTGGGAGGTAGAACGTACCTCTATACTGTAGTTTCTGTGCTCTATTGTTTGGACAATCTTTTCCCTGTAAACTAAAGTTGATATTAGTTCGGATACATCGGTTGTTGAGAGGCTGGACTGGTCTGAAATTGTCGCTCATGCTCAGAAATATCTGTGATGGCTGATTCTGGCTTAGCAGTCGTAAAGAATGCATCTATTCAAAATAGAAAACAAGGATGTTTAGTATTTGTCTTTCCTGTAAGTAAACAATGCGCAACACTATTAAACAACCTACTTAATGAAGGAGAGTTAAACAGAATTTTCAAGATTTACAGTTAGAGGTGGGTTGAGAGAGTTAACTTGAGGTAAACCCATTCCTTTCTGTGGTCCTCTGTTTCTGAGCCCCATTTTAAACAAGAGTAACTAGTTTTGTGTGAAGTAAATGAAAATGGTAAGAGGTGTCCTTGGCTGCTCAGGAAACAAATGGAATTTGGAGTATGGGATGGCAGCAGCTGGTGCGGCAAGAATGAACTTGATGAACGAGAAGAGCCGATTTCCTAAGTTTTGTAGCTCCTAGTGCAGCTTCCAGTTGAGAAGACAAAGGTTTAGATGATGGTACCTGAGAACAAGGTACGGCCAGTTGGGATGGAGAGGATAACAGTCCTGCTGCTGACTGATGTCATGGAATTAATCATGTTAAAAAGTGAAAGTCTCACTCAATTTACCTGTTTCGTTCTGAGCTAAGAAGGGCCTCTCTTATACTTAACCTCAAGTTTTTTTTCTACAACATTGCTAGTCTTGTTTTAGGATCCCCATCTATCTTTTCACAGAATCATAGAATAATGTAGTTTGAAAGAGACTGCTGGAAGCCACCTGGTTCAAACCCTTACCAAAAGTAGGGCCCACCTTAAAGTACACATGTGTGTATGGATACCTCGGGAGCTCTAAATAGTTAGTATTTTTCTTTTGGAAGAAACCTCTCCAATGCTTTTTCAAACTGTACAAATTGCAGGCAGAGATCCCCGCAGCAAAAAGGTTGAATCTCATTTTCTATATAAAGCTCTAAGTATGTTTAAAATATTCTTTTCTTATCTATACTAGATAGAGTAATTTTTAAAGTGATTTTTTACCTGCATCCTTGTTATGTAGACAGGTTTGTTCATTATTATCCAGCTTGCTGTTTCATAGCAGGGTGGAATTGTCATTGACCCATCATACGTAATGAAACTAGATGTCTCTGGATAGAGTTCCTCAATATTAAGCCCCTGTAGTAAGTACGCATCATCTGGAGGACAAAGAAGGAAAACTAATGGATAAAACAACTGCTGAGATAAAATAACAACTGCACAGAAAAATCTCACCCTATGTGCAATCCTTATTCCAGAACATCATCAGCTGGACTGAAATGTGCACTGTAACGAGCATAATTTTCTGAATGTTCCAGCAGTTTGGACAAGAACAAGTCATGTGGATTCCCTACGCTTGCTTGGGTTCAGTTCCACTCTTAGATGCCCATGCAAACCTTCTGTGAGTTTAGCACAAGCATTCGCAGCGAACATCTTAATCTCATTCAAGAACCGGAGCTAAAACCTTCTTGAAGTTGCAGTTATTGATTTAGACGTAACGGGATTTGGTGAATGCCGACTTCCAATATTTTGGAGCGATTAACAATTTTTGCTTGACAAAGCCTTGTGAAGGCCAAGAGTGTTAAAATGTAATTGCCCTTTTGCTACAGGAGGAAGTTAAGGTTAATGCATGATAATAAAGCTGCTCAATGAAGCCTGCTGGCCTTTCATGTGCGCAGTCGGGGTGGATGCAGCGCCAGCTCACTCGGAATGCTAAAATCCGGGTGGAGAAGGATGCTGGAAAGCAGCTTGCTAGGGTGCCTGCTTTTATTCTAAGTCTCCCTGGGAATTAATGAGGTATCCCTCTGCAAAGGAGCTCACTGTGGACGTGGACCAAAATATAATGAGAGATGGTTATAGCTTTTAAAATTCATCACATTTCCTCAGCCTTCCCTACACCATGTGCAGTATTTCCCTTGTGTAATCCTGGCATATAGAATTCTTGGCAGCACTGTTGGAACCTGAGCTCGGATTTTCCTCCAAATCTTCAGCTGTAGGAGCTCTTTAATAGGGAATAGTCAGGGTTATCCACACTTGTGACACTCTGCTGCTGCTGTGTGGCTCGGAGAAAGCTGGGCTGGTGAGGAGCTGCAACGCTGAGCAATCTCTCTGCATCCTTTTATTTGTATGTAGGGGGTTCAATACGGTTTGTTTGCAGACTGAGTGCTAAACTGCAGGCAAGGAAAGCTGCAATTCCAGGTGTGCTTTCCAAGAGGAACTGGCATTGATTTTAATGGAAGGCAAGGAAGGTATTGCAAATAAAACAGAAAATAGTCCTCAGACTAAAGAAAAATGTTGAATGCATCTTTTAAGTCCAAGTCAATAATTTAGACATTTCTGTTGGATGCTTTCATGTTGTTCAGGTACCATTCACTGCAAGTTTAGGCAGTTTTTGATGAACGATTCCTTGGCCATCGGGAAAAGATTGTAAATGGATCCAAGGAAAGAAATACGAACAATCAAGGAAGTGATAAGAGCTAAAGAAGAAAAGAATAATTAAATGTGAATTTAACTGTTATAGCTGCAGGACATAACTTGGATCAGCAAAATGCTTGTCTCATGCTGTCTAATGTTAAAAACAGATCTGCAGATACTGTCTTGGGCAACAGAAAATCAGAGAATGCAGACAAAGCAGATGTGACCTTTTTTTATTCTGGCATAGTTCAGTCAACACGCTACAGGCTTCTGGGGTAGCAATATTAGAGGCAACAGCATCAGGTCAAGTCTCAAGGTAAGAGAGTGATGTTTATAGCATGTTGACCACTGAGACATGAACCTTGAGGAATTAATGGTCTATTTCCAGAAATCCGAATCTTCAGCGCTTTCAGGAAAATATCTTAGAATTTGAAAACTTCATTGACTTGTGCGTTATCTATAAAGTCACTAAAGGTTGAATTTGAGGAAATTCAGGATTTTGCAGCTCTCCTGTCTTGCTGAATGTGTGGCGGTAATTTGGTGGAGACTGACAAGCCTAAATTTTCATATGGAATTTTGGGACTCTAAAACGTCACTTCTTTCCAATGTTCTGCAAACACTGGGTGAAAGCTCATGTAGCACAATTGCTCTGACAGAAAGCTAACTTATCCCCTCAAATGTTGTACTTGGATATGAATTTTAAAGTGGGTTTTCTTTAGAGATATTCATACAGCTTCTGACTAAAGCCTCTTTGAAAGCACAACTTGTTTCAATGAGTTCATAGTAGATTTTTTGGGTTGCGATAACAGAATAAAACAAGCATTTAAAATCTACTTAGAAATTCCTTGGGGTCCACTTTACTTTACTGCAGCCGTTTATATCTAAGAGTAGTAATTCCTCTTTTAATGCCTTTTGCCTATGGAAATTTCACGCGGGAACACAGGTAGCTCTTAATTCTGTTGCTGTTCTTTAAAAAAGTACTTTAGTTATGTTACTGACGATCTTGACTCAGAACCTACACTCCACTTATCATTCGCTTCACGCTCCTATTGAGCACACCAGGACTGGATGTTTTGCCAGCAGCCCTGCTCGGTATCGACTGCAGGGGCAGAACCCTAAAGCACAGGCTAAAAAACTCCAGCTGCTGAAGGCAGAATAGAAATCCTTGCAATATAAGAGGTAAAATTAGTTTTCAGCAATGATGCTATAATCCATCACACAAGACAACTGCAAAATTACTTTCAATAACACTTTCACGTTCCCAATTTACACTAAAAAATTCCCAGTCAATACCTGTTACTACAGTAAGTCACCCAATGCCCTGCAGAATATTATGTGCATTGTATCTACCATGGATTTCATTTAACAGATAAAGTTGTTAGTGATAACGGTGCTTAAAAATTCAAATAGTTCTGTTAATCATTGATTTTGCAGCCTGCATTATCTGTTCGTCTTCATGTGAAATTTCATTTACTAAACCCAAATTAGGTGTGATTGGAATTGCATTTTCCTTCTAAAGAGGCAAAACAGCACATGGAAGGTTACAAGATGCTGTTAGCTCCAGAGAGGAGGGGTGCCCGCTCCTAAGTGCAGCGTGAAAAAAGGAATATTTCCTATTGGGAGGGTGCGTTTGCCCGCTTGGGGTGGGCAGTGGTCGCACGCTTGCTCATGCAGCAAAGCAAAGATGCTGCCAGTACCCTCCTGTTGTGTGGAGCTGAATATCCCTAATTACGGGCTCCGCTCTGCTCTGCGCCACAAGTTGGTGTCCGATCTTTGGTCTGCTGGCCAGCGTGCGGGGCCGAGGAGAAGCAAAGGCTGAGACACTCATGTAAATGCATGAGAGGCAGCTGCTGTGATGGGGAAAGCGAGGCAGGAGTCTGGTCCCCAGACAGAAGCTGGGAATAAGTAATTTGGGAGTGAAAGAGGCTGAAATAACACCTACAGCCTTAACGGTAACTTCCCATCTCCAGGGTGCGGCAGGAGCACTGGCAGGCACGATGTTCCTGGGGAACAGCGGGGCTGTGTTTATGCAAAGAGTTAACAGGCAGTTAAAAGCTGAGCTAATCTCCTGCTTCTTCCATGCCGAGGAGACATTTCTTACTGGTAGAACAATCTAGAAGGAGTGTTTTAAGGGGAACTCTCTGTCGCCTTCCTTTCTATAGGTAACGTGGAGGATGGAGTTTTGTCATAACAGAGGTTTCTTATTTGGACCAAAGGTGTGCAAGATTTGTTAACTGCAGGTAACGTTAAAGAAGTATCAATGGCAAGAGAGGGGTGTTAGAGGACAGGGAATTGTCCACGTCAGGATGGGGTTGGACTGCTCTGTTGTTCACGTTCTGTATTGCATGGCAAGACTCAATCTTTCCAGTGCTCTCTTGTTCTGGAATTAGTAGGTAAAACTCCATCTCAAATCTACGCTTTCTTTTTACAATCCTGGCTTTGCAGAGAGGGGGCGAAAAGGTGGACTTCATGGAAAGAAATCTGACAGTGCACTTCAAGGAAGTGCAGAGATACCTCCAAACCTTCCCATCATAAATCTGAAGTGCAGTGGCTTTTGTTCAAGTTAGACGGACACTCGAGATCTCTGCAGTGTCTGATGTTCAGTTTTCCAAGTAACACTATGTTGCTGCAGAGTGCAATGGGTTTAATTTACAGAGGGAAACGGAGGCAAACCCTAGGAGAGCTGTGAACCAAGTCCTGAGTCCTGACAAGCAGTCTTATTCCAGTTATCATGAATAACTCTATCCCAGCTTTCGTAAACAGAAGGAGAATTAATGAAGCTTCTGAAAGTGTTAAGATATTGTTTACAGAATAGTAAACAAAGGCTGGATTCTACGATACTTTATTTCTTTCAGTTTGCTGTGTACTTTCTGAAAGATAAATTCTAGTATCATTTAACTTATTTTATTAACTTAATGACTGATTGGAATTCAAGTGACTATTTGACAAATGGAATAAGGTTTTCAGAAGCTGTTTAATTTGTTCCATTGGGATATATGTATTTTTCATGGCTTTCTTTAAATGAGCCTAATTTTCACTGACATTTAAGGTCCAGATTTCCACAAGTTCAATATCTTAAAAAGGAATTATTGAGCATTATCAGCTGAGGGCTTTCCAAATGTGAATGCAACAAATATGCACACTATGTCAACGACCTCTTTATGTATCTACTAAATGCAGCGGTAGTTGAATAGAATTGTCATAACTTTTCTGTACAAAAAGAAAGCATTGATAAATACAAAATCTGCAGTTAACGATTCAACATCTTGACATAACTTGATCTGATGGAATCCAGGCTGCTTAGCCTGTCACTGATATTGCTTAACCATTGGCAGTTTCTCCTGAGCACTTGTGTGAATACAGTGGATTTGTTAAGTACAATTTCATTAATTTATTGCTTGTTCAAGCATAAAATACACTTTGAAGTTCAAAACTCATTAGATGAACTGATGACCTTACCAGGTTTTTCAAGTTTTCAAGCTTATTGCACAGAGCTGCTGGCAACACAAACTTGGTAATTCTAACCCATAATGACTTAGTTCTTTGGTACTAAATATGTTATTGGGTATGAAAAGCATACAGCTGGTAGCCACGGTAAATTAAAAGGAACTTACTTTTATACGTTATTCTTGTTATGGTGTCTCTGTTAAGCATACGATTTAGAAATGGATTTGATGATTCGGATACCTACAGAAGAGAAAACGTACAACATCAAGACACACACACACATCCTAGAAATGCAGCTGTTCCATGTTCTCTCGTTCCTGCCACTTCTCCAAATGGTTTCTGCCTTTTTTTTTTTTTTTCACTGTTGTGGGAAGAGGAAATAGTGACTTAGATATGTTACGTGTTAGAAAGTTAGTATCCAAAAATAAATAAATTAAAAAATAGGCATAGGAGAAATTAATGCCTGAATACAAGCGTGAGTACAGGTTTCTCCTCCAACAGCTTTTTTTAGATCAGTGAAACCGCGATACAAAATGGCAGAATATGAGCAACAGTTTTGGGGAAAATGCATTCTTCATATAAAAGGTGAGAATGTAATTAGGGGGGTTTGGTTAAATGGATAAGTCTTGCGTTCAGTCCTAGATCACTGTTATTTATAGATCTAACCAAGCATCTTGAATGCACCAGAATGGAGACTAAAATATGACATGATATTCACATCTTTCTCACGCAGTGACACAGAAGATATTAGAAGTTATACTTCTACTGTTTCTTCAGTTTTGATATTTTAAGATGTTTTAAATAACACTGTGGGAAGAACTTATTTTACTGACTTTGAAACATCAGCATGTCCCCAAAGAGCAGAGATGCCCTCTTTCCCAGGGCCTCAACCTGCTGGGAAAGATTTCCTCTGAAGTGAATGAACACCATTTCATGAAGAAACACCAGATCTGCAAAATCATGACTTTTGTCACAGCCACCAAAGAGTTTTAGTGATGTTTATGAGATAAGGATTTTTTTTCCTCCTCCATTTTCCCTTTTTATTTTCCTCATATTACACCGTAAATGCTTTGCAGTAGGGATCGCGTGCTCAGCTCCTAGGATGATGCTGTCCGTGGATCCCAGATCCAAGACTTTTGCCATAGTATAACAATGAGTCTAATTCCTACATTTACAACTCACGGGAAAAGTATTCCACTGTCTATGTATTAGATATTGATAGTATTGAATACTTACTTTCATAAATATGGAAACTACCACCAACCCGTTAGGACTCTTCGCAGCTTCTGTGACGTTTGTGTACAGCTCGTGGTTATAGTGGATTAGTTGAACCTAGAAAACAGGGAAGGGAAAGACCACGATTAGATGGTAGCAAATTGTACTGTGCGCTGTTTGCAAATACTCTCTGTACACCCACTGGTTTGTGTTAGGATTCCATCTATGCTCAGGATATTTTATACCACTGCAATTTTTCAGAGGTTTGCAGCATGCATGATTTTAATAATTTCAGTCACCATCTGGCTCCAACTGGCACAGCACCAGCGTGTTTTCTTCTAAATTGCCAGTGAGTGAATTTCCTCACATCAAGCCATGAATCGCACTGCAGGGGCTGACATCATTTCCCTGTTGCAAAAGCACTTGCCATGGGCATCAAGTAATCTGTACTTTTCAGCCTCAAGCCAAACACAGAGGAGTCAGGGGCTGAAATATTTGAAGAAACATATGGGCTAAGGGTTTGGAACTGTGAAAACCAGGACTCACAGAATTCAAAACATCAATATTCATTGGCCCCAGATTTTACAAACTCTGTTACAAAGGCTCCTACGGTTTGGCACTTACTGTATTATTGTTAACTAGGTTCTCCGTAGCCCCTACAGCTTTCCTTCTGCTTTTCAGATTTATGTTCTGCTGCAACTTTTAAATTATAAAGGCACCGTTCCCCTCTCTCTCACTGCATATGTAAACATCTTACCCAGAGCAGTGGTATTTATCTGGGACCATGGATGCTGTTACCATTTATAGTGCAATTTGTAGCCTTGCTTTTTATAAAGGGACAAACAACTTTGATGAACTGCGAGGCAGCTGAGTCCTAAGAATCTGAAAGGCTGGTTAGCCTTATTTAGCCTACAGGTAGTTTTTTAAAGTTTTCAAATGTCAATTAGAACAGTAACACTTCTGGCGTTTTCAGAACTGCAGCAGCCTGACGTTTGTATTTAAAAACCAGGTGCGTCTTCTGCTTGCTGGCATAAACCTAAAGGCTGTCCACCGAAACGTCTGCGCTTGCTTACTGTGAACAAGACTAGTATTAACTTGATCTATGTCTGGTAGTCAAAGTAAACCGTAAAAATGGCTGGAGACTAATATTGCCAGTAGAGACATTTCATCATAGGTGCTTTCCATGTTTATAATCAGGGGGAAAACCAACCACCCCAAGAAACATGGAAACAACGTTGAGTGCCTGTGCTGGTGACTTTGCCTTTTGGATGAATGCAACGTCTGGTACTTGAGCAGTGAAATTGGAAAGATTTCTCCGCAAGAACAATCTCTCTGTATTATCTATGATCTGCAGCGCGCAGCCAAGTTCCAAACACAATGATTTGCTTTGCCATCCAAATACACGTGTCATCACCACGTGTCCCAGTAGTGATCTGAACGGTAACAGCAACCCGGTTATGTCACTTCCACCACTGTTGTCTCAGTCTATGGTAAGTGAGAAACAAATGAGGCATCCAGGCTCTGGGAGTGTTCAGGCAGTTCCATTTCCTACATGCTGCCCTGACTGCAAAATGTGTTCCTCCTATAAATAAAATAGTCAGGATCAGATCTTATGAGCTTTCCTAATATTAAAATCCACCAAACGTTGTCCTCCCACCACCTCCAAATCCCTTGTGATGCGATTTTAGTGCCTGGACATTGATACATAACAAGGAGCAGTGGAAATTCTGAAAGGAAAGAGTATTTGCATTAGTAAGATTAGGAGATCTTTGGCGTGCAGCTTTACTACATACAGCCAGTAGAAGGTAACGGTCAAAAATACTGCCTTAAGGTGTTAATTTCAGTTCTGTCCGGTCTGGATTGGGAACTGTTGGCTGACCTTTACAGTTCACACAGTAGGCGTTTTTTAAGGCAAGCAAACAAACCAAACCGGAATGGAAAAGTAAAAATGTCAAAGTAGCCAATGAACTCATCTACTTAATTCTGACAGCTAGGAAGCAGGATGGATGCTGTCTGTTTTCTAAAGGTCTTGTAACGAGAGTGTTTGCTCTACAACACATACAGGTTATAGGCTCATTAGTCATCACTTTGTGATACTTATGAACTTTGATAACACGGTGGGTTTGGGGACTGGAGACTCACTGGAATTTTTAAGTGTAGTTAATATATTTTTATGTACAACTCTTCACTCTGGCAGCCAAACTAACTTGTTAATTATCAAAGAAATAAGTGATGAAATCCGCTTTAGACTAGAACTCCTTTTGTACGAATCCTGGAATACAAATGAATTAGATTAACTTAGTTAATCTGATGACCCAGAATGCCTAGTACAGGACTGGGTAATTCTGCCCCTTCTGTCTCTCCTTAATGCATCTTGGTTTGGTAATTAACTGTTTTGGAGAGTGTACTTGAGAACTCTTGCTTCACTACAGTTTGAAAAGATCCCCATGCCTTGCTGTGCATTATTGTTACTCAAAGACCCCAGTACTGAATGAAGACAGCCTTTTTTCTTCTGAAACCTGTCACTTTCTCTGTGTTAGAGTTGTGTCCAAACTAATTTTAAAGCCGTTTCCATGGCATCCTGGTTAAATTTCTGGTTTTCCTCCTTTTAAGAAAAGATTGACCATGTAGAGAGACATACTTTTCAAAGTTTCTCATGTGTAAGAGACCAATTGAGAAAGGTACAAATGAATAAACCTGTCCTAGCTATAGATTATTATATGCAGGATAAAATATATAATTCCCTATTAGATTCCTCCTTTTGAGAACGATTTCTTTGAAGGTGCCTGAAATACATGTTATTTCAAAGTCTGTATTAAATAATCACTAGCCTTCCATGCAGGTGAAGCCACACATAACTGAAGTTGCTCATATGTGAAAATCACATTTTTTCAAATGTGGCATTGTATTAAAAATATAGCTCCGCAAAAGCAAACTTGCAATGCTGAAAATCCCCTTTGGTCCTGGCTTGAGTTTCAGGGCTCAAACAGAACACAAAATCTTGTTATAAGCTATTGATTTTCTTTGGAAGATTCTCCCTTTAAGATTAATTTGCCACAGAGCAACTGCTAGCTCTTTGTTTTCCTCCAGCAACAGAAGTTCCATTTTTGAGGGAGAAGAGGAGAATTAAGATTAATTACTCCCATTCTAGCTGATGAAAATCCAGAATGTGTCCTTGTTCCATCACTCCAGAACGCGCGTTGGAGCAGGAGCAGACGCAGCGCATTTTAGACACTCGAGGTTGGCTGAGTTGGGAACGTCGGCAGGAGCTGAGGATAGTAATAAACTGGGCAATCTAGGGAACACACGCTCCTCAGCCTGGTAGGCTGTGTCTCTGGGGAAAATAATATGGATAAGGGGACAAAATAATCCAGACAGGCTGCTCTTGTGGTTCATGTTCTGGCCACTGTGGGGAAGCATCTAATTCCCCTTCCTAACGCGTGTGTGTTTATAATGTTAATAACCTGCTCTTTGCCTGCGTTTTGATGTTCAGCCCTGTACTTGTAGTGCTCACATTGGTTGTAACGGCTTCCCTCTTTCCTCTGCAACGTGTTTTGCAGTTTTTCTTGCTCCTTCGCCCAGGTGAGCTGCGCATCTCTGGGCAGAGACAGCTGCAGAATATTTTCTTTGTGGCATTTGGCCAAGGTTCTTTGGCTTAGCAAAAGCAAAGGGTTTGCTGTGTTGCTGGTTGTGGGTGCCAAGAACTCCAGGGCTTCTTTTCTGCTGTCTTTTAGCAATTTTTTAACTTGGACAAAGACCCTCTGTGAATTATAGAGCTCTGATCTAGTGTGCATGCATAAGCCTTTTATAAATCATAGAATGGTTTGGGTTGGGAGGGACCTTAAAGACCATCCAGTCCCATGGGCAGGGACACGGTGAGATGTTCTGCTGCAGAGACAAGGCAAAAAATGAAACTGAGGGAACTGAGAGCATCACAGTACTTCACAAACAAGTGTTTTCATAGTCCTTTTGGGAGTAATGAAATACCCTTTATTCTCACTTGGAAGTGTTGTAATTGAGTGCATAAACATTTTGATTTATAAATGACAAGGGATCTAAACCACGAAGTGAATGACAGCAGGGAACAGCTGATTTGTAACTATAATATTTGTACTACGCTGCGCTACCTGATAAAACTGTTGGGATACCTGATTGAGAGCAAGCAAAAAGCATGTTTCCAGCACAGCAGGGAACAAAACCAAATGAAATTGCTCCAGAAGACAAATTAAATGTTTGTTTTGATTCAGAGTCCTTGTAAAAAGTGGCTAAGATCTCATGGGGGGGGGGGGGGGGGGGGGGAGAAACAGACATTTTAGTTTATAGAAAGTTTAATAAAAGCAACAAAAGAAATGCAGTTTCTGCATGGCAGGTGTCCAGGGAGGAAAATAGTTTTAATGAGTTAAAACCTATTAATAACAGCGGTTAAAATATAGCTGCTCTTACAGGTCTTGTAAAACCCTTTGGATGGAGCAATGACGTCAGATCACCTGGGAGTAAGTTTGGGTATTAACTTTGTGGATCTGAACAGGTTAGAGATCTGAGGTGCTCAGTGTGAAAGAAATGATGTTTCTTTACTGCTTTTGATAGTTATTTTGTGATTTAAATGAAATGTCTATAAAATATTGGTTTAATAGAAAAGCTTGTAATCCACGTTTATAGAAATATGCCAGCAATTGTACTCTAGTTAAATTAACAAAAGATTATAATTACCTTTTTCCTTAGGCTAGGACCAAGAATGCAAGGAAGGAATGTGGTACGGTTGGACTCGATGACCTGGTGGGTCTCTTCCAACCTGGTTATTCTATGATTCTATGGTTTTCTCCTGCTTCTGAGCAGACAGCTGAATAAAAGTGTCTGCAGAGAGATGCAATAATGCATCACGCGGCCAAATGGAAATGCAGTTAAGGGTTAACTGTAGTTGGCTGTGAAACCTACTTTACTAGGAATAATGACACACTAGGAACCGGCACTATCTGCAGATGGTGTCTAACACTTGCTTAGATCACTTGGTAACAAGGCTTGCTGCAATACAAATGGTGTTCAACAGTGAGCTCCACCTAGGGTTCCTTGGTAAGGAGTTAACGCCGTGTGTTATTTTCAGCGTACAGAATGACTCTTAAAATAATAAAAACAGAGGAGCAACATCTTTTAAGCACCCAGAGGATTACAGTAAAAATTACAGCTTAGTAGCGGAGGAGGTCAGGTTGGCTGTGCGTGTCTCAGAATGTGGTATTAGGGCTTTTCATTTTTGTGCTTACACCGAAAACCTGGGTAAACGATAGGCTGAAGCAATAAATGCAAAAAGTGATGGATTCTTGCCATCTCCAGTGCTGCTGGAACTGTTACAAGTGTCGCAGGCATTTGCACTCTCTTCCAGACAGTAGGAAAAACCCAGACTGAGCCCCAGAGGTTCATGGATGTGGCTGCGACGCTGGTTGCTGTGTGACTGCAGGAGACTTTTTGTCAGGGCAGTCGCTGCTGATCGCTCGAACAGGGGGTATTTTTGGCTGACCTGCCAGTCAACCTCTCTTGTCAGTCACTGTTAGCAGATGAGCGAGAGCTGGGTAAACACAAATAAACAGCACTGTTCTGCAATTCAGGATCAAAACGAAGTCTTCGCCTCAAATGTTTAATGTTGATTACGTCTTGGCCGATGCAAAATTTCATTGCAAGCTGTAATTTGGCACCGACCCAATCCGTCATCTACAAACGTTACATCTTAAGAGAGAATAGGAGTAATGTAGGGAAAAAAGGCTATTAGACGAGCCTGTCATCAATTCTGGATTTGTGCAGGGTTTTCTGACAAAATACTACATTTAAATTGTTTTCTCATTTAAAATATAACAGATGCTCAGACATCATGAGGATGAATTCAGTTCAGTGCTCCATTTGGGAGATTCGGTTATATAATGGTGCTCTGAATTTCTAAGAGAATTCCTCATTCCTTTAGCAACTGGTCCAGAAGCAGCAAGTGAAAAATGTGATGAAGTAGCGATTTGGGCTGACGCATGAGGTGATGGATTCCGAGAGGTAGAGCTGAGGATCTGCAGCAGCTGCTTTCGACTTAGCTCACGACAGCTCTGCCTCCTTTGGTAGTGTTGCTGTTGAGTTCATGCCAACCACAAATATTTGACTGTTGGTGCACAGTAACTGAAATATCACTCTTTGTTAGATGTGCAAGAAAAGATCATTTCATACAAGCAGCATCTCCAGTGGGTTTTGTCTTATTTTTCCTCCCATGAAATCACTATTGCGGATCCAACCGGCTGCAGTTTCTCTAGTTATTCCTGATATTGTGCCTGACACCTCTTCCTTTCCTCAAAATCTTTCTTCTGTATGTTATCCTGTGGTACGGCTCTTGCACAGCAAAACCTTTCTCTTAGTGCACGAATGAAATGGAGCTGAAAATTACAGCAGATGAAAACCCAGCTCTCTGAACTGTAACAGTATGAACTCTTTAACCAGAGCAGACACTTAACTGAAGATAATGTTGACTCTCTCTATTTCTTTATTACTTGGTCAAGCTTACATCATTAAGCATGTATTTAATTTCATTATAGTGCAGTAAACAATTTGTTGTCGTGGTAAGATATGCTGGTTTCTGTTGTCTGTAGGCAAGTTGCATCATAGTTTAAACACAGACTATGCTGCCTTTGGATTTTGAGTTATGGAATGACAGTGTAATTATCCTATTACCCTGCTAAAACATCTAATTATTTGTCACTGATGCAAAACCTTGAGAACCTAGATGTGATAAATTCTGACAGTATCACTAAAATGATATATAATAAAAGATTGGTTTCTGATTTTAATAAGTGCGGTAGGTATGCAAAGTATCTGTTCACCTTTGTAATTCATGTAAATATGCATGATTGAGTTTTACTGCATAACAAATTATGTGTTATCATTACTTGGCCTTTGCAAAGCTCATTACTGCAGGTTTAGGGGGAGTTACATAAGAAAAAGGTAAAGGAAAAAGTTGGTTCTTCAAAAGTTTTTAAAAAAATGTCATTGAGCCGTGAGTCCAGTTTGCGGTCAGAATTCTCTCTCTAGCATCCCCTGATCTCCTCAAGAAAAGGAGCTCCTGAATTGTAACAAAAAGTGCTGCAAACAGCAAATAGAGTTTTTCCTGCAAGAAAGGCTTTAATAATTAAAATTAGTCAATACTGAAATGCAGGGGATTATTTGATGTTATTCAGGAACCGACGCTTTCCAGAAGGGGGAAACAAATGCAATCTCTCTAGTAAATCACTTTGTGCAGAACTGGGAGTCAAGGAGAAGAAATTTGTGAGAGAAGAAAAGAGGGCAACTCACCAGGGAAAGAGATTTGCTCAAAATAATTGTGAGTTTGAACATCAAGGTTGAGATTTTTAGGACATTTCCAGAAAAAAAATCTGTAATACTCTCAGAATGAGATGTAAAAATGCATTTGTTAGTACTTCAGGGCATTACAGCTCTCAAACATGTTATATAAAGGTGCTGCTGGCTCTTGTGCTCCAGTCCAAATTTCAATTTGCCTACTTTTCCCCCTGTAATTCCAACTAAACTCAGCTGCTTTATCAAGTCAGTCTATATTTCTGTGCAGAACTGAGGACGCCCACGTTCATTTAGTAGACTTAAATTTTGCTCCAATAGCCCCTGTCAACATTGGTTACTGCCAGCAGATGAACAGATGAAATAAAACACATGCTAGTGCATCGATGTGTCCCGCATGGATGGGATTCCTTTGGAGCCAGGCTCTTCTTCAGACTTGCCTGTGTCACCTAAGTCCATGCTGTTTTCTTGCCTACGTTCAGACCTCTATATTCTCCTGCTTTTATGAACACCAACCGTCTCCCCTGCTCTTTCATGTCCTTTTCTTCCTGTGCATTTCCTAGAGAAGCAAAGTGGTCCTTCAATATACCCTAGCTCCCTTTTGCAGGGGTGTTGTAAGGTTTGGGGCTGTGTCTCGGAAACCAGATTGCTGCTTTTTCAAGGGGCCATCGTGCTGGGAAGGGGCTGCGCTGCTGCTCCGCATCACCCGGACGGATCAAAGACAGGGGACACCAGCAGCTGGGGTTGTCAGGACCTCAGACACTTGGTTCTTTCTGGTTCCTCCACCATTAATAACTTCAGCAATTCCATGGTACAAGGTACCTAAAGGAGCTGCTCGCATCACCTCAGACGAGGAGGAAAAGGAAAATTTTCTATTAATCAAAACACCAAAGACCAATTTTTAAGCAAGAAAGGAAACCATTTTCACCCAGACAACTATTAACAGCAGATCGCTCGTTCAGAGAAGCTCAGCATTTGGTTGCTGCTGTTTTTATCTTATCTCTCTATATGTATGTACTAGAGTTTGTAGCTCACGCTGGGCTGGCCACTCTAGAAAAGTTGGCCCAAAAACTTGAAAGTCGACGCATCACAGCAGGTCACAGACTTCAGCCTACAAAGGCTGTGCTGTTCTTCCTCTCAGTGGCTTCACTGCCTGCAGCTGGCAGAGCTCACATAGCGTTACACGGCTTTTGATTTTTCACATACGGTGCCGTGGCTCTAGATTAGATTTCCAATACAAATCAAAGATACAAGGGAAGTCTATTGTTGTTTTGCTGTTGATACCATAGTGCAGTTGATTTTGTACCAGCTGGTAAGGCTCCACATTCCATGCAGATGATGGTGTAAGTAATGTATACAAATGGAATGTGGCTACGTTGAGGATAAATGGCTTTATTTGCTTCATTAGCAGCAATTGGATAAACGGTTATTCAGTTACAGATCTACTGATTAGAATCAATCAGCATCTCAAAGTTTGAAGACTGTCAAAAGAATTAAATGGTTCAATAAATCTCGAACTATACATCCAAAGAAAGATTACTATATATTTGGAGACATTTTAAAGGATATTTACCATATCAGCATTCCAAGAACTTTGAGGATGCATCTAGTAAGTTATTTTCAGTGCTTCATTGACTTTTAATGTTGTAATTGCTTACAGAATTACTGAATTGCGATTCAGAAGGAAGCGTTTTGAGATTTACTTAGGTTGGCATATTTGTTACTCTACGGTCTTCTTTACCTGGTATTGTTTTTATCTGCCTCTTACTATAACTTGATTAAAGTTTGGAACTTTAAAAAATAGCTGGTAAGAGACACATCCAGGGATGGATGATAGAAGATTTTCTGGGTGGCAGAGTGCATATATGGTGTGAAGTTCACGACTGTCCTTTAATACAGTTGGATGCTGTAGTTGGCACGGCGCAGCGTGTATTGGGGTGATTAACTTTTGCTCCAGCAATCCCGAGGACGAGACCTGCCTAGTTAAGGTGTCCACCTACCCCTAGGAATGAATTTGAAGAAATTGGGTGGCCAAAATTTCTAGGGCTTTGAAACCACCATGAAATCTTGTGTTCTGGTCTTCACCGCACCACGGTCTGTTGTCATGAGGGCAGTTGAGTCAGCCGGGCTCAGTCCTCCCGTCTGTAAAATCGGCAAAATAATTACACTGCAAGGTAATTGATAGTTAATGAGGAATGTGTTAATGACTGTAAAGCATTTGACAAAAAGCATTACAAGGGCTACCATTAATATCTGTTGTGAGCAGCTATCAGCAGTTCTGAATATCCAAGGGGACCACGATGTGACTGCTTCCAAACACTGGACACATCTGAAATAGGATTTTGGTTCAGGCTCAACTCGAAAGAAAACCATGGACTGAAAGGAGACAGATGGTCTCTTCCAGCTCTTCATTGCACTTTTATTTTCCTCTTCATAAACGTTAAAGGACAGATTTTCAGCTGATATAAGACGATACAGATCAGTAATCCTGCTGGTTTTCAGAGTTCCCCATTTATTTTTACGTTAAATGATGTACGTCTTCAGGTTTAATAATGGTCATTCACTCTGAGTTACAAGCTGCCACTTTCAGAGCACAAAGTAAGGAATACTGTCCAGCAGTACACAGGTAAAATCAATCTCCTTCAAGCTGCCCCAAACTGTTTGATGATAACAACCAAAATATTGATGAGAGTACAAGATCATTTGAAAGACAGCTGGCTTCACTAAACCAATGCATTCTGTGGCATTGAAGAAGTCTGTGTCTTTCCAAGAATTTTATTTTCACTGTTATCATTTGGTAATTTCTACAGTATTAGTAATTTCTGAGCACCTCACTGGCCCAGGTTGCCCAGGTTAGGTGTGGCTGCCCCATCCCTGGAGGGGTTCAAGGCCAGGTTGGATGGGGCTTGGAGCCCCTGATCCAGTGGGAGGTGTCCCTGCCCCTGGCAGGGGTGGGACTGGATGGGCTTTGAGGTCCTTTCCAACTCAAACCATTCCATGATTCTGTGATACATGAAATAAGAAAAAAAAGTTCATATATAGGATCACAGTGGAGCCAAAACATTTTAGATTTAGATGGATTTAAAGATTTTTAAATCCTGGGGGTTGTGTCCTGCCTTCCTTGTATTGTGACCCCTTGTATTGTGCTCCTGACGGTGACAACTGATTGTAAACATACCTTCTACCTTCCTTTACGTTTGTGGACATGCCCATGGCTTCAGGTGCTTCCAGGGGGCCGTTAATGCCTAGGAAGGTTTGGGGGGGCAGACCCCAAACGCGCTGCCTGAAAGCTCTGAGTTCTAGCAAAAGATTTCTGACTTTCTTTAAATTATCCATTTCCAGTACTAACTATTTCTAAAAAGTAGGCGTGCATTTTCAAATAGGCCACAGGAAAAAGACTTTTGGGACTTCAGATACTGATATTTTTTTTCGCCCTGCCATTTTTCCTTTCATCATTTTCCTGGATTTTTAAGAGAAAATCCTGTGAGAATGACCAGACAGGCATTCATTAGAGTGTGGAAGAATAAGGGTGATGGGTTTTTTTCTAATTAACTGCCCCAGGGAAGAGCTCTAGCAGTTCGGAGGAAGAGAGTTCCTCTATGGTGCCTTTTGTGACTGAGGAACAGTAGATAGGGAGGGCTCTAAGCTACAAATCAAACAGTGAAAATCCTCTTAACTGCACACACCCTCGGGCTTCACACAGAATAAGGCCTTAAAATAATCATAAGCACCGCTAGTTGGGATTTTTTTTTTTTTTTTTGCTGAAACACTGTTTTGCTGGAAAATGCTTACGTGTCAAAATCAAAGCGCTTTGTGGAGGGAACTTGGAAATTTTGCTGAAGCGCTAGCAGAGGCTACCAGAAATCTCCCTGATTTTCTGCTGGTTTGCCTGGTGCCTGGAGAAACGATGTCTGCAGCCCTCTAGGTTACCTTGCAGAAACTGTTGGCTTTCCTGTGATGTCCCCTCCTCTTGGCAGAGCTGCAGGGGCACGTGAAGTTTGTTTGTGGCCACAGGTGGATTGTCCATGGGATGAGCTGAGACCCTAGAGCGTGGGAGCTTTTAGACTCTTACAGAGGACTCCACTTTATACCACGTCCTAGAGTGGGGCTGTAATTCTCAGCCTTGAACGGGCAGGGAAACATTCCTGCCCGTCGCCTTTTCTTTCTGGCACTAATGAAGCCTAAATCGGGAATGGATTGTACTGCGTAAAACCAAGTTCTCCCGAGCTTGTCCATTAGCCACCTCGGTGGAAATATCTCACTGCAACCGCTGCTCTGATGGTAAAAAATAGAACAAACCACACCAAAATCTAGGTGAACTGGAGCAACCTTGATGTAGTAATTTGTATTTTCAGTGAAACCGGCTCCACAGGTCAATGCCACAATACCCCTCAGAAACAATCCACAAACCCCAAAGCCACAAAGTAATTTTGCAATATGCAGAACTGGGACTAGAACTCTGTCTCTCTGCTTATTAGTTTCTGCCTTTGAAGTACTGGCATGTCCTGCTAGAGGAGTGGGTGGTAAAGAGGGCTATAGGTTTCACCCATGATGGATTTTTCTGCAAATACTTTCTGTATTTTTAATTATGCTTTTATTGGTAGCATGCTTTTATGATATCTAATTGACCCTTCCCTGGTTTTTATGTGAAGTGCGGAAGAAATGAACAGTAACCTGTCTTTTCTCAGAGCACTTTACAGTTGTATTCTTAGTAAGTACTGAGAAGTCTTCTGTCCTTTTCTGAATCAGAATTCCTTATTTCAAACAAAAATGCTAACTCATCATTTCTGCATGGTACCATAAGCTTTTTTTTCTCTTTTTCTGGAGAATCTCAGCAGAACCACAACTTGAACGCTGTGCTCCTCTACTGCTTTATGTAATTAAAGTTACTGCAGTGCAATGTACTGCGTTGGTACTTTGGTGGATTGGAGCAAGAGGAAGAAACTTATGTCTAGACAACCTCACCAGGGTACTTCAGCCTTACGTGGGATGAAGGTAAAAAGCACTAGGTAATGACAACTGGGCGGCTGAGCTCCTGCAGCCACGGATCTGCTAGATTAAGTCCTGTATAAGCACAAGGAATGATGGGTATCTTGGGACCATACCTACATGCCGTGCTTCGGACATGGGTTTCGGTGTCGGGCTGGGTTGGTGAGAGCTGTGTGGGGTTGATAGCTCAGTCATTGATCGCTTTGTGCCTATTTGTCAGAGTAAATGGGAAAGAAATTGCTAAGCGTGAAAAGAGCAAAAAGTCACATAGCAAAATACGGCACTGACATGCCTTGAAAAATAAAAAATACCTGTTTTTTTATTCATAGGAATTAAGCATTTGAGGGACGGTTGTTTCAGTCGTATGCTAAAGGTTAAGCAGATTAAGGCTGCATTGCCAAGTCACCCCATAATTAGCAGAGTTTCCAGTGACTTGGTCGCAGTAGTGTGTTTGTTTTTTGATAAGAGAGAGTAAATAAAATTTGAGATGATGGGGAGCGATAGATGGTAACGGACTTGCCCTTTCTAGCTAAAAAACAGAGCCCTCTCTGCTTTGATAGAACCTGCAGAGTAATAACTTGTATGTGATCTTTTTCTAATGTGCCTATGGCAACTTGTCGGTTAGAACATGTTTTCATGGCATTTAGATGAAAAACCCAACCGAACTACTGAAAGGTACCTGAATAGCATGAATTAATTTTTACTGACTTTTAATCCAGTATATCTTGTGTGCTTTAATGTCCGGTTAGTTTATGCAGAGATAGCCGTGAAGGCAGATAAGGGTGAGATATTAAAAGATAAATGGAAGGAAAGTGGACTTGGAAAAGATGTGGTTTTACCTTGTCAATTCTAATTCTCCACGGTGTTAACACTGATGTTATTGTGCCTGGTCCCCCTCACTTGCTATTTTAAAGCCTGGGTTGTCTGAGAAACGGACCCAACTGTAATATTTTTGGAAAGACACATTTATGAATTGATAACAAAAAATTAACTTTCCTTCCCTTTATTGCTTGTATTGTCTATCATGATTTTGCCTAAAGAAAACAAGTTTTGTAAGGATTTATTTCTCTGTCTTTATTGGGAGTATCGGTTACCTAGATGGTTAATACCCCAGACTTAAAGTACTTTGACTTTATGGGAGGCAGCGTATGCCTGTGTGCTTTTAATTAAGGAAAGGTCTACGGTGATGGTGGAAGGTCAAGTCCATAAGCTAAATGAAAACTGTAACTCTGCAACCTCACAGCTTTCCCTGAAAACATAATGAAAAAGCAGTGAGAATTGACATGACTTGGTTGGCTTTTGAGTAAGGCACTAAAATGCCTCCTAAGAAACTATGAAACATAAGGTAAGGGGCAGAGAGATAACAAAGGAGTAGCTGAAGGTACAGAAATAACCCAAAGGTTACAAAGATAATCCTAAGTGTTCCCAGCTGCCATTCTGTATTAGCAAAATGTAATTATTATCGGGGAGGCTTCTGGGCTGATTCAGTCTGAGGAGGCTGTGATGCACCCCGCCCTCATCCAGGTCTCGTGTCACAGTGCCCAGAGCATCCACAAAGGATGTGGAAGACCTTCCACGTTGTCCTGGCTGCCTCCTTTGCCGTGGTAGGAGCCAGGAACTCCTGCCTCCTATAAGAGGGCTTTACTGGCAAGTTTAGACTCTTCAATATCAAGGTCAACTTTGCTGTCTGAAGCTCTTCCATTTCTACAGAGTAACATAAAAATTACTGAAGACCCCTTCCAAAGCGAATCCCCGCTCCCTGGGCTACAACGACCGTAACTGCTCTCAGAACTAGTTGAGTTTGACTCAATTTAGGCATTAAACAAGTTGTTTCAATCACAACCTGTGGCTTTAGCGCTCAGCACTAAACATGCAAGCACTTCCCTGTGTTTGGTGGTGATGGATCAGTGCCATGAAAGCAGTGTCCTCTCTGCTATGAGCTCTGGAATCTCCTGTTACATTCTAATTGCTGGTGTTCATCCTCCAGCTCCCGGGCACTATCTGTCGAGAGAGACTGGCTGGAAGGCCCTTGCATCTTTTTTGCAGCCTGGTGTGTCCGTGGTCAGTACGTAAACAACAAATCATACCCCAGACCAAAGCTTTCATGAGTGTTTAGTCCAGGGTAACACTTACAGTGATGGCTCACTGTTTTTTCTATTGTTTAGGTAAATTGCAAAGCTAACAAAAAATCACATATGCTTGCTTTTTATTTTCCATTGTCATTGCCCATAGTAGCTGCAGGAGCATTTGTATAAGAAGTTACTTCAATTCCTCCTTTCTTCATAATGTTACGTGAAATATATTTGGGGAAAAAAAATAAGGTTTACAAGAAGTGTAAAGGAAAAATCATTACCAAGTAACATAAAACCCAATTCAAAATGAATACTTTTTTTTTTGGCTGCAGAGGTAGATTACTCTTTAATTAAAGAATCATCATTCCATGGCAATTAAAGTGACCCCAAGCAAATGATAATGATTTGGAGAGAGGCAAAATGAATACTTCATAAGTGATACTGGAGGGTTAGAGTGCTGCATGTTTTGATGTCCCAATGGTTTAAAAGAGCAAATCCTGCAGCTGCTACTCTAAGCAGAAAACCTCCACCTTACTGCTTTATGATGCTGGGTTTTAAAATCGAGGCACCAAAGGGATTTAGATTATAGTCTGTGACAGGCTGTGCTCTCAGTGCACTGACACTCTCTTCCACTTCTCCCTCCCCACAAAGAAGAGAACAGTTGGTAACTGGAAAACAAACATGTGCAAAAATATATTTATTACCAAGTGAAACAGATCCTTTCAGTAACTAAGAAATTCAAGCTTTATTTTTCCATGTGGCAGATATTTTGCTGCATCACATGCTATTTAACACAAGTTGACGGTATCACAGCTCCTACAGTTCTGCTAAGGGGTGGAGAGTCCATAGGATTCAGAAAAGTAGTTTCCAAAGAAGGGAAGTTTTCTGGCAAGGAACATCCACATATGTGGAGGTAATAAAAAAGAAGAAAAGACCCCACAACTAAAAATCTGCCTGTACAATTTCTTCAATTTCAGTACAAAGCAGAATGTATCTATGGAGCTTGTACCACAAAACCTCCACAAGACATTTAAACAGAAGCAAAAAATCCTGGGTCCCAGAAATGGAGCTCCTTGTAGGGAGTGCCTCGAAGTTCCTATGCAGAACCCAGCAAGAATAACGTGCTCCAGTAAAACACTGGGAACTCCAGGGGATCTGGACCTAAGGGAAGATCAAAATCCTGCTTGTGTACCTGAAATTTAGTCTAGAATTTTATAAGTGGTTAAACGCTTGTTCTGAAGCATCATTCAAACCCCAGATGGTGTCTAATGATTGTTTGGGATTATAAAATGGAATGACTGTTCCTTTCAAATCTGTTATTGTTAGTTTTTCTGCTCAAAGAACTAAATCTGTAATTCTCCCCCTATCTTTTTCTTAGCTTGTATTCTACACAGAGCCATAGTTGTATCCAGGTCCCATCCTGATTCTCTATTGGTGCAATAACTAAACTCCTGTTGTTAATGCACCAAGAAAAACATTCTATTACAATTTGCTTTAAATAAAACCATTACACTTTTCCAGTGTTATCTATGCTATTGTAAAATGCACACTTAGACCTACAGCATGAACTATAAAATCCTCCTGTTGTGAAACAATAAGTCAAGCCCCTCATTTGTATTTCCACCGCTAATCAGGTTTTAGAAAGGTGAAAAATAACACCAATGGTATTTATGATACGAGAGGCTGATTATATATCAAGTAAAATTCTTTATTGCCGATATAAAGTTTGGACATTACATAACTCGATTCGTGTAATTAAGGTGTTTTTTTTTCCTAAGGGATGGATAAACCAGGCTATTCCTACAATCTAATTTTCCTTTAAAAATGACAGCCTGACTCCAGCAGCACTAAATGTAAGCCCACGGCTGCAGGAGAATACTGGCACTGCCTAGCAATGCAGCCATTTATACAAGAGCGAGTTTTATTTGCTGGGTATTTTTTCTATTTATATATTTATGCTCAATGATTTATAGTTGCTGCACCTTCATTTGGTTTTATACCTTCGCTTGGCAGTTGTGTTTTGGGATTTGTTATTTAACGAGCATATATTGGCCATGACTTGGAGATGACTGTCCAGCCAAATAGATACAGGGAGGAACATAAGTTAAAAATCAACTCTTCCTCATCAAAAATGTTGAAGATGAAACTGCTTTTGAAGGTCGCTAAGGATTAAGATGTGGTTTTAGCACAAAGCCAGTGTAGGAAGTTTACTGCATTTGGACATAAAATACACCACATAAATTTCTGTTCTGTATTCCTGGAAAGTAATCTTTCTCAGGGTTTACAACAGAGCAGTTCAAAAGGAGAAGCTTCCTCGAGGAGAAATGTTGACTGCATTATAAACGCTGCCTACTTGCTGCTTAGAAAATATCTGGATGTCACATGTTATTTTGATGGGTACTTTAAAATCATCATTACTGCCACGTAGCTGTGGATGCTCAGGCGGTTCTGTTACTACCTGGCTTTCCACCCATTTTCAACCGTTTGTTTCAAGGGATCACTCTCTGCCATCTCCTCTCCCCGCAATTCTGTACGTAATTCACACAAGTGCATATAATGCTCAAAATCTCCTACAAAAATGTAATGGAACATGAAATCAAGTAAACAGAACTAGGTGCAACAATTAGTTTGCATTTCCATCCGGAGCCCTGTTTCTTAGCTGTCAACAAAGTACCAGTTAAATGCATGTAACTCAGATGCTTTGAATTGCTTAAGTTGCTTTAGAAACTAACGTGGGTTTCCAGCGCACCTCCCTGCGAGTTTGCTGTCCAGCTTATCTCAGCAATGTTCCTCCTACGATCATATTTTTAGTTTTTGCCTATGGACCATGGTTTTATAAGCAGAGGGCTCTGGTCAAGAGGGAGAGGGAACCATTTACTCTCTGTGCAGTTTTAGAGGAGAGGGGCCAGGCAGCCTGCTACTAAAACACATCACTGTTAGAGCCTGATTTCCTTATGAAGTCAAGAGAGGGTGGGAATCATAGAATCACCAGGTTGGAAGAGACCCACCAGATCATTGAGTCCAACCATTCCCATCAATCACTAACCCATGTCCCTCAGCACCTCGTCCACCCGCCCCTTAAACACCTCCAGGGAAGGTGAATCAACCCCCTCCCTGGGCAGCCTCTGACAGGGACCAATCACCCTTTCTGTGAAAAAGTTTTTCCTAATGTCCAGCCTAAACTTCCCCTGGTGGAGCTTGAGGCCATTCCCTCTCGTCCTGTCACTTGGGAGAAGAGCCCAGCTCCCTTCTCTCCACACCCTCCTTTCAAGTAGTTGGAGAGAGCAATGAGGTCTCCCCTCAGCCTCCTCTTCTCCAGGATAAACACCCCCAGCTCTCTCAGCTGCTCCTCTTGTTCTCCAGCCCCTTCACCAGCTTTGTTGCTCTTCTCTGGACTCGCTCCAGAGCCTCAACATCCCTCTTGTGGTGAAGGGCCCAGAACTGAACACAGGATTCCAGGAGCGACCTCCCCAGTGCCGAGTACAGGGGGAGAAGAACCTCCCTGGACCTGCTGGTCACGCTGTTTCCAATTACATCAGATGATTCAGTGCTCTTCAATTATCAGACCATGGTAAGGTGCGAATATTCCTCAGTTTGTGCTAATACACTATTCAATCCTATTTTCTTTTATATTAAATGGCACTAAAACTCCATTTAACTTAAAATATAAAATTGATTTTGGTTTAGAAAAATACAGTAAGTGTGTGTTGGTGAGTAAGTGTCAGTTGGACTTTTACTCTGCTTTTTATGGATGAGTATTTTGTAAAATTTTGGGTGAGCTCACCTGTAATCTTTAGGGTGGACAGGGGTGCATTCTTCCAAGTAATGCACTTGTTCACCTCCCACTGATTTTCAATTACTCATGTGAATAGTCTCCTTATACTGCAGTGATGACAATGCCACCACCTCATCCTGATTTATATTCTGTTCCGATAGCAATTTAATTCATTATCCTATTGACTTTCTCCTCTGAAGCTGAACATTAATCTGAAGGTTATAGAGATTTTACTAAACCATGTTTCCATTAGACATGTGTTCCCTCATCTGGGACTTTCCTCAGAGGCTTATTTTTCAACATAAATAAGCACCTGCGTACAGTAAACTTATCTTCTGGTTGAAACACCTAAAACCGACCTGCAGCAATTCCAATAAAGTCTCCGAAATGTAACAGAGATGGCCTGTGGCAACTGGCAGAGCTGAATTTCAAACTCCCTTCTGCAAGCTGCTGGCAGGAGCACGAGGTGTAGTCGGGGCAGGGGTACAGCCAGCTCTGCTCTGGTGCTGGAACCACCTGAAGGAACGTGGTTGCGAAGCTGCAGGACACTCCTGTCCTCTGCTCAGGGTCCTCACTAGCTGATTCAATGCTCCTTCCATAAGGAAGAGGAAGGACAACGTGCTAGCACAATCTGTTCTTATGTCTGGTTCTTCTGGTATAAATAATACCAACACTGGACTTTTGGGGAGGGTGTTTGGAAACCCCCAAGCGAGTCAAAGTTGTGCGGAAGGTCTGGCAACAGAGCCACTGGTTCTCATTTAACAATTCAGACTATAATTCTGCAGCAGGCTGGATTAAATTATTCCAGCTGGCTGGATGCTTCTCATAGGCTGTCTATCTGACAGTCCAGCTTCTAAAAATATCAGGAGTTGGATTTGCAACACTGATCTCTCTGATAAGTAATCCTCTACTATCACTAGAGGTTTCCCACTCACGCAGAATATGCCTGCGGTCAAAGAAATTGCAGTAGTAGAAGGCTGCTACTTCAGACTGCTTCAGAATTTCCAGTCTCCTCTTTGATTCCCATTTTCTTGTATTTTATTTGGTTTTTCTTGGTGGCTTTTAGCAGCAGCAAATGTAAATCTCAGTTCCAAACTGTATGTATAGTTGCAATATGCTTCCATTTATCTAGAAACTAATTTCACTTTCATTTTCCTTCTTACATAGCGAATGAAATCACCGCGTGTTTATAATCTCTGTCAATGGGTTTTTGAAGGGTGACTTGGTGGGCAGAGAAGAAGAAATCATTTTTTTTTTCCCATGTGTTATGGACTGTGGTTTCTTATTAGAAAGTCTCCAGCGACTGAGTTTGTGAAAGGTGCATAACCCCAAATAATTAAGCTCCTTGATTTGCTGGCTTTACTTTGCTACAGCTGCTACAACAGCCATAAAGTGGGAAAAAAATCGGTATGGATTTTTATGACTCTGCAACACAGCAAAGTTAGAGTCTCCCATTTTCACCACAAACCTTGTGGAGGTTGTTGCCTTTTTATTTTACCAAGGCAGATGGTGCCTGAGCAACAGCACTCTGGTAAATTCTGCTGCATTTTGTGCTGCCGCTCTCTGAAAGGAAGAGGGTCTTTCTCATTAACGATACAGGCTCAGAAGCATTAAAAACCGTTTTGCAAAGAGACAGGCAGCAGACACAAACGACGAGCATCTTAGATGGAGACGCTGCCCGAGCCAAGATTTTGTTTTAATCATTAGAATACAGTAGGATGCTTATGCAAAGAGTAAGGAATTAAACACACTCAAGTATGTATCAGCGGGACACGTAAATGCTTAATTTATTAATTTAAGCATTCCGAACCCTACCTTTCTTTCCACCGTGCAGTGCCAAACATATTGATGATAATCTGATGCACAGTACTTTGGAAACAGTTTGTGTCCCATAAATAAGACTTAACTGGAGATACAGGTCCAAATTAGTAATTAATACATGACCTTATTGGAACTTTCCTGTTCAGCTGCCCAAAAAGACTATCTGAAGCTTTGAAAAACACATCTTCAAAGGACAGAATTAATCTCACCATCTGAAATGGAGGTGTCTAGTCAAGGCTTCTTGCCCTGTAGTTTGTCTCTGCCCTGTTGTCAAGGAAGATGCATCTCCTCAGAGTGATTTGTCCAGTCCCAAGAAACCTCTCCAGCTATCAGGAATGACCATCCTCTGGAAACGCTAATCTCCTCCTGATGACTGCTGGAGGAATGCAGGTCATGAGATGAATCCTGCATATACTGTGGCTCCAGCCGTGCCTGACTGCCTGACAGTGGTTTCCACTTAGCTATGTTTTCTGCTTTTATCAAGAAAAACTTGAGGTCTCTGTTAGCAAATAATAGCAAATGTTAATAGTACTTCAAAACTCCTCCTGCCAAGACCAGGAGAGCCTGGTTAAGCACTCGGTATTGCAAAACAACGCAGTACATTTTAACCTTTTGTTATAGTCTATGACTGATGAATTGATAACTTCAAACCTCCTTTAAAAAAAACCTGAAATCATGTTGCTACATCATATCAAATGCAATGGTATGTTTCAACCCAATATTTGCTTTCTTGTTCAGTCAACCTGCTTCCATTTGAATATTGTTTTTCTGCAAATCTGTTCAGCAAAGCCAAGACTTTATTTCCTACAGCATAGTTAACTTTCAGCTCTGAGAGGCGTAGTGCATTATATGTTCACTTATCCTAGAATTTAACAAAGATAACCAGAAGTCGTTGTCTAAGACATGAATAATTTCCCGAAAAAGCTGCCACTGGCTATATTATACATCTATGTAGCTTATCAAACAAAGCAAATGATTACCATCAATTATAATACCATCATTTGACAACTCTGCAATTAATTTCCTACTCTTAAATAACTGCTGTTGCACAGTGCTAAAGAAAATGTCAGGCATTTACTGACTCATCACCAGAGCCTGTGATAGATAGTACAGATGGTAATTTGATTATTCATCTCCAAGAAAACAAGGGCTTTAGTATGAAAAATAACCACTTTGGTCTTTTGAAAGAATGGTAAAAGCATACCTTGAGTATATTTAAAAAATAATTCCTACAGTAACGTACAGTTATTCTTTAGCATTAGTTTATTTGTTGAGATTTGTGGAGTAGAGGTCCATGCTTGATGGTCTGCAGACGTGGCACGAGCTGATGGAGGAGGAGGTACAACAAACACTGTGCATTTCTTTTTCATGTAAATGCCCCTACATAAGATGAATGGAAAGATTCTGCTTTGTCCACCAGACTGCCTGCAAACTTTACCATTCACCTTGAAAACGTACTCCCTATACAAAGCTAAAACATTTATCCAGCAACAGGAATGGGCTTGTCCCACAATACCTATCAGGATCATTAAATTATGGTTCTTTCTGGGACACTTACAGACATATATTTAAAACACAAAGTAAGTAGCAGTTCTGCCAGGGTTTACCTGTGGACATAACTTTATTTCTTGAGCAGACCCACAGACTTCTGTGGAACCAGCTCTAAAATTAAGTATTGCCTTATTTTTACATGAATCAAAGCATGATTTAGGGATTGGTGGGAATGGTTGGACTCGACGATCCAGTGGGTCTCTTCCAACCTGGTCATTCTGTGATTCTGTGAAAGGCAGAATGGTACTCAATGTCGAGTGTTACATACCAGTGAGTACCAGAAGTAGCACTTTTATAAGAACTTGAAGCACTTTCAGTATTACTTTGTGGTTCATCTTGTATTTGTGTTTACTAGGGATATAAGGACCCATCAAATGGTACTCGATTACTTTTTTAAGTAGCACATGTTAGAAGACAGGGTGTCTACGCAGACAAAGAATACAACGGTTTCGTTTCTGGATGTGAGTCGCACAATTTGCATTGCACGGGGGAAAAAAATGTAATTCCCTGATTGATGGGAAGCAACTTTGATGAGTACAAATCAGTTTGCAAACACCTTCAGGCAGAAAGGGAAAGTGAGTCATTCCTATGGGTCTGTTTGTACCGCCGAAGAAGTGGGACATACCTCCCCAGAGAACGCCTGTCCGTTGAGTAGGTGCTCTGAGCCCTGGCTGTCTTCACTTCCAAAGTGTAACCGGATTTCCTCTAGGCGGTGACTGTACGTCATCGGTCCTCCGGAGATGTTGACCAAGTGCTCTTTGTCTAGTCTTAGCGATACGTGCCTCCCTGTGTTATACATCGTCCCACTGACCTAAACAAAAGGGGGGAGAAGAAAAGCATTTTTCAAAATAATTTGTAAGCCCTGGAAACCAGGTGTACGGAGTTCAAGGTTTTGCTTTTTCCACACCTTCATTTAAATATACCAATACATCGTACTGCTGTGGGGTGGAACAAGCAACCTGAGGTTACTCTTCAACTTCTGCTTTGAATCTTACACTGTATATTCAAATATTTTGCTAAATCCATCCGTACACATTTTAGCCAGGGGCACCTGGCTAACACAGCGAACGGGATTATTATACTTCTAAGTAGGCAGACTCTTGGAATAGTTTTTATGCGAGGTCTGAATAATGGCTTCATTACACAATTTCTGTACTGAAAATGGGAACATTTCAGCTGACATAAATTATTAAAGCACACTTGAACAAATCTGAAATTTAACTCGCTTTTTTTCTTTCTTTTAATATTTATAACAGAGTTATCCAAAAGCAAAGGTGCTGCAAAAAGTGGAGGCATAATTATTCATGAATAGGGAGCTTTACTCCTACTGGAGCTGTAGGCGAAAACTTTCCTTCTCCTCACCTGCAAGTCTCTGTTTTCTTATGACTATTTCGTGTTTACAATTGCCAGATATTTTAGCTATAGCAGTACAGAATTAATTACAATTTGATTATACATCCCTAGTTCCTAGCACACCTCAAAAAGCTGTAACGCTCTTGAACATCCATCTTCATTTTTACAAAGACTGACTGTTGTGCTTCATCTGCAAAGTGATTTACAGCTGCTGTGATGAAAAGGAAAATTATTGTGGAAATTTGTCATACGGAAACTAATCCTGTCTTAATTTCCGCTGTCACAGAAGAACTTCCTATAAGAGGAGGCTCCTTAACACTTGCTATCAGAAAGTGAAATATGCCAGTTTGAGTTAAAGTAGAAGTATGATTTATTTAAAAACACGCTGCATGGATACAAAGGGTGCACTTGAATAACATTCATTTAAGAAGAGGAAGCGTAGCAATAATATGCTTTGTTGCACTTCAATTTAAAATTAAAGACATGACTGTTATGCATTACATCTTATACTACATCAGTACTATAGTAATTAACAGTGCTGCAGTGTCATTTTATCTGTAATACTAATTACTGAGTTTAAATGACCTGTTTTCTTGCACAGTGTGTTGTAAAAAGTTACACTGCACAGACTGCGCAATAGAACCAAATGGAGGAGATAAAACAGCCTCTGATGGCTGTTTTTTTTTAAACTTTGATACAGATGTTCCATATTTTGTGTTTATTCCAATTCAAAATAAGCAGTGATAAATTTCTTATGTAAAGCAATAAACGCAAATATTCCTACTCATTGCAAATGAAACTCAATTATCTTATTTATAAACGCTCCTTAGTTTTTCTGCTTGATTTGCCTGCATAATAATTAAATACCAAGTTTGGTTTAATAGGTGGAAGAAGGTCAGTTTATTGAATTCCATTTCAGTACACTGCATGTGAATGATGTAAAATTGCTAATAATAAGTAACAAATGTAGTTTAAAAACAAATAAGGGAAAATGGTTTAAAGCCTCCTATTCACATTCAGAAACCCAACTGTCACCGAAGACTTAGATTTAGCAGCTATGCAAAATAATCAGAATCCATTTAGTTATGTAAATTGGTACAAATCTCAAATTAAGTTACCATTATTTTCTCTCTCAAGGTAAACGTACCCAGATAACCCCTAATATGAATCAAATAACCATAGAGCAGAAATGGTAAGAGGCCAATTCATGAGCAGCAGTACCAGATGCCTTCTCATTGCCCCCTCATAAAAATGCAGAGCTTGTAATGAGATGATATTGACTGTTCTAGACCAGAACTTCTCTACATCACTGCGGATAAAGAACCTCAGCAACGCAGTGACGGCTCTGCCGTGTCTCAGCTCTGACTTGCACGGAGGGATGGACTCTTGGAATCACAGGGACACCTTCTGTCTTGTAAAAGGCCATGGGCACAGAAGTTAATGAAGAGGCATTTTCTCTATTTTGTACGTTCTTCTATGAGATAAATGGTACAAAAGGCAGGGGCGCCTCATGGGAAAGATGTTGAGTCTGCTAGGCAGAGTCAACAACTTCTGTTACTCTAAAAAGCCGAGTATTTATTTTTTATACCCTTCTGGGGTTGGGTAAAATGTTATAGAGTAGTTTAAAAGACAATATAAAAGATCTGTTAGGAGGTACTATAACAATTTCCTTAACGTGTCAGACTGATCTTTGGTGCCAAGTCCTTCGCAGTGAAGGCCGTGGTGCCGTTTCTTGCTCTGCTGTTTCTGGTTCTGCTGTTAAGCCTGGTTTTTTTGTGTTTCTGTTTGACTTGGAAGTTATACAAAGACAGTAACATAGCAAACAAGGTTGGGGAAAGAAACAGCATTAAATCTTTCCCTCTTGTTTTTCCAAAGGATCGATATTCACGTTTATCTTAAGCACCAGAAGTGAGACTGCAGTAAAGGAAATATATATGAAAACATCAGTAAAAGCCTATCTGAGAAACTCGGGAAGTCCAATGCTGTCAAAGTTTTAACACTTGCACCAAGTTATTAGTTGACCCCATTCTCCTCGTGCATTAGAAACTGTTTCCAAACAGGTAACTTTACCTGTAGCAAAATCCCCTAGTAGAGCAGAGCACCTTGATGGGCTTCAGCCTTAACTGTGGAATAGTTCAACTTTGGTAGACATTAATTAAATTATTACCATATTCCTGATGTAGTTATTTTCTATTTAATCTCATTCATTTTAATTCTTACTTCACAGCGCTTTGTGCACACGATTCCCCAGCAGCATTATTCTCCCTCTTTATCTTGATTCAAGGCAGCCGCACGAGCACACGCAGCTAATATATTCCATACTACACTTGTGAGCAAGATCCGAATGCTCCTGTGGTATCTGTGTGGAACTCACTGGTCCTGTGATCACAAAAAATGTCCCAATTCTGCTCTTTGTAAGGTGGAACATCAGCCAAGTCAGTAAAAAGGCACAGTTAGCAAGCACAAACCCTTTGATGCATGTTTATCCTGAAACTCCTTTATGACCATTAGGAGAAAAACCCCAAACAATCCCAAATTATTTTTTTCTAATGATGTTCTTTAACCCTGCATATGTGGAAGCATTTTTCTTGTAACCTGCTCACTGCATATCCTGTTTACTTAATCTTTTCTTCCGCAACCAGTTCTGAACTAAATAATTCTCAAGAGCTTCCTTTGTGCCCTACATCTTCACATCACAGTCTGCGTCAAAACAGCCTTCAGGGTTCTGAGCAGGAGTAGCAGAAAAAGAATCCTGTTTAAGGTGAAGCCATGCTAGAAATGTAAGCAAGAGACTCAAGAGGAAGAGGGAAAGCTGAGCTGGATTCTTTGCCTTTCAATCCCGTGCTGTTGGCTGTTCGCTGCCACCTTTCTCCAAGGGTCGTGCAGACTCGCTGCTTCCTTTACAAAACAGCAAAAGAGAATGTTTGGGATTTATTCAGGTAAGAATGGCCTCAAGATCAGTTCTAAGAACATTTTCAAACTCATATCAGTACCTGCTAGCGGAGCAGTGCTGAATGCGAGGAAGCTGGGAAATCAATTGTGTACGGCTGCCTGCTGGTGTCCTTGGATCTTATCTGCAATATTAGATGTTTCTCGCTTTAGGATGAAAATAGACACAGTCCCAAGAAGGGCTGGTACTGTGCAGGGAAGCAAATCACCAAGGACTCAAGTGTTGTGAAGGTGTCGTCCTGCCCCACTTCTACATCCTGCAGTAATCAAGTTTCCATCATCTGCCACCTGGCTTCTGCTTTTTCCTCTTGGGAGTCCTACATTCCAGCAGAACAGGAAAGCAGCTCTGCAGGCTCAGGGAGTGGTGGGATTGCTCCCCCTGTTAGCAGCACCTGAACTACTAATGCCATTTGGTTTCTTCCATTCCCTCTCCATGCAGCAACATCAGAGTGCTGTGCGGATCCTGCGGATCCCGTGATGTGCCACTGGATTTCTGCTCAGCTCCTCTCCCAGTAGGCACCAGTGCTCCATGGAAACATTCACGCTAATATTGAGCTGTTCCTAGCCCTGGTCATCTAGAGGTGCTTTAAAAAAATGCAAAATTCAATCTGCAGTTGTCTGTTGTTTCACCTTGAGTAAGTAAACATTAATGCTGGTGGTTTTATTCTCCTCCTGATGGTTACACAGAATCTCCCCATGCAAAGTTCCCCTCTGCAGCTCAGGTCACCTGAACTCAAACTCCTAAGTGCAGCGATAAACTGGGTCGTGTTTTTCCAAGTCCCTCAAGCAAGTTCTTGTCTCTTAGTGCATGTTGATGGTTGTTTGTAGCGTTCTGACCAGACCATATCGTGTGATATGAAGCACTGAACTCACTGATTTAAGTTGATTTAATTGTAGCAAGTACCTTTTTTCTCTCTTGTGCAAAGCAGGGTCTGAAAACAGAGTTTACACAGACTTCAGGGCAAGTCTGTGATTTGAAACCTGACTTTATGGACAGTGACAAAGCATTGCACAAAACTAAAATTTCAAATGTAACCCACTCTAAGGCACACGGCTCAGCTCTCCGCAGCAGAATTACATTCCCTTATTTCAAAGCAGTGGCTGTACAAGAACATTTATTTTCTTAATACTGTGCTTATGGCATCCAGTTAGTTTTAGAAGTAGTTTTATAGTGCTGTCTTGATCTTCTAGCTGCTGTTAAAGGGAACTCAAGCTGCAAAATAAGATGATTTTACAGTTGTTCTTCAAATTATTTAATGGGGTTTTTTTAAAAAGGGTATTCTTGTTCTTTATAGTCACTGTTTAAAGAGGAGATTGATATAGTCAAACAGGAGACTATTGTCTATCCCGGCTTTTTGAGAGCTCTGTCCTTGCCCTGCATTACTCTGCGTGTAAGTACGCAGACGCACGCATATAAGCATTTTTAAATTGTTTTTAAACAATTGTTTTATTGAAATGCTTTTTATGAACATTTGTATATTTGAATACTTATTTTTCATAATGCTTTTCCCTCTGCCTTCATCTTTCTGCTCAATCATTGTATGCAACAGCGTGTAAAGAAATCGCGGAAACCCTGCTAGAACAGCATCATTTTTAAAGTTATGTTTGCAATAAACAGCGCGCTGCCCGGCCTTGTAAATCATCATCTTCTACAAATGTGCCTGTAAACGTCTTGGGGCCTTTGACAGAGATACATATTCAAAGTATTTCATGCTTTATTTTTGAAGGTAGTCTTGAGGCGGACTCTCAGCTGGCTTTCCCCGCTGCCGGCAGAGAGCACTGTTGGCTCATCCCAGGTGGCTCCCACCATCTCCACAGGGACTCCCACTGCCAGGAGGAAAATTAACACGAATCTCTTTTGCGTGACAAGACTGCAATGCGTGGCTTTAGTTTCAGAAGTGGTGGTTTCGGCTGGGGGATGGAATCGTGGCATCTCTTGCATCAGTCAAGCAGGTTTCTAGTCTACGAGCAGGTGTTCAGAGGATGTCGGCTTGGTGGGTTGCTTGAAGGCCACCAGATAAGCAAAATATCTAGTGTCTTCTCTGGCCAGAATGCAAGAGATCTTACGTTCTGTTTATATTAAGTTGTTGGGAATTACAGGTAAGGAAATGGGGTTTTGATACAGTGACTCGGGGAAGGAACTGCAGTATAATTGCCGAGCTTTGAAGAACAACAGGCATCACCATCAATATTTGATTAAAAACGGCCAGTGTGGAAAATGTTAAATGTAAAGGAGAAGTGTAAAGATTAAAATAATCTTTTCATCTTCTTAGCTGAAAAGTTTTCAGAAGGCACTGATGTTAATGAGGCAAATGAACCCATTTGCCTGCCTAATGCAATGCCACGTACCAGCATATGCCATGACACACAGTTTTGTGCTTTGGAAGCACCTCTTTCTGTAAGAACCTTTCCATTCACTGCTCTGCAGTTCTGCCCATTTACTTCTCTTAAGGGACTCATCTGTAAAAAACTTGGAGCAAACCTCATAAATTAAATATTCAAGGCTTTCTGGCTAATGAGCCTAATATGTCAATTTTCAGTGATCAAAATAATGTGCTTCAATAATGTATGCACTGTTCAGTAACAAAAATATAATTTTAATAGAGGACGTGCAGGGTCACGGTTAGTCTGAGATAATTATATACCACAGGACGTGAACGAACAAAACTGCTCCTAGAATGCTGGTAACACCCCACAGAGCCTGTATGTCACACGCTGACTTTTAGGGATAATAAAGTGTTTTATTGTATTTCCACTACTCCATTAATGCAATAATTTTTTCTTGTTAGGAACTATGAAGCCTAAAGCAGCCAAATTTATGGTGTCTGCCATTAAGAACTGCTGTGTATATTGATGCCAGCTTTACAGTGAAATTGCGCTCTCCTTCATCCACAATATTCCAAACGCATTTAAACCATGTGGAGTAGGTGAATTTTATCCCTGAGCTTTCACTGGATTCTTTCAATTAAGAACAAATTATTGAAATAGGCAAGCAGGAAAACTGTGACTGGATGAGGGATCCGCTTCCAGTCAATTCTAACCAACGCTGGCTGGCAGCCTGGGGGACCAGTGGGGAGTTTAAGTGGGGGATGTATCTTGATGCTGGGGGCTTCCTGCATGGAGGGATCCATCCCAGGCTTCAAGAGCAGACGCGATGTGTACTTTGTAGACTCTGGAGTGACTCTGTTTTTTTAGCACACAGCCCAAGTTCCTTTTGAAGTGTTGTGTGCCTGTCTCATGCTCTAGTGTTTAAAAAGGATGGTTTAGGGCGTTCTAAGGCAGACTTAACGCCGTATGCCTGCTGGAGTAGACTCAGCAATTCACAGCCCTGCGTTCTACAGCCACCTTCTCACCACTGATGCCGAGTCGCATCCTGTGCTCTGACACAGTTACAAGCATTACATGAAAGAGGAGGAAATTATATCTGTGCCCCTTTTTGTTCATTAACCGTAGTTTAGAATTAGGCTAAGTCAATAAGTAATTGAGAATAATAACTGGGGTTTGGAGAACTAATTACCCTAATTTAGTCTAACAATCTGTAACAAGATTTTAGTGTGAAGAATCTGCGTTAAAAATTGTGTTAAGGACCATTTTTGTCTCTGATAAAGGGATGTCAAAAGAGCTGCCTTGTTAAAATCCAAAGGCTTACATAATTTTTCAAAGGTTGTAAATGGCGTAGAAACCTACAAACTTGTGAGACATCCAGATAAATGCAAAATTACTCTTTCCATTTTTTTATGTGGGTTTAAAACATAACATTGAGTATGTTAAGATCCTGAGGCTTTGATTCTATCCTTTCTTAGTGGGTGAATGCTCCCAAATGCCTCTTTCCCAACTCTGGGTGTTGCACTTGTGTGTTCACGTTCCTATTCGTGAGGAGGACTTGAAAAGTACCGAGCGGAGAAGTTGAAAGCTACCAAACATCTTATTTACAACACAAAGACAGCCTTGCTGTCTTTATCCTAGGTGAAGACAGTTTTAGAGTTCATTCTTACTCTCAGATTTGTTGTTCTTACCTGCAACAGAGGAAAATACTTTAAGTATGCTTATGTTCTTACTAATGAGATAGGACTGAGGTTGAGCCTCAACTGGAGGTTTCAAAAATGAACTTTTGCAGATCAGAATAAGTATTTCTTTCAGGTTGTTAATGAAGATTTCAGTACATTTGGTATTTTAAGCGATTTTAAATGTACAGATTCTGAGTAATGATTCTAAGGTACTGAAATCTGTGAGCAGAACTAGTTTTTACTAAATAACTGGTGAGTAATACAGTCCAAAGTAAAGACAGGAGAAGCTTCCAGGCCTTCACCTCAGAAAAATATCCTCTCCCTGGTGTAATGGGAAGATTTGTAAAGTCTACTGTGGCTTACGTTGTATTATTTTCATACCAACTATTTCTAAAGTCTAGATGATGTGTAATAAACAAGTCCTTTAATCATCTTTAAAATGACAAACTGGTGATAAATTGAATTTTCTCCAACAAGATATTGCTCTATTGATTTTAGTGCTCCATTTTTAATAAGCAGAGACTGCTCAGAATTGCTTGCTATGACAGTCTTGAAAGTAAGGCATCAACTGTCTCGGCAAATGGCTGAATTTATAAGGGAAGTTTTTGCTAGAACTCTAATCCATTATCCTTCCAACGTTGACGTTTATTGGCAACAAGGACACTGCATATAAAATACAGGTAGGCACAGCTCCCTCGCAGTGTCTATGGTAGATTTTCTCTTTCCAGAGGTGACGTCAGCCACCAAATAGGGTTACGCGTACAACTCCCACCCTTGCATACGGCTCTCAGCGAGCCAAGGGCTGAAGCTGTTTCACAGGAGCTTTGGTCAGCGTGAGCAGGGAGCGTCTCGGAGTTTCTGAAGGTGAGATAAGGTAGCACCAGTAGAGAAATGCAATTATTTCAGTCATAAGTTGGTGGTGAAGCACCACGTTCAAGGAAGGAGGCATTTTTCTTCATTGCAAAGGGTTTCTAATAACTGATTTCTTCACATGTAGAAGAATAACTGGGACACCTTCGCCCTTTAACAGGCAGAGCCATTCTTACCTCTGATCTGGATCATTTTGCTGTAGAGATATGGTGTATGCAGTACTTCAAGCTAAATTTATGGCTAATCTAATTACTGGGAGGGGAAAGGTGATGTAAACCCAGTGAATAAGGCAAAACATTTAAAAAAGGCGCTTGTAATTGCAAAAATATTTTTCATCACTGCTGGAATTTATTTTATTTTATCTGAACGTACGAAAGCTTTGCGCACGTTAAGGAATATGGTGGTGTCTTCAAACACCATCTGCTCAGTCCACCTACTGGAAAAGTCTCACAGGCCTGAATGATTTAGATTTTGATTACTTCTTAGCTAAATGGGCAGAAGATTTCTATGACGATGGTGTATCTGTCACTAAAGCAAGCAAATAAAATGGAAACAATACAGGATTCTTGCACACATCAGACTATAACGGAATATATATAGGGCCAAACATCCTAAAATATACCAGCTGGAAAAAATGGTTTTGATATTCTAACTTTTGCCTCAAGAGTCGAGTATTAAAACTGTGTTTTTGTAAACATACAAACCCGTCATGGGACTAAAAGCATATACATAATTATCCAAATACATAGGTACCTATTTGCATCTCTTCTCAGGGATATGTATTCAGGATGTAATGCCAGCTCTTTTACAAAAGCATTCTTTTCTTTCTACCAGCTTATGCTTTCCTAGCACAAAAAAAAGACTTGCAATGTAAATTTAGAGAGGATAAAGCATAATAGAACCACCAGGGGATTAGAGAACAAAGTGTGATATATACAAGCTGACAATTGACAACATAGTAATAGGTACTAAATGGAAACCTGAATAAAAATGTTATGACCAAATCACCTTTAAGGGACTTCAGGTTTCTGGTGTAACTACTGTTGCTTGTTGTCTTTTTCATTTATATATTAAAAAGAAAAAAAGATTTAATACTCCTAAATCCCTGCCTTTCATTCCTTGCGTGTCACGCAAAAGCAAAACACAATCAGAACAGTAGTTTCTAAGATAAAAACTCTACACTCTAGGCCAAACCGCGTTCCTCAGACTTTGCACCCTGGTGCCACCCCAGTGAAGGGAGGAGGCACAGAGGGACAGATGTCAAACTGAAATTCCCCTCGCCGTGGGGCTGCCGGGTACCTTCACTGGCTGGCAGAGCCGAACCCCTCCCGGGCAGTGGAGTCCACGGACGGACGGGACCTGTAGGCACGTGAAGAATGACGAGCCCTAAGGGATCCACGCACACTGAGCATTCCTGACCCAGGCCAGCCTTATCCACGCCCAGGCACCTTAGCAGACGTGCCCTCATTCTTAGAAGTGCTGAGTAAACAGAGTTCTGTAAGTCATAACATTTCAACGGAGAGGGTTGCTTTTCATAAACCTAGGAAACTCCTAAATATGCCCCTCATGCTATAAGGAAAACGTTAGTCCTGGTGTTCTCAGCTGTAATTGCATAAAGTGATTTTTTCCCCTTTGTCTTTCAGTGGTTTGGTTAGTTTGGTCTCCTTTCTGCTGTCCTATATATACGGGCAGCCAGCTCGGTTAGAATTCCAAGACTGCTTTTGCTCTAGTACCTGTTCTTCTCTACCTCTGCAGCAAGTTAAATACCTGTGGGAAGGTCCCTGGTGTCTCCTGCTCTTCTGGCTAAAATCATCCTCTGTTCTGCATCGCTATTCTTTGTGGTGTTTGCACAAGAAACTTCTGAATGCTTTCTGCTGTCTGAAAGATACATAAATCCCGACAAAAGCAGGTCGTGCAGGAACGCGTCTGTTCCACCCCAAACCACATTGTCAGCACTGACCTACCTTTGCTTCTGAGTTTGAAAGGATGAACGTGCTGTTCTCTTATCTCTGCTGTAGTTACAGCCTGATATTCTCGTATTGGAACCAGCAGAAGTAAGATAAGTGACAGTTGCCCAGATAGTTGTAAACTGACTAGCTCCTTATTAAAAAAACTTCTTATTTTTTATGGAAAATTTTATTTAACTCTAGGGTAATCCAGAAGCACTGAAGAAAGCCCATTATGATCCTTCAATAAGGTTCTGAAACTATTTTGCTACAGAATTTCATAGGGACAGAATTCTCTAATGTCCCTAATTGGGAGCCCCCACGTTCCGCAACGACAGCTCGGACACTAACATGAAAAGCATCATGTCTCAGGGAGCCTGACTGAAGCTTTGCAGTGGGCTCACTCAGACTTTTAAGCCATATATGTGCCGCTTACAGGTTAAAAGTATGCGGCAGAGAACAATTACTTCTGATTGATATTAATTAATTCTAGTTAACAGTAATAATTTTTAAATTAATTACAGTATTTACTATGCAGACGGTTTCTGATTTATGATATGGGGTGTTTTCATCTTCTAGAACTTGATCATCCCCTAGAATTCAGCCCTCACCCCAGTGAGGCAGAATGATTATTATTTTGTTTGGAAAACACAGCTTAACTTGCTCACAGATGGAATTAATACTGCATGACTGTATGAGCTGTCCTATAAACAGGGCCCTTAAGCTTGTTTCTGTGAAAATCAAATGTATTTTATCACCTTTGTGAATACGCAGCTATGAGGAGGTTCTGAAGCGGAGAGGGGCTCATGTGCACCGACAGCATTTACGAAAGCAAGCGGTGATAAAAGAGGGGTAAACATTTTTTTTGAGAAAGATTAGACAGTTTGGTTTCAAATGCAAATTCTGGAAATGAGGAGGGAAAATCTCGCTTGTCAAGCAGGAAGATTTTACTGATGGCGTGTAATCTAGCACAAACAAGCACCCCCTCCAAGCCTCCCTAAACTCATGACATGGATAAATAACACAAAAAAGAAGCCCTGAATATTGAACAGTTGCTTCTAAAAATATTAGCAGTGTGTGAAAATTGATATTGATTATTATTACGGGATGCCACATGATTCAACAAGAATCGAGACAAAATCAAAGCGTTCATTTCTTCTTAGCCAATTTTCATGAGTAATTCCCCGCAGCTGCGATGCTCAGCGCTGTGGCCCGCAGTATATTCCCTTTCCAGGACAAATTCACCGGAGGAGCCTCCCCTGTCTTGCAGACGTCTCGGGAGTTGCTGGAATTTCCATTTTCAGCTGCCGGTTACCACATTTCCGTATCGCTACGGGCTGGTTTAGCAGAGCTGAACCAGCTCTCCTGGCTGCTCAGTCGCAGCCTTTGGGGCATCGCACAGGACACACTGCGTCCTCGCTGCCACATTCTGCATCCCTCGAGGCCTTCGCTCTCTCTTCCCTCCGCAGGACTCCCCGTTCCTAATACGAGCAGAGCACCGTCCCAGCTCTCAGCCTCTCCGTGCAGCCTTCAGGCTGGGTTCCAGGAGGCACCAGGCTCTGCTGCCACCTCACCAGCAGCGTCTCAGTGACACCAAAGCGGCTCAGCGACCAGAGAGCCCACGGTGCCTCGTGTTCCTAGACGGAGACCCTGGAGCTCCGCTGGCAGAGGCAGCCTTGGAGCCAGGAACAACGCGATCCCAGCTAACTGGCCCTCACAAGCTGATCCCAGGGAGCTGTTTAGCAACCGGCTGTGCCGATACCCGTGCAGGCAGGGATTCAGTGTCCCTGACGCACCAGAGATCTGCTTCCAAGCTACTGTCAAGCTGTTTGGTTTTTGCTGAGAGCCCCAATATACCAGGTATTTGCAGCCTGTGCAGTGCGCTGGACTGATAACCTGTGTGTTCCCTCTGCACCGTTTTCGAGAAAAATCCTGTTTACAGCAAAACTTGTCATTTCACAGACGTCACAAACCTTTAAAAAGCGAAGTTTCTGCTTACTGCTAAAACTCTACGGGAAAGGATAACTGCAGGGAATAGATAGCAATACCTGCAAAACACAGCAAGGGATTCAGATCTGGAATCAGCACCACAGTTAAATTGCTATGAATATTTTTATCATGGAAAACAGAGCTAACAGCTGTTCCTCCGTCTTCTAACATTAAATTAGTAATTATTGTGTGGCATTCGTGCGCAAATATTTATTTATCATCAGCTTTACAATTCTCTTTTTTTACTACTCCAGCTATTCTGCTCCTCTATGTCTTCTAACAATAACGTAAAGAGGTCATTTGGGAACATTTTCTCTTCAAATTGTACGTTTTCTCCTTATGCAGCGCACCCAGTCTCCTCTTCTCACACATACATGTAGATGGCTGCATCAAAACATCTTGTGTTTCATGCAGTAAACCAGTTTCTAAGAATTACTACATAAACATCAGATGAAATACAACACAGCTTAAAAGGGCCTCGTTAAAATGCATTTATCAAGTAACTTTTACCAACTGGAAGGGACTCAGGGAAGCTTCTTGCCATTTATTTATATGGAGCCTGGTGTTCTTTTTATAGATGTCAATGGAAAACTGAGTGATTCTTCTCTCACGTTAGATTTACCGTAGTATAAATCCACTGGCTTCCATCTAGCTCTCTCTGATTTACACTGTCGTGAGAGGAGAACCAGATCTAGAGTTTATAGCAGAGAGTTTGTAAGTGACCGCTGAAAAGATAAAGCGTTCAATATGCACATGGAAAGGTGCCCGGTGAAGAGAAGCAGACGTTTTTTATGTGTAGTTCATTCAGTTTTCTGCTTTGAATACTCATTTATACCTGAGCACATATAAATTAGGATTATAAGATGTTAAATCAGGTTTAGGGTAAATTTTAACTTGCTCTAACTAACATGGTTGAAAAATAGTGGGTATATTGACTTGTACAGCTCAAGACTTGCCTAAGAAGTATGGAGGTGATCTGGCAATTTGGCCCACATACCTAGTATTCTATTTGAAAGAAAGTACTTCATTGCGCCCAAATATTTTTCTTTTTTTTTTTTTAAGATTCAAAATTCCTTAGTAATTTATTTTAGACAAAATGACAAACTGTCTCTTGAGAAGCACAGGATATCTGAGGGATAGTTGCAAACAGGGAATTTTGTAGATCTATGCGATGCTTAAGAATTCACAACAAGGTAGTTGACATGCAGGTTATCCTAGAAAAAAAAATCCAGGTTGTGGACTCAAAACCATAGGAAGACCAGCAGGAATCAGACTATTTCTACTGGGGAGAGAGGCACCACCCTACCCCAATGCCCTGTGAAATTGCTGGCTCTAAGTAAAGCTTAAGCTCTTATTTGGCTTTGACAGAAAGACCTCTTCAGTTAGATTGAAATGACATCTCTGGAACAAAAGGCCATATGCAGCAACTAGCAGTGACTCTCCTCGTGCCATCCAATTTGTGGCTAGCATGAGCATCGGCAAAGGTCTGCATCAAGTGCTCTTTGTAGCACATCACAAAACGCACAGCTCGGTGTCCTGAGCATATCCCTCGGTAAGCACTGCAGAGGATAGACCTTGATTTCTTGCCTGGTTGACGGGCTCCCGATGCAAACGACGTTACAATGCCAGACCCGTGCGTTTAGAGTCTCAGAGAGAACTACATATATGAATGAATTTATCTGTCAATTAGGATGTAACGCAGGTACTGTTCCTAGGCTAAGCTGTGTAATTTCACATAACCATGTATGGTGAGGTTAGCTTCACGTTGGGAGAGTTCTGCAATGAGTGGGCAGGGCACGCCAGGTGGGAGCAGGTATTCACGGGAAACAACTCACTCGGGCGTCATTTATTCAAAACTCTTGGCACAGCAATCTTATTCACAGTTTGATTCCCCCTTGCCTAACACACCCCTGCCTTCTGTGCCCTGCCAAATTTAGAGCTCTTAAAAACACTTCCCTCTTTCCATTTTGTTTCTTGTGGGTTCCCACCGTTTTCATAGCCCTAATTTCTAACATACAGATATACGTGTGGGGGTGTGTGTATGTCTATATATGAAAGACTTGGCTACTTTTAGATCAACTTAATTACACTGCCTGGAGTCTATATCTGGAAGCTATGTAACAGTTCACATGGATTTATTTTTAATTGATGCTAAGAACAAGGCAGATAGATGGTGGTTAAAGAGGGACTGTATCTACATAACGAATCCGATTTACTGTTCAGCCGGGACAAACAGCTATATAGATGGGACGCTTGGATTTGGAGTCCTCTTAGCCTCAGTGGGAGCAGGGGAAGCTTCAAGCCAGGTCTTTTTCACTTAAATGACGACAGCAGAGGCACATATCATTTATTTTATTTATCAAGGGAGATTTAATGAGGCCTGATCGCTCAGAAAATGCAGTCCCTTGTCCTCCGCTGCGCTGAATAAAACGAGCCTTCCCCGAGCTCCTGGGGCGTTGTAGTGTAGATGGCTGAAGGTTCCCCCAAATGGCCACAAACCTTTCAAAAGCTGGCAGCGCATAACACGCTGCTCTCTAAGGCGGAACATTTGTGTTTGGACTCCCACATGGTCCTTTCCTCCTCGTTCTCTTATTCAGGGTATAGTTTGAACTGTGGGGGACTTAAATGTAATATTCACGAGACAGCTATCTCTACATCAAGAGACAGTGCTACCAGGCTAGCTTTTCAAGTCCTGAGAGACATCATAACAGCATCTCTGTCTTGCCTTGTTCCAGGCAGCTGCATAGAGGCACACGGCTGAAAAAGCAGCCAAAGAACCAGAATTTTACTAGCAAGTGAATGGCATCAGTCACCCAACGTAGCACAGTCGGCATTCTCAGACAATTTATGGATATACTCTGCTCCTGCATACTCAGTTGTCAGCAAACAGAATACGTAGCAAGCCATTGGATCTTCCTGTGTATTAGCAAATCGAGGTGACCCGCTCATATCTGAAGGACTCCCCTCCCTATTGTTTAAAATAAAAATGAAATGAATGTCTTTTATGATACAGAACTTGTACAGTACAGTCAGCTACATCTGACAATTTATAAAGATATCACTTCTTGCTTATGTGCTCCCTAGATAACAAAATACAATAATCTAGAAAACACTGTGAAGGTGTCTAAGCGACAGAAGAGAACTGAAAACATTTACTATGTGATTAACTGCATTAGAGTAATTGAATTTCCCTAAATCAAGAGAAAGAATTATATTAATGGAGCAATAGTTTGACAAGTTTGGCTTCAGCTAGTAGACATAAGCAAAATCATTACTTAAGCATATTGTTAATTATATTTAAATCAAGAATAAATTGAATGATAGCTGTTAATTAGGCTTGCGTGCACAAGAAAATAAGACAAGCAGAAACGTTACAGCAGGCTATAAATATGGAAGAGCGTTTGCACAACAGTGTTATATCTGCAGGATGGGGGTGAGGGAGGAGGGGAGCAACTGTGGGTGCGCGTGCATGGAGCCTGCGCCTTGTCTGCTTCTTTGCTGGGTGAAGTTTCATTGTGTAATATATATGGAATGAGCAGAGGATCCAATTCTGCTGTCTGATTTGCTGCTGATTTGCCCATTTGTCAATTAGCCATGCTAGGGAGGCCATCCAGACAAGAGTCAGGGTCTTTATGAAGTGCGTACTGTTATAGCCAGCGTCGAGGATATCGGTTCTACAGGAGATGAGGGACAAGTAAGAAGCGAGGAGGGATGGGTCATGAGAAGATAGATTCTGTTAAATATGTTGGGTCCTTCAATATGTTGCATCTTGCCAGCTGCAGTAAAAGACTATGTAGATGTTCAGATGCTACTGAAATTCTTGATAAAGGTAAAATATTTGCATCTGAAGAAATATAAACTGACTTGTGTGAAGTTACCTTTGTACCCCTGGCTGACTTTCTAATCTCCAAGTCACTCCTGAATGCAGTCGTGTCCACATACTTACATGGTCCTAAATGGTCTAGAAAATGAAAGATGAACTTAGATTAACTGATTGACTCTCTGAACCAAGCTGAATCATACCCCTATTTATGTATACAGACTTCTCAGCTCAGCAGTTTAGCTAACAGGTCAGAACTGTACACATGAGCTTGGTGAGCTGAAAGAGCAGTGAACACAACATCAGCATAATTGACCTGAATCTGCACATCAGCATCACTGCGCTCACAGCAACGAGAACGGGGCAGTTCTGTCACTAACATCATCTGTGACAAAGGTCTTAAAATTTTTGCATTTCAATTGCTAAAATTTCAGCCTGGGCTGACTTGCAGTCTATGTGATTTTAATACAACAAAGGAAATTTTATAATTGCCTTCTGAGGGCTCCTCAACAACAAGTTCCCAGTGAGTTATACCAGAGAAAGTTAACGGTACCATTTGACTGCACAAAATAGAACAAGGTTAAATACAGAAACGGGCTGGTATTGGCCCTGGCAATGCACGCGTGGTAGTAGTTCTCTCCTTTGACAGAGAGTTAATTCAACCAAGCCACAGCAGCAGAACTAAAACCCAAACCCCTCATCGCAGTGAACCCCCCTGCTTGTGGAAGGTAATGCAGAAGTGCAAAACAAAACTCCCGGGTATCTTTGTGTAATTGCACCTTTACTTCCAGCTCCTTCCTATCCACATGCTTTTAACTCAGCGTGGCAGGCAGGTCTGGCAGCCTAAACTGGAAAGCAGCAATATTTAGTTCTTGCAAGGCAGTGCTTGAAATTATTTCTGAAATCATAGGTTCCTGAGGCTTTCTGATATCAGAGCTGTCACAAACAGCACACAGGAATCAGACCAAGGGGAAGAAAAGAAAGATCCAGCAAGTGCTGGGTCCACATTAAAGAATGATTTGTTTTTCACTCACGCAAACAATTTAAAATAAATGGTCTCTAAAGCACTTACTTATACTAGTAGTTTAAGTAGATATGTAATAAGTTTGCTGAATGTTTTCTGTGCTCTAGTAGCAAAAAAAGGGACCCCAAAGCTTCAGGTCATCAAACACACTGATTGATACGACCCAGACTTCTTTGCTGTGCCATTGGAAACCACCACGCAGCGAAAGAACCTTTTTTTCATCTATGTGAATACAGAGAAAATGAGTAAACAGGCTACTCAGGAACAGTCTGGTCGTTTAAAAGAAATCTCAGAAACTTCCCACTGATCAGCGGGACATGAAAATACTTCATGTCTTTAAAAACCAAGTAATCAATCTAGGGTAATAGAGATTTTACATCCTAGAGTAATAAAAATATTAATCATGTACTAGCTAGTGCCAAAGAGCAGTTATTGCAGAAAAACAAAGAGTTGAAAGCCATCACACATCGGGATTCTCGCATTATAGTGCATGAATGCACAGTTTTAGTATTTCTAATCTCTGCAATTTAGTTCTTACTTTTTTTATTGCTTCTCATTACAGCGTAAGAGTAAGAGAAAATTAAAGGTTATCATTAAACTGCACGAGGTACTATTTAAAGAGAATGTCAGTCAATATTAAAGTAGTTTAAAAACCGAATAGATGTTGATAACTAAATTATTGCATTGAAACCGTGCAGCCTCCTCCTTCCTACTGTCACTAGGTGCACGCTCTGCGCTATCTGTGACTTCTCTCAGTCTCATTTCTGACCTTTCTTTGTCAAATGCCCATGGAGGGTGAGGTTTGCGTTGATCTCCCCTCTGGGATCTTGTCTACTCCTGTCTCAGCTCAGCCCCAGACATCCTTCTCCTCACAAACCCAACAGACGTGGTCACTTTGTGCATTTGTTCTGTTATTTACAGCAACCAGCAGCAGCCTGGAACTCTGCAGTAAGTCAGGAACAGTGAGCAGATCTGAGTTCTAACACTCCCAACTCTTGCACAGGATCAAGTTCAGACTTTTACTGTATTCGTGTCGTATTTTCATTTTTTTCTCACACATTCATGGGGAATAAGCACTTCTTTTCAAGTGACAAAGGCTTGATTTTGTAAAGATCCACTCCTTCGGACTTGTAGAAACCACATGAGACTGAAGCCCTGTCATCAGCACTCACTGGAAATCTGGCTTTTACACTGGAGCAGGGACCAAAAAGCCTCAAATTCCAGTTTGTAGTCCAGATATTACTGGGAAATTTCTCCATAAAATAGGACATAGCTGTAAAATAAAGCTTTGATAAAGGATGTGAATAATAACCATTAGTATTCAAAGCACAACATCGATAATTATAACCAGTAAAGTGAGGCAAAAGTACTTAAACCCAAGCATAGCTCTCTTTCTTCCCCTGTAAAGAACCAAATTCAGCAAAGCTAAATGATCTACGTGAAGAAAGTAAGTAATATAACGATTGAAGGAAAAAGCGGTAATAAACTGTAACATCTATTTAATATCAAATGTGAGGAAATAAAGTTTTGGTATGAAAATACTCAGTATAAATGTGAATGTCTCAAAAAAAATCAGAAGGAAGGGAGAATCTTGATGAATAGTGTTAATTAATGCTAATGGTAGCTGTTTGCAGGAGGAAAACAACCTACAGTTAAACAATGAAGTTAATTAGTAATTACTAACCAAGGTTTATAAATAACATGCTGTCTTGGAAATGCAGATTCATGGATTGCGATCCCTGGTACCCTAAGGTAAACACAGAATAACTGCAGCAAAATTCTGTGGGCTCAGGCAGCCAGAACTGAAAGCAGAATTTGGCGGTGATCTATAGCTGGTAATTCCCACGGAGTTGATTATGCTGTTTCAAGCTCAATCAATGATGTGTTAAAAGGAAAGCCCCTATAAAAATGTCACTGCAAACAAAAGGAAAGATTAGGATGATTTCCCCAATGCTAATGGAGCTCCAGATGCGACTCCTAGGCAGCTGAAGACATTTCTCTGCTACCTATAACGGGGTTTCTAAAGAAAGAGGATTTTGCTACAAGCTTCGCTAAATTGCACAAGATCGCAGGTATTTTGAAGGCACTTCCCAGGGCAGTCTCTGCCCCTGGAAAGTCACAGTTTCCCACCTATTTCTTTCAAATTGCACAACACCCACGTATAATAACAGTGTTTGGAGCGATGCTTCCAACAGGTGGGCTAACCACATGCCACGTGTTAGTGCTGCGGCACGCTGGAAGAGCTCACCTCAACGGGAAAGTGGCTGAAACAACAGGAGATTGAAACCAAGGGCACATCTGTACCACAAACAGCTGTCTGTGCTCAGACACCCCTGAAGACGAGCAGTGACCACCGCCTGGCCACGGCAGCAAGATCTCCATGTTTGAGTTTATATTTGATCCATGGGATCAAGTTAAAATCCAAGGCACCAACCTAAGCGACCCGGATAAAATGTCAACAATAGATTTACGACACCTAAAAAGGAGAAATCAAAATGCCTAACCCCATTTTTCTACTCTCTTTCTCAGTATGGTTCTGAAATTTGTCTCTATTTATAGAATACCTTTTCCTAACTGGGTGAGAAAATATGCTGTCCTGAATATCAGAAGTTTGGGATTGCTGCAGGGAGGATTTTACTGTAAGAAATGTGTTTCTAGACATGTTCAAAATCTCCTGCGTACCCCACACATCCTCATTCGTGCTGTTGCCCACCCCCTAGAGCAATGTAAGAGGTTTTTATCTCCGCTGTCATGCTCAGTGGTTCTCCAGATCTGAACTAAATCTCAATAAGCAGAGGCGAGGAAATGTGCGTTGAAAGCACGCTCCGGAGCTGAACCGAAACTGTGAAGTAGAGGCGCATTTTAAACACTCCAGATGTTTTTTTATAGGACAGGGCTGGGAGAACCCATACGTAATTTTGCTGAAAGTATCGACCTGCTGCTATCAGAAAGTCTGGCCAATGCTAGCATGGAAGCTACAGGTGATTATACAGTTACCAATGGGTTATTAAATCTCTTTGAAATCAATGCCTTATCTCCTGGAGATCGATTTAAAAAGCTGGGGAGGAACAGAACCACCCAGAGGAATGATACAGAAGCCATTCTATATTTTTTAAAAATCTAATTAACTGTAAAGTAATTTCACTCCACTGAGACCATAATACCAGGGACGCAAGAGAAGCAGCAGTAATTTGATTTCCTGCCTATTGATTTCTGGAATGTAACTGGAAGAAACGGGTATTTTTAGTCCATTTAAAAAAAAACAGTTTATAAGTAAAGCTTTTTCGGTGCTCAGGGTGAAAACCTAAACAACACTTAAATGTCTTGTTTTGCTGCGTGCTCCAGTCACGCTCCGGAGTTCCGTCAGTGAGCAGGGAGAGGTACTTGTTGTAACAACGGGCCGGTCTGTGCTTTGGAGTTGTCTTTCTGATCCGTCAGGAATATTGAGTTTACATCCCCCCCACCTTCCCAGCGTTGCGTTGATGGCAGGTAGCTCTGCAGGGCTGCCAGGGCTCCGACAGAGCCGGTCAGGAGTTGCTGCGCCGCTCATCGCGCCGTCTTTTCTTTTCCGTTCAACTGTCAGTATTTCGCAAGGAACATTGGAAACATCTGCCAGCGTTAGCACCGGTGGGAAGGCCTTCGCGCCCCGAGCAGCCGCCTGTCTGTCTGACAAGGATGCTACAGCACCCAGACAGCAGCCTGCTAGAGTGGGAATTCCAGGAGCACCGAGGCACGTCCTGCGCCGGCCGCCGCCGAGGGCTGACACCTCCGTTCTCGCGGAGAACGGCTGCCAAGGGGTAGCGGGCTGCACTGAATTTTACATGAACCTGTCAATATAACACAGAACGTTGCAATCCTGGTGCTCCTCAGTGACTTAAATCAGCAACACATCACCTCATCATTTGCTGCAACAATATTTTGTCTGATATTAACTAAATTCTGCTCTTTTTTATGCCTCGTTGGTTTTGTTTTCAGAACATTTTATACAACAGGAATGTTGTCGTTGTACCTGATTCTGCTTTCAGTAATTGAGCAGAAACATTGATTTAAATGGGAGTGTCTAGCTTCATCCACGTCTAAGGACATGTGTAAAGAAATCCTAGTCTCAAAGTAGATAAATGCAAAATCCCTGTTGATTTTGTTCTGGGATGGGACTTGGAGCCCCCTGATCCAGTGGGAGGTGTCCCTGCCCGCGGCAGAGGGGTTGGAACTGGATGAGCTTTATGGTCCCTTCCAACTCAAACCATTCTGTCATTCTATGATAAAGTGTGACATGAAATAGGTCTCAGTTTTGGCCAGTCCATCTTTTTATGCTGCTCTCTTTTTCCCGTGTAACAAGTGCGAGGAGGAGAGGAAATGACCTCAAGTTGAACCAGGGGAGGTTTAGATTGGCTATTGGGAAAAGTTTCTTCACTGAAGAGGTCGTGAAGCACTGGGAGAGGCTGCCCAGGACAGAGGTAGAGTCTCCATCCCTGGAGGTGTTCAAAAAACGTGTGGATGTGGCACTTCAGGACATGATTTAGTAGGTGTGGTGGTGGTGGCCTGATGCTTAGAGGCCTTACAGGTCTTTTCCAACCTAAAGGATTCTGTGTTGTGAGGGATGTGATCCTCCTGAAACACCATGTAACGATGCTTCTAAGCAAATATTCCACTGAAAATAGATTTTGCAGAAACTGGGAAGGTTACTTCTTATCTTGTCTGAATCAGGATGACAAATGAGAAGATTTCACCAAGTTTTAACTGTCCTTCTCTTCGTTTCGTCCACATCTAGTGACATCTAGCATTTTCTCCTCAAACAAAATGAGCTTTCCAACTCTCTGTCACAGTATCCTTGGCTGTGCTGTAGCCATAATTCCAGAAGAAAAATTCTGGTTTCGTATTTTAAAAGTCACCTTCCCTCTGTTACATTAATCTGCCAAAGTCCGACTGCTGCAGTTAAACTCAGTCCCACCATTTATCACACACAAACACACACAGTCTCTCTCTCTCTCTCGTACACACACACCACTACAACTGGTTATTTCTGGCAAGTAACAGGTCTTCCTTCACACTTAGATCTGTGTTTTAATTTTAGCTGACTCTCCTTCCAAACCAGAAGCATACACTCTCCCTTGCCCTTGTTTTTGTTCCATCTGCATCTAAACTGTGGGGTAAATAGTCAGTGCTATGATAAAGTGAAGCACTTAAGCGGAATCTCATACTAGAAATCTTGTTTCTCAAAAGTAAAAGCTAATACGCAGTTTGGGGAACAACATTACAGTTGCAATCCTGTGCACGTAATGGGACTATTTATCATTGTTGTGCACTTTTGACTGGATGAGTCAAGATTTACTTCATAGTTTCAAGATATTTACAAGAAGATAAAGGAGAAAACATTTGCTAAAAGATGATCCCATACGTTATAAATAATGACATCTGTGGTGTCGCTACAAAATATCTTATAATAATGAACCAAGGTGAACAATTCACACAGATTTCTACTGGCTCGAAAAATTTGATTATTTTTTTAGGAGCTAAGCGAACAATAAATTTCAGTTCCAAATGAGCAGCACTGCAGATAGTTTCCAACCCGTATGCAAATATCCACATGAATAAGGGAAATAATAGCCGACCAAAGCGAACGTGGCCATACCCTGCTCATATACGGCACGTCGAAGGAATGTCCCTGTATAGGACAACCCCAACATTCGCACCACGTGTCTGAGTGCGTTGCCCAAACGCTTCTTGGATATTGCCAGGCTTAGCGCTGTGACTGATCCTCTGGGGAGCTGTGCCAGTGCTCCACCACCCTCTGGGTGAAAAACCTTCTGCAAAATATACCTACCTGCCTCCCCATGTTTGAGATCTGCTTATCTTTGCTGCGCAGCTTGGCTGGAGGAGGGATAGAGACAATCAGAATTTCACTCCTGCAACCAAGACACTCACCTCAGAGCATCTCTGTGTAAATACAGAGCGGCAGCTGAGCTGAGCACAGAGCAGGAGGTGTAATTCCACAGGCACAGTAGCCTCCAGCAAGAGGAGAGCCGTTTAATGGCTAGCACATAAAGCTACATGTTGTGAGCTCCCAAATCCTAATGCTGGATCAGTAACTTTGTCAGTAAGAAGTATCTGGGTTAATAAGAATAGGTGGTAACTGACCCTTGACTTCTGTGAGCTTTGGATGCAAACGCCTTCCATGGGACCTGCCTACGGCTCAGTGTACAACTTCATAAATCCTCCTGCTTTTGAAGCCGTCATCGCTAACGTCTTATTTTGACTTATAAAATTGTATAAATTGTGCTAAAAAAGAAGTCTGATTTCTTTGGCACTTGGGCAAGAAAAGTCTCCAAGTTCCCTTTGAAAATTAAAAGTAGAAGCGGTTTCCTTGAGATAAATTCTCTAGATCTTGGCTCAGCCACAGAAACATTTCCAGGAGAAACAGCTCCTTCCCCCCCAGATCTAACAACACTTGACAGTAGGAAAACAGTTCGGTACAAACAGAAGCTTTGCAACTGCCAGGAATGAAATTCTGGCTTCACTGAAGAAAAAGACACTCGTGCTATTGATTTCAGTGAAGCCAAATTTTCTTTCCAGGTCATTTGAATCCATGTCTCGCAGCTGGTTGCCCAGGTCTAGAAGCACCACAGAATAGGTTTTGGCAGCTGGATGCTACAAGAATACCCAGCGCCCGCCTGCTGCTTTGGGCAGTGAATTCCTTCCCATCAGAGCTGGTATCGCGCAGAAGCAGGCTGCAGGCGGCCAGCTTGTCCAGGTTTATGTGTGTTCCCAGTCTGTAGGCACGGCTGGTTGTGTCTGGAGCCCCAGTGCAGTGGCAGGTCGTTCTGCTGATGAACACAGCATCCGCGTGATGTACAGCTTCTCTAAGGAACCACCAGGTTCTTTTACTGAAATAATAAGTAAGGTAAACACAACTGCTCACAACTCTTATTATTTACTGACCTTAGGCATAAAAGCAAGATTGCCCTCTCTGGACACGGCAGGGGACTATGTCAGGCTTTGTGTTGAATACTTCTATAATTGGTAAGTGATTTTCCATTATTTTTTTCAGGAAGAGAAGTAGTCAGTGTTAACCCAATGCAGTCAGCACGTCTTCAGTTTTCATAGAGATTCATCATGCTTCTTCGCATGAGGAAAAACCCACCCTGACCTGTGTGTGGTGAATAACAAGAGACCTTTCCAAGCGCTTAGAGATGTTCATCACCTTTCTTGCCCTTGTCATCTTTGCTCTGCATTACAAACGCTGTCCTTTTGTTCTCCAACAAACATTATATTTAGGTACACACAGACACTATTTGCCAAAACATTTACCAGGTGATTTCCCTATAGAGAAGACTGTGAGGAATTAAAAATAGTTTCAATAGTTTGCAGCTCAAAACCTTCAAAGAGATTTAAGGAAATGTGTGGAGGTGATCAAGCTATAAATGCAAGAGTCTGGAATGACTACGTGCCTTGAATCTGTTACGGAGTTTTTGTTGCTGCCTTCTAAGTTCAGAAGCTGTTTCATTCACCTTGTAAAGTGCTGTCTTTTAATTAAGACAGGTTTTGTATCATTGGAAAAAATCCTTAGAAAACAGGATTTGCAATGATATTTTGAGTTTTCATGTTGGGAAGTTTATAAAAAGTAATTATTTCTTTATATTCCATTTTGTTTGAGACGTTATTATGGATGATCTTGCTGATATTTTTGGCTCCATAGTTTGCAATAGAACTAGCCATCTATGGTAGAATTTCATATTTAATGGATTATAGCTGGATTCAGTGCTTCTCCGTTCCTTCCCCTTCTCATTCACCGTTCTGTCTACAATTTCTCTTTAGAACTTTTTAGACCTGAATTAATTAGTATAAATAAAACAGAAAAGCGCTGTGTTGAAACCTGAAGTTTTACTGCTTATAGGCTACCTTTGGCTGCCAAAAGCACGAGGTGCTGCTGAAGAGCCCTTGAAATCCATCAGGATTCCTGCGGCTGTTCCTGAGCTGACGTGGTTCAGATGAGTTCAGACACTGGAGTGATAGGTGGCTGCCGGGCTCCAAATAGAGTCCTGTGCCACGAGGATTGTTTCTGTTCATTTAGCCATCACCGACTCGCAATCTGGGCATTCAAGGGAGCAAGCTACTCAGCTGCCATTGAATTTCAATTAGGAAATGGTACCCAGCTCCACGAGGGACTCCGACCTCACTCAGCCTCTCGTTAGGACCAAAGTCAGGGAGCGGTCAGCTGTGTGTCCGCTGCTGCGGCCGCTCCGAGCACCTCTCTGAATCCTCGAGCACGTTCCGATGTGTTCTTTAACATGGACCTGTGGAGCAGAGGTATCGGCTGCCTTTATTTACTGAGCTCCCTGAAGGAATTTGTGAATGAAGTGCATTAAGGAGCTGCTGATGCCTTGTGGGAAATCTCTGCCATGCATTTGTTTGGAATTGATTCTTTATGTGCCCTGCAGCATATTTTCTCCGTCTCTTTTTCTTTTGCACTGGAATCCCTATGAGAAAAGTTGTTGCCTTTTCTTGGGGCAAGATTTCCATTGCTGTCTCATCTTGGACTGAATTTCCATGTTTAAGTAGATGCTGTTTGAAGCAACAATTAATGCACACTCGATTCCCCAGAAAGAACTAGTTGGGATTTTTTTCTTAGGGATGATGAATGGAAAATAAGGGAGAGGCTTGTGTTTGCTCCGAGACTCTGTTAGCTTGCCTGACGAGAGTGTCTGAGAGACACAGCAGAATGAGGAGAGACATAAGAGAGTGAGGAGAAATCTGTCTCCTTCCTGGTAGACCCAAGCTAGGAATTTTCTAAACAGGCCTTTTGTTACTATTCAGAATAACCTGAGAGGATTTGAAAGTAAGGCTGTACGCTGCAGTAGTAAAGTATGACAATAACAGTGGTATTATTTAATTTATTTGTGTTTTTTACCAAAGAGACAGCATAGCATGGTACCTGCGTTAGACATTTTGGGGCTCTACTGTCTTGCATCTCATCTCACACCCAGGGGAACAGTGCCCAGTGAATAAAATAACAGCAACCGCAGTACAAAGTTAGACCCTATGTCTGAAAATGAGATTTTAAAGCTGAAGGAAAATCTTGCTTCACGTGCCATACACAAAAGAATGATAATTTTTACAGCTGGATAATGCCAGTAATGTGGGAATAAGTAGAATTAAAAGGAAAGAGATCTTTGTTGCCTTCCCTGATGGTTGTGACAGCAAATCCCAGGTGGCAGCAAGAGTGACAGCATTTGGCCCTTGCAACAGAGAAGTCTAATAAAAGAACTGCTTTATCCCATATTTACTACAGTTTCATAAGGATGAACTGAAATCCCTAGTAGCTTCACGTTTGTCCAAAACTACCACACGATATTTAAAGGTGCATTGCTAGGACTGGGCTGTTCCCATTGCCCGATGCTGCAGAACAGCTCCCATTGGAGCCACTGTTGAAATAAGACCATTTTCTAAAATAAATGAAGAAAAACTGCATAAAGATCATTAAAGCACACGAAGCTAAAGATCTGTTGTTGCTGCTGGAGCACCTCTTGTACAGGTGCTTGCCCAAGCAGCTGGAGATCGATGCTTTCATTCTGAAGTTGCTCAGTACCTTAAGTGCCACTTTGTGTTTAATAACAAATGCCGAAAGCCACTGGGGGACCTATTTGCACAGCTACCACAGTGATTTTTACCCCATCCTGGTTTTATAAGGAACTCCAGTGTTGGAAGCACGCGCTGGTAGGACAGACTGAAACACAACAGTTCAGAAAACTCCTATTTTCAAAAAGCTGCATATAATCCCTCTTTAGCCAGTGATTTCAGTTTTCACTGAGCGCTTACACTGAAAGGATCTTCTGTTTTCAAACCACTCTATTGCAAAAGTGTAAAAGGCAATTTTGAATTATTCATTTGCAATTACTTCCAGCTTTTAATTTCATTATTTAAAAGGTTAATAGGCTCTGGTAACCATAAATAATAATTTTATTTATAAATATATGTCAGAGTCTTTTCAGAACAGGGCGAGTACAAGGACTTCAACACCCATAATCATCACTCAAGAATAAAAACAAGCGGTCCACTGGTGCTGAGGATGTACTCATAATTTAATCTTTTTAACATATTTTTTTTCATTAATAGAAAGGTTGATTGTAGAAACAGAAATAAATTACTTTAGGGGCCTGCAGGAGAGCTGGGGAGGGGCTTTTGATCAGGGAGGGCAGGGATGGGATAAGGGGGAATGATTTTCAGCTGGAAGAGGGGAGATTGGGATGAGATCTTAGGGAGAAATGTTTTGCTGTGAGGGCGGGGAGCCCCTGGCCCAGGCTGCCCAGAGCAGGGGTGGCTGCCCCATCCCTGGAGGGGTTCAAGGCCAGGTTGATGGGGCTTGAAGCCCCTGATCCATGGGAGGTGTCCCTGCCATGGGACTGGATGGGCTTTGAGGACCCGTCTGACCCAAACCATTCTGTGATTCTATGGTTTTGAAGCAGCATTAACTCTTCTGCAGCGCTCTCCTACCATACAAGCATCCCTCTTCTTCAGCATCCTCTGCTCCTGGTGGCTCCACACTGAACATATTGTGGAATATAGTCAAGTGCACTAACCTGAGACACATCAAACCGCCAATTATTCCCATCCTTTCACTCTGCTTGTTACGAGCTTTTGATGCGATTCATGCTCTTACTGTTGTTACATCTTCAGGTCTGTTCTTCTTCGTGACTGATTTAGTCTTCTCAAAAAATATAATGCCAAGGTGATTCTGAAGGTTGTACAAACGTACGCAGCGTGAGAAGCCAGAAACATCTTAAATCACCTTCTGATTTTTGAGTCCTGAATATTACCTTCAGTCAGAAGCAAGAAACCGCTGGCTTTTAGTTTTGAAATAATTGTCTTGGGAGGAGGTTTTCACAGAAGGATAGTTTACATTTTTTGAACTGATTATTTATGATAAATGCTCAGTGGTTTTATCTTAGCAGGAAACTCACTCTAACAGTTACTGAGGCACGATGTAAAATAATATTACCGTTTGCTGCCATTAATTTATCTTGATTATTCTAATGATTTTATATTTTTATTGGTGCACTGGATTGCAAAAAATGCAGTATAATTTAATTTCTACCATCATGTGTGGAGAAATCACTAGAGGCATTAAAATGATGAAAGAAGAGTTATGCTAATACCACAAAAAAGGATGCAAACATGATTTATGTTACTTTCTTCTCCTATTTGCAGTTCATTAAGTCACTGTCTTCTTGTAATGACCAAGTGAAAATTAGAGTACTTCAGAGAAGAACTTTGGGTTCAAGCATCATTAGAGGAAGAGAAATGGGTTCTTTGATGAACTTGACTGCAGAAATCTATAGAGCACAACTTAATCAGACTGCACATTGATCTTTGATGCTAGAAGGCAGACATAAGATTGAACAAATCTTTTTAATGCATATTTTTTCCTTTAAGAAGTAGCATATAATGCATGAGAATGATTTATACTTAATATACTTCAAATTTATAAGGTATAATGGTACATTGCATTTCCTTTTTTCACTCACTGCAACTGAAATCTAGAAAAAATAGGTACCTCTAAGGTTCTGTATTTCCTGATACATTCTGTATTACGTAGGATATATGACTGTGAAATGGCATATTGTTTCTTAACCAATGAACTCCCAATTCACTCAAAGTGCATAACACACTTTCCTTTGAATCACAAACCATGTGTTACAGTTAGCAGATAACTGTAGATGGGAAACCTCTCCACTGTCTCTTCCCGAAGATTTTTAACACCTTCATTGGATATTAGACTGAAATCAGCTCAGGTTTTCTGAGCCTCTAGTTTATTCCAACTATGCTCAAGTATCTTCCTTGAGTTGTCATCTTGGAGGAGAATCCCTGCAATACTTCATGTAATTTCTAAAGGATATTCTTCCTTCCGTCCCATAAAACTGTGATCGCCGGCCAGATAAATACATAGGAAATTAAATAACCACTTCTAAAATTACCAGCTCCTTTTGCCCTTTCATCTTCTCCAATTCCTCCTATTTTATTTGCTGCTGAACATGCCTGTTTGACAGAGCAATCCCTTCTCAGCGTAAACCAATACTGTCTCAGCAACAAAGCTGCTTGGTATTAAATACAGGATGATGGAGATAATTTTTAATCAGGTTAATGTGCTTTAATTACTACAAATTAGATTTCATTTCTTTAAGCAATCAAAAGGTATTATTTGGGCTACTTAAAAATGAACTCGTTAAACATTCCAAGTCCATAAAACAACTACATATTTTCAACAAAAGTACATAATAATTCTTGATGAGTCAGAAACTCAGCACTGAATAGCATTTTTCTAACTCTTACAAACCCCATGACATTGAATTTACTGCTCATCAATAGCAACCCTCCTAAAGTCATAAAGAAACAGAGATTAAGCATGAAAAATTAGCAGAAGTGATAAAAGAGTAAATGTTGCCTTCTTCTACATTTCCAAAGGATTTAAGTACTTGGTATTGAGGTACTATTGGTGGTAGCTGGGCTAGAGGAACTGAGCCAGCTGGCATCGCCCTGTCACTGAGGTGAATGCAAGAAACAAACATTCAGGAGGCCCAACAAGAGAACCTGGCAAGCTGAACATGCTCTTATTTTTCCTCTGGCGACGATGCATGGAGGGATACCTGGACAATTTAATATCCAGGCAGAGAAGAGTCTGGAATCAATAGATAGATTGTAAGAGTACATCACGGACCTCTTGTACGTTCTCTGTCAAGTATGTTTAAATATTAAACCCTTCACTATCTTGGGAGAACTATAGCTCTGCCTTACAAGCCCTCTCTGTGATCCTGTGATTCTCTCCCTGCTGCAAGTGACAGTGACAAAGCTTTCCTGTATCCTCCTGCCTCCTTCCATCACGTTCTGTTTGTATCTCTGTAACACTTGCGACTACTGCTTTGTTAACAGATTTCCTAAATATTATTCACGATCAACTGAATGTGAAAGAATATAATATTTGTATTGCGTAATAAAAGAGAGGATAATTTTTATAGGTTTTATATGTTAGGTAATCAGCTTCACAGATGATCAAAGATTAACTTTAAATGGATGCTGCTAAGAAAGATCTTCAGTCTTAAATCAGCTTTTCTGCTTTAAACCTTTCTCTTTAATCCTCAGCTTCAAGTAATTTTATAAATAGATAAAATTGGAAAATCTTTTAAACTACAGAAGTATAATATACTCGATGAGCCTCAATGCTATCTTTTCTTGAGATAACTGTAAGAAAACGTAGTTTGTCTTCTTACAAGCTGCACTGCGCATCAGCAATGACATAAAATTATTATTAATAAACAAAACCCACATCATTTTAAAAAACCAACCAAATCAACATAAGTCCTTCCTCCCGGTTATGTAATATTCCAGAGATGTTTCTATGTCAGGATTTAAACCCGGCTGTAGAGTAGCTCCAGCACCTACCGGCACACGTGTGCGGCGCCGGGAGTCGGTGCAGCTCTGACAGCGATAGCCGGGGTGCAGCAAGGGCACCTGCTCACAACAGCTACCCTGGATGCAGTCAAAATGCTTCTGCAGATACAGAAAGGTCAGCCAAATGAAGGCTACAAGACTTTTTTTTTTTTCCCTGAGAAAACAGTTTGTCTCATTTGTATTTTTCAGTTTAATCAGATGTAAGGGCGCAGAGCAATCTTGACTTATTCTTGCTATCTAATACCTAATCATCTCGTTATAAACTAAAAGTCCTGTCCACCACTATTCTTAGGGGGACAGCAAGATGTGCCTGCAGAGCATAATTAATTCACCTGTCTTTGATGGTGATGTTAGAGCAGGACGAATGACTTCTGGAAATGCCCATCTCTGCATCGATGTGGCCTCGGTGCACTCAATGGTTACAGCTACAGTAGATCAATCCCACTTTAGGAATCAGATCATCAGCCTGGTTGCACTGTTATCAATCTAGAGTACTCTGAACAGTTTATACTGCGTGACCCAAATCAATCCAAACATTAGAACGCTTCTATCAACTTGGAATACACAACAAAGTTTAAAACCAGCTTTAATGTGTAGAAAAATTCCTGAGATCTTTGGCAATTTGTGCATTTTCATATTCGCAATAATGAAAAATAAAAGAACTAACAGAAAAATGCTATCATTGCTGCAAAAAAATCCACATAATATGAGGGAAACTAACCATAAGCAGTGTTGTTGAATGGAAAAAAGTAACTAGGATCTGGGAAATGTTTTATGCCAGTTTTAATTACTTTCAGCTTTGCTGACAGCAGGTTAAATAAAAAGTAGAATGTTTCCAGAAAAAAAAAAAAGTGATCTTTAAAGCTACAAGAGGCCTGTAGACCTGACTTAACCGGTATTTAAACTGGATTTGCAGTGGTATCAGTTCACTAGGGTCAATGCAGCTACTCCTCATTTGTACGAGCGTAAGTGAGGATACAATCCTACATTCTTCTTTGTTCGACAGTTTGCATATTTTTCCATGCAATTTAAATAACCAATTCTCCTTTCCTCCTCATGCATTGGTCACTTCTCACGAAGTCTGTGAATGCTTCGCAGCTCCAGAAAACAGTAGAAAAGGCATTTAGAAGAAAAACTACACATAATGATTAAAAAGACACGAGCGTAAAAAACTACCAGAGCTGCAGGGCAGGCATAATATTCACAGCCAAACTCTACATTTGTATTCAGCAATAAAAATAAAACCAGATAGAAACTGTCAAATCCTGTGCTATGTGGGCTAGACCTGCAAAAAACAGATGGGAAACAAATGCACACTCATGTCAATGGTAATAAATGGGTTTGAAATGTCATTAATAAAACAAAAATTGCCCTGAAAATGCTCTAGAGCCTGCTTAAAAATTTTAGGTTAAAATATTCCAGATGAATGTTACAAGGCCTGTGTTTCTAGGAAGAACAAATAAAGTAGGGTTGAGAGAAATTTCTGATTGAAAAATAAATGTATTGTGCTGTGTCTGATGGGCACTAACCTGTACTGGTGGGTTTGTGAAGAGCTCTGTTCTCACTGTGAATGGTTTACCGAGACAGCAACCAAATCATTTCACTGGATTTTTTCAACCTTATGTAATAATAAAGTTAAGGGGCATCACTGATGAGGAAAGCAAAGAACAGGGGCTCCTGTCAAGGCCATCACGACTATCGTATTCCCTCTTGACTGCTTTGGGTACATCAGGCAAAACAATCCATTTGCAAAGCTTCTTTGAGATGGTTGCTCTAAAAGCGCTTTGCCAAGCTCAGTTTTAAGACTCTCAAGTAGGAACAGCATCTACTGTTTCACATGGGAGACTCCTTCATAATCTGGCAGCCCTCACTATTGGAAAGTTTTTCCTAATATTCAGCTTCAGTTTTCTACTAATTCCTTCGTATCACTCTGGTTATATGGTACTGATGGCTCAGTAGGGTAATCCAGGATCACAATCATGATCTTTCCTTTCACAACTTTACTGCCTTTTTGTAATTAACCACCTACAAAATTCTCTAAGGACATACCCAAGTTGCCTATCGAAAAATAAAAGTCATTTCAGTGCTTTGGGATTGTTTCCTGCAAGATAACCTGTTATATATTACTCCTCTGAGTACGGGCATGCCGATAGGCACACGATCTGCTATCCTGCCTCTCTAATTCTGCCCATGAGTAGCATGAAATTTTCGCTATAATACACATGTAGGTCTAAATTGGACCCTGGTTCTCCTTTCCCGAGCTCTGGGTGAATATTGTAGAAATAAAGCCACTGAGCAGTGGTACTCGGAGCTACTGGGATGGTTGAGAGTGGACACAAAACATTTAACTTGACTTAAGCCTGAATCGGTATTTGAATCCAACTCAGGTGCTCAGAAAGTTTTAACTCCTCCTTCATGGCTTTTAATGCGGGCATTTTTCTTGATCTTGTACCATCCATCTAGTGTCAACAGCTGCAACCCACAGAAACAATAAAGGTGCAGCTTGTTTAATTTATTACTGGTGTTTCAATCTCATCTTGATGGTGCAGAATAGGTCGGACTATAAGGAAATACAAACAAAAGCAGAGTAGTAGCGGTTATTCATTCTGGTGGCAAGGCATGTCAAGTCAGGCATTAAAAATGAACAAAGAGCTTGTAAAGATTCTTTTGCAAAACTAATAAGTTTTTGCTGAAGCTCTGCGTTATCAGGAATAAATTCACACCAGCTGGTCATCCACGCCATGGCACATTTGTCTCATTGACCCTTTACACACCGCTCCCATTTTTATGCTTTCCTTGAACAACAAAGTATTCCTTACTAGAATCCTAGATTAATTATTAATACTAGTGTTTATAAGAGTAAATAAAAATGGAAATCTGATCTCCTTTTTTCAGACCTAACATCCTCAGCCTAATGCTAAACCTATGGTACTTGAGCACTTTAGCCATTAAAATTTAATGTGGTTCCAGTGCATTTTTCAAGCGTTCTTTACTCAGTGATACTAAAAGGCAAATAAGACAACTAAGGTAAAAGAAATCTCATAAAAATCCAGTTCTTGTTAAACTAAAAGCAAAGGAAAATGTCAGTGAAGATGAGCAGGGCTTTTTGCTTATTAAATCTGGGCAGAGTTAGATTTTAATCCATTTATACTCTGGCCTGTTTGATCCAGATGATTTGGTTTGGGGCCAATCTCCAACTCACAGTAGAAACCTGGAAGAGAACAATCTACAGATTCATCCAGACACTCTGCTTCCCGCCCCCCTAACCCGTGCGCTCCATCAGCAGTTTATTTCCTACTGAATCTTTTCTACGCTGCAGTTATTCTCCCCAGTAAAACTTCATTGCCATGACTGAGGAAGCAGGGTTGCTTTATCTTCAGAGTGCTGCTGCTTATCCGCTTTGTTATCTTAGCTAATTTGATCCAAAGATGCAGGATGAAACAGAAGGAGCAGGCAGAGCTGAGAAATATGCGACTCTATTTTAAACTTTGTAAAAGGGTACATTACTCCAGTGTAGGAATTTGAGACAGATCCAAGATGAGTCTCTCCTATCAGAAAACCCAATCATTCATCAAGTCTCAGGTTCAAAAGAAAGTGAAGGACACGCCTTGTGCTCATTACTTGTCAGAGGGAGTTGGGAAGAATGATGTGAAAACAGTTTTCGGTGGCTTTTTCTCATGTGTTTCTCTCCTTAAGCTGTGACTCCAAAAGGGACAATATCGCCCTACGATTTTGTTCAGTCTTTCCAGAATGTTCGGATTGTTTCCAGGTGGGAAGCCTCATAGCATATCAGTCTGGAACTTGTAGATGTTTTTTTTGCTTTGTCTTGAGAGAAGGTATGGGAACCAAATGCAGATGAGAAGCAGCATCGAAGGAGCCCGATTGTATGAGTATTCGTGGAAACCACCCAAATGTTGCTCTGCCTCTGTAAATCGCCAGTATCCAACCCTTGGATCTTTTTTTTTAATTGGATGATGTATTTGTGTCTCCACAAAGCAGCTGCTCCCTATTTGAGCTTCTGTTGTGTCTAGGGACTGCTTTCAGGGATTGGGAATCACCGCTGTTGAGCCAGGTGCTGTGGAAGATGAAAAGCTACTTCCCGAAGAGAACACCTCCATTAGCCCTTTTTTTAAATTATTATTATTTTTAAGCAACTGTTAAAATCCTCCCCATAGCTGCCTGCCACCTCAGCTCGCTCTGGCCGTGCGTTTCTCAAACTGATGCCAGAGGCTGCTCCAAGGAATGCCTGCAGCGTACAGATGAGCACAAACAACAGCAGACAAAGGGCACAGAACCAAAAATATTCCTTGTACTTCTAGCAGCATAAATCTGGAGTAATCTTAATGTCTCTATGGGATGCACTGATGTGTATATGACTTGATCCTCTAGTACTTTTGGTCCGCAGCTCTGCTCCCCTTTCCTTCTTGAATGCATCAGCCCAGACCCCAATAACATCAATGCTGCTCATCAGACTATCGCGACTTTACAGCACTGCAAAAGCTGAGATCATGATTAAGTTGAACTTTGTTTTACTGGGTTTTCATCTGTCACTGTATACAGAAACTATTCCTGTACAAATGCATAAGAGAGCACCCTAATATAAATATAGACTGGAAAATAACCTTGATAAGGACAGAACAGCTTGCTGAGGAAGTAGTGATAACAAAAATACATTTAAGTGGTGCTATGGGCAAAGCATGTGGCTCAGTCTAAGTAACTTTTCAAATCAGTTATTAGAAATGCAGGCATCCTCTCGAAACACCTCCTTGGATATTTGAAGAACATATCACAAAGAATCTGATACAAGTTTAGATGAAACTGGAAGGGCTGCAAGGGAAGGAGAGTTCACACAGGCAGCACACTCCACTGAGAAAACATTATTTGCATTTGCAGGCCACCGCATGAATTAGACTGCTGACATTTTTATGTGCAGAATTCCAGTTAATTCTGCTTTTGATGGAGGAGCTACTTGTTTTCAAAATGGACAAAAATACAAATATTCCACTGGCTCTTGTCTGCCATGAGCATGGCAAACCCATGGCTTCACCCCATCTGTCCCCTCCAGACAAAGGCAGCTGCTGTGTCACCTCCCTAAGGCTTTCCAGAACCACCTGGGAAGTTTTTATGGAACCACATGTAGAGAGTGGTGCTTTTTATCTTTCCAACTCAGCTCTGAAAAGTTGCCAGCAATTGTGATTTTCCCCTTTCTCTCTCTTTGCCGTTATCGCTTGTAACGTGGCAGCTGTACAGCACGCAAAGTCATGGGTTTACCTCTCTTCATTTCTGCAGAGGGCTGTCAGGACAAATCTGCTCCAGGCAGAGAATTGCCACTAATGTCTCAGTGGCACATCCTTGGCTTTTGAGTTATTACAGTGGTGTCTCCCAAGTCTATTGGCTTGGTTGGTTTATAACGAGACGATCATGCAGGCAAAAAGGCATCCTGTCATCAGGACAATTCTTAGAGCTCATTATGATGGGCTCAGCTGCTGCGGCAAGACGTCTGAGGAAGTACTTGAGAAGACCGTGGTAGTAAGAAAAGTGTCTTGAATGGCCATCTATTCAGGTGGAAAATATGCTGTTAGTGCTAGACTCCTGTACTGCGTCGCGTTCTCAGATGTGAGACTTGGTAATTCCCAGTGTGGACACAAGGACTGAGAACTGGGTGTCAGGTTTACGTGTGGATTATACTAGCTAACCTATTCACCAGGACCTGAGGTGGTTTGTTCTGGCAGTGGGAAGATACATTCCCTTAGCTGGCTGAACAGGATTATAGATCAGCAGTTGTCTTCCAGTTCTAGAAGGGAAGGGAGTAAGGGTCAGCCTCTCACTGGTAAACTGTTGGTGCTGTGTCTGTAAGCTTCACTGGGTATGGATGAAATGAAGGGGAAAAAAAAGGACAATAGTTCTGCAGATGAGTTTTCCCTTGAGCTTCTCCTGATGTTTCTTCACGCAGCAGATAAAGACGCAGCCCCAGTGAAGCCTGAATGATGGGTAAAGGAAAACTCTCCCCCTTTCCCAAACCTATGTCTACTGCTGCTTTTCCATCATTTCCCCTCTATTTTTCTTAAGACCTCCTTTATGTTCTCCTGCTTTCAAGGCCAGAATTCTAAAAGCTGAACTGCTGATCAGGGAATAGTTTGCATTTTGCAGATTTGTATTGTGTCTTTAACCTTGATCCAAAACGGAGACAGCAGAGAGAGTCCCCGCAGTGAATGTTTAAAGTGCGTTTCACTGCACCTGGCACAGGGTCTTGCTTTTAAGCACTGAAGTGATTTTGGGTTGCGTAACGACGACTCTCTGAAAAGGCTGCACAGAGCAGGACACACACAAAAGTTGTATAAAAGGCTGCTCTGCTCGTCAAGCTTCTGCCTTGAGAGACAGCCGAGATGCTCAGAGTACAGATTTCCACATACCCAGCAGGCCACTTCCATCAGGCACTCATTCTTTTGCAAGCATGCATGGCCACTTAAAAGAGCTTTAACTGTGGTTATCTGAAACCCCATTCTCTCCTGTTTGTCCATATTTCCCTGCTCTGTGTCTGTTCCTGTATTTCTTTATAATCTTCTCGTGAAATATAAACACCCCCTTGACATTCCCCACTTTCCCTAGTCAGGAACAGACCTTTTCTTGAGCAACATACCTATTACTGACATGGCTTGCACCATTAATAGAGAAAACACCACATCTGCCTTGTTACGAGATAACAGTTACTGTGGCTGTTTTAAAATGGCATAAGGTGAATATGTCGGCATGTGCATCAGGTTCACCTATTTTAAACCAGAATATTAGGGAAGATTATAAAAAGGAGAGAACTTGTTGTTCTAGAATCAGAATGGTTTGGGTTGGAAGGGACCTTAAAGACCAACCAGTTCCAACCCCAAATGGAAACAGAAATGGCTGTATTCCAAGAAGCCGTATCTGTAATTCTCTCTGATTAGCTAATCAGTTGAATGCCTACAAAAAAGAAGCTGAGTATAAAATATATAGGCAGTGGTAGGATGAACTGAGATGTGGAACATGTTCTTATGTGAATACTCTTAAGACCACAGATTTCTGGCATTCAAGACAGCTGTGAGAAAACACATTAGGATTGGGAGGGCTCAACAAAGCTGGTCTGTCAGCTCAGTAATAGATGTTTAGCCCAAGCGCTTCTAATATAGTGTCAGAGTAAGACTGTAGGTATATATCCCTGGATTTACATCAGTAAATGTCTATACCTCAGCCATTTCGGATTTCAAATAGGCTTAACTCATGTTAGGTTTGGTTTTTTTTCTAATTAGTCATGTACGGGCTGTATTTTCAACAGTGTTTCCCTGAATTTGAGAGATGTGAAATGGTTCCAACTCATTATGAGCCTGAAGTATGGACAGTACACATTTCATTTCTGAATTAAGTATTGGCCAGAAATATCCCACAGCATCCTGTGAAATATTTACACTCTCTTGACAGGCCAAGTATTGATCTCTTAATCCTGCTATAAGGAGGGTAGTGGCACAAAAGGTATATGTGGGAATTCCTTGTTTCACAGGTCAGCAAAGACGCTTCGTTTGTGTCAAATTATCTGTGGATATATGGCAGGAAAATTTCAGTTTTACTGGAAGTCTGCAGTAGTCAGCAAAGCATTTGATTGATTTGTATTCACTAACTACAAGATGGTTCTGGGCCATGTCCTGATATTTCATTATTCACCTGAAAAATACATTGCAATAAATGCAATCATCTGGATAAAGAAGAAAAAGGTGGGTTGGGCCTTATATACACCCGTTAATCTTCTGCAAATCAAAATATGCTTGAGTTAAATGAGTTTATATTAAGGTTGGACCCACCCTTTCAAAATCTGCCCACGTATTACCAGTGATGCCAAAGGTGTGTGGGGGAGCCAGACGCAAAACAACACAGAACATGCATACATTGTCCAGAAATTTCCAGAGCACAGAAATTGTTGCCCTGCCCATCGAAAGCCACTGGTTCCATTAATTTCCTAGACATGTAAACAAATTACCGATTTCAGAAGTGCTCACGTTTCAGCAGCCTTCATTGTTCAGAAATCACGGGTGTTTAAAAAAGAGAATTTACCAGCTGGTTTCAAAATACCGGGTCAAATTCCAGAAAGACTCCTGTATAAGGAAAGGCTTGCAGGGTGATTTATCACACAGGCAAGTTTGAAGCAACAAGCCTCTTCTCCATCGTCCAACTAAGTCAGTCTCTCTCCTGATGGAATAAGGAGTGTCAAGATCTCCCAGCAGTCAGTTCTAGCGCAGTAAAGGTAGAAATTGTTGCTGCCATTTGCCTTGTGCAATGCAAATGAACTCAAAATCCACTGCAGGAATTCCAGCTGTGAAGTGAAGACAGGAGGGAAGACAAAACAAAGGAGAAGAGCAGCCTTGACTCCTGCAGCGAAGCCCAAACAATCCTCCAATTAAGCTCCACACTCTGAATTTCAGTTACAATCCATAGAGCTGCTCTGGGCTTCACGAAAGCGTCTCTGCAACCCACTCAAAGCCCGGGGTGTACACTCCATAGGTGCCTTCCAGGCCCTAGCACTTAGGGAACACTATGAATAAGCAGGCACAAAAAAAAAAAAAATAACGTCAATATTCTCTATAAACCAAGCTAATCCCATGCATCCTAAACTCTCTGTGGGATGCAGGGCTGCCTGCAAGCCCCTTCTTACCCAGTGCTCCACCTGGGGCGCAGGTCTCACCCCTCTGCGTGACACAGCAGGGATATTTCAGCGTGGATAACCCTGCAGCTCTGTCTTTTCTAGCTCAAATCCTAACTCTGCTGCAGGCACGCCGCCTGTGATGTCAGCTGTCACCCTGGCGCGTGGCAACATTTTGATGGTGACAATTGTTCTGCTGAGGTGGGGTCTGACATTTATCCGTCGAGGAGGCTTCACGGGAAAGCTATTAAGCCCTCCGGTGAGTTTTTAAATCTACCCACCCACACTACAAGCAATTAATACTTAATCATCATAATCTGCTTGTAAAATAGGTAAGCGCTGTCATTTGCACTTGCCATAATCCAGCCTACGCCAGTTCCAGTGCTTTTAGATGCCACCTAAGCAGCTCAGAAAAAGCTGTGCTGAGTCTGGGAGACAGAATTCCCTCCCAGGTAGGCAGAGCGGCCTCTTTACACCTTCAAGCTCCTGGCTGCAAGCCACTTGAAGTCTGTGCTCTAAGGTCAGGGTAGGTACTCAACACAGACTCTGGGATTTGCTGCGCTTATTCCCTCTGTTCTCCAAATAAGGTTTAGGAAAATCTGGGTCAAACTAGATGTAAAATGCACTTTTCCAAATTACACACCGTATAAACAAGAGAAACTCCCACTTTCATCCCAAGGAGTTACGCTCACCTATGCACACCTGAAATTTGGTTCCTCCATTCCCAGAGATTCAGCTCTTAAGCAGCTTCATTTTAGAGACAAATGCTAGTTTGGAAAACTTACAGCATAGTAAAAATGGTCAGTATCAAACATGTTTGAAATATTAACTTCTCTCTCAGGCAGCTTGTTTACGTAAAAAGTGTAAGATGAGCAATGGACAAATATAAGTTAAATAAAAAACAGAATAAAACCCAATTTCAACCATACAGAATATTCCTAACCACTTTGAAATTCTATGAAGTAGAACTGCATGATGAATCACCACAGAATTCCCATTTAAAAGAATGGATTTTTTCCCTGTCTTCCCACGAAATGCTACTTTATTCCTCTGAAAGTTCCGTAACGAACTCTATAAACTATTTGCTTGGCAGAAAACTATACAGAAATGAATCACCAATGATACAGAAAAGGGAAAAGGAAATCATAACGTACGCAAAATACCCAAATAGACTTGCTGCTGCTCAAGAAGGATAAACACAAACGGCACAAGGGTTCCTGGTACCACACCACCTCTGATGCTACAGCTGCTTTACAAGTGCACTCCTGTGGTGTCACCATTCCGTCTTAAAGGAGGAGAGAGCAGCTTTGGTGACGCTTTAAAACACTTCTGAGACGTGACTTGAACGATGAGCTGTTGGGGATGCTGCGTGTCACAGTTCACACGGAACAGCAGTAACAGTTGGACCAAAGGAGGGCAGTGAATGGAAATAAAACCAAAAAACCCCAAATGCCGCACTGAGCAGTAGGTGCTGTTTTACAGGCATTTATTCTAAGATGCAAGTTTCTGAGAATGTGGGAAACGTTGAGGAGAAAAAGGCTTGCTTTTCATCAGTGACCTTGACTGTCACTGCTGGTTACCCCTGGCAACAACCAAAGAACAGCTGGGTTTCAATAAAAGGAAAATACAAGGGAGAGCAAGGACCAATGTTGCCAGTGAGTTTAATTATCCACTTTCATGTTTGTATTAGTAATTGGTTTCTGGGGTGTTGGGTTTTTTTGAACGTTTAATCCATATGGATGGTAATGCCCTACGCTGCTGCTGTTCCTCACGCATGGGGCGAGCGCCTTTTGGAAGAGCAAACACGGAACTCGGCAGCCACCGAGGGGCTTTGGAAACACCCGCTCCTGCAGGAGGCAGCGTCCCCGACCCCGCGCTGCTGCGTGTCACCTTGATGGGAGGCTGCCCACCCCACCACAGTCTGCCTCATCCCAGGTACCACCACCCACCTAGTGCTCAACATGCTTACCAACAAAGAAAAAAACTTCTATTTCAGGAAGGATGAGCCTGTCCACCAGGAAACCCACGCAGGGTCGGATACCTGGCTTGGCAAGCAAGGTGGATGTTTCAAGGTCACCACAATTGCCTATTGTGCTTCTTTTTTTTTTGCCCTCAAGAAATAATCAAATTAATGACCCCATTTCCTGGCAAACCCAGAAACTCTATTAATTTTACTGATTCATCCTAATACAGCGATCACTGCCAAGAATTTATTTCGGTGTTTGGTGTGTGGTGAAGCTAATGTAATTTGAAAATTATAACATTGTAAGATATGTAGTGACACAGGATTGATTAAAAATGCAATTTAAATGAATCACATGCTTGCTTCCCTGGAAAGATTAGTTATGGCCAGTAGAAAAGAAAGAGATGAAACTGAAAACAACAGGGGCGTGGGTTTGAAGCAACCGAACTTTCCCATGTTGGGTTGTCACTGCTAATCCAGGCTGTGGCACATGCTGCGATGCCTGAAAGTCACTGCTCATGTTTGGGTGAAGACATTTCACTTGGATATGAGCAGGATAACACCTAAATAAAGTGTCCAACTGGTTTATAATAACTTCTAGCTCTTCCCATCGCTAATTCTACATAGTTACAAGCCCACAAGCATCCTGGTGATCTCCAATCTTAAAATTAATCAGCTTTAAGGAAAGCTGGAATTGTTTGTCCTGAACAATTCAGTCATGCGGTTAAAAGGAAACAGGTGTAAGATGCAAGAGTCGGGAAGAGATTCTGCTTCGGGTTTTTGCGTTATCTGAAAAGCCAGCCATCTCATCTGTTGCATTCATCCTCCGTTAGGAAACATTAATCTGCACAGATGGTGAAACTCAGTAATCTCTGCTACCAGCTGCAGAATGGAATTTTTAATGAAATGGGAATTTGAAGGTTTTCAAAGAAAGCACTAGAATCACTCCTATTATTTCCCGTGATGCCCAAATTACTTTGACTGTTATTTGACATCTACTGTACTGTAAATATAACAGCCGCGTGGCTTCGGTCTGAGCCCAAATACAATCGTTTCACACGGCCTTTGTGTTGTTTGCAAAAGCCAGATGCTGAAAGCCTTTCAGTCAAAGAGGAATAAGTCATCCACCATCGGCACATCTACTGCAAGAAGCCTGAGCACTTATAACCTGTTATTTTTACCCTTTGCAGAGATTTAGAACAGTTTCAGCATGTTTGTAAACTAGAGTGAAGCTAGAGATTAAATATAAGATTTGTAGAGAAAGGGGACCCCTAGAAAACACACAGTCACCATCAGGTTTTCATCTCTGTGATGTGAGGATTTTGGCTGAAGATTTGGCTGATTCAGACACTGGTAAGAGTTTTTTTTTTAGAAGAGGCTTGATCTAGAAAGAGAATTCCAAAGTAACAAGTTGGGCTAGAAATGCTAATCAATACTAACTAAATCAACCTAGAACTAAGTATGCGTGTTAACAGTTTGAAAGTCATAACAACATAGAGAGATGAATTTTATATTGAAATTCAGGCTAAGCATGTGATTTCTTTATAAGCCTATGATACCTTTGAGAGCAGTAATATCTATTAAAGAATTCCTCTGCTACTAATTTTATAATATACTGACGTTAGAGTGCAATTAATCAGGTTCAATGGAGTGCAAAGGATTTTAGGCCTGTGTTTTTACAATAAAAGCATCTGCATTTGCCTTTCTGGTGGGTCCTTCACCACCACATCCCTGTGACACCACAGTCCCTGCTGGAGGAACAGCCGAGACCGAGGGTTGTGTCCGTGCTGGGAAAGGTGCACGCAAAGTGCAGGTAGGAGAGCAACCACTGCGCCAGATCATTCTTGCGTAAATTTAGTTCGAGAAAGTCCTGAATGAGCTGTAACCCCCAAAAGAGAGTCATTCACGACTGTGGAAATCAGAAGGAAGTTCTGGGCCCCTCACCACAAGAGGGACGTTGAGGCTCTGGAGCGAGTCCAGAGAAGAGCAACGAAGCTGGTGAAGGAGCTGGAGAACAAATCTTATGAGGAGCAGCTGAGAGAGCTGGGGGTGTTCAGCCTGGAGAAGAGGAGGCTGAGGGGAGACCTCATTGCTCTCTACAACTACCTGAGGGGAGGTTGTGGAGAGGAGGGAGCTGGGCTCTTCTCCCAAGGGACAGGGGACAGGACGAGAGGGAATGGCCTCAAGCTCCGTCAGAGGAGATTCAGGCTTGAGATAAGGAAAAAATTCTTCATGGAAAGGGTCATTAGGCATTGGAACGGTCTGCCCAGGGAGGGGGTTGACTCGCCTTCCCTGGAGGTGTTTAAGGTGAGGGTGGATGAGGGGCTTAGGGGCATGGGTTAGAGATTGGTGGGAATGGTTGGAGTCGATGATCCAGTGGGTCTCTTCCAACCTAGTGATTCTATGATTCTATGAAGTTTACTGGCAGAAGGATCAACCTCCCTTCATCTGTGGGATGCAGGAGCCATGGAGAAAAGAAACCGGATAGAGGGAAAGAAATCATAAAATGGATCTAGCTTTCCTTTGATACTTGTTCTAAAACTAATTCAAACATATTTTTTGAAGGACTTGTATCTGGGCTCCGTTTCTGAGTAGTTTATTAAGGCTTTCTAAATGTTCAGTGTGTCTGAAGTACAGCAGAGTTCCAAATTGTTTTCGTATTGTGGAAGGATAATGCAGAATGTCTGCTGGTGGGAGCAGAGATCCAGGCTCTGCTTCTGCCTCGCCATCACACCGACCTCAGGGACTGCAGATCAACCACTCAGCTTTTGAAAACTCATCTTGACCTTCTGTGCCACAAAATGGGTAAATCCAGGCACGGGTGACAGCCAGTATGGCTAACTGGAAGGTGTCCCTGCCCACGGCAGAGGGCTTGGACCTGGATGATCTCCAAGGTCCCTTCCAACCCAAACCATTCTATGATTCTATGAATCTGACTTTGGCAGGGATGAAACCTTTTATGCCAGACCTGATTTGTTCCTCTCAATCCAAACAGAGAAAAGCACCAAGAGGTGCTTTAGAAATCAGAAAAATTCAGGCCTAAACTCTGAAGTCTTTGCTGCATTGCTATGAATACAACATAAATAGGATGATATAAGTTAGCGAGTACAGCTTTTACCCGTGGGTACTATGGATTTGTGTTTTACCTGTGTTGGCTTGGTTAATCTGGTCAGAACCAAGAGGCCACAAGTTCACAAAATAACCCAAGGGTAAGGTAAATAGTTTTGAAATGAATCAAGGAAATAATTTGTGCTATATGTGTGCAGCCTCCAAGGCAAAGGTGCCATCAAAGTGCTGGGTCAAATCAAATCAATCAATTGAAGTGCTATAAAATATGAATGCAGAGGGAACAGATGAGATCATGATGTGAATAATAAAATAGTCTATGAACTACCTGAAATAAATCAATCTTCCTTTCACGCTGCAAATACCAAATGCAGTATATTTCATATTAACTGTGGCTGAAGTGCAAATATATTCAGATGAAGATACAATATTGGAAGCCTTTTTAATCCACTGGAGGACAACACTGCCTTAAGTGATCATTTCCTTCACATGAGTCTAGGGGTCAGAGTTTTAAAACTAATTCAGTCCTTAACATGTAAATAGACACTTGAAGTGATTTTTGAAAGACATAGACTCATTCTGGCACTGAGTTCTGTTGAAGAAAATGGGGTTCAGGACATTTATAAATCTTCATTAGTTTAGTACCTACCTTAAAAATCTGGTCTTACAAACTTTACGAAGTTTCCTCTGAAAATTCTGTAATGGAAATGGCTTAATTTATTTGACTGGAAGAGCTTTATTTCTCTTGAAACATTCTGTCCTGTGATATTTATCTCTATAGTGCAGAAAATAATAGAATTCAGGTTTTTAATTAAACCGACTAACAAACATTTTGATGGAAAGCGCAATAAGGGGAAAAAAGCCCTACGAACTCTATTTCAGTCACGAAACTCCCACTAAAAGCATCTGGCTTTTCTGACTACTCACCAGGAAAGCATTCTTTTAGTTATATATAACTCACTAGTCAAATTCACGCATGAAAAATGTTACATCTTTGGCAAAAAAAAGAGAAATCCATTTACAAAATCAGTCTTGGTTAACTCAAAATGATTTTAAAATTACAAAATATAAGCATTCTATTGTATTTCCTTCAAGGCATCCCTCCACATTATTCTGATCCTATTCACAAGTGCACAAGAAATAGAAGAAACTAACCAAATATGTTTACTTCGTGTCCAGTGTAGTGATTGACAGTGCAACAGTAAATGGAGAACAGTGTGAGGATTAACCTTTGTGAGGAATAGCCCAAATCAGTCTGTGAGAGCTTCTTCCCTAACCTGAAATGGGATCAAACAACTCGTGTTCCCTTCAGAGGGAAATGAGATTGCTAAAAGGAAGCCAATATGTTTTCTATCATTAGCCTTAATCCCAGTTCCAAATGCACTGGTTGAAATCCTCAGCACATCTTCAAATCATAGAATCAGAGAATAACCAGGTTGGAAGAGACCCACCAGATCATCAAGTCCAACCATAAACGCCTCCTCCCTTCCCAGAAAATCCACACACATACTGCCAGGTGTATTTAGACAATATATAGGGAAGAAGATTTTTATGATGAGGGTGGTGAAACACTGGTGCGTGTTGCTCGGGCAGTGGAGGCTCCATCCCTGGAGGTGTTCAAGGCCAGGCTGGATGGGGCTTTGAGCAACCTGGTTAAAGACGTCCCTGCTCCTGCAGGGGGGGTTGGACTAGATGACCTGTAAAGGTCCCTTCCAACCCAAGTATTCTGTGGTTCAATGATATTTTTCCACACTCCAGCAATCTCTTTCTGCACATCATCTGCTCTGCCCTGGGCAGACACATGTGCGTGATTTTCTGAAATGGTCCAGCACAATCCATGAATGAGCAGTCACCTCTGAATGTGTTCCAGTGACTGCACTGGAAACACATTTTCCCCGTGTCTTGCCTCGTGGTAGCTGTGTCTGCTCTGAGTTCAGCTTCTCAAGGAGTCACCGCAAACCTGTGTGCTCATCCACATGCATCTTACAAACTGCCCGGGCTGTGGATGCTCCTGCTGGCTCTTGGTGATGTTAAGGAGTTCCATCTCTCCCTGTGTAGCCGTAATTTTAGTGGTTTCAGGATTTGGCCTAGATAAACTTAACAGGGCACAATGGATAAAGATATTCAAGGATAAATTTGTGTTTCAGTAATGCCAGAGCAAATCCAGAATTATACTGGATTTATATTTATCTGAGACAAGAATGTAATGTACACAGGGTTTTTTCTACAACACTGCTGGAATGTTTTTGTATGCGTAAATGAGTAAATATTGGTTTCCCTAAAACACATTGCTCTCGTAGAAATGATTAAGGGACAAGATGAAAGGAAAAAAAAAACCTGTCAGCTACTACGTGGAATTGCCAGCCAGATTTTTTCCCTCACTATGGCTTTATTTGATGAATTCTGTTTTACAGCATATGGCTTCAATCTAAGCTAGTTTCCAAACTTCTCATATTCTTTTCATATTTTCCTTTCATAGAAGACAGTGCCTCAAGGTCTAATTTATAAATGAGAAAGACTGTGCTGTAATTCTCAGCAATAAACAGTGAAAATGTTGTCTTTGTGAACTACTGCAAAATATTAACTATTCTTTCTTTAGATTGCAAGTTTCCTTCCATTCACACTCATCAAAAATTACAGTTTTATGTGAGGGTGATCGCCCTATGACTTGCTTCTCTGCCATGCAGTTTGTGCCAGCGGTTAACCATGGCATCACTTAGGTGTCTAGCAAATAGCCATGGTGATGTCTAACTACCATGAAGTGTGCCAGTAAGTTGAGGCTAAAAAAATGAAAAATGCAGTTTTCTTCATGGAATTCCACTGGAAGCCCCACAGCAAGAGTCCAGCGAATGCTCTTCTGCCAGAGTGAGAAAAAAAGGCACTCATCACACTTCAAAGAAAATAGTCTTGATGCTCACGTCGCTTCGTAAATTATAATTGCTAAAAAAGGCTCTTCAGGTTTAGATAACTCCTCGTACAAATGCGCTATTGTATGTGTAACAGAGGTTCCCCAGCATTAAAATTGGTGTGACCTGCGATACCCCTGTTTGTAACCTCCTCCTTCAAGTGGTGAAATATTCCAGCCTCAAGCTTTCTGTTAGGAAAACTTTGAAGTGCTGGGGGAGGGAGAGGTAAAGATACCATTGAAAAGTGAAAAAAAACCCAACAAACACAACCAAACCCCCAATCCTGAAACACAGACAAAGGGATTAACCACACTGAAGCAAAGCTGAGGCATCTGACCCCCCCAGCTGTTTATTGTAAGCATGACAACATGTCACAGAGAGAAGCTGTGCTCAACAAACCAAAACATTAAATAAAAGCTTGTCTGTGCTTCAAGATTGTTGTTTTTTTCTGGTTTGCTGTTTGTTTTTTTTTCTTTTTTTTTTTTTTTTTTTGCAAGAGTTAAAAAAAGGAGCTGGGAATAAAGCAGCTCTTGCGTGGGGTGGGGAGAGAAGGGAAGGACTATCATCAAGAACCTCCACAGCTGTTTGAAGAAAGACATTTTGCTGCTTTTATCCCAAGCAATTACACTGGAACTATCTCCTGTCGTACCACGTGCGCCACAATGAAAGCCACCCACGCTATTCAAAATGAGAAGGAAAGATCTATTTGGTGAAATGAAGGGAACTACAGAACTTTCCAGTCCTTGAAGACAAGGCAAAGAAAAGCTTTTATTTAATGTTGTGGCTTGTTGAGCACAGTTTCTCTTTGTGACGCGTTGCCGTGCTTACAATAAACAGCTTTTGGGGTTTTCAAATGCCTCAGCTTTGCTTCAGTGTGTTTAATCACCTGCAAAAGCTGTTTATTGCCTTGTATACTTCCCCCATCACGAACATTATCCTTTAAGTATAAGGCTTTATGAGGAGTCTAAGCAGGCCAAATGATGGAGGGGCACCAGGCGCTATCAAAGCCGCGCGCAAGCACAGATGAAATAAATCCATATGAGGACTACAGACCATGAAAGCAGAAAGATAAGCTATAATAATGCCGTGCAATGATTTCGCAGGCACTCCGCTTATCCTTTAAAACGCACCCTTGTTTGCCGAGAGCCACCCTGGCAATCTCCTATGCATCTATCAAAGAAAGATGTATGCATTCAAAGAAAATGATGAAGGATCGTGACAGACAAAGCCAGGAAAGCTAATAAAGGGCATTTGTGTGTACTTTACTTCCGAGGGCTTTAGCTAAGGTGCATTAAAAGAGCTGCAAACGTTAATAAAGAAAGCAGAACACTGAGAAGGTATTTAAATGAGAAACTGCAATATTCCATAGAGCCCCCCCGTATCAATGACAGACTGCATGCACTGGTAAGAACCCTCTCACAGAATCACACAGAATCACAGAATAACCAGGTTGGAAGAGACCCACTGGATCATCGAGTCCAACCATTCCCACCAATCCCTAAATCATGCTCTTAAGCACCTCATCCACCCTCACCTTAAACACCTCCAGGGACGGTGACTCAACCACCTCCCTTGGCAGACCGTTCCAATGCCTAACCACCCTCTCCGTGAAGAATTGTTTCCTAATCTCAAGCCTAAATCTCCCCTGGTGGAGCTTGAGGCCGTTCCCTCTCATCCTGTCCCCTGTCGCTTGGGAGAAGAGCCCAGCTCCCTCCTCTCCACAACCTCCCTTCAGGTAGTTGTAGAGAGTAATAAGGTCTCCTCTCAGCCTCCTCTTCTCCAGGCTGAACACCCCCAGCTCTCCCAGTCACTCCTCATAAGATTTGTTCTCCAGCCCCCTCATCAGCTTCGTTGCTCTTCTCTGGACTCGCTCCAGAGCCTCAACATCCTCCTTGTGGTGAGGGGCCCAGAACTGAACACAGGATTCGAGGAGCGGTCTCACCAGTGCCGAGTACGGGGGGAGAAGAGCCTCCCTGGACCTGCTGGTCACGCTGTTCCTGATCCAAGCCAAGATGCCATTGGCCTTCTTGGCCACCTGGGCCACTGCTGGCTCATGTTCAGTCGCTGTCAACCAACACTCCCAGGTCCTTCTCCTCTTGGCAGCTTTCCAGCCAGGCTTCTCCTAGTCTGTAGCTCTGCTTAGGGTTGTTGTGCCCCAAGTGCAGGATCTCGAGAAGGGTATCAAGGCCACGAAGAAATAATCACAGGCTTTTTAATATAAAAGAGTAGTTTTTCCTCTTGTGACAGGCAGAGATGGACAGATGGTTGAGTTCAGTTTAGATAGCTTTCTAAAGTTGTTTTGCAGGTATTTTTACTTTCTTAAGAGCTTAATAATATCAAAACACGCAGGAACTGTGGTGTTACTGAGCTTGATAACAAAGATACAGAATTGTGGCCAGCATAACATCAAACACAGCAATGACAGTGACACCTCCCTATTTCAAAAAAGTCCAGTCTCACCATCATTCCTGGCTTGTGTGACCACTTCTCACAGAGAAGATGGGGAAAAAAAAACCCTGTGTATTAAAGAATGGGAAGATAGAGCTGACATAAATTGTAAATTGGAGGCAAAACTAGTGGGCCAAGTACCTTTCCCTGTCTTTAACGTTCTGAAATATTTCCACCCTGAAGGAATTTTCCAGTTATTGACAAAACGATCACTAATTATTACTCAGTAGAAATGATGAATTTACTACTCCCGCTGTCATGTTTAAAAATTTTACTTTCCTTTTATTTGGAGTTTTAGCTGTTAAACGACTTTTCTATGTGAGGAAAAATTCAAACTTCTATCTGATTTTTTAAACAGGCTTTTATTAAATTTTGTGTTTCTCGATATTTCTTACCTCTACTTCATGAAAATGCTTTTTTCAGCTCTTCAAATTTCTTCTCCTTTCTCAGAAGTAATACTGGTAATGTTGCTTTTGTTAAGGTATCTCGCTAGCGAATGAATTAAATTTACCACTTAATCAAGCATGAAGTTATGTTTGCAATAATAATCCAATAAAAGCTGTGTAAGCTGAGAACAGTTACCTATCGCACTGAAGAATCCAGTACCACTAAAGGCATCGGTTTTAGTCGTTAAATAAAGAGTGATTGCCCATCTACAGCGCATCAAGATAGAAAGCTGATCACCCAGTGAGCTTCCATGAGCCAACAGAGGATGCAGGTAGTGAAGCTTATTGATTGCGCTCAAAATACCATAAAAAAAGCTAATGAAAAGTAACTTCCATTTTGCAAAAAAAGTTGCAAAATGCATTTCCTTAATGCTTTGGGGTACTCTTGCTACCAAGGCAGATCTTGAGAGAAGAACTGTCCTTCCCACACTGGAATCGCCGTTCCCATCCCCTTCTTCTTTGCAGCGGGTCTCTGCTTGCTCCATCAGGTCCTCGTGCTCTCTACAGCCGTACCATTCCTTTTCATAACATCTGCCGTGCACAACTCCTCTCTCTTTCTGTCTTCATGCCCAAAAAAAACGATCGCAGCCAGACTATACAGTAATATTTATAAAGTTTGTTGTAATAATTTGATGTACTCAATATTTCATCGGGCACAGCTGTTTTATTCCCCCATTACATACAGCAGATGCTGTAATATTGTTCCTCATCTATCAGTTAAAGGTGGCTGCGCACGTCCACGCCTCGCAGCAACAACGCTCGCTCTCCAGTTATCACCTCTATGCTGCTTAAACGAAACCTGTAGTCCCAAACCTGTTAAAGATAACAGATGGGATCTAGCAGAGGCAGGAAGAAGAGCTCAAGTGTTGGCACGCGTTTCGCTCCTCCCAGTAGTTCCTCTTTTTAGGAATCTCTGCAGCACATCGGTCACTGCGCATCCCTCAGGACTAGTCACGCAGGGCACAACGGTGCTCTAAAAGGGACAAACACCGCTAGACAAAGAATTTTAAATGCTGAAATGGATAGCAGGTCTTACAGCTAAAGCGCTTTCAGGAAAAGACAAGTCTAAGTGGGAGAGAGGATATGAGCAAAATCCACTGTGCAAAACACCACTTAATCCTTTGAATGAAATAATCAGCCAGCCCAGAACTAGCTGCAGGAAGAGCCTGGACTGACAACACCTCATTATTAACAGCACTGTCAGAGACCTGGGAATGAAATGAGTTTTTACCCAAAGAATGATGGAGGTGCAGGTGCAATATTCCCTGACTCGGGATGATTTCTGGGCTCCTGTCTGTTGCTTTGAAGAGGTTTTCATTAGCATAGGCTTCAATGAACAAACACATTTCAGAGTTCATGGTGAAGAATATACTCACAACTGTATTTCTGATTTTATATTTTTTTCTTTTTTTTTGTAGAGGATGAGCGGTAATTGTGAGCAGTCTGGACAGTTAGACATACAACATGAGAGTCATCAAGAATGAAGGATTGGTGCTTTCATGAGGATATTATGCCTTCACTTGCAGAGGTGAGCGTTCATCATGAAACTGTTGTAAGGCTTCTTTCTGCTATATAATTTCTCCTCTTCCCTTGCAGTGTTTTGGGAGAGTAGAACAGGAGGCGATAAAGCAGCTGGACACATATAAACATCTTGGTGATATTTGCAGTGATATTCTAAGGGGAACTGAGTAAACCTTCAACTTCAAACAGCGTTTAAAGAACATGACATTTGGAAAAATACCAGTCCATTCAGCTGAAGTTTCTGCTAAACCACTGCCAAGTTACCCTAAAGGCTGTTTGAGCTCCAGACCAACTCAGACACCCTGTTATCACGATTTAAGCTGATACCTGTGGTTGTTCTTCTCTGAGCTAGCCTGGGTACTCTTGAGCAGATTCTCTTGTCGTGCACCTCTGCCCTTCCCACACAGCTGTAAGAAGACTTTAGCTGTAACCTTGTAAGCACAGTAGCACTTACATGTCCTTGCATTGCAGTTTGCAATGGTTCTCTGAGGACTTTGCGATGCTTAGCTCCCTGACTTGAGTTTATCACACCAGTAAGAAAACAGCACACTATTTATGTTCAAATGCTGCTGGATCTTCTAGACAAAGTTTTTCTCAAAGAATCAAAACTCCTTGGGTGAGACCCTCCTTGGGTGTGTTGTTGAGATTTTTATCCAAAGCGATGTTACATTCCTACTAGCTTATTGGCTTTATTTTCCCTACACTGTCCATTCTCAGTGCTGCACTCCCTGAAAGATACTGAAAATGGTGCATTTCAGCTGGAGAACAGAGTAGCCAAACACTGAGGGTGGTGTTAGCAGCAATCGATAGGATATGCAATTTCTTCCTTTAATGTACATCTACCTGTGGAATTCCTTGTTTGCTACTGAAGTCCTTAGCTTCGATAGCTCCCCCCTTCACAGACACACACTGCTTGCAGATAAGATGCCCATGACAAAAAGCTACTGCAAATAGTTGATTACAATAGCAACCAGCTGGTGGCTGACTTCTTTCCTACTTTCCCTGCACTAATGCCAGTATTTGCTGGCCAGTTTCGTCCAACCTTGACAAAGAAGAAGACATCTCAGTCTTTTGAGGCAATTGAGTACAAGAAAGGACCAAACTGATTTTGTACTGAGGAACAGGCAGGTGAAGCTCGGGTATTGAAGGCTGCTGTTAGCAGTAGTCAACTGGGCAATCAGCAGGTGCATTTGCAGCCTGGCTGGCACAAAGGGACTTGGAAATAGCCACCGCATTTTCTGCCTTTAACTTCTAACGGAGGGGATGTGTGGAGTAGCGGAGAAGTGATAATGGGGGACAGTGGCTATAAAGAAGTTAAAATGAGATTCTGTAGGAAACCAGACTGCATTATTTCTTCTGTTTATGGAACGCTTTGTGTTAACAAAGGACTTGTCACAAAGAGGCCTCCTAAAAGGTCAAACAAGATACAAAACCCATTTATGACTGATATGTAGCTACCTCAAGGACTGAGGTCATTTGGGTGATGACAAACAGGTAAGCAGATGGCACAAAACTCTGCACGATAACAGAGGACCATTCCACCTGAAATTTGATCAGAGATGCTTGCATATATCCGTGTGCTTCCAAATAACATCCTTCTGTAAATATATATATAAAAAAGGAGTGGGATGTAAGCACTATGAAAAGCCTGGATGCAACATCCATCTGGTCATGGGTAGAGAGTGGCTTACGTGCATCGAGAAGATTTCAGATAGACAAGATAAAGTGCCAAAGTTTTTAGTCTAAAGTTGAGATTTAGAGGGATGGATTTTCTCTTGGGTGACTAACATAACTAAGAATCTCTTGAATATCATTGCTTTCTGTCCAGGCCAAATCCATCTTGGTAGCGAGGTTCTCGGTGCAGAGTTTCTCTCTCCAATGTTCAAATCTGTCCCTGGGCAACATCAAATCAGGAGATGTGTTTAACGGTGTTTCTGTGCTTCTAATTGAGCGGCACCAGGTAAATAGCACAGGGGGTTACATCCTAGTTCATTTTCAGGCTGCTGAAAGCACAGCAGCCTGTTCTTTTTAGTAACACACTGAAAGAAAAGATCATGAATGTACGTTTGCATTAAAAGCTTAAGTCACTCAAAAGTAGCTATTAATGCCCATCGTAAAAACACACCTTACAAAACTACACACAAAAATATATTTATTTGGAAGGGATATGATGATATCAAAAGTACATTTGTGTAAGTAAAAATAATTCTCAATGAATGACAGAACGCAGTTTCAGAAAAAGGGAGTCTCACACATACACACATAAATTTATGTACTAAGTTAATTTTACTAAGTTTGAGTATGTCATACATTCATTATTTTATGTTTGCAGGAAAAAAAAAGCAAAGAATCATTCATTCTTCACAGGAAATGTGATTTAACAGTGCTAAAATACAAAATTATGTTTCATTTAAAGCGTATGGATTAGGAGACATGCACACCTTTACTACGAAAGCAGGATCAGTGTGTGAGAAAAAAACCCTCAGCCTTTTCATATCAGTGGTTTTAGCCCCAAGTACAGAACCAAGTACAAAGACAAGACACACATCCTACTTTTGCAAGGCTTGAAAAACGTATCTGGTTGTATAAATACACCTAAGTGCAGGATGAAATAGTTCCAAATAAGATGCTATCAAAACAATGCACGATGCGTATAGGGAGACAGAAAAAGGGCAGTAAGAACAAAGTTGGTACACTTGAAAATTCCTTTGAATACATCAAACCCTGTGGTGGTTAGAGGCCAGCTGCTGCTCCAATCTTTTTTTGAAGCTACATCATTAGGAACTGAAACAGGAATGCGACTTATTGAAATTGAGGAGGGGAAAAAGGAAAGCAATGGACAAGACCTTTGGCTGGCATCGGTCACTTGGCTTAAATAATAACACAGACGCCTTAACCTTCACTGACTCCCGACATAGCATCCCCTTGATGCTCCAAATACCTCCCCACTGAATGCATTTCCAGGGTTAGCAAACTCACCTTTGCAAGGATCCCATGGGTGGCTTTTAACTCTTACACAACTGCAGTGGAGATAAGAGTTTAGCATGTAATTTGAAAGGTACTGCTGCCAAAATCAGAGCCCATCCTGAGCTCTAAGCCAGAGAACAATGTAGCTCATGGAGTAAACCCACTGAATCACTTCTTGCCAAATCTAGGATCTTCTTAGAAGCTTCCCATGGCAGACAAGCGAGTTTGTTTTATGACAACAGACAAGATTAAATGTCAAGCAGATTAGTTATACTGGAGAAAAAAGCCTTGATACTATGAAAAAGCAGTAGAAATGCGTTCCTGTGCCAATTCTGGACTCCTTTACCATTTCAGTCGTGCTTCACAATCACAGGCCACCAGCAATTCAGAACACACCAAGAACATCTGAGTCCTCACATATTCCAAACTGATTCCACCTCACGAAAGGAACACTGAAGTGACAAGGAAACCAAGTCCCACTACAGAGACAGATCTAGATCCTGAATATACGTTTGTCCCTAGATACAGTCTACAAACAGCAAAGTTTGCAGGTATCCCTGAAATGATACTTAGCATTTTTTCCTGTTAACAAGTTACCAAGTGATGTTAACCTGCTCATGTCATTTTATTTTCACTTATTGACACATCCGAGAATAGGTAATACTATAAAAGCATTGGAAATGTTAAACAACTATTTAAGCAGCAATACAATAGTTCATTTTTTATTCATTAAAGTTTTTGATGTTTGCATCAAACTTTTGACTTTCTAGAGCCACTCTAAATCAAAACATTGTATTATTAAGCCCTCTAAAAATTCATCACAAATCAGTTTACAGATGACACTGATGTCTTATTGCTATTCATTCCTCCTGGACCATTTCTAACAATTCATTTTTTATACTCCTGCAGTGCTGAAATATGGTTCACACTAGTATCTGTCCTTTTAGTAATCACCAAAGCAAAGCCTGGCAGTTGTCATATATTGCACCCCTGAGAAAAATGCTAGTAATACTCTGAATTGATTGAACAGCATGGAATCAGAACTAGCTGGCAGAGGAACCATTTAACTGATTTCAATTCATAAATCTTCTTTCTCCTATCCTATTTTGGTTTAGAAACTGCTAAATATAGCCATTATCTCCTGATGCATAGAACAAACCCATTATTTATTAAGATATTAATTTAAATAATATGTGATTGCATTCCCATACGAGAAAGCAGACTTAGAGATGTTACTGAGTAACTTTCATTTACGCACACTGAGTTGAAATGTCTGTAACAGCCCTCAGCCAGTGGACATCGATTTGTTTATTCCCAAGAGAACAACATCATGTACATCATGCCTTCCTCATCTTAAAAATAAAGTGATTTTGAACAGAACTTTACTCTCTTTAAACCACAATTTATGCCCTTGAGCATGACCTACAATGATTAGTAACAAGTGGCATCAATTAGGTGACAAAGTTTAACTAATGGGCAGGGCAGCACTTGGTGTCTAAAGCAAATGCTGTTCCTTAACAAATTTCTAGGTGAAAAAATACCTATGGCCAAGGACCGTAGCTCAGTTGGAATCAGGGCTCTTGAAATCAAGCCCATGGAGAAGCTGGAGATTCAAGGCAAATGGGCTACAGGTGGGACAGGGGATAAATTACAGGGGAGCAAAGGTGGAGCTCTTGGAGAAGAGAGATGTTAGCAGTGGGAAGAAGTCCCTGCAGAGGACGTGCATGAGAGTCTAGAAGTCTCGGCTTTGGAGGCTGAAACCTGTGGTGCTTGTCTAAATGCCACTAGACTCTGCTGGCTCCTCAGTAAGTTATTCTGTTGTCCTGGGCTTATGGGAATCTAAAGAACAAAAGCAGTGAAAGTATAACCATGTTTTTCTTAGTGACAGAGTGGAGGGGTCTGATTTGCACATTGCATTGTGTTGTTTATTAAAAATGGCTGTTTAAGTGAAGTGGGCTGCATGTTAAATGTGCTGAAATGGATAATCGAGAGACAAAGCTGGGCTTGAGAGAGAACTGAAACTTGGGGAGTTTCCTCAAACGCAGCATTTCTTCTGGGGAATTTATCTGCATGTAAACTCGTTAAATATCTTGTGCTGAGATTCTGGATCTTGAAATCCAATTATCTGTATCAATGATATCCAGCCTTCAGGACCTGAGCAGCCGCTTTCTCAGGAAACGGAGAAGCACAAACATACAAAATAACCCATCACAATCGAGAATAATGTCTGATGATGCTTATAAATCGCATCCCACACTGCAACCATTGGGTGGCACAAATTTCAGAAGGGAAGCACACAAAGTAGAATTGCTGTTTTCAAAATCAAATAAATATTTCAGTTTTCAAACTCTTGTAAAACTGATTTCTACTTTAGTAGCAACAGATTCTGTTAAATATTTGAAGTTACTGTTCCAAGACCAATTGTACTGCATGTTTCCTTTCATCCAGCTCTCCTCCCAGCTCCCTTTTCAAGAGGTGTCAAATTGTGGCTCTGTGCAACTAGCTGTCTCTCCAGTTCACTGTGCATGTAAGCTGGCTCATTATAACTTTGATTTGAAACCATATCAAATCCCTTTTTTATTTATTCATCATTTTTCTTAGGATTCATTCCATAAAACCCTTCTGCATAATTGCAGTTAAGTCTTGTCTAAGAAATTTCCTGGCTGCTACATCAATTGGTTCATTGCCTTGAAAACTGAAGCGCTTCAGCCCATCTGAACCCACCTCCATTTGCAACATATAAAAGCCATTACGAAAAAAGTGAACACAAACACTCTACCTGCCAAATCAAATCCTCACCGAAGCCTTAACCAGGAGTAAAGCATTTTAAGGCATTGAAATTGCAATCTTTTCCTCAAAGGAGGGTTTTGATTCAATCATTTTGGAAACGTCTCTAAAACAAGTCCTGGTCTAGTAACACGATAAAGCCATCACTGTTTGACACCAGAAGGATATTATCTGCAAGTGTGGTAAAAATACTTAAAGACTCATACAGCATCTTTCAGGATACCAGTGCCTGCCATAATTTACTAAAAATCTTATTAAAATAATGTTGCCATTCTCTTTTCTAATTAATATATGTGAGACTTCCAATAAAATATATCTTATAATCAGTACCATAAGCTCTAGATAACAGAGAAACTTGATGACTCTTTGAACACACCTGTCTGCCTGTTCCATGCTGAGATATCTACCTCATAGTTCCTTTTATTTTATAACGTAAGGAAGCTCACTCATCCCTTCCCACGCCTCAATGCGGCAACGCTGCGATGTTATCCTGATTTAGATGGATAAAAGGTTTTGGCCATCTCAAACAACACTTTTAGAACAGCACCTATAAAACGCCGCTCAGGATAAACACTAAATTCAATTCTAAACGTGAAGTTTCAAAGTGAGATGCTATTCTTCCTGAAGGCAGAGTTTCAAGTAACAGTTACTATGAAAATACAAATACTTGATAGAAGACACCTAAAAATGCACAGCTGCTCTCTCTCCAGCAGTGATGGAATTGTGTCATTTGCAAAGCACTATATTGTTATTCTGCCTCCGAGCTGACCAAGATAAAAGTGTAAATGTACATCTACTTGCTTCTTGCTTTTATACCCAAAATACAATCGCACACGTACCTTTCTTCCCCCTGTGTTTATCCGAAGTGGAGTTAAGAAGGGGTCAAAAATCATATGGCTGGTTTCGATATTGACAGGCGACTGCCTTTTCCCGACAGAGCAAAGATTCCAAGCTGAGTTCACCAAACCCCAAAATGAGGGAACTGCAAAACACAAGAAAGCGCAAGTTTAAGAGAAGTCTGGAAGGACTACAGTGACACGCAGGGCGGAGAGCTGGATAGTTAAACTCGTCATGTTGGCTGCACACACTCTGGAACCGAGAACAGGCAAATGCATCCAGCACTCAAAATTTCAAACTTCATATGCAAAGACCAACACATTTCATTTTGTAGATTTTTGTACCAGGAAAGAAGGTTATTTGTTTTCTGTCTCCTTTGAAGATTCCTAAATATCATCCCAGATTCAATTGTAAATAGCTCCTTTGCTGTTAGTAGTAGAGAATATTTACTGAGCAATAGGAACGGGTCTCGTTTGTCCTTATGCTAATTTTGCATGCACACAACTTATCCTTGGACTGAAACTGCTTTCTTCTCCTCAACCTCCTAAAAAGCCTTCATATTTAGAAGAATTAATTAAAAATAGAGAATGCTTGAATGGTTTCTAGTACTACTAAAAAAAGTCTTTTGAGCAGAAATGCTCTTGGTATTGGTAAAAAAAGTTCTTCAGCAGGGGGCGGGTTAGAACTGGATGATCTTCAAGATCCCTTCCAGCCCAAATCATTCTATGTTTATATGATTTTTTAAATTTTTTTAATTTTGTGGTTGGACTCAATGATCCGGTGGGACTCTTCCAACCTGGTTATTCTATGACTCTACGATTAAATAAGCAAATTAGACATGGGAAGGGCAATAGAATGGCAGAACAAACAGTGCCACCCATTGTCTTCACTTTCATGCTACTTAAAAGAATTTACGCTGTAACTGGGACTGTCCCAGAAGAGCTGCACTGGAAAATACCTGCTATGAAGGGACCTTTCGTAATGTTATTTCTGGTTTTGACAGGTAAACCTTGCATTCTGTGCAAAGCCCATGATACCAGCCTGCCACTGGGACACGGAGAAGGAGGAGCTCCGATGGGACGTTGCACTGCAAAGGGAAGACGTGTCACCCAGACACTTAACTCCATGTTGCAGTCTTTGATGTCTTTGATGTCTTTCTGAATGCCCAGGATGCTCATGCTTAGGAACCTCTCCAGTAGGTGTGAGTTGCTGGCTCTGTTTTTTATGGTTGGACAAAGAGAAAGTGCGACAATGGTAAACTTAGCCCAGGGATCAGAACGACTCTGCTTGTGCTTCAGCTGAATGTTGATTAAGGATTAACTGACCTACAACTGCACACCTAAGTGAACTAGTGGATGGGGATATTATGCAATATTAATGTCTGATTGCATTTAATTAAAGTAATTAGCGCTGCTGCTTAGATGCTCAAAGTAATAGAAAAGTATTTGGAACTGCAGTGGAAAAATCCAAGGAGGCTTCATGTAGGAAATCAAGGCCTAAATTAAACATAGGTACTGAATTAAATGCTTAGTCTAATGAAATTAATGTATGAATCTAGGAAAACATATCAAAATACTCACTGTAGTATTAGTCCAGCTTAGCTAACACACAAGGTTTTACCAGGCTTCAGTCATTAAAGAAACAGTATCTCTGCTGCTTCCTTACAATTACGTTATACTTCTATATAAAAACAGTCAAGTATGAGTGGGAATAAACTACATTTCTATGTGTGGAGCTCTGAAGCATTTCAGACAGCAGGACTTACTCTTACAAGCCAGTCTGCATGCACCCCCTACCAGTTTACATTTCATTTAACAAGGTTCTCTACTACTGGCTATTGTACCAAAAGTTTCTGTGCGCTCCTCGTGGCATCTCTGCCTCCCTCTACAAATCCCCTGAAATTTATAGCACTTGAGAGATGATTTGTTGCAGGCGTGTTGCATAGACAGAAGGTGATCAGTTCTTGTCTGATCAATGTTGTATCTTCAGCCTTCTCGTAACAGAAAGAAAGATGGATAAATTCAAAGTTTATTTCTTCTGTACGCTGGCACATTATGGATAACAGACACTGTGTGCTGTACATGGAGGAGGTCTACTTATATTTTTTATTTATGCAAAGCTCTGAGATCCTTATTCAGTCTGTATCTTATTGCAGCTGCTCTTTTTTTTTTCAATTTACTGGGAACAATTTATACTGAGATATATGAAGATGCTCTAGTATCAGCATTATACAGAATGAGGGATTCTGATGGCTTCTACCCAACCTATGAATAACAACACTGAATTAATAGCAGCTAGAACAATAAAACAAGGATTGAATGCTATTCTCCTAGCAATGAGTACCAAGGATTTGCCTAAGTAAATACAAGCCTCCTCTCTCCAGAGAAAAGCAATGAGTGAACAGATTCCCATAAGGATGCCCTTCTGTACGTACAGAAAACTTGCAGGTAAGTGAAATGGGAGTGTGTGCAGCGTTTGCACCCAGGCTGTGAGAGGAGGCGGTCGTTTTCCCCGTACTGGATCAGAGATGCGTGCCGTGTACGATATCTGAGCTACTTGATCTTAGATACAACTTACTCTGGACTCACAGGTTGAGGTCGTGGAAGGGTTGAGGGCAGTTAAGCAGTGTCTCCTACTTGTGTAGCTGTGAGGGCTTATTTATAAAAGTTTCCCAGAGTTCTACCCCCTGCTCTGTTTCTGCCCCTTGCTCTTAGCAAAGCCACAAAGGGTTTGTCTCTAGAATTCCTTTGGGGCACTGTCTGAAGCGCCGCACTGACTGAAACGGGTTGGTCTAGCTCAGAGAGAAGAGATGCATCACTTTGGGTGAGATGCCTCTGTGCCTCCCAGCACTCCTGGCTCTGGGGACAGAGCTCTCCTGGGGTTCATCCCACACCAAAGCTCCCTGGGGGTGTCCGGCCGCTGCATTCAGGTCCTGGCTGTGTTCTCCATTCTGAAACGACTGAGATGAGAGGGCCATGTCCTCCATGGTGAAGCGTTGCTCAATTAATTGAACCTCACAAACTGTGGAGCCCTTAAAGATACTTGCATGTACTTGGAAATGTGCCTGAAATTGCTGAGAGTGGCTCTGCAGGGATTCTAACCAAAATCATCACCTTTGTTTCTAAGCCATAAAACACATGAGATTTTATTTAAGAAAAAAATCTGCCTCCCTGCCTGCTTTTCTCTTGATTTAAGGCTCTGATCTCTTTAGTGCCACGATGATTCACTGTCAGAAGCCAGTCTTAGCTGTTCAAAGTTTTCAATGAAAACTTCCCCCCTCTCCCTGCTCCTCTCTCCCCTTCATACATCGACTCAAACTGCCAAAATCCTCACTTAAAATCTACAATGGTCTCAGAGATACAAAAAGTAGCAAATGTGCTATAATTTCTATGGTGCTTAAGTTTTAAAGGTGCTTATTTTTCCCAAGGCATCTGCTGCTGGTCACTGTCAGTAGCAGGAGAAAGAGTCTAGGCAAGATGTTGAAGTTTTGTGTTGCCTTGCACTGACTACAATGTCCTCTTTGAAGTCTGTCCAACTTCCAAAAGCATAGATTTTTCTGAACTTAAGTTACTCCAGAGTTCATGAGTTTAAATAAAAGGAGTCAACTTATTCATGCAGCAGATACTTGTTTATATATTGAAGCTTTAACATCAGCCCTGGCAACAGCATAAAACACAATCAGATTGTATTTGTGCAGCAATTATTCTTGCTGTGTGTAATTACTGGTCCCTCAGATAAAATCTCAAGCTACTTTATTGAAGCTGGGAATTGAAAGCACAGAGAGAATCAGCTATCTATGTACATCAATAAAGCAGTCCATTAATTATTTCCACCTACTCAACTCGAAGAAAATTACCATACTAATGCCTCTGGATAACCGCATGACCTGCTCTGCTTCTACATAAAAGCCAAACGTAAAGTCATAAAAGGCTTTGAGAGATAAATCAGTGACACCAAAGTAATGACAGTACAGAATGGCATTCACGTAAGTAATTGGTTGCAGAAATCTCCAGACTGCAGCAATACGAGACAGCATCACAATGGTTTCAGATTTGGGAACCAAAAGTATTCCGATTTCTTTTTAAGAACCAAAAAGTTGATAGCTGAGATAAGTCCTTGAGAGTAAGACAACATCACCAGTATTCACAACATGATAAAACATATTTTTCATCAGTAAATCTGGAAACCAAATTTTTCACAATTTTGCATATTTTTGATAGAACAGCATCATTTACACACCACCAGTTTCATGCTGGTCTGTTCAAACGTCACCTTCCCTCTTTACGAAGTATTCTCGATGATGGGAAAGGCACTGGCTAAATGAGAAAGAACACAAAACTGGGAGGGGAAATGAGGAGTTAAGATGCTGAAGTTCATCTTCTGCCATGCCTTTAATATAGACATCCTGCAATGCCCTCTTCAATTCACCTTTCAAATTAGGGCTGCTTATTTCTGCCTAACTAAACATTTTCTTCAATTAAGAGTATTACCTGGAAATAAGTATTTAGCAATCACAATTAGCGACCTCTAACCCTGCAAAGCTTTTGCTTATTTTCATCTCCGCATCTGGGAAACTGGTGCCAAAAACACTATCGCTTCTTCCACGGCACTGAATAAATCAGACTAAATCACTTTTATCAGTTATGTTAATCTTGGGGTAACGAGCAGTTATACAACATGATGCAATTAGATTCTTCTCTGCCACACTGTGGTGACTTAACACATCCGTGAAAACTATACAATCGAATACAACTTTGTTTCCCAAAACATGGGCCAGCTGCTTAAAAAGGTACCTATAGATGCTTTTCATACGATCTCTTCTTTTTGCGTTGTTAACAGGGCAGGAGTAGAAAGGGATGTGGAAAGGCAGAGATACATCCATGGCCAGAGCTAAGTAACTGCGGTAACGACTGTCTAGGGCCACCACGGCTGGGAGAGCTGGGGGTGTTCAGCCTGGAGAAGAGGAGGCTGAGGGGAGACCTCATTGCTCTCTACAACTACCTGAAGGGAGGTTGTGGAGAGGAGGGAGCTGGGCTCTTCTCCCAAGTGCAGGGGACAGGACGAGAGGGAATGGCCTCAAGCTCCACCAGGGGAGATTTAGGCTGGACATTAGGAAAAAAATTTTCACAGAAAGGGTGATTGGTCCCTGGCAGAGGCTGCCCATTGAGGCATTGAGGGGTTGATTCACTTTCCCTGGAGGGGTTTAAGGGACGGGTGGACGAGTTGCTGAGGGACATGGGTTGGTGTTTGATAGGAATGGTTGGATTCGATGATCCGGTGGGTCTCTTCCAACCTGGTTATTCTATGATTCTATTTTAGAAACTTAATGTACTTCTCTCTCTCCTTCCATTCAAAAGGATAAACACTCTTGGGGAAAACGGTCTTTTCGTGTAATGTTAGTGATGTTCCCACTGCTGAAAGATTTAACATAACTGTGACAAGAAATGGAAACAAAAACAGATTCAATGAGAGTTTGATAGAAAGGTTAAAAAGAAACCAGGATGTTTAGTGGTGTTGGCAACGATTGCTTATTGGAATGTCAGTCTTGGGTAAAGGAAAGCCTGGTAAAAGAGCTAAAAATGGAAAAGGTGAGGGAGAAGGCCACACTCTTTCCCTTTTCTCTCAAAACAGGATCATGTGCAGACTGGATAAGTGGCTGTGTCTGCCATTCCATCACACATCGGTCTCCTTATTATGCCTGCCAGTGGCTGGGATGCTTGTACGAGTAACCCACCTGCACCAGCTCCTTGCCTCTCAGCTGGCAGTTTCTAATCAAGCCTGTTCAGCCCCTCAGCCATCAATCTCTGCCAGGGTTCCACCGATTCCCCTTCAGGCAGGCAGAGAACAGGTTGACAATCGCAACTGAGTAAGTTTGCCTGACACTCAGTGTAATTTGGGAGGCTGGAAAAGAGCGAGAGTTTGGCCTGGATTTAAATGCAGACTGAAAGGGGAGAAAAAGATGAAGTGCAAAAAAGCTGGTCGTTCTGCCCTTTAAATAGGGCTTTGCACTGAAATGCAGGAAATCCACATTTTGAGCTGTTGTATGATCTCTAAATGTAACCCTTCCTCTTCATGTTACATCTCTTGCTTTTCTGTTTGTGCTGTGGTTCGTGCTGTAGATTTTGGCTGTTCCTGTTAAAATGAACGACTGTTCTAAGGCAAGGCGAGTGTGAGCTAAGGTTTTAAAGTGGATCCAGAAGAAAAGCAAAGAAAGGTTCAAAGAGATGGAGAAAGTTGCTCAGAGGAAAGTAATTTGGAACTTATTGTTTTAAGGAAAGGGGGGAAACTGCTTATCCAGCAGATAAATTGAGCTCCGTTCTGTAGATTCAGCTTTATTTTAATGTCTTTGGGATACTATCGATCGTTTTGCTGAAAAATATAAATGAAAGAAGGGACATAAAGAACTACAAAAGACAGCATATTTATTCTATCAAAAGTGCTCCTCGTAGATAGCCTGTTGCTTCAGAGTGTACCATTACTAAAACAAACAACTCACAGTTAGTACATTGGAATTTAGCTGCTTCTTGCCAAATTCAGTACATGTCTGCATGTATTAGTATTTCGTTAGGAAGAATATAATGAGCATCACATTCTGAAATTAGGGGATTCGGGGATTAGGGCATTAGGGGATTCGGTCTGGAGAAGGTGGGGTTAACCAGTCGCATTCCCTAAAACATTTCTGTGTGTGACAGGGGCCTCTTGAGAATTCCTTGGAGCTGTGGAGCACTCTGGTTTCCCACAAGACTCTTACAGCTAATGACAGCAAGTAATGCAGAAATGTCCTAGCTCTGCTGACTTGCAAAGACAAGTGAGGAGCAAGCACAGAGTTCACTATTGAGTGCTGCAGTTCATATCTGTGATGACAGTTCGAGACAGAAACACTGATGTTCTGTGCTCTGGTATTTTCTAGAGTAATCAGATTTCTCTGACCCCGTTCCGCAGGGCTCTGGCCCTGCCTGGGGATGCTGCTTCCACAGTGAGATTACCAAAACTCCGTAACTTTGATTGTTCTTGGAAAGGCCAGAAGTCGTCTGGACAGCTGCCTCGATGCACTTAGTCACAGGTGGGAAAAAGAACTGTCTGGGCACTGCTGATATCCACCACCAGCCACAGCTTTAATCAGAGGTTTTACTGTAAAATATTTTGGAATGGAAAGGAACCTTGGCCTCTCCTCAGCTGCCACATCGAAGTGTGCAGCTAATTGCTCTCCAGTGATTGATCTTTCACCCGGTGCCTTTCCTAACCATAGTTATACTCCGAGGAATTGGCACGTGTGTTAGGGAGAACATGTGGCACGCAGCCCCTGCAGAGAGGCTGCTGCTGAGCGCAGAAGCCAGCTTAGTCATCACCTAGGAAAACCCTTATGTTCAGGGAGAATCCAGCTCTCTTGTACAGAGTGATTCATCTGAAATACTCCTGGGATGTTTCTGCTACCCTGTGTGTGCAACAGGCAGATGCAGAAAAGGCTTAGTGGTTCCTCTGACTCAGGATGAACCTGGTTGTGTGGGAATCCCAGCAAGTACGGATCTTCTAGAAGAGTCTCACTCGCTGGGGCTTTGAGCAACCTGATCCACTGGGAGGTGTCCCTGCCCATTGCAGGATGGGCTTTAAGGTCTCTTCCAACCCAAACCTCTGTATGATTCTATGAACCTATAAAATTGCCTTTATTAGGAACATCTCTACCAGTGGATTTGTTGCTCAGATATACTGCACGGTTTTTTTTTAATGGCAAGGTCATATTTTAAATCTTTCAGTTTGTTAATGCATTCTGTTCTGAATTCTGCTGTGAATTTGAGCTTCAGACAACCTTGATCTTGCTGAGGCTGCTTTTGGACAGAGACACACAAATGAAACTGCTGAGTTCTGCTGTCAGTGAGGAAACATTCTGCAAATATATTGGTTTTCACAAGGCTGTGCAGGTTCTTAAATACTCACCTAAATGTGCATTTAATGATACTAGTAGGTGTTTTCTCATTTAGTGTATGGGTTCTATATTTGCAGTCAAATACAGAGGAACGATGCACTCTGTCAGCCTGGAGAACTGGGAAGTTTTGCAAGCTGCTTTTGTCTGCAAACAACCAACCCCCCCTTAACCTCCCAAACAAACAGAAGGGAAAAGAAAAGCAAGCAAATAAATATTCTAGATGTGGGCAGGACAGTAGAAAGTGCAGGGCAGCACAGTGTGTGAGGCAGCGTTAGGACCGTGCACCCCGATTCACTGCCCTTCCCCAGGCTGGGTAAGGCATGAAGAGAGCTAAGACATTCCAGCAGCTATAGGCTCAGCCTGGAATGGGTAAAATGTGTGTTGAATACAGCAAATAGTTTCATCTCTAGCCTCATGTCCTTTTGCTGTTTAAATTTTAAATCAACTCACTGCAAAATTAGGTAAATATATATATATATATATCTTGTTTCGCTATGTTACGGGCACTAAATCTCCAGTGCTAAGAAATTTAAGTATGACTAGGATATGCACGATTTTTTAAATATTTTTTTATGCTGGAGTTCGTTTAAGTAAAGGTCTTCTCAAGTGCTCCAATGTGTTATTAAATCAGAAGTGGGGAGTTAAACTATGCTTAGGTATTGTCATAATTATTCCACCTAAAATGAGCCACCAGAGGGCAGATCTTGTGTTCTTAAAGAGTCTGCATGTTGTGCCAGGGGTCTGAAATGGGCAGGACAGGATTGATGCTTCCCCTGTGTTTGGTGTCCTTGGTCTCCTTGTAAGTGGCTCTGATGGATGGGGGGAGAAGAGGCAAGGGAGTACGTAAAGCAGCTAGAGAAGGACGAGCATGGACACTGTGCGATTGCAGCATCTCCCCGGTGCCGGCAAGAGGCCAGGAGCTACAGGACTGAGCATCAGGTTAGAGAGCAGATCCACAGCACGGGCCGTTCAGAGAGAACTACTCAAAACTGCTCAAGGAGATTGCTGGTATGAGCCAAAACGCCAGGACAGAATGGATGCTTTAACAATGGATGGTAAAGCAAAGATCTCTTGGTGTTGTAGGGTGAAACTACTGTACTCTTGTGTGATCCCGATCCACTGCTGTTGCTGTTTCTAGTTTGATTATTCTTGATCCTGCTGTTAACAAAAACATGCACGGACACCGTGACCCTCCCAATAGGCTTTAGAAGCTTCTAGCTGCAAGCAGATGCACAACTCAATCTAGCAACTGAATCATAAGATTAAATTTGCTCCAGATCCATCTGGATGGAGGTAATGGGCAAAGAGTGGGTGCTCCCTCTTGATGTTCGGTGGGGTTTGGAAAGGTGCTGCTGTGCTGTCATCAGAGTATGGAAAGGGAAGGGCACCGCCTTGATGTGGAAAGCCAACAGGAATAACTGACTTGTGAATGTCGGGTGTGTGCTCGAGGTTAGATCAAATAGCTGCTGCAAGGATAACCTGCTATTATTTCCAACTAGCAACTCCACAAACTCTGACTGAAAAGCTGTTTAGCACAGCAGTAATCTTCCTAGACCCCTTCCTTAGCTAGCGGTGGGTGTGTATGCACGTCTCATACTTGCGTCAATCACAGAGCACGCAAAAAATGCTGCTTCTCTGACCAAAGCTGACAGACAGCATAAGTTTGTAAGGCAATAATCACATGACGTTTCTTCTGTGCCTTGTAATGACTTATTTGAGCTTGTGAAAAACAACAGTCGCACGCATGCTATTTATGCGAGAAATACACCAGAGCATGAGCATCACCCGATCTGCAAAGTAACTGCCTCACCTTGAGAAGCTCCACAGCAGCACCCAACACGTCAGCAAAGCAGCGGAGAGACCAGAGGTGCAACGCACAGACTGCAGAACTGTAAAACCTCTCACAAGCACAAAGACCATAATCTGCTTCCCAGTGTGTCACGGGGAGTACAGCAGGCCCGTAGCTTTAGAACGCTCCCGACAGCCTATTTCTCTCTGCCAGAGACTGTAACAGCTCAGAAGGAATGAGCATCAATTGCTTCCAAGGGAGATGTGTAAAAGATTATGTATGTTGCCTTTTTGGCAGCAAAGATTCATTGGAAGATAGTGCCTTGGAGGCTTTATTACTTGTGACCTTCACACAGAACCAGATACATCTCATTTTCTGAATAATTTCAGTCTGTGGATACAGCATTTGATGGTCTTTCTAGCAGCAGAAGAATAAAATCACACCTTCCTCGAGAAAGACATTTAAGGAGAAAAGTGTTAAATGGTTACATCCAGATGCAGCAGAAAATTTATGACCGTGCACATGGAAAAGGCTACACAGATGACTAATGTCCAAAGTACCTTCTTACAGCTCCAAGCTCTTAAACCAACTCTACAATTCATTATGAATATGATTATCAAATACATCAGGTAATAAAAGAAAAATCACTTAAAGGCAAAAACTGTAGCCTCATAATCACTGAAAATATAATTTTAAGTTGGCCTCTGTGTCACAGATTTGCTAATATTTTTAGAAATCAAAATATAAACAGAGTAATGCCAGGAACAGGACTAACTGAAACAGTTTTAAGTCCTTAGGATTTGGAACTACCAGCTCTTAACCTTTCCTACATAATTTTAAGAAAAAGTATGTTTAGTATTACACACTCCTAGTAGAAGTGATATCCAGAAGGCTTCCTATGTATAGATGACACATCTTCAGTGTTCTTGCTTCTGTTTAAATTTCCTCTAACACAAAGCCCCCGTAGCTCAGTCAGTAACCAAACATCCTATTGAAAGTGCCATCTACAAATACCCATTTGCTATGGGTGAAGTTTACTCTTTAGAAGTTTTTCCAGTACAATCTGACTAAACAAAGAAAAGAAACCACCAGGTATAGAATCAGAATTGTATTCTTTGCAGTTTACTTAACCAAGTTGCGGCACTGTCCAGGCACACAGGAAAAGGAAAGATTTCTTGAGACTTGACAGGACAAACAGAATTTGCTTTCTTTTAAGAAAAGGTTTCTATGCTCAACTCTCACAGCACTGCCATACAATGGCTTTTCTGTCTGAGCTTTAAAAAAGCGAATTCAAGAATTGAAACATTTCAGTTCCTGCCTTGCTTTTCAAACAGCTGTAGAAATGCTGCTGAGCTGTAGCGGTACATACTGAAATAAATCCCCCTCCCAGTTTGCGTTCAGCTTAGCAGAAGAGCAGCAGTGTTTAGGCACTATGAGCTATGTGCAGGGACTAACCTCACTGCAGTCTGCAGACCTTTCTTCTTGAGCAGAAGACTGGATATGTTACGAGGAAAATGGGGAGTGCTCAAATCAGGAATATCTTCTACGTAAAAAACTGAACATGAATCACAAGACCTTAGCAAAACAAATAAAAATATTCGCGTGATTTGTGTTAGCAACACCGTTTTCCTGAAGTCTTCACTGTACTGCCCAGAATTATCGTGCCGTCTAATTGTGGTGCTAGAGAAGTAGGGTGAAGCCTGAGCAACTGGCACTGGGAGCTGCACCGACATCAACATTGATGCTTTTCCTTTGTTCGGCACTATTAGCTGTTGTCAGCTCGAGTAACAGATATATCTGTTATGCTGCCAAAGGAAACCAGCAGAGCAACAGAATGACGATTCCTAGACCACTTAAAGCAGCTTCCTACAATGTACAAGAGGAGTATTAATTTATTTTCAGTAGCATTAACTGTGGCCAATTTAATAAGAAAATGGTCTCTATACATCATTTCTTGGGACTTGGCCCAGTGATTTGCTCCTTTAGTCGTAGGATGTGAAGTAATATTTTTTGCTCCATTTGTGTGCCAGATATTTCAGAACACATCAATATACTGATTTGTGATTTTTAGTAATAATCGCTCTTTTGAAACCTCAATGTGGTGATTTCAGTGCTGATGCCTCTGAAGTTTAAAAATCTTACCAGCTTCAAAAGAAAACAACTTGAACACTGTTTTCCTAACAAGAAAGAAATAGCTCATATCAAGTTTTCTGGCTTTGCAGAAAATGATTTTGCTCTTGGTGATTCAAAATGGATGTCTTGTGGGGTTTTTTTGGTGGAAAACCATCCGGTTTTAGATTCACTGAAGCTCCCTCTTGTTTCTTCTTCTGTATGTTTCAAAAATTTCTGATCATTTCTTCAATAAACCTTTCTTCAACACTTTGTTTCCCTGGAGAAGACACAGTTTTCGCGTTATCTCCTTCTTTTCTGGCAGAAACATTTTTATTAAAATACAATTAGCACTTGCAGTTAAGTGCTTTTCCAAATTGCAGATACAGTCTCCATATACATCACTTGCCAAAAGATACTAAATAAATTATTCACACCTAATCCCAATTTGATGCTTCATGTCTTTCACAGCCCCTGAAATTCCCCCTTTAATGTCTACTTTTTGGCATGTTTCATGCATGTTCTCTCTTTGCTATGTAGCATATAAAATCAAAGGTGAAGCAGCTTTTTCAACAGAGGAGATATTTACAGATTGCTGAGCAAGAATCCCTGGTTTTGTTCACACAATTGAGTTTGCCCATCAAAAAACACACTCCAGTTTGCAGAACAAAAAAACTGCATAAACTGTAACCTCTGAGAAATTCCTCTTCTGATACTGTCTCAAGCTCCTGGCTGCTATCACTGGTGGAAAGGGTTTGTGATGCATTTTAAATCAAAAGCTCTCATGAAATGCTATCTGGATGAGGCAGTTCAGATGGACTGGCTAATGCACGGGTCCGCAGCAGCCACCGTCGACCTGCCTGGGCACGGATGCCACTGATTATCAAGTCTCCCGTTCTGCAAATCACTTTGAAAAAGTAGGAAGCGCAGGTTTTGCAGCCTAGTGAGGTTTCTGTAAGATCTCCTTCCCCTGAGGTACCACTTACAACTCCTTACGCTCTATAACTCATTAAGCAGATCAACCTAAATTTCTGCCGTCAAAACAAACATATTCCTTCCAAGACAACCGCTACTCTAAAATAATAATGCTAAATACAATCTCAAAGGCCTTTTCTGACCAAACAATTCTATGATTGTATGATTCTATGAAATTCTGAGTTCGAATTCCTCTACGTTCAGTCTCTGAATTTGGGTGTTTCTGAATCTGGGCGACTTCATAAACCCGGCAGACTCATTCAACTGTTCTCTCCATTACCAGAATGATCATCCCCTCATAAATGTTGACAGAATCCATCATTTTCACCTGCCTATTATTCACTGTAGACATTACACTAGTTAAAATTAACAGCAACGCTGGCTTGCAGCTTGTCCTTTAACACTTACACACAAACCTGTCAGTTCTTCACATTAAGAAACATTTTCTCTTTTCAAAACACATTCAAGCTGACTGCTAATTCTCCAGCCCTTGACTTCATAGGCAGTATAAACTTTTAAATGGTAATTGAGTCATCTTTTGATGAGCTGAAAGGGAGAGCAAAGTCTGATGTTGCCAACAGAGAGCTGTTTGCTCAGCAGTAAAGTTTATGGAGTACTGCTTTATTCAGACAAATTATTAGGTTCAGTACAGGTGGTAGGTGGATGGCACAGAGGCAAGAAGCACGGAAAATCCATACCCATTATCTAGCAGCATCTTCTAGCCTTGAGATCTGTGAATTTACAGCTGACTTGGAGCTGCGGCCGACAGTGTCATCCCGCAGTGAGTCTGTGTCACTCCCCCTGCGGAAAGCATCCAGCTCACCAGGAGAAAAGGTTGGCAGGAGGACTTGTTCCTCATTTTTTGGATAACTATTATGACATGTGACATACCGGTTTTATTTTTCTGCTGATGTTACTATTGAGAGTGCAGATGGAGAAATAAGAGAGTTTTCTACAAGCCCCCTTGCTGCAAGTGCTATATTCTCTCATGCTGCAGTGAACTGCATGAGGTCCTTACTCTTTAGTTTTAAACGGAGTATGCCTGGATCATCTGTAAGTCAATAATGCTGTATTTGCTGCCAGCTTTTTGTATCCTTGACAAACACAGCCACTGCCAGAAAACATCCTGCTCCAGTCCCTTCAAAACAAAGACCTCTGCTTCCATTTTGAAATACTACTTGCTTTAGCACTTTTCACATCAATGTTTTCTGCTGATTTTTCTGATCAATCTTTTATTTCAAATGTCACCAAAGGTGTCTGAAAAGTAGAAATGGGATAAGAAAGTGGTTCTCCTTTCGTTGACTTTAGTGCTTAAGCAGGCTGAAAGCCTGGGTGCCTCTTAGCTACTCTCCACCAGATTTGGAGTAGACACTTCACTTTTTCCCTCAGATGATCTTTATTCCTTTATTTCAAATAGAAGACAGAAGGACAAAGTTTGATTTAAACCACTTTCACCATGGATGGAGCTCATTTTATGCTCCTTAATGTTTATCACCGTGCTGAACCCCTGAAAATCTGCCACCCTTACCCAGGTTCCGATTATTATAGTGACTCCCAACAGAGTGACACCAGCTCGAACTCAGCCTCAGCTGGTCTTTCACCTTGTGAATTAAGGAACTCGATGGCTATGAAACTTCTGATTTCCTTGGATTTCTTAATACTCCATGTGACAGGAAGCATTTTCAAAAGGTGAGGTAAAAGGTAGAATCTATTCAGGTAGAATCCAGCCAAACATGACTTGCAGGTGCCTTTCTGCCCCCTAAACATGTTGCTGAATGATCTACAGTCCCAAATTCCTTTTAAATAATACTTCCCTCAAACTTGTCTGGTGGGCTCCTGGAACTACCTGGCCCTTGCTGTACACACAACCTCATCAGCTTCTGAAAACCAAACCCCTCAATGACAGTGAGGAAAATACTTTGGAAGCCTTCATCGTCCCTTCTCTCTCCCTGGAGTGAATGGAAACACAAGGAGTATCAGGAAATGGCTCAATGAGGGTTGCTCATGGTAACTGGGAGCGAGATCCTTTCTGTGCCTAGAAAAGCACAGACCACAACAGAAATGTTCTTCACAACCAAAGCAGAAATTAGTTTAGCATCTCTGTTTTTCTAATAGGAATCCCTCTGTGGCAATCTATGCATCTTGTTAAAGTTAATACTTCAAAATCACGCACACGGATACACTACTTACAATTATGGCTCAACAATTTGAATGATCATAAAGACGTCATCAAGAAAGTGATAAGAAATTTGACTTGTTCCACCACTGTATGCTAATTAAACTGTTTAGTGCAAAGATCAGCATAAATAAGGAATTAGCAAACAACGATGTGAGCAGAGGATGATTTGTACTATCAGCACATTGATGCACTGGGCTCAGATACTGTAATTTGATTGGCAGCGCTTTATTAAGTTTTGGCAGCATTTAAGTAGACTGGGAGTGCTGTTATGAAGCTCAAGCACATTAATCCAAGCTCCAGCTCTCGTTAATACTGATGAGTGAAGGCAGTTAATTGAATTATGTATGAAGTACTGCTGATTAAATATTTCACTCCTTGCTATAGAATTAACTCTGCTTTATTAACATACACTGTTGTCTCTAACAGTGAATGTCAGAGGGACCTTTCTCAGCCATCCTCTTTCATTTTTTTAGCCATCTGCTCAGGTTGCCTGTGTGTGAGCCTGTCCATTCCAACTTGAACTGGCCTGTAAATTGAATATTTTTGGTTTCCTCGAATGGTGGTATGATGCTGGAGAACTTTTCTTCCCTTATAGGAAAGGCTTCAATTAAACTTTTCAATTCATTTTTCTCATTGACAACAGAAGAAGATTCTAAGGATGACATAAACACGTACTTTTGACTGATGCCATCTTACAAATGAAATACACCACTAACCGACTGTTTTACCTGGTTGCTGATTTCTACCTTCTAGCTTTCTCTACTATTTTAAAAAAATGCACATAAAAATGTATTATATTTTTTAAAAATTTCCATTGCTTAGCTTTGTGTGTCCCCAGGAAAATACTTCTTTTATGATTGTGTTCTAACCAGAAACGGTGAAGGAAATGATTATAATACTAACAGTGAAATCCAGATAACAATCTCAGTGACTCTGAGTCAAGTATCTCAACTGCAAGACACATGCAAGTCTCTCAAAACCCAGAAGGGTGTCGATAGCATTAGCTAGTTATAAGACACGATTAATCTTGATTTTTCTTCTACTCAATGATGACGGTGCAATAGCCAGATTAAAATGGAAATTCAGCTTTCACAGTGCTGTGCAAGGTAAAGTAGCTTAATCAACAAACGATAGGAGGTCCCCCTCTGAAACCATGGATTCTTTCTGTATTTGAAGGATGGATTCAAGGAACTCAGAACAAGGACCAAAGGCAAACATACTGAAACTAGACCTATAAAATTATTTGTTCTTATTAGAATCTGAGCCACTTTGCCAGCACAAAGTTTATTTCTTTTGGGTTGGTAGATACTTTGAGGAGAGCAAAAGGGACTGGATGATGCAATAACTTTTCCTCAGAAAGTGCAAACCCTGTTGCTCGGGGTTGAAGACTTTCAACACCAAAACCCGTTGGCAAAGCCCATGCAAAAAAGAACTGGTTACCAAGAGAGGCTGGAAGAGTGCATGTCCACAGAGGGTTCAGCTGGAATTTTGAACTGGCTATGAAAATACTGATTTCAGAGCTATGGACCAAGGAACGGATGAGGAGGAGGCCAATAGCCATCTGTGGAGGAAGCTTTGCTTGTTTCTCATGGGTTCCAAAGATCATGAAGTGCTGTGGAGGATGCCAGCTGGCCTGCAGCCATGAGGCTTCTCTGTTCCATCAAATAATCTCTGGGAAGCTTGCCCATGAAATCACAGCATACGTCCCGAAACAAGTACCACTTGGTATTTCTTCACTCTGAAAGCTGCTGAGAAGCAGATTTCCTGTCCAGAGAAGCTCAGACATCTAGGGCTTCTCTTGATTGGTTGTGTTGGAGGCATGGCAAGCATGAGTCTCAGGAGAGTTGTTGACAGTAGTACTAGAAGTGTTTAGTTAGGACTTGGTGCCTTTCTCCTAACTTGCCTACATGAATGCTTCCATGTGACCCATTCCAAAGACTGTGGCTGTAGAATATCTACTGATTTACATTGTCTTCCACATCCCGGAATCTCTCTTCAGTACCGTGAGGTCAAGTGATGGTTTCTCATGTGGACTGTATCTCTTCTCTTCTCTCAGTCAAACAGGACAGTTTCTCCAGCAGAGAGAAACGGGACCCTCTTCTTTCCTGAAGGGAGAACTGAACCTTAAGGCTCATTATCTCATTCTTTACCTTTACAGTCACATTTAACACTGCTGAATTCTCACTGAACTAACCAGATATAAACTTGCTCATAACTAAGCTGAATGTGTTTTCTCTCCTCTCTCTACTTGGGAGAAAGTTAGTGTAAATCAGCAGAAGACCCTGGTGCAGGCAGCCAGGCTTTAATCAGCTGCATCTCCAAGTTCGTTTCAACAAAAACAAGTGGCAAGAAACCAGACATTAAGAACTAGTAGTATCTTGTGCTGAGGCCACAACAGTGCAAACCCACTACTGAGAACATGATTACAATGAAGTGCACACGGGTTTCCATCGCTGGTTCCTTAAATACCTACATTCTCCTGAAGTACTTCCAATACTCACCCTTATGTGCACAGAATAGAAATACCATGCAGAGCTGAGAAACAAAAAGGTATGTGAAAAGGTCAAATACGCGGGAAGCAAGTCAGTGCTTTTGGACAGAGATGCTTTGGGATGATTTTCTAACGAGGAACTCTTGTATCATTTAATTTGGATATTTATAATCAGCTTCAAAATGGAGATTACGCAGGAGCTACTGGCCTTATATAATTATTCCTAATGTGCACCTACAAACAAAAAGGTAGTCACTTTTATGGATCAATTTTTATTTTTATACATCTTATTACTATTATTTTCCTTGCAGTAGATTCCAAAAGCAATTCCCCACACCTAGTTTAGTCCCTGCATCCTTTATACTAGGGCAAATCTGAAGCAAAAACTGTGAGAAGAGACTTATTGCCACAAACTCTAAATTTAGAATGAGAAATACCTACAGCACACTGTGAACTCGGTAGGTGATTCATTTCCTGTTGCAGATGATTCCTAAAAGCTCAAGTACCTCCAGAAGGTCACTCCCACCTTCAGAAAACATACACAACAGCTTATTTTTAGAGTCCCGTAGAAATGCCTTGCCCACACAGTGAATTGCACATATGTGCTGGGATTTAGCTGCCAGTTTTGTCAAAGTTAAAATTCTGGGCTTAATGTTTTTACTAAATAAATTTTTCCATGTATTTCAGTCAAAGCAAAATCCAGTTTTCAATAAAACTGTTGCTCACAGACCTAGCAATCAGAGCTAAGCCTGCTGTTTGCATTCTTATGATTCCTTGTGAGTTGCTGGAATGGAGTGAAAATGGGAGCTCTCTTCCTTCCCGTTTCTGCTCTTCGCACAATACGGATGCGCTGTTCCTCTATCCAAACCACGCTGTTCTCCCTTTGCTGATAAGCCCTAGTGGCTCTCAATTGTGTCTGCACAGGAACACGGCAATGCTTGTGGGGTTAGAAACGAGAGAATCAGATACCCAAACTCCTATGACCTTCTATCAAATCAATTACTTGCAGTAGATTCAATACTAGAAATATGAACTCTATTTCTCATAGAGCATGACTGGCATGTATTTCTGTACGTGAAAGTAGAATCCGGCTGGTTTCTTGTTTGAGGGTTCTCAACAATTTGTGTTGGGTTTGATATTTAAAATCAGCTGAAATCCTCAATTCAGGTATCATTGAAAACACTGGTTTGGATACAATACTGTAGGTTATTTGGTAATGTGCAAACTATTTAAAAATGATAATGAGCATTCTGAAGGTAGATGAAGATAACTAGAGCTGCGCATCACATACAGCCTGGTACCCAACCGTGATGGAGCTAAAACAAACAAACAAACAAAAAATTCTTCAGCAATAATGAGAAGCAGGGTAAAAGTGACACAGAGACATTAGAAGTTTCCAAGATAACCCACCTTTTTGCACCTAAACCCAAGACAATAGGGTTTTGCCAATACTGGCTGGATGATATTAATGCAGAATTATGTGCTATCATCCTGATTTCCTGTGGGTTACTTCTAGAAAAGCAATTTTTAAAAGCCCAAATTCTTGCAGAAGAATATTCACCTGAAAATGTAAAATACTAAAAGCCATAAGAGAATGCTTCAGTAAGGTGATTGCTTCTGGACAAGACAGTGCTGGAAAAGAGGTTGTGCTTCCACTGGTTGTCTCAGTTCTTCAAAGGAATAATAATAAAAACCACCCTGAAATTATCTGTGCATCTTCAGGCAAATACCTCAGTTAGTATTCAAGGAGCAATTTATCCATCTCCACGCATCATAAAAATCCACTGAATTAAGCTTTGTCTTGTGGTATAATTTACATCGGCTGCTCTTCAACTCCTAGATTAATTTCTACCATAGATGAATTATTTCCTGCTATTGTTTCACAACTGCAGGTCTTACACAAGGAATACCACCGATAAACATTTTATAGATCAAACACTTGAGGGCTAAATATTAAAAGTGTTAAAGCTCTCTGTATAGGTGTACATTGCACGTGTCAGTATTGCATCTCAACTGGAGAGCCCTGTAGTAAAGAAGCTGGTTCTGAAAAAAGCTACTTGAAAAAACACAGAAACCTAATATTGGCATGAAGAGAACAATTCATTTAAGATGTCAGATGCTAGTGAAATTTAATATTGCGATTTTCTTCTCTGGTCTTTGGTATATTGGATTGCACTACAGAACAGTGGGTCTATCTGGAGGTTTTAGATGAAGGAAATTCAAGAAGAAGAATTTGATCTCGTGGTGCAGTGCCTAAAGGTACAGTTATTTCTGCTTACTCTTTGCACCAGGTATGTTTGTGAGCTCCACCAGGTATTTGAATGTTTCTGCTGAAGCAATAGGGCTCTCAGGATGAAAAATCCAGCTGAGCTTATGAAAAGGCTAGACCAGTTACATCATTTCTGCTAAGCTTATAGTAATTTCAGACTCCAGCAAAGAACAAATCTGGGCATTAGCTCAGACAGCCGATGAGGAGATGTAAATTTTTCTGGGATCATCTTGGGGTCACTGGAACTGTTAAAAGGAGAGTTCGGAAATGAAAACACACACCAAACTTAGAGATTCTCTGAATAACAACATTTTAATGTGGTTCTATTTTTTAAACTTCTGCTGTAAAAGGAAAGTGCTTCACTAGAATATTATTTTTCCTGCTTGTTTAGCACTATGATATGGAGGAGCCCTGTGGCGTTCAAGCCAGTTCTAAAAGTCAAGAGCAAACTTTATCTTAGTAGTCGCAGTAGAATATGTACTGGGCTGGACTGCCCAGTGCCCTCTGTCTGAGAGCAGATTCTGGCTACAAAAGCAACTATATCAAGCTACAGAGAAGGACATTTAGAAGGGAAGCAGAGCTTTCCTTTCCTGACAAGACAGGACCTCATGTCCCATTCCTTTTGCCTTTAGTACAGAAAAGCATGACAGTGATGTTCATTTACTGTCTCTATCCAGGCACAGCAAATGGCAGGGGTTCTGACAACTATTCTGTCTATAAAAGCACCAGAATCACACAGAATGGGAAGAACTCAGTACCCCCTTCTAGGCGCTAATCTCACAAGCATGATATTTGCAGATGCGTCACGACACACGATCTAGTGCAGCGTTTCTCTGCAGAGGCAGATGTCACGCAAAGGATGATATTCAGTAGTTTAATACAGTTTGGGCACTGTGGGTGCGTGATTAGTAAACAACAACACTTGTGAAAATATTTCCTTATTAAAGCCAGCAGACCTTATTCCAACAGCTTTGTATTTAAAAGCCTGCGACTAAGAATCCCCCCTTCCCCAATTACAAACAGCATGCTCCACAAAATCACCACTATAAATACATGACCCAGCAACAGCATTATGTACTAAGTAGTTGAAGGTGTCTTTATGTACATTAGGCATGAAAACCAACACGAGCTCATGCTGCAGAACAAGGTCAAGCAGGAAATTGAAAATTAAATGCCAGTGTCTCAGTAACAGCTTCCTGAAGGGCACATTAGAAACAATTTACCAGAAAGCTTCCCAGAAGGAGGCAAGAAACAAGAGCATCCTTCACGTGAATGCATTTCTTCTGCATGTAGCGCTTTAATGCCATTTAACTCTCTCTGGATTTCCTTTTAATACGTGGAAGGGTTTGGGAGGTATGGAGTTAACAAATATTTCATTTATTTACCCCACTTTCAACCCCTAAGAGAAGAGAGAACGCTCTTGCAGGGACTAAAGTTCTTATTGAAAGGTGATTCAGATGCTGTGGAACTTTGCGGTCAGAATTACGATGGTCTAGGCACTAAACGATACAGTAGGTCCCTCCTGGGATCTTGTCATCTTCTTGCCTAAGCAAGTTGGATACCCAATTCCCGGAGCCGTTGGGAAGAAACTGTGTATCTTACATACTTAGCTCCTTTTCCTTGGCCAGTCGTTTGCATTTTAAAGCACTTAAATAGAGTTTATAGATCTGGCCATCAATCTCAAAAAGCCACCGGGACTTAGACTGGTAAACCAGTTATTAAAGTGAAAAGGGCTAGAAAAGAACATTCTGTGTTTCAAACCAGACTTTCTAAACCAAGAAGTGTTGTTTATAAAACTCAGTACCTTTTCTTTTCTTCAGTAATTTATAATATTCATGTTCTGGAGCTCCTTCACAGCTTTATCTTTAAAATCCAGTAATGGTTTAGGTAGAATTTTGACACAAAAACTACACAAATGTAAAATCCTTGTTATAATTAATTTATAAAATTGGGTATCTTTTGTTACTCTTAACTCTGTACCCTTCTTTAAAGCGTATCTGTGCCTGCCCAAATGTGCTATTAATTCAAAGGCAGCTGTGGAAAGAGTAGTTACAGAATCAGCAACAGGGGAGAAACAATTGTAAGGCAGGCAGAAACCTGAGCATCATCAATACAGGAGAAGAGCTTTACGCCTTTCTATTCAATGCAGTTCTACCCCTTTACAGAGTACTTTTCTTCTGGTCCTTTCCAGAATTCCACTGTGGTTTCCCTGAGTTACAAGCATAGGAAGAGAGTCATTCCCTATGCGCAACTCTTATCTCATTTCACATCTCAACAAATACATACTTTCCATTTTCATCTTTTTTTCCTCTCTTAATTATTTTTTTTTTACCTAAAGCAGACCTAGGAGTTGCATGGAAAATAACATAAAATAAGTTGGGATGCAGTATTTAAAAGTCTCTGTAAAAAATAATTAACTGGGAAACTGGATCCAAGCACGGCTGACAATGAGAACAACGCGACTGTGGCCCTCAACATAGTCTGTTCAAGTCAAGTGGAAGGACTTCCACTGATTTCACCAGGCTCTGAGTGAGGCACCATCTTTTTTACTACTTTATTCTTCAACTAAAAAGCCACAAGTCCCGCCACAAAGCAGTAAGCCCATAAACGTGAAATTACAATGAGCAATAAAATCTTGAGAGACTAGTTTCTCAGTTACTTTAATTTATACTACCGTTAACCAATTTTAAACGCCCATTAAAATATCAGCTAATTCTTAAGATGTCAGCATGCGGATAACCGAGCATGCCAAGGCCGTGCAGTGGGAGCATCCCAGCCAGATCCTATTAGACTCCAGTCATTTATATCTTCTTTATTATAAGAAAGCTTAATTTAAGACTTGGAAATAAAAACATTTCAAGATGCCCAACTGCTGGATAGGAAGAGCAGAACGGAATCAGCAATTCCTCCTGGGAAGGGCCCTGCCATGCAGCGAATAGCTGTGCGGTGGCCGTGGCCTGTGTAGCCTTAGTCTGAAACTAGAGAAAGGTTGACTACGTTATTTGAGATGCTTTCTCCTATGTCATCTGCTGTATCTTCTGAGTCACACAGAACAGCTAAATCCTGCAGTTCTAAATTGGGACTAAAGCTGGGAATTAGCCATCGGTCCTGCCTGCACGTTGTAGCGGGGCAGCTGGTCCCTGGTACGGCTTGAACTGACTGAGATGCGAAGGAGCAGCTCCTCTCAGAGCTGAGCTCCCTCTTTATCCTGTACCTGTTGGTGCCATGGCAACACCAGCATCATCCTGGGCAAAAAAGTTTATTCAATCCATTCAGCCCTTCCCCTCCACGAGAAACACAGGATGCCGTATTAAAACATGATATCCTCAAAAACCACATTAGGAATGCACTTGCAGTGTAAACGCTCAAGAAGAAAAGAGATGGAGGCTACTCTGCACAGCTGTGTAAATAAGTAATTTCACTTTGGTTAAAGAAGTCGGAAAGAGATGGCTTTAAATAAATCCATTGTAAAAGGAACACAATATTGTAAATATTGGTCTGGGTTTTTTAAGAATATGCTTCTGATTTCCTTATTCAAGGGATGCAGCACTTGACACAGCAAGCAAATCCCACTGTTTCCAGTGGGACCTATTTTCTGACAATAGTAATTACCTGGGATTTTCAAACTGGCAGTGGCTGGCTCTTGCAGGGACTGCTTCAGCCAGCCTGGCTTTCTCATTATTCTAGTGTAGAAGCACAGTAACTGTGGGATTTCAGAGACATTGCTAAATCGAGCCTGACCAAGGAAGAAAAATTTCATCTCCTCATGCTATGACTGAAATGCCATTGCTTAAATGCTAGTGATTTCCAACCTGTGGGTTTGTTTTTAAACTGAAACACAGTGGCTGGGCAAATGGGCCTGCACACATCCACCCCTCTTCCTTCCTCGCTTCTGAAGTTATAACATAATACCAGAAAATACCAATATTTCACTGCAAATAATCTTGTAACCTTCTTCAGCTTTAACATACGAGCCTGTGAAATGGAAAATCTGGTACTGCACACGAGGGAGGGATGCCAAGTTCACAGTTCCCATCCTTGCTGCCTACTGCTGCTTCTCTGTTGGGGCAGCTGGACCACTTCATTTCAGTCACTTAAAGGACACGGGCTTCTCCAAAGAATTTGCAGGAACATCTTTTTTCTTTTCTAATCAACAGCATAGGACACTAGATAGACCGGCATAGACACGTGTATCTGGGCTGGTTGTTTCTCTTCCAGTTTCCACACTGCTGCCTTGAACTCACCTTATCCATCTTTCTTTACCTATATCTCACTTAATGTTTGTAAAATGACCTCTCTGTGTAAAAATCTTCATTCTTCTCCTAAGCCCCCATAACTGAGGCTCCTAGATAGTAAAGGCACAGGAAAAATAAATTAGGGGGGGGTTATAGAACGGTCCTAAAGGACCACCTCTGGGTTGGGGTGGAACACCTATCAGCAGTGTGCTCTGGTGTCAAGGGAACAACTTCCAGTGTGATTTGGTTATTTTGTGCTACAAACTTCAGTATTTTCCTTTTTTTTTTGACCAGATATTGAAAGGCTATAGGCTGTGATACTGTCTACATCCACTTGCGAGTTATAGCAGCACCATTTGCAGAGCTGTAGTTAACGACCTGTCAGGCTTCCCATTATGATGTTATGCTGTTATTTTCAGGGTTTATGTCCTGACTATAAAGTTGGTGACTGCTTGGTCTGGAAACACAAATGCATTTTCGCGCATTTTATAAATGCAAAATGAAAAAGTGCCCTAATATAAAACCACCCTTTATTCAGAAAGGAAGAAGTGAGAATTCTAAGCAATATTTTCAGTAGTAGAAAAATCCCAATCAATAGCATTCAGGAAACATCCTTCTTTGGCCAGAGTCATTAACTATAATGCAATTTACAGCTTGGCACAGGGTCAGCAGGTAGCCAGGAAGGCATTAAGTAGGTGACTGTATTTTATGGTGAGTTTCTTCATAAGAGAGAGAGTAAATCTCTCAGTGACCACAAAGAGCATGTGCCCAGAAATACCATGGTGAGGTGATGTTATACAATAGTTGTATTTTAATGTGTTTAAGCAATAGCTGTAAAACTTCTCCCAATAATTCCACATCCTTGTAGGCAGGCAGACATGGGAAATGATGAGCATGGATTTTGCTCCTGATTGTGTTCGATGGATTCATGGTTCACTGAATTCACAACTGACCTTTTTAGAAAGATGCTACAAGACAAGGAATTTTTCACTGAGCACGAATGAGTGGTTTCAGACTATTAAGTCAATAGCAATCCTCTAATTGAAGAGCCTAAGGAATCCTACACAGACACACACGGTACTTCAGAAATTAAGTTCTTGCAGGCTCCTGAATAAATACTATGATATAACATCCTCTGATTCCATAGTCACTATCTGAATCACAGCAATCTATGAGAAAAGTACTTGCACACCGTATGACGGTATCTACCTTTAGGTAACAGCTTCCTTTCCTTTTCTTTTTGACCCCTTTCTGGGCTAGGCAGAGGACAGGATTTGACAGGGAAGTTCTTTGTGAGTAATATTAAAGCTTTCATTGACAACGACCAACAAGCAAAGTTTCCTGTGTATAACCATACACAAGAGTGGTGGTGGGATCTTACTTCACAGAAGTTTATTTTAGCCACAGATAAGGGTGTAGCTCCACTGACCACATTTTCCTCCTTATAAAGTGGCATATTCTACCCTCATGACACTAAATTGTATTAATTAGATGTAAGAATTGAAAATTGCATGCTGTTTTAATAGAAGTCCTCAGCGGTGCCGAGTTCCTCTGCAGTCTAACAGTTTGGAGCAATCTCCCTGAAGTCACTAAAATATCCTGATGTAAACAGTCACAGTGAAATAAGAAGTGGATTCCTCATTGATAATTGTAAACAGTAATTCTGGTACTCTTAAAATGTAATTATCTTCATCAAAGCATTTTACAAGAGCATTTTTCTCTGTAAGCAGGATAATGACAGGAGGAGCAGGGAAGCAAGATCTTGGTGTCACTCATTATCTGATTTCCAGGCTGCTGTGTGCTCCCTGCTAGCTCTATCTCTCCCTGTACAGATTTGTGGGAGAAGTACATAAGCAAACATAAGCCGAAGCATTGTAACCCTTCTCTGATCAAGTGCAATTACATGCCACTACAGAAGAACATTATTAGTGCAGAAAAATAGTATTCCTATAGTGACTTCTATCTCCACAAGATGCTAACTTATTTTACCCTATACAAAGAAAATCTATAAAGAAAGGGTTTCTTTCGTGGAGGGAGTGATTGATACTATACATCTTGTATGAAAATGCATGCATACACACAAAAAGACTACTACTATGAGGTAATTAATAGCCAAAACTCCAAGTCCTCTCCTTAGATAATCCATCAGGGCAGATGTCATTACGCACTTTCAGTTTGGATTATTAGCTTAGACAAGTTCCTTGGCTCTAAGCAGCTGCTAATTCTTCTGCTGGATGTCTTTGTGCTTCAAATCTACTCCTCTAAGACACAGATACGATCAGAACGTCTATTGCCACAGGTGACAAGAACTGCTAAGATATTGCCTGAAGACTAGCCTGTCAAGGCGTAAGATAAGATAAACATCTTGAATATACCAGTGCATATACTCAGCAGCACCAACACGCAGCAGTCTTGCTGTCTGGAACTTAGAACTACCCTGAATAATCCTTCAAAGTCAATTTACAAGCTTTCACTTATTAATGGCTTACTCACAGACCATTGTTTCAACTGGTTTTATACTTGGCTTGTCAAGAACATGATAAACCATTTCCTGCATATACCAGTACCTGTACTTGGAATTCCTTCCTTAGCTTTTAGGTTACCTAAGAAAAGAAAGATTCCTAATACTAGCCGTACCTTTTCATTCCAAATTCCAAATTTTCGATGATACATCTAAGGTCCTGCGCAGGATGCTGGTTTGTGCATCACTTGTAAATACACAGATCGAGCTCTGCAAGGCCTGGCACTAAGACAGCCCTGAGCCCTGGTTACTGTAGTGAGAGACTCTGCAGCAGCATCATGTTAGTTTTACTAAGAGAAACTAGGAACAACATGAAAGCAATTTCTTTCCTGGAGAAGAGCCGTGGTCTTTGGATGATGTATTGACAAAAACCTTTCTACGCTTCACATCAATGTGATGTTTATTACTTGTGTACCTCAAATCTTTGGATTGGATAAAAAAAAAAAAAAAACACAACCCCAAAAAAATGTTCTTCAAACACAACATTAATTCCAGTGAAAAAACATCTAATAAAAACTAAGATTGTTAAATTACACTTACCTGGAACAAAGCTTCCCTGGACCACCTCCTTGTAAGCCCACCAGCCTTCATGGATTTTTGGTGAATTTTGTTGAGCTAGAAATAAATAATCAAAGAAACCATAAAATTAAAGCAAGGCATGGGAAATATTTAATTACATGAACTCTGGAAACTCTAAACGGTATCATCTTCTACAGAAAAGCCACTCTTCAAGCTCCCAAGTAATATTTATTCAATTTATTGAATTATGCTAAGCACCTGTACCTTAGTGCACCTTGTCCCTGTTTCTCAGATAGTAAAATATATGCAGCTTCCAAAAAATGGACCACTAAACTTAAAAATTCGGGTAGGAAAGGAGGATCTATAGCACTATTGATGTTTCTGTGCCAACCATAAATTCAATATGGAAGAAAAATGCAAAGAAAAGGAGTGTGCTCATATATGGGAGTCAATATCTGAGTCCAAGGGGGTGGATGGAAAAGCAGTTTCTCCCCTTCCCTTCTCAAGCTCTCCAATAATACCTCAGTTTGAATGGAAAGAAGTAACAGAGTAAACCACAGGCAATAGCTGTGTCCATACCTGCTTTTTTCACTGAGCTACAGAAAGCTCAGCTAATTTGTGCATCATTAACTTAAATTTTAGGTTGGTTTTGTTTTATAAGATACTTTCAATCTCTTACGCTAGGTCTCAGAATTTTTTAGCACAAATATGCAGCTATGGAAGACACTGGATTTAGCAGCTTTTGCTGCAGTTTCATTTCTAGATTACATATTATACACAAAAGACAAAATTACCCTGGGAAAAGTTCCAGCAATATAATAAAAATTATTGTTGTCATTAAAAATTACAAAGAGGATGTGACATTCAGACTAAAAAGGATACGAGGCAAGGACCACTACATACTGTTCCATCAGTAACAAAACAATATTTATGATTTAACTCACTGTAAATTGCAGAAACAAAAGTAAAGCTGAAGTTAATTGCACACACTGACAGAAGGACCAACACTCTGCTTCACCAGAAATCCAGACACACAAGGGGAGCAGGGTACGTGTGGATGCCGATTTCTCTGTGCAGTACCTATGTTCATTCCATTAATTGAACAGTAACATGTTAAACTGGAAGGGCTGTTCCACTGTGCACTCTTTATAGTCTGCAGATGATGTTGCCTTCATTATTTTAGCTTTTATATTCATTGCCTAGAGAATTCAAACTGTGTATGGCTTTGTCGTGCTGGACTGCACTATACAAACATTTGGAAAACAGCAAATCCCAACCCAATATATTGGATCTCGACACTGGTTTATGCAGGTTGCTGTTACGCCTCTATGCTCTGCGACAGAAGATAGCAGGATGCTTCAGCAAGAGGCGAGGACACTACTGAGTCCCAACAAAGCACATAAATCGTTCTTCTACTTAAAATTGCCCGGAAAATCACATTGCACTGACGTGCATCTTGCAGTAATACACACCCCAAAAGCTGGTTCAGCCAACCAGAGGCACCTGCAATTGAGAAGTGGGCAAAAAAAGCATATATGTAGGTAGAGGCAAAGTAAAACTTCAAGAAGGTGGATACTTTCGAATGCAACTGCTTATTGTAAGCATTCATAGGAATGCATATAATCAAAAAATGTATTCCTTTTGCCCACCCTGTGGCCAATCTAAATGATACATGCCAGGTCCTGAACTAAAATATAAACCATTAGTCAGAGTTTAATTTAAACCAAAATCTAGAAGAGGCCAGCTCTACTTCAGTGTGGTGTCCCAACGCCTAGTTACTAAGATAATTCCCAAAGGAATATCAGCAAAACTAAGGTTTTCTTGTCATATTTTTTATAGCCTGCTACATTAGGATGGAACAGACTGCATGAGATGGGCTAGAAAATTAGATTATCAAAGCTTCGTACTAAATAATTGGATGTCTGTGCAATTGCTTCAGCTACCAGAAAAGAGCATGACCTGGTATCACTCTGCACATTCCACAGATATCAGATCCTTATCTCAATACCGATGAAACACATGTACAATAAGCAAAATAAGATGTTGCACCACAGCCATATTAAATATCTAGAACAGGGCAAGAGCAATGCTGGGAGTCCTACTGATTTACAGAAAACAGAAGCCACTGAGGAAATCCAGAGGCAAGGCAGGTGGTTGTTGTGAGAGAGCAGCTAGGGAGACAATCCCAAGTGCCATGCTCTTTCTTGAACCCTGAAACCTCAATGTTTTATACCAGTTCAGGCAAAATATCCTGCCAAATAATGCAGAGAGCGACTGAACACAGCTTTCCACTCTGCTGTGCATATGAAATCTAGCTCGGTGATTTACTCTGATGGATCCTACAGGGATTTTGCTTAGAAAGGAAAAAGATTTATGGAGCTTTCATTTCTCTGGACGCAGAAGGAGGGGGTCTGGTAAGGCCAGGGAGGAAAGTCTGTCTTCCAAAACTTCTGTTAAACTATCACCCCAAACCATGTTACACAAGTGGTCAAAAGCTCTTATTAAAGAGAAGAAAGCTGTTCTCTATTTTTGAAACATAATCAGACCCTTACTTGGATTAGTAATGGAACAAGGGAATATAAAATTAGAATAAAGAGGCATATGGACCATCCTTGCTGGGAATCCTATCTGGGACACTTCCACCTGATGCACACACAGCACAGGGTCTCTACGATTGGTGTATCCATGCCCATCTGACAGCGTGGCACTGCGCCTGGGTAAACAGGTTCAACCATACGGCTCAGGAACTGTCGCCAAGGAGAAGGATTCTTCGTATGTGCCACCTCATACCACTGAAAACAGCACAATTCTCTCAGCATCGGTTAAATTATTGTACCTCTCATTGCAATTCTCCCACTCCAGGACCATAAAAAGAGATACGTGTGCACGCTCTGATATTTCTGTGTTCCTACCAGAATGCTGCAGCTCCCCCATGGCAGCTCCTTCTCTTGGCAGGACTTGTCACATAAGATAAGCGGCTGAGAGAGCTGGGGGTGTTCAGCCTGGAGAAGAGGAGGCTGAGGGGAGACCTCATTGCTCTCTCCAACTACCTGAAAGGAGGTTGTGGAGAGGAGGGAGCTGGGCTCTTCTCCCAAGGGACAGGGGACAGGGCGAGAGGGAATGGCCTCAAGCTCCACCAGGGGAGGGTCAGGCTGGACATTAGGAAAAAATTTTTCACAGAAAGGGTCATTGGTCCCTGGCAGAGGCTGCCCAGGGAGGGCGTTGAGTCCCCTTCCCTGGAGGGGTTCAAGGCACGGGTGGACGAGGTGCTGAGGGACATGGGTTAGTGTTTGATAGGAATGGTTGGACTCGATGATCCGGTGGGTCTCTTCCAACCTGGTGATTCTATGATTCTACGATACGGAGGAGGCAAAAGGTCTAGTAAGCAATTCTATATTCCTAAAGAGCGTTAAATATTTTTTAAAAATCTGACATATCAGAGACTTCTGCTTCACCTTTTGCTTCCGACAAATATTGTAGCTTCTGCAAGGCACCAAACTAAGCAGGCCCAGCTGAGCAGACACTTTGCTGTGAGAAGCAGATGACCTGCTCAAGTAGCTCCGCAGCAGCAATGTCAGCACGAGCGCTGTATTCTGCCACTAGGAGGGCAAGTCCTAAATGCCAAGTCTGTCCCACGTGCAAGAGGATATTGAATGACCTCCATTTGCTAACACGTTTGCTCCCCTGGTACCGAAATCACTCGTATCTGAGATTAGAAGCGCTGCTGATATAACACCATTATGTCAGATCTCTCTCAACACAGCTGCTGTAGAGGAGACAGGATATTTATTTGGAGCCGACGTGCCATGTGTTGCTTTCCTTTTGGCAGATTGTTGTAGGTATGTCTCATTTTGGAGCATAAAATTACAGGCTAAGTTCTGCAAGATATTGTGCACTTCTGTTTCCTTGTACTTCCAGCATCGTAGAGGAGCATAAAGACATACACTGAATGCAAACAGCAAAAGATGCTAACGCCCCATAAAGTCATCAGGTAACTCTGTCTAGCTTAAAGGTTAAGATGAGTAGGGGAATGTTTCAAAGAGAAGCTGTCACTCGGTCAGTAGGGTTGTTTTAAAATCATCAGATAACATTGTACCAGATACCAAGTACCGTGATGCAGATGCTCAAATATCTGCATATAATTTGCAGCAGAAAGAGGTCTTCAACCTGTTGGACTAACGCTGACGTACTATAAAATGCTCTAATTAATACAAAATACCCCCTGTAAACATGCTGATTTGAAATATCTAGACAAGTAATTCCACAGTTACTTGTTTACTTTCCATACTTAAATAGAAGATAAAAAGGGCTGTGTCTGATGCCATCACTTATGTCTTTCACATCTGAGCATAAGCCAAGAGTAGAATTTGCCATCCACTTTCCTGCCATTTCACACAGCTGAAAAATGCTAGACTCTGGGGAATGAAGCTTGCAGCAGTTAGAAACAGAATCTTTTTTGATCTGAATGTTATTGATCTGAGCTCTTCTGATTGCTGTATTAATCACTCTGCACGCTTATCCTTACTCAGCTTACATCCTAAGCCTTGCCAGTGATAACCTGGCTCATATTGCCTTGGCGTTAAACACATGATAACGTTTTTATCACTATTACCTCTCCTGCATAGTTATGAGATTAAAAAGGAAACCAGCTGCAACTATGAGCCATATAGTTCTGTAATAAATGTAGAACAACGCATTAATTCATTGCTAATACTTCGATATGAAACTCAGAGAGAAATGGCATCACAGTTACTACAAGATAACCTAATCCTCAAATCTGCTACTACAGTGGTGAACGGTGAGAATGAAAGGTACATTTATGAGGTATTAGCATGTGGTGTGATCACCCTTTGTGTCCCACAGACTGCTGGCTTCATAGACGTTTGTCTCATGTCTCTGAAGATGTTTCTTAGTTCTGTAATGCTATTTGACTCGAGTCCCAGAGTTCCCTCTAAGTGGCTCCATCACTCTCAAGGCTTCTTCCTTAGTCACTGACAAGTAATCCAAGAAAGTTGTGCCTTATGGCAGAACTTAAAATTAGAAGAATTTCCTATAGTGTTTCAGAATATCCTATGTTTTAATTAGCCCTACAGAGAGCAGTGCAGGGTGGCTAAAAAAAAGGATAAAAAGAAGTAAGAAAATGTTTAATCTTTTTTTGCTGAACTCCATTTCCAGAATTTTATTTAAAATAGTTTTAATTACTACATTTTATATGGATGTTTTGCACACTGATATACCCAAGGCTGAGATGCCTAAACTTTGGAGGGAACACAGACTTACTCAAAATGAAAAATCAGCTTCAACACCTTTAGTTATGCAAGTACCAGCTTTTGGCTTACATCAACAAATGCCTCTTAAAGCAAATGGAATACACATGTAGAAAATGGACCTGGCAGCAGGGGAACTAAGCAGATGCAATTAGCTGAAGATTCAGCCCTCTATAATTAATGTTCAGTTTGTTTAAAACAAGTCTGTACATAATTGTAGCTATTATTTTATGCAGCCTTTTTATATTAAAACAACCTAACACCATACACTTTAGGCACTATATAAAGCATCATTTATAAGTGAGTAGTTACAGGACAAGAAAGGTTAGCCTGCTTCTGAATATTACAGCTTACATTGTATGCATCGCCATTCGATGAGGGAGGAAAAAGAAAACAAAGGATTATAAAGGAATCAATAAATAAAATGCTTTCATCAGCTGTGCCAGAATTCTATTTTTTTGATAACGTTTTGCTCAGAAAACATGCAAATGCTCTTTCATTAAGTTAATACTTTCCAATTCCATAAATCCTTCTTCAACCATCCCCACGTGTAAAAGCTCTCGCTGCTGCTGTGAATTCCAAACAGTATTCAACGCAAGCAAAACAGACGTGACCTGTTTTTATCACATCAGAGGGCAAAAGTAAGGCACTGTCATGGGAACTCTGGGCAGCCTAGTTTAATATGAAAGGATGCTGAAAGTTCTACCTACAAATTACTGTCATGCAGGCATGCCAGCCTCCGTTTCCTCAGACCCCATACAAATCTATGGGATTCACATTGCTTTTGAATGAGGTACCGTTCTTTTCCTTCTCCAGCATGTGGGTCAAAATGACATCACAGCCGAGCTACTGCAAGAAATCAAAGCAATTAAATTAATGCAGGAGAAAAATGCATTGCTGTATCGCAGCAGTTAGAGCCTAATACTGATCGCAAACAGTGTGGGAAATTCAAAGGGTAACACTAGAGACTCAGCACCTTTCATTCCAAGCATTGATATCATGCTTAGGGTTTCATGTGTCCTCAACCACATGAATGCGATTTGGCTGTCTCGGTGGTTTCCAGAGTTTCTGACAGGAGCATCAGCACACACAGCAGCCTACTCAGTGTTGTGTTAGATGGGGAGCTTCCCCTCCAATGAGTTGTTTAATCCTGTCTAGATATAAAGTCCTGAAAAGCCCTCTAAAATAATGCAGTAAGAAGAAGCAAGATATCTTGTGATATTAACTTCAGAATAGCTCTTACTTCATATCACACTGAATGCTCTCCACTCCCATTAATTTCACTGCGGTTTGGGGAGACTCAGCAACTTCAAAGAAATGGCCTCAATATCCTTGAGCCTTTAAAGTTCAATATATTATTAATGCTAAATTAATAAGGCTTCCTTTAAAAGGAAACCACTAAGTTCCTTCCTCAGAAGCACATATGATATTGACTTCTCATCAGGTTTCTTACCCTGGTTGCTCTCTGCGCTCTCTAAATGGAAAGCAACCCATCAGTAATGCTACAAACAGCCAGGGACTGTCCTGTTAGCTGCCACAGGCAGACCTTTTTTTTCTTTTCCCAAATCTTTGGCTCCAGGAAAGAGAAATTAATTCTTCTTCAGCCTTCCCATGAGGGAGCTGTGCCCAGAATTTAAGTATTCATCACTGCTAAGGCAAACCCAAGGGGAAAAAATAAAGGTCTTCCAATTAACCTCAAGACTAATGGCATGGCATCAATATTAGGTGCTTGATCCTACAAAATACACAACAGCCTCAAACCCCACGGAATTCTACAGCACATGAAAACTTTTGGTCTAAAACATGATATGGAAACATTCTAATGAGCTACATCATTCGCAAAGAATTCACAACACTTAAGGAATACCAGTCTGAGTATTCCCCACAATCTTAACAAAGGGACGTACCCTCTGAGGGGAAGAAGGCTGCCTTCAGCCTCCCTTGGAAACTCAGCAGAAATATGAACGGCAATCTGTAGTCCTTGCACATACGTTACTCAAACTTCAGCCAACACCTAACGATGCACTTTCCTGAGACAGGACGAGTCATTTTCTCCTGGCTCACACAGCTAGATATAAGCAATTGCAACAAACACCACAAAGCCATTCAAAAGCTAATGGCAAAGGGGAGGTAAAATTATTTTGATTATACTGAATTGGATTCAGAGACCCAGATTTCTGGTCATCCTGGGGTTGACAGTAAGGGCATTAATCCAGATGATCTCACAGCTCACTGGGCTACCTAAATCCTCAGCACTTAAACATTATGTCCTGGCGCTTTCTGAGATCACAAAGTCAAAAAACGTTTTTCTGGCCATATGATGACAGCTCTGCTAGTATCAAGAAGAAATCTAATGTCAGAGGATAAGCCAAGATATGGATCCATTTCAGGCAGGGGCATATCGCAGAAAATTGAGCCCATCATAACATGGGTTTATTGCAATGGCTCTTCACCATCACCATTGCAGTATATCACTTTCTTAGCAATCACTGGCTCTTGGTTACTAAACATTTCTTAACAGAATAGGGGAAAAAACCCCAGTTTTGTAGCTAATTTTTCTGAATTTGTAAGTGACAGCCTTTCTTCCAGTAAGCAGCAGTACTTTCAGTGGTGCTAACAAGAGTCTGATGTATTTTTCAACATGAAGTATTGTTTCAGACCAAAGCAGATCTTGACTTGCTCAAAATAATGTTTCTACTCACGGAGATTTTCAAAAGAGCCCTGTTTATGCATACTCCCATTCCTATACATGGCAAGTACAGAAGAATCTTAAATAGCAATGAACTCATTAAATTCCCTTTAAACTGTCAAAAAGGGTTAGGATCACCAGGGTTGTTTCTGTGTGCTACCAAAAAGGGAGATGCCATGGGTTACCAAAAATTCCCAGGTCCACGTTAACAATACAGGGGTTTTATATACCAACTCCTGCACTCATCTTTCTGGAAAGATTGTGGAAAATAAATGCATATTACTGGAGGCAAGAAAAAGGACTAAAGAAGGATATTTGCTTGTGAGAGAGCTGGGGCGAGTTAGAGCAATAAACAGTGATTCTTAGATTCCCCAAAACACAAGCAGAGACTTTGGCACTGCATCATAAAAAACTGTCCAAGGTTACAAAATGCCATTATACTTACCCAGTGCATCATTAATGAACTCAAAATCATGTATTAAAACAAAGTGAGATGCTCAGAATCCCATTAGTATTAAATTGGCCACAAGACAAACATGGGCATTATGTGTCACCAGCATTAACTTAAAAGAAAATAGACTAGACGGACTTATTGATACCTCGATCCACTTACATCCCTGTAACCCAAATGATGAATAATCAATAAAATGGATGCTTATATTTTACTACTATCTGTTTCCCCTAAGTAACCATCCATGTTAAGGTGAAAGGTTATCTAAACGTGGAAAAAGTGAAGAAAAGCAGCTTTTCCTTAGTTCTGAGATCAGAGACGGGAAATAATTGCAAAGAAGTTGAACTGCAGTGGATTAAGTGAAGAGCAGCAAGAAGCAAAAATCATTCTGGTCAGATCAGCCGCCAGGATAAGACAAAGCAGATAAGAAAAGAACACGTCTTAGTCATCTCATTTGCCAGCTATGTTGTAGCATATCAACATTCCAACTCATTAATTGCTGCTTAGGTATTACAGCAGTGACAGCCATACAAATACCTGAACGCAGAGTTTATTGGTTTATTCTGGACTATTTTCAAGAGAAATTCCTAGAAATGATACCAGCTGGGAAGCCTTGTTTGTTTATCGCACTTCTCAGCTGAAGATGAGGAAGAACTTTTTTTTTTTGGTATTTTGTCATGCTCCCAATCCTGACAAGAGACAAATTGCCCTCCACACCTCTTCCCACCATTTTTGCTTCCCTGCAGTTCTGTGGAATATCCTTCAGAGATTACATCTATCATCCATCTGCCCACAGCTGTGTTTATCCGCTGATCCTGGGAGAAGTCGTACCTTTCCCCCTCTCCGGACAGATTCTTGAGGCAGCTGTGCTATTCTGTCATCCCTGTCCCAATCAACAATATTCCTGGCTAGAATTGGTGCAGCTCTGTCTGCCTTGGGTGACTGCAGAGACCAGATTATTGTTCTGAACCCTAATGGATTTCCTGGCTTCTTGGTCCTCACAAAGGTGTCCCCTGTTCATCCTTCTCAGCCACTTCTTTAGCCATTAACCAAAAGTAGTGATATGCTTCTTTCCACTCTCTGATTCTGAAATTAAGATGGAATGTATTTCACACTGGCTGTGATGCCTGTACCTGCTTTATTTTGCTGATCTAGAATTTTAATCACTTTCTAATTATTGATGCAGAAATCCCAGGTAGGAAAAAAAACCCACCTCTGTTTGGGTAGCTTGTTCCTAGCTTTCTTTCCCTCTCTTTGAGAGATGAGGCTCTGGATACAGATAAAAGAAGAGTAAAAATACCCACCAAAGCTAAGTATTTAAAAACTTATTTAGTTCAAGGGAACTGTATAGAGAAATAAGCAACTGCAAAGATTTCATCAGGGATTTCCTAGCTTTCCTTCTTTTCATCTGTGTGGTTCTGTTTCTTCCAAGTCAAAGCCACAGAAGTTTCAGACAGTCTCATACTCTTGCCTGTAGCAAGAGGGAAGAATTCTTTTTATGTGTGTGAGGGCAAAACCAACTCAGGACTGAAATGGAAGCTGCAGAGTTTAAATGCGTGTGCTTCCCTCCTTATCAGCCCAATGTATCTCAAGCAGATGCCCAGTAGTTTCCAGTGTCCTTTGCAAACCACACAGCACTGCACCTGCTACCCAGGTTTTGAAGCCTTTGTTTCTACCCACGGGAAACGAAGCTCTGTGCCAGAAGATGCCAATTCATTTTATGTTAGTCAGACTGATCCCAGCCCTTCCACACACGCTTGGAGCTGATCCAGCCACATACCTAAAAGGAATCGTGCGTTTTCTTCAATCCTTATGGTACTGTCTATGTGTCATCTGTTTGTTTTTTTCCCAATACAACTTTATGCAGCAATATGTTGATAAAACTGCTCTTATTTATTTTTGCAGTGTTTGTAGCACCAAAAAGTTGTAGAGGTCACATGCCAGAAACAGCACAAAATGCAAAACCTATCTGTATTCAAGAACTAGAGGGACCTAATTATTTAGCCAGAGGACAGTTTAACCATGGCTACACCTGCTTCAAACTATTCTACTGATCTTCAGCCCTTAGACCAAATCCCTTCTGTGTACGTCTCCATTTTGCAAAGTTTGACTGTGTCCTGCCTTCACCTCCTGGTTCTCAAATTCAAGCATGTTTATCTTCTTCTTACTGGTCCATCATCGTACATTAGGGGCTCGATTCTATAGCTCTTAGTAATGGAAGGAGTCCGTGTAACTCCAAGAGATTTCCTGTACAAATGAAGATTAATAAGATTTAATGAGACTGACGCAGCACTCTGTGGAACATTATATTCTGATAAACGGTGCTCTCATAGCAGCTGATGCTAAGGCGCATTCTAAAACATTTATACTGACAGGAATTAGTCCAGTGACTTCAAATACGCACCAAATATGGTTCCAGTACAAACACGAGGGGGTTTTGTGGCTTATCTGTATCATGGTCTCTCATTCCAACCAAGGATTTCTTTAACTTCATTTCCCCTCCTGCAACCCAAGGTAGATATGAAGGATGTGACACTGGACCTGTACTGTTGCTACAGATCTCAGCTGCTTTGGAACAGGGCCACGCCATCCGCAGGTTCACCCTATGGTGCTAATATTTACTTTACTAACACCTGCCATTTCTTTTCATTATTCTCTGCCATTAGAAGGCAGCCTGAGTGTGTGGGTGGCATCAGGACAGCAAACAAAACAACCTCTGATATTAAGGAAGTAAGTAAGATCTGTTTACACCTCAAAACCCAGAAGCCTCCTCAAACAAAAATAATGGATTTTGGGTTCATGCTTTCTTAAAATATGCTTTTCTTCAAAGGCAATCCAATAATTCTCAATATTTATCCTAGCAGTGCTAGGGAAATATTTATTCTAAAAGGCTTTGTAGGAATAATAGCAGATTGGATTTGAGTTGCAGGGAGATCTACACATTTCCCTCTCCTCTACCCCAGAGATAGCTGACAGTAAAAGAAAAGATCTTCTCCTTTGTGTGGTATTTAATTAGTAGAATTGCAAAACTTTTTGGTGAATTTGGCACAAGTAAAATGAAACTGGCGTGACTGGCATTTAGCAAACTATATCTTTAATACTTAAGGACATCAACATTTTCTTTTGTTTAATTCCTTTGGAAGCTATTCTACATAAGAGAGTGAAAAAAAACATGTATGGTTTTGTGGACCATCAAGCTACATTACTGAGTATTAAAACAAACAAAACCCCATAGACTACTCATTCCAGCCTGGAAATTAAGTCAACAATCTAAAAGCGATCACTAATCACTCTTCATCATACATCCGCAAACAATTTTCAATACACAATTACAGATTTGTCAAATGAGAGGCTAAGTACACATTAAGATGTCAGACATTAACCACTCTGTTGCTATTAAACACAGTGGTAATCCACGGATAACCCTGCTGTATTTTGAGTGTCAAGGGGATGCAGACGCTCAGCAAATTTTAACTGCACAAGCACGGTGGTAAAATGGGGCTGACAGTACTAAGTGACATGGGGGACAGACACTGGCCTGTTTCATTGGGACAGTTATCACCTTGAACAGGCTTTTTGTATTTAAGCTGCTTCTTCATCATCTGCCACCCACTGCCCTTCTCCCTGGCCCTGTTCCCCAAAGAAGCCAAAGCCTTGTCTGCAAACGCAGAAGCTCCATCAGTTCACGTCAAGTCGGTTAACAAAAACTTGAACAGTACTAGTCAGATTAGTTCCACAACTATAAACACAATTTCAACCATAAATCAACATAAATGAGGTTAGAATCCAATGCTAAAAGACACATTCACATTGGGTTTAAGTAATGTAATAACAAACTGGCCTCATTTATATTGTTTCAACTTTGAGTAACAAGTCACTGTAACTGACCATACCTCACATTAAGAACCATACAAATTTGGATGTGAAAGCCTCAAGACCCTCAAGGCATCTTTTTCACTGCTTTAAAGTCGTGTCTGGGCAATTATCTCTCTGAAGTTCAGTGCAGAGACCTACTATTCTGACTCAGCAGTGAGCTGTGAGTCATCAGGCTTTGACCTACCCGGAGAGGCTTCTACACACTAAGCAGCAGCCACATCTCTTTATTCCTGTGTAACAATTAGTGGAAAACATTTTGAGATATTTGAGGAAGAGGTGATGTAGAAATACAAAATACTGTTCAAATAAATTACACTCCTCTAGGCTTTGAATTAAGAACCACAGTCACTCTTAACTGATTAGAACGTGAAAAGGTGTTACTGACATCCTACACATGCTTGTATCCCTTTATAAAAGACTAATATAGAAATTCTTTAATGTGTGTCCCACGCATTAGAAAAGCTGGATGGTCTACGATCATCAATACACAGATAAAGAATCACTTTAGAGGCTGGATGAAGCCAGCCCCCTCATTACATGTGGCCCACAGTCAAATTGGCATTATTTATTTGGAACATGACCAAAACAGGATTAATTTTAATGTTTGCTCTTTCCCCTCTAAAAGATATCAAAAAGACCTGTCTGGACTTTAGGAAGGAAAAGGTTTCCAAACTCCAGTCTAAGCCACAGTGGATAAGAGGATGCTGTCATTGCAAAGCGATGATATCTCTGGGCAATTGCTGTCTTCTGTACAGACTGCAAAAATAGTCTTTTTAAGGGTTTGGCCTTCTTTTTCCTCCACTGCAGTCTGGTCAAATTGCACACTGACTGCAACAGAACATGATCTAAACCCCAACCTGCACCTAGCAATTATCTAAGAACCTAATGGCTCCTAGGTTGGACAGGTCAGTAGAAATGCAGGTAGGGCCAGCAGGTAAAGAGAAAGCTGAGTAAAAAGACTGGTTTTGTTTTATGCATTCTTTAATTGACTATTGGACTACTGTTTTTCCTCAACCTAACACTTGGGACTGTGAGATAGAGAGAAAGGGCTGCTGCTTAGACCCTCCATAGAGAATAAAACCCTTAAGGGCTCATTAACTGAAGCCAACCAGGCAGTGTCGTGAAAGGCCACTTCACTCTACCGGCACTTCAAGGTAGATGTGTCATGGATTTTTAGCACACAATTCAGCCTCTCAAAATGTTTGATTCCTGAACATTCCGGGACGTGTCATGTCCCTTTTCTACCAATCTGCAAATGAATGCCAGAGTCAGAGAGAGATCCTCTACCTTTTATTAGCCAGTTTGTAGCCCCAGTTTACAATTCTTGCCATACTTAGGCTTGCAGAGCATTTGATACACACAAAACATTTCTCCCATCGACCTGGTTTTGCTATAACTGCTCAGCACTTCTGCAAATCAGGCCTCAGGAGAAACAAGAAACATGTAATTAGTGACCACCCATGAAAAGTTTGATTAAAGTCTGTTGCCAAGCAACACAAATTCTGGCAGAGACAGTGATAGAATTCTATTCTCTAGAGAAGCCTTAAATTCCTTTGTTACTATCTTTTCCTCTTCCTGCGATCCCTTCCTTTATTCTCCGCGTCCCACAATCTCTGCAATAAAATGAGCACGTGCTAAATGAGTCTTTACCCCCACAACCCTTGCACAGGCAATCATACTTCTGGTACCTCTAAAGTGTCAAGATAACTTTAGGTTGTAAGCATGTATGAATTTCTCACTTGCCTCTTCCCGACTCTTAAATTCTTGTACCTACCAAAGTGATTACAAGGTTAGGTCTTTCCTCTCTTCTCCCCACACCTAACTGGTGCTCAGACCTAATTTCCTCCTCTCTTTCTCTGCCACCACCACTCCACAGCACTTCGCTCAGGCGCAATCTCCTCCGCAACGTCTGCTCCTCTTCCCACCCCAGCACCTAGCACAGCTGCCTTTACCCAGCCAGCCAGTCCCAGTTATAGCAGATACCAAAATCCAGCCCCAAGCACTTCATTTGATAAAGACGTCCGCCTTGCAACTTGTTTCAAGCTTATCAAGGAAATCTGTTCCTCTCAGATGCTGACTCCATTTTTATCACACTTATATCTGCAAATATACCCATGTGCGTGATGTGATATACATCTGTGTTCAAATGTGCATAATATTTGCAACCATAATAAATGTGAATGTAATTTATATGAAAGAGCAACAGCAGATTAAATCAAGCTAGCTGCGAAGAATGCAGTAGATGAGACGTGAGTGTTTCTTTTAAAAGTGGGTTACTGAAGAGCTTCTGGGAGTAGGAGAGGGGTTATGCCCAGGGTAGTGAGTACCTGGACTGGCAGTTGCAGCAGCTAAAAAGAAAGCTGAAATGGGCAGGCACTGTACCCTCTAAGGACAGAATGAGGGACCACAGCTGTTGAGCTAAGCCCCTGCTCTTTAGCAAAGGGAAAGAATTCCCACCAGGAGAAGGCTGCAAAGCAGCGTTTAAGCTTTAAGCTCCTGGTGGCCGCTAGCAGTCAACCTGCTCTCAAGTCAGTGGTCTCTGATACAGCCTTTCCTTGAGCTCCTTCCATTGGGATATTCACACGTTAGTTTAGACAGATTTTGTCTAAGTGTCTTCAACAACACAGAAGTGCTGAGCACCTAAAGATGATGAGAGATCCACACTGCCATCCACATCATAACTAATCAACTTTATGGGAGAGATCAAGTTAATCAGAAACATCTTTAAGAAAAACCTTTTTTGCAGCTGATAAAAGAATGAAAATGAAGTCCAAGTCCCAGGTTCAAATGATGTATAAATTCCATCCTGTAAATAACAAGCTGAATGTTCTCTTGGGAGCGGTGGGAAATAAAACTGTTGCCCTTCTTCACAACAGCTATGTTAGGTAAGGCACAAGGGAAAGGAGGCCACATAAAACACTTGTAATATTTCAGAATCACCAGAGTTTAACCTGGGAAGGCTTTTACTGGAATGCTTCCAACTCTGCCTGCTCTTTGTTAACAAAGCAGATTTGATTCCACAGCTGAAGACCTTCAAAATAACAAAACCATGCAAAGGAAAAACAGATTTGACTTTTTGGCAGGAAGTCAATGTGCAAATACGAATGAAATAATCTCGGGAAGCAGTCAGACTCCTCGAAGGTCAACAGCTACAAAGTGAAGAACTTTAGAGCATTTAATTTATTAACAATTTTGTCTTCAAAGATTCTGACAGTTTCTGTGCTCTGAGTGAAGGGTTTAAGAAAAATCAGGATTTGGTGACTAAACAGTCAAGCCCTCTGTATCTTTATCTCCATGGTTCTTCTGCCTTGTTCCTATGGAAGTCACCAGCCTGATTCCTATCTGTTTAGTACCAGAACCAAAAGCAATTAGCACAGTGGACTGCCATCGGTGCTCTTTCTCATTTGCCTCTCAAAAAGTGCAGTATGCAACACTCAGTCTCAGTGCTGTCGTTCATAGCCAGCGTCCTCCCTGTTAGCCTACACGCTCCTTCTTTTATCTGTTCCTCTGCTCTTCTTTTAATCTACCACTCACAATTAAATACGCTTGACTAGTCTACTCTGGTCCTTTTCCTCTCCTAACTCAGAACTAAGGAACGGGTGCAAGCAATGACAGAGGATGAGAAGGAGAAGGAAATTACCCTCAGGAAAGAAAGTGAACGTCCTCAAACTGCCTGAGCTTCGAAATATCTTAGGTGAAAGTCACTTGCTATCCCTGCAGTCCAGATTTGGTAGAGTGAAAGTCAGTGGTAAAACCTTCAGCAGTTTTAACGGGATTAGAAGCAAGACTCCAAGCAGACATAGCACAGCTTAGTTCTTCCAACTACTCAGTGAAGCAGCTTCTGTTTGCATTTGTACTACTTTAAATTATGGAGTGATGATAATTTACTGTCTTGCATCAAAATGGCATAGAGTCAGTCCTACTGACAGACGTAATATCAATGGCATGTTGATAATTAACACAATGACATATTTTCATACTTAGGGACACCGCTTCTATGAATTACACATGAAAACATTTTGTCCCACTCTTGATTTTATTACTTTTCATTTTCTTATGTTGAGAACTTAAAACAATCTCCTCTTTTCTTGCTGCTACCTTAGATGGCCCCTTCGTTTTGCAAATCTCCACGAATGTAACATTTGCCTTCTGTTAATCACCAGATAAAAATGTACACGTAGGGTAGGCAATCTTCCTGCCTATGCTCAGAAAACCGTACTGGATAGATTTAAACTGGGTTTACTAGGTTCATTTTAGCCTCTTCCAAATGAACAATCTTAATTAATATGAACCAGGTTAAGTTCATCTTATGAGTGCTAATACAGCTTTTTGTAGCCCTTTACTGAAACAGATTTATTTTAAATCACTTTTTATTTAGAGTTTGCTTTTAGGACCTGAAATATCCCTAGCCAACAGAAAAATCATAAGCACAAATATAAAATACTAGGAGAGATTACTGAATTTCCACTCTTCACTGCGCCCATTAGACCAGCTCAAGCATGGAAGGGCTAAAGTGTTTCTTTCTGTAAAAACAGTAGGGGTAGATCTCATTTCCTCTTAAATGTACTATCCACTTTTCAGCTTCTTTATCCCTAACACAGGTCAACTATGAAAGAAATGTGAACAAAATCCTAACTTTCCATGAACCATGGAATCAATGACAACTTAACCTTTCTGATCCAACACTTTACTAAAGAAAAGAGAAGCTTAAGAGAAACAAGACGGCACCACCCTATTTCTGGCCATATTGATCTGTTTGGGATTGCCAGTCAGATCCCATCAGTTCCAAATCAGGGTAATAAAAAAGCTGAAATGAGAATTCTTATCTGCTAGTTGGATTTCTGCATCTCTCACCACCAATTTCGGACATTCAGAAAAGAATTCCACACTGGCACAACGCCCTTTTGACTCGCACATCGAAGCACTGCCTCTTCAGACAAAGATGTGTTCAAGTTGAGAAAGCCTAAAAGTAGCATCTATGTATCTCATCTATTTAAAGAGTCACCACTGCAGACAGGACAGAAAGAGAGTTAAGCTTTGTAGAGAAAGTGACCTCAAGGAAAAGCAAAGGTACCTCGGGTGACAGATGTAAATGGAGGTGGGAAATTCTTACAGATATATAGATTTAATGTCCAGCATTAAGGCATTTACATAAAAGGGAAGAGCTGTTGACTCTGACACTACCAAAGAGCAAACATAGCGAGTCTGAAAGAAACACAGGCATTGTAGCCAATCTGTGAGAAAGTGGCACATCCCTGGACATTGTTAAATTAGAAATATTTCACCAATGTATTTGTAACTCTACTGCTTATAGCACTCAAACCACAATGATAGTGAAAACCACTCACAAATAGCACAGTACGTTCCAGGCTTCTAGGTCTTACTGCAGTATCATGGTCTGTTTCCCAATATCTTTGCAGTCCTTGGAGAGGTGTAGATGCAGATTTAATGAGCAATGCAGACCATCTGTTAATATTGCCTTTAAGAGCAACTAAGAAAAAAAGCAGCAATACCACGAGTGCAAGAGATGGCAGAAGCTTTAAAAAACTAGACCATCAATATTAGGGTTCTGTATGTATGATGGCTGTAAAAACACCATCACTACCCCTCAAATGAGCAGACTACATGTTTATTCTGCAACTGTTAAAATATTTAAGCCAGTTTTAAACCATTAGAACCATGCAATAAACATTCAGGTTAACAGGGCTCATAGGCATATTGCTTCTGATCTAAGGCCAAACTCACCAAAATGATGCATCCCAGGACCTGATCCTGCAATACTCATGCTTTGGGGTAGCTCTTTTCTCTAACCAAATAGATCTTCCGAGTTATGTTGCCTTACATCACTACAGGATCTGTTTGTTTACACTTAAGCCTAGCAGGTAACAAGCGCTATCATTCTAATAAAGTAGTACTGCCCTTTCTCAGTGGGGTTATAAGTAACTACTTTGGATGCTAGTGAGTGGACAGTCAAGCCCCTGGTCCCTCAAGTGTCTAAAGAGAGCAAGCCAAGCCTGACAGCACAATATATTTTCTGCATCCAGCTAGGGCAATTCAACTCAACCCCGTGAAGCCACTCAGTAGACGTTCACAAATACATTTCAGGGACACAGAAAAACTACCCAGTGTCTCTCCACTCAACAAGTGCTTCCCTTGTCTGCAGCTAGGGAGCACTGCTCAGTGCCCAGCTGAAGATCAGGGTGCCGTTCTCCATCCTGCTGCGGACCTGTAATTTGGACCCATCTCTAAATCACTCGCAGCAGCAACACACGGTTGTACCTTCAAAGCCTTTCTATGAAGCCACAAACATTAGGTCCCTTATGTTGTGACTTTAATTAGCATCTACTTCCCACAAATTAGTCTTCTATAGAACATGATGCCAGGACAGGCCTCGTGTTTAGCTGGTATAGGGTATATCTATCATAAATACGACAGAGGTCACTTTTCCCTTTTCAGTTTCACAGTAACTGTTCTCATTGATCTGTTCACCTCACTAAGTGTGACTGATGTCTTCATTTAGATGAACTGATTTCCTTTAGGATAAGGACTGTATTTCCTAACAGCTGGCAGGACAACTTCATCTTTTTCATCCAGACATATACATTTCAGTCATATATTAATATTTTCTTCTTCCTCGAGAGAGCTTTGAGAAATTGCCAACAATCCATTTAAATGCTTTGGGTTTACTTCCACAGTCCCAGTTTTATTTAAACACAATATTAACTCTGGAGGGAAGGAAATAAGTGGAGGACTATTGTTTGCATGAGAAGTTCTCTTTGGCCTACTTTATCCTACATAGCTTTGTGACAAGAACAGACGTAAAAGCTCTTTGCAGTCCTTAATCAAGACATACTATTCCTGAGATAACCAGAACGCAAAAGAATAAGCCAAGTCACCCGGGTTCAGAAACAGAGATGGTTGCATGAAATAAAGGGTTTGTTTTCATCACTAGAATTCCCTGGCAGAGTTGTAAGTCAATTATCAAGTTAAAGCCACATTATTTTGCTGAATGTTAGTGTAAACATGTAGAATGCACTTGTAGTAATTTAGTAATCATAAAATTCTATGACATACTGAACTTTAAAATCAGAAATCTATTATTTTAATGAGTTATGACTTTGTACAAATTACAAAACCAGCTTACTCGCAAACAGATTAATGCAAGTGCAGTTAAAATGCAGAATACTTCCTCTGAGTTTTCTACATCTTCTGCAGTGAACATGAAAGCAAAAAACACGTCACGATATGAATCAAAAATCCATTCAGAGCAAAACACATCTGGATGACAATTAAAGCACATTTCCTAGTACAGAGGTCATCACACTACAGTTTGAACAAGCACCAAACTCCAGTTGCTTAAAGCTAGGCTGTTGTCATTTTTTATTCAACCAAACCCAATTTCTCATTCTGTACATCATATAGACATTGCACATGTCTACACCAAAGGGGCAGGGACCAGGTACTCAACTCCTTTCATCAAAGGGAATATTTTTAAAAGACTGTATTCTACAATCTTCTAGAACTCTAACTCCTTTTTTTTTTTAATTACACTTTTTCAAGGGAATATTACATAACATGACAAACACCTAGAAGTCAAAGCAATTCTAATTTGTGGTAAATAGGGCCCAAACCTGCATAGGTGAGGGGCTCCAAAGCCCTCTTGTTCACTGTAAAGCCATCCACTCAGATTAACCCCCCCCGAACTCTCCAGTCACAGTCACAGACTAATTTCTTCCACATGATATTCCCTCTTCCCTTGACTCTTTTCTCTCTCACGCAGTACTGATGGAGGCCTGTTCATGAACCTTGTTTGCAGGTGCTTGTGCTATAAAATAGTATAAATAAAAACATATGAAGTTAGCTTCCATTCAGGAGAAACCAAGATCGCTGTCTTAAAGAGCAATAAATAACAGGATACTGCTAACGCCGAACATTAAGACAGATAGTTAAAACCATTACAAATCCATATCTCTCAGTAACTCAACAATCTATAGGTTCTGTCAGTTTAAAAGATCTAGGAACAGGGGTTTAGTGGATTAGTTACAACAGACCATTAATCTCTGCAGCCTCAATTTTAATCCAGCAATGACCAAAGTGATTGAAAATCATTCTGGCCACATGACTGATAAAGCTCCTAAGCACAGTTCTCTCACATACCTGAGTCCCAGCAGCAGAGGGCACAGTATGTTTTTAATGGGACTATTTACCAAGAGGCCTCTGCATAATACGTAACTAAACTCAACACCAACATTTCTGGCAGAGCAGTTCCACTGCGCATCACCTCTGTGAAATAATAGCTGATCTGAAAATTTTATTTTACATTTTGGTCTCTATTAGCAAAGCTTGCTGTTTTCTCTGTCACGATGCCCAAGCCAAACTTGTCTAAAGGAAATACTTGTTTGTTTCTATATAAGATTTTAAAGAAACATGTAGGAATTGATCTTCATCTTCATCTGTTTTGCACAATTACATATTAAGACTCAGATACAACAAAATACACGTGTCTTTTAAGTTTTGCACTTTGCTGAATCTGGGCGTTGATGCATCACAGTCAAATCTAAAGAGGATGACTAAGTTTTTAGCTTGCAACTACGAAAACATGCTACCTGATAAGAATAAGTCCTATTATTTATTACTCTATTTTGCATCCTGCTCCACGGTGACTAAAATACCTGACTCCAGAGCAAAGGCACAATTACAGACTGGCAAAGATGCATTGTTAACAACTTGGAGAGAGTGCCAGGGGGGCTACTGAAATGAAAATTATGCATCTGCAGATAACTTTAAATCCCACTTGAAATTACTAACTGCCACACAGCACCCTCAGGATCATCTGGGCAAACGAGAGGAGACTGTGGAGTCCTTGTAGATTACTTGTTTTCCAGCAGGCAGAAAAACATACTGTAACAATAAGATGCTGCTTATAAATATTAATGTGAGTAAATAGCTGAGAAAAAAAAAAAAGGTGAAGCCAGGTGAATATGCTGGAAAATAGAAAGTGGGAATTGCAGACATCATGGGTGGAATTTCACCCCCCAAAATAAATTCACATCTGTGCACACAACATATCCAACGAGAGCATCAGCAAATGAAGGAACCTGTCAGTCTGTAGAGGGGGCACATTTCAAAGGGAAAATTTAGGGCCAAAACCTCTGGTGCCCTTAACTTTCCATTGTTACCCAGACCCGTGCCGAGCGGGTGCAAAACATGAGGCAAAGTGATGCGCTTTGAGGAAAATATTTGTTACTCCAAGTCGCAATAAAAAGAGGCCAACTGAATGAATGTTAATGATTTAAGCAGAATTTAAATAACGCACGTTTATGGAGGAACCTTGTGTGGGTCTGAATCCTACCTCAATATCTCACTAACTCCTGGAAACCAATTTAAGTTAAACTCTAATTGATATAATTCTTAAATGTACCTCACAATAACTTCATTGTGAAGGGAAAAACACCTTGTAATGCACAGGCAGGTAGGGTAGGAGAGGTCCAGCCCCTGAGAGGACCCTCCATTCCATGATCGTTCCCTCCTGAGGGAGCCACCAGCAGTTTATATGCTGAGGATAAATCAAGCTGAAGCAAACAGCACGAAGCCAAGGGTCCAGAGGCAAGGGAGCAGAAATGACCACGAACTCGCTGCTCAGCTGGGCTTCGAGTTCTAGGGCTTTAAAACCAGACGCGCTATGTTTCTTGGGGCCAGACTTGCCAGGTTTCATTATCCACTGAATCCGTTAGTGTGCCCAGCTGCAGCCGTGCCCCCGTCAGTCAGAAATCGAGAGGCAGCAGCAGCACGTAGCTCACAGCAACCGCGCTCTGGAAGACGGTTCTCGGAGCTGTCAAGGGCAGGCAGTGCCACACGGGCCGTCACCTCGCTGCTGGGCACGGCCCCTCAGTGCCCCGACGTGGGGAGGCGGTGGAGGGCGAGCCATAACCTGCCACCCCCCTGACATGCGCGGTGGGGGACCGCGCTTCGTTTGTCCCGTGAGGGCAGCGGGCTGAGGCGAGGAGCTGAGGGCCCACGGCTGAGGGCAGGCAGGGGGCTGAGGTTAAAGGCAGCTCAGAGCCGCGGTGGCACCAGACGTGGCCTCTCACAGGTCTCCCCACAGCCTGGCCCAAGGCTTCTCAGCTGTGCGGGACCAGAGCCGACACGGACAAAGCAGCCGGACCCTGAGGGTGAAGGTTGGGGCTGCAGAGCCTGTGGGTACCATGTAGTCATTGTGCTCCCCCATCTCGGTGAGAAGATTCACTGCCATACCCTGACCAGAAAGAAGGTGTAGGAGTAATCCCGGTGTGCAAAGCAGAAATGAGAGTGAAATGGGCTCTACTTAGAATCATAGAATCACCAGGTTGGAAAAGACCCACTGGATCATGGAGTCCAACCATTCCCATCAATCACTAACCCATGTCCCTCAGCACCTCGTCCACCCGTCCCTTAAACCCCTCCAGGGAAGGGGACTCAACCCCCTCCCTGGGCAGCCTCTGCCAGTGCCCAGTGACCCTTTCTGTGAAAATTACACTGCTGATGGGTGATTTTAGACTTAGATTGGATCTTAGAGAGAAATGTTTTGCTGTGAGGGTGGGGAGGCCCTGGCCCAGGTTGCCCAGAGCAGGGGTGGCTGCCCCATCCCTGGAGGGGTTCAAGGCCAGGTTGGATGGGGCTCGGAGCCCCTGATCCATGGGAGGTGTCCCTGCCCGTAGAACTGGATGGGCAGGCACCAGGTACTCTTTCCATCGCAGGCAATGTTTTTTAAAAGAATATATGTTACATTTTTCCAGGACTCAAAATGAAAATCTTCTTCTTTTTTTAATCACACTTTTAGAAGGGAGCATTTCACAAAATTACAGACACCTGAAAGCCAAAACAATTTGCACAGGTGTGTTAAATAGGGCCAGATGAGGAGAGCTTTGCCTTAGTATTTCAGTCAAAAAGGAAGAGAATCAAAGATGAATTTCAGTGGCAGAGTTTGGAATGGGTTTCAGTGAGCATGTGGTGTTGGCTACGCTTTCACAGATGGAGAAACTGAGGTAAAGTCTTTTAAGTTTTTTATGCCAATACAGAATGGTTTGGGTTGGAAGGGACCTTCAAGCCTATTCTGTTCCAGCCTGCTGCAGGGACATCTTCCATGGGATCAGGTTGCTCCAGGCCCCATCCAGCCTGGCCTTGAACACCTACAGGGACAGGGCATCTATAGCAGATTTTATTATCTTGTTAAAAAGTGCATTCTAATTAGTTATTTTAGAATTACAGCTGCTGTGGTTATTTTTCTGACAATATTATTACAAATGATAAAACTGTGAAGCATTTAGGTTTAATAGTAATATTACTACAGAAGTACAAGCGTTACAGATCCAGGAATCTAAACCAGAGATATTTTCATATGGAAAAAAATACATCAAACAATGAATGCATTTCTTTTCTTTAGCTCTGACCATTGCTTTCAGTGTGCTATATATGTGGGAATTATCACCTTCATTTTTCAAGATGACTAAAAAAAATCAAATATTTTAGGGCTGTAATTCTGGACAGGGTGTACCTGGCACTCAACAGGAGCAGAGAGACCTACCAGCAGCAGCTCTTCTCATTGTTAAGCTTTAGGCTTTTGCAATTCATAAGGCTCAAATCTCATTAACGCTGCAACCATTTATAACATCCTTGGGGCTCCAAGTTCTTTTAAGGTGGGTGTAAATATAGGTTTCCTTATGTCTTTTTATCAAACTGCCAACTGCTAGGCACTGCAGGAAAATGTTTCCCATATTGACAAGTAAAAATTTACACTTATGGGGTCCTACATGCTTCTGAGGCACCCAATCCTTGTCTACATCACCAGAAAGGCTACTTCACAGAATACGGGTCTAAAATGTTGCGGTCCCTTATTCTTAAAACAATAATAACGTGCTATTTTATCTTCAAGAAATTCCTCTGAAAGCAGCTTTTTTACCCAACAATGGTTAAACTGGGAATGAAATATTTTACTACTCTGAATTCAACTGTAAACAGGTTAGGCTGTAAGTTTGCCTAAATGCCAGATTATTATCCTTTTTTAGGTATTTATTTATCATTAGTGTTTAAATTTATATGCCACAATGGATTCCTCTTTCTGATATTCTCTACTATATGGACAGGTCCTTTTCCACTTTCTGAATGCATTACAAAGGACATACAGTCACACTATACAGTGCTGCTTCTAAACAAGTAATTTAAATTTTCATTCCTATTTTCTGTTTCTTCCGACATGATATATAGTTAAGGTAAAGCCAAGATAGGAACAAAGTAACACATATCACAGTATGTCAGTGTTGTCATCTAGTTTTGTCTGCAGCTTGAGCTGGTAATGAGATAATGATAAGAGTTTTATATAGTCTTCCATTAACAGCCCAGATGGGCCAATCATCCTCTTCAGTCTTTGCAGTGTTAAGTTGAACCATAAACAATCAGTAACGACACAAAAACCGCTCCCTTTTCAGCCAAATCACAACCTTTCAACCAAGTAAGAAAGCAACACTTGGGCCAATAGCAACAAGTAAGCAAAGCAGCCTTTTGGAGTGAGCGGAATTCCTTTTTCATTGGCACACAAGGAATACTCATCATGCAAATGGAAAGCTATTTCAATCCTTGCTGAATTTTAAATCTAGCTGGTTTAACTTAAAAATTGAAAACCTTTCCAAGATCGTCAAGGGCAAAACTTCCTTAAAACCTCAGTGGTATCTTCAAGAATGCCCTTAATTTGAGAATAGTCATTTGAGTTGGGGTTTTATTCCTGTTTTGAATAATTTTGTCTTGGAGGCTTGGTACATAGTCCAATTGTGTTAACACTGAGGCAACACAACAAGACAAAGAGGCCCTCTGAAAACTGGGCATCTTCCTCAGCGAGATCTGGAAAAGAACAGTTTCTTTCCATCAGTTTGTTGGATGGAAAACAGCTCAGCATAATATGTGCAAAACTATTCCTAAACGTTCTCTTCTACTACTTTTACATAAGCCAAAAATGTGTGTGTTGTTTTTGCACTTGAGTGCCTATCTGGTCACGCTCTAGCTGTAAAACTGACAATAAAAATAGAATGGTGAAAAATACATGATATGGAAGGGGGGAAAGTAAAGCAGGCATTTATAGGAGACTACAAGGCTATTTCCATAGAACTTTAAAGCAGAAACATCTTCACACCTTTGAAAAAGGCAGCAACATCCCTGAAGTGAGAAAGCATTCATGCACTAAGGAACTGAGAGTCTTTGGATTCAACATATGGCCTCCATCCTGTGTTTGAGTGTGAGCAGGAGGATTGACTCTGGTGGATTTTTAGTAACATCAACAAACTCCCTGCAGGCACAAAGGTTTGCCCACACACATGAAGCTGTGGAGACTGGTCAAAGCAGGAAAGAACACCATAATGGACTGGATGCCAAAAGCTCTTAGTTACCAGATGCACCAGGCTGCATGTTTTACCTTCCTGAATGGCTAGTGATTACTTTCTCTCATCAATATATATACATATATAATGTGTATATGTATATATACATATATAAAATCTGTGTTATGAATAATCCCTTCCCCTAGGATATTACATTTTTTACTTAAAAGTGCCAGAAGAAGCTATTTCTGTGACACTGTTTGGGAATAATTAACTAGGTTTCAACATTTTTGTCCAAATATAACAATGAACCATTCACTGTTCATTATTAATGGACACTACAGCCTTGATATTCTTCTCTTCTAAACAACTGCTTTAGCTTGAATTACCTTAGGTTGTACAATGCTAACAGAAGAAGAGTTATCAGACCTTACAGACCATTGTTCAACAGATAATTCAAGCCCTGGCACAATTTCGAGTTCCTGTAGGACAGCTCTCTGTTATGCCAAATAATAAGAGCTCAGAGACTGCAGAAGCAGAAAGACAGAAAATGAAGTATAACTGTGCTCCAAATACAGCCCTAGCCCTCAACGTCAGGAGATGCCACATCAGATGCTCAAAATACAGTGGAATTCCTTGACGCAAAGGGTTTGGTTTGGGGTTTTTTTTTATGATACATCATTCACGCCCTCTGTGTGCTACTGAAGAGGCCAGACAAGTTACATCATAAGAGAGATCTGCCCCTACGTGACTTGGGGAAAAGTGCAAAGGATGAAGATGCTTCCAAATAATGAAAGAGCTGGAGGACATGCATTAATTTCATCCGCATTAGTTCCCACAAGCTAAAACACTAAGAGTTAATATATCAGTTTGTAGAAAGCCACAAAGATGTTGAACAGGCAGGTTCTATAAATCATTTTGTTGATGGATTAACAGAAACCTTCTTAATCAATGCCCATGACAGTAGCATTTCCTTATTTAAATGAAATATACTGCAAGGGTTTGCAAACAGCATCCTGTTTTGTTTTGTTTTTTTTCTTGAAAATGACTGTTAATAAGCAGAATCACAAAAGATTGCTCCTGGTTTATACAAATGACTCTGCACGCAAGGGTGGCAGCCATTACAGGATCAACAACACCCCACCTGAGCATCCCACCCACCCATGGTCATCAATCGTTGGTGGCATTCTTAACCCAGGAAGGGAGTTTTGGATATCATACCAATAACTCTTACCCTTTTCCTGTATGAGCAGTATAATCCCTGTGCCATGCCTGTCGGCATCTTTAAAGGAACAATAACCAGAGAGGTCTTATTTCAGCATTGTGACTAGAGGACATCTTCAGTTCCACTACCCTCTGTTCCTTCTATGCTATAGTATCATTATGAGAAACAAAACCTCAAAAGTCATTGTACGAATCACGCCTATTTTTCCTCAGAAACAACTCAAAGGAATAAATATGCATTGTGACTTAGACAGAAAGTGAGGGCTTTCATTTATTTCTAAAGAATAGAAATTGTTTTCGTGGTCCTTCAGTCTGTCATTACTTCTCATTTGCATCTTCACAAAGAAACAAGATTCTACTTTCAAACAAGCAATTTCAAGTAGCAAATGCCTTAATTCAGTATGCCAAGAAAACAAAAATATTCCATTTACAAAGTTCACAGATAAATCAGTTCTCAAACGCAAGGCCCGGTAATTAAAAAAAAAAAAATCCTAAATCTCAGTCTCATTCTAAGCCATTCATCATGCACATAGATAACTGACTGACAGAAATGTTAGGTATAAAATATTTAGAAACTGTATATGCCACTTTTTAATAGATTAAGTTGATTTCCATATGCTAGATCTCACAAAAAAATGCACATGAGAGAGACCAGGAAAGGCAACTGTATAACTTCATTATTGAAGAAGCATAGCATAAATGCTACATACAGCATAATTTATATTTCAGAGTTATGTAAATACATAGCAAAAGACAACGTGACATAACATTGAACCTATGCTTAATAAATAAGGTTACTCATAACGATAAACTAACTTAATAGTCTGTTTAATTCCATGACTCACATCATCACTTTGAACAGCAGCCCTTAATAGCCCTAATCCCAATAACCACTGGAATTAGTAGGAGGGCCATCAGGGTTTAAAGAGATGCTGAATCAAGTGCTTGCTAATGTTCAGGAAAGATCCATGCACAGAAGACCAGTCTCATGTCTTCACTGCTGAAACAACTGACTTAATAAGAAAGGAAAAAAAAAAAATGAACAAAAAAAATACTACAACCCTATTCCTTAATTCTCCTCCCTGTAATCTGCAGCAGTGTGCTCAACTGGTGTGTTTTTTAGGCAACATGTTGAATGAATGACCAGTGCTGAAGTGCTAAAAATACGGTTTCTGGAAGCCAGTGTGGAGGCAAACCTTAACAGGCTTCATTACGCCTTCTCTTACGCTGCTATCCAGACATCTCGGATAGATAATATGCTACAAAGCGTGGCGTAAAAGGATCATAGTGGAAAGATTCATAGCATTAGTGCCTGTCGGATATCTACAGATCTTAATCCTTTTTACCAAGATGACAAATACTAAGGATTCCTGAAAAAAAAAAAAACCCTAGGAAAGAACAAGAAAAAAAGCTAAATGCATGCACACATCTTTTATGTGGTTAAAATGAATTATTTGAAACCACAGCTTTAACCAGGCAGTAAAAGCATCCCACCGTTACCTTTACCACTTCATTCCCGAAAAAGAACAAAAAAAAAAAAAGAAAAAAGAGACCAGAGATGGGTATCAGCCTGTTCTTAGTGCTAGAGGGAGATGGAGAGCCATGGGAGCCCCTGCAGGACTGATCCCACCATCAGTTTCAGAAGGCTGGATTCCCACGTCTGAAGATGAGGAAAGGAGGGGGGAGATTAGGAAGCACTGGCAGCTGAATGTGTGACAGAAGGACTTGCACAGACTGGGACAGCTTCTTTCTGTCTCAGGATATTACTGTCAGAGTGGCCGAGGAAGCGATGAGCTTCATTTTTCCATTCTCACTGTGGCACCGTAAGAAGTGCCTAATTTGAAGGGAACTGGACAGGTGGCACATCACGCTGAGCTAAACAGATAAGTGTGAGATTTAAATGACAAGAGGCAGCAGGTTCTGCTGTTTTAGGGAGGGAGAGTGAATTATTCTGATGGTACCGATGGGCATAAGTGGAAGGTCAGCCCGGGGTGCTGCCAGCGTCGCCTGGTAGCAGATGGAGCCAATCTGCAGGGACAAAAGAAGGGCTGAGACACACCATAGGCCAGCAGCAACACTGTCTGCTCGGGAATAAACACGTTTGGGGGCTGGTGGAGATACTAGAAACGAACGTTGATGTTGCCACCCCCAGTGGTAGCGCGTTGGCAGTCTGAGGGCTGTAAGGGTGGCTCAGGCAGGAGGTGCTGCAGCAGGCGCAGTGGGGGAGATGCTGCAGGGGCTGCTGGCTGCCTGGGGGCTGGCCCACGCCAAGCCCCACGCGCTCCCGAGGGAGCTTTGGAGCTCCCTCTCCCTGAGCACCTGCGGGCTGGACGCGGAGATGCCCACCGGGTCCCTCTACCTCCCCCCCGCAGTGCCTCGCCTGTGTTCGTACATTCCCATTTCCAGACTTATGCAACGACTGGAGGGCAGGAGCAGCCCGCAGAGAAGTGGAGCCGCAGGAGGCGCAGGCAGCCTGGATCCCCCTGGGGCTCCCTGAAGTGTCCCAAACTAGAAAACCGGCCACCTCCCCACTCCTGACTCCTGCAACATAATTATTCCAGCATGACTGAGGTGACAAATTAACAAGGCAGCCAGAGCTTTTGCAGTAGAAGGGAGTGTTTTCCCCAAGAATAAATTGTTCCAATCCCTTACGCTAGACACCCGGCTGTGCCTATTCATTAATTGGACAAGCTCTGGTGACAACTGAAATTACCAGACTTCTACATGCTGGAGGGGAGAGAGAGATCTGAGATCTTTGCAAGCTTAAAACGAGAAGGCTAAAGCTGGATTCCCAGCCACCAGGAAGTTCTTTGCATGGGATTATTTTTTTTTATATTCACTTTCAGAGCACAGCCACAGTAAAGCAGAAGCACGTTCTTTAGCATCTTTCCTCTCTTTGCAGACCCTGAACTGTGGCACCAGAACACAATCGTTCCGCCAGCGAGCCGCAAACCTTTTAAGATCCGCAGATCAGCCGAGTTTCAGAACTTCAGGAGCTATGAAATTCTGTGATTACCGCAATGTTGCAGTTAACGCGAGCAGGTACATTAGGAATTATCAGCATCTGCTTCATTAGTACGCAGTGGTTATTTACTGCAACCAAAGTATATTTAGACACAGGTATTTGGGGTTGGGGGGGTGGGAATCGACGGCTGTTGATTTCTATCAGGACCCCCTCACGAGACATCGTGAAAAATACATTGTTGGTGTATTTTTCACCCACCGTTTTGCCCAGGGTTTAGCTGTACGTCGCGGCCCTTGCTGAGGGGCAGCCTGGGAGCCCTGTGCAATATCCCTCTCCCCCCCATCCCCGTGTCTGTGCCAGCTGCGTACCTGAAATGCAGACGATGAAATTCGCTTGCAGAAGAAAAAGCACCTCCCAAACAATTTCCATCCTCCGATTCTCATGCCAAGTGCATCCCTCGGCGGAAAAAAAAATAAAAAACACACAAAGATCAATATCGCAGTTTGAACGATCCCAGCGATTTTCCTTTCGGACTTGCAGCCTGTATTCCCCAGCTGTGCTGACAACACATGTCCGAGGTCCCTCTCTCTCTGCACGGCTCGAGCGAGATCCCTTCCCTTCCTTCGCCCTCCAGAAAAACACCACGAAGCCGCTTGCCAGCACCGGGCTCTTCCTCCACGAAAAAAATCCACCGGGCTTCCCAACACGACATAGACAGCGAAGGGGCTCGGCTCCGATCCGGACGGTCGCTATTCCAACTCCGCTCGTCTCGGCGGGGCAGCGCCGGCAGAGGGAGGCGGCGGAGACGGGGTGGGGGTGGCGGTGGTTGTGGGGGGGGGGGGGAGATGATCCTCCCCGGCTGCTACAAAACGAGCAGAGAGCGATTAATCCCCGCCGCAGCGCATCCTCCGCCCGCTCCCGCAGCCCGGGGCAGCCGGCTCCGTCCTGCGCCGCCGCCGAGCCCCGGCGCTTGCCACCAGGCGACTGCAGGGGTCGGTCTTGCCCCGCGCACCGCAAAGCCCCTGCCCGGCCGGGACGGCCCCGAGCCCCGCGAGTTCGGGATGGATCCCAGGGGCGCTGCTCTCCCCGCCCCCCCAACCCCGGGGCTGCGTCCCAGGGGCGCTGCTCCATCCTCCCCGGGGCTGCGTCCCAGGGGCGCTGCTCTCCCCTCAACCCCGGGGCTGGATCCCAGGGGTGCTGCTCCCTCCCCTCCTCGGGGCTGCGTCCCAGGGGCGCTGCTCTCCCCTCAACCCCGGGGCTGGATCCCAGGGGCGCTGCTCCCTCCCCTCCTCGGGGCTGGATCCCAGGAGAGCTGCTCCCCCCCAACCCCAGGGCTGGATCCTAGGGGAGCTGCTTCCCCCCAACCCCGGGGCTGGATCCTAGGGGAGCTGCTTCCCCCCAACCCCGGGGCTGCATCCCAGAGGCGCTGCTCCATCCTACCCGGGGCTGCATCCCAGGGGAGCTGCTCCCCCCAACCCCGGGGCTGGATCCTAGGGGAGCTGCTTCCCCCCAACCCCGGGGCTGCATCCCAGAGGCGCTGCTCCATCCTCCTCGGGGCTGCATCCCAGGGGCGCTGCTGCCTCCAACCCCAGGGCTGGATCCTAGGGGAGCTGCTCCCCCCAACCCCGGGGCTGGATCCCAGGGGAGCTGCTCCCCCCAACCCCGGGGCTGCATCCCAGGGGAGCTGTTCCATCCCCTCCTCGGGGCTGCATCCCAGGGGAGCTGCTCCCCCCAACCCCGGGGCTGGATCCCAGGGGAGCTGCTCCCCCCAACCCCGGGGCTGGATCCCAGGGGCGCTGCTCCCTCCCCTCCTCGGGGCTGGACCCCAGGGGCGCTGCTCCCCCCAACCCCGGGGCTGGATCCCAGGGGCGCTGATTCCCCCCTCCCGGGGCTGCGCCGCGGCGGGGCTGGGAATGCCCATATTTTAAAAAAAAGCCCCACAAAGTTACCTAAACAAGAAGGGAAAGGGGAAACGCACGCAAAGTTGTCGCGGTTTGGGTGGTGCGAAGGGCAGGGGGGGGATGGAGCCGAGTGAGCGAGGCACCCGCGCTGCAGCGCGCAGCTCCCGCACCCCCGAGGCGCATCGCTTCGGCACAAATCCTCCTCCCTCCCCCCGCCCCGAAAAAAAAAAAAAAAAAAAGAAAAAAACCATCTCCCCCCCCTCAAAAAAAGCAGTGTCAGCTTGGGGCAATCTCTTACTTACCCCCAAATCCTCCTGCTTTTTATTTTTTGCAGCTCATGGGCTCAGCCCCTCCTGCCCGCAGCCCCAGACGCAAAGCGGGGTCGCGCTCCGCTCTCTGCAGCCCCCCCGGCCGCCTCCTCAGCTGCGGGGAGACACCATGGCTCGCAGGATCCCCCCCCCCCCCAACCCCACTCCCCGGCTTAGGGGTCCATGTCCGCGGGCCGCGCTGCGCTGCGCTGCGCTCGGCGGGTGCGCGCACGGGGCCGCGCGGAGGCGGTGCCTGCGCGGGCGGCGCAGGGGGCTCTGCGGCTCGGCCGCTGGGACCCGGGGGGAGCCCGGAGCCTCCCTCCCTCCCTCCCTCCCTCCCCGCGGGGGCCGCCCGCTCAGGCGCATTCCAGAGGCTGCCGCTCGCCGGCGGGGTCGGTTTCGCACTTTGTCTCCCCTCCCCAAAACAAAAAGATGCGCCTGTCGCGGGGAGAGCTTGGGGTTCCCTCCGAGCTGGGGGCTGCCCCGAGCCTCAGCTCGGTCTGACATGAAAAAAAAAAAAAAAAAAAAGGGAGAGGGAAGGGGGCTTTGGGCTGGCGAACGAAAATCCCGGCTCAGGGCAGGTGAGACAAGGTGATGCTGCAACTGTTTGGATTGCGGATGCCTTCATTGATCACTGAGGCGGAGGGGAGGGAGGGAGGGAGGGAGGCCGGGGGTTCCAAACTGCTTCCCCGGCGCTCGGCAGGTACGAGGAGGTGCGCAGGTCATGTACAAAGACTCCAGCGGGGAACGCACGCACGAGAGATTGAACATAGGTTGGTTTATAAGCAGTTCTCCAGACCGGGACATACCTGTCAAATGCACCTTTGTCTGGATTCTAGCAAAATGAGGATGCCCGGGTGCCTGAATGGGGAAGGAAAGGGTCTCTAGGAAAAGAAACTGCAGGCTACACCGTTAGTTTAACAAGAGATGTTTAGGATTTACAGGTTTCAAGTTATCCTGATGGTGTTTAATAGCAGTAGATCAGTTTTCTTGAGTGCTTCAAAGCAGCTGGATGGGACAAAAGCATCACTGTTTGAAAGGAAAAATTGGACTGCAGGCGCTCAGTAGTCAATGTGATCCTCGTATTCATTTTGCTAGTTCTCAGGGTAGTACAAGTGCTCTTTGTGCTGCAGCAGCCTCTGCTGATGTTTACTCCATCTCTTCTCATGGGTTATGAAGAGACTGAGGATTTTGACAAACTAATTGCCATCATCTGCTGAGTGAGAACGACAAGGTTGGATGGAAGGGGCAGTCATTGACTGCTTTAGGGACAAAGTACTTAACTAATTCCCGTATTTTTGGATGGATTTTCATTCATCACAGTGGGGCTGTGCATCAAGAAGGATTTCTTTCCTTGATAGGATTGTAGAATGCTGGGTGTCATTTGAATATGTAAGTTTAGGCCATTGAGAACTATCCCTCTTGGGCAAAAATGAAATAAATGCATAGGATTTTGAGGCACTGAGGCAGCCTGTGGATGAGCAGGTGATTATCAGGTATGCTGCTATGTAAATGTGCCTTTGGGCACCAAATGAGTTGTCCAGAAGCACCAAACTAGTATAGATTTTTGAAAGATGTCAAGATAGGTTTTGCATATGGTTCTTGGAAAGTTAATGGAGTAAGGACTGCAAGGAGTCCTTCTGTATCATCTCTTTAAGATCATGTTATCAAATGAAGGCTCAAATCAGCAAAAGAAACAATTACTGAACTGGAAACCTTGGTTTTTTGAGTATTCTGTGTTTTCAGGGTCATGCAGAATAGCGTATGAAATTCTTTGTGTCTTTTTATGTATTTAACGTCACCTACTCTGGTATTACAAAAGGCATGAGCGGCATCCTCTTCCTGCCATCTAGATGTATTTAAACACACTCTAGGAAATGCTCAGTAAATGTTTCCAGTGATGTTTACTAAACTCCTTTTACTCAAATAGATGAACGTTCTCCATAAATTTGACTGGAGATTCTCTTTCAGGCTTTCCCAACATATTTCTTACAATAACATCCCAATCCAGAGCATATTCATCCGAAAGGAAGACCTTTATCTTTTATGCTCATATTTACACAGACATCCTTGTCCCTAAACTACTCTCCTTGAAAGTACGGCATCACATGTGGGAAAATTAATGTGTCAAGCAAGTGAGAGGATGTGTTGTAAAAGGGTGTGTTGTCCATTAAGTGAGCAAAGAATTGGTTTGGCAGCAAGAGAAGATGCCAGCTCCTAGGTGGCAACCTCATGTTGAAATCCTGTTGATATCAGTGGAACTTCAATTTGAGTTTAATGGCAGGAAAAAGTTAGGTAGTTGATATCAGCTCCTCGTAGATAGCCAAGCCTCCTAACTATATTAAATTACGTGTATATTTTTCGTGTGGTATGCTTATCACCCTCATGCAAACCTTCTGCTTATTTCAGTGGCCTGTGGCACATAAGTAGTTTGTGACTCAGACTAAAAATTCTGTGAGGAATCAATGACATACTGAGTTTTCTTCACCTGGAAAATACAGTAGTGAGCTAGGAAAACATGTATTTTTTAAAAAACTGAGGTAAATAATAATGAGTTCATTCTGCTATCACTTACTTGCTGTAATGTTATTTGACTGGGAGCGGCCTTAAAGCTTGGTTTTGAAATCGTATGGATGTATTGGCAGCTGGAGCTCCACAGGGACGCGTTGGTCAATAAAGTTGAATGGATGTTGACATGGACCTATTCCAAAGCCCACCGAAATCAATTGGGATATTTCTGTAGATGTCGATGAGTTTTGGATCAGGCTTTCACTGTGGAATGTGGCACATTATATTTGATCTCAAAGTAGATGGTTTAGTATACCAGGGTGTATTGGGCGAACACAAGGCTTCTATGTACATCGGTGTAGTTTTAAGTTCAAAACAGATGAAAATGCTTTCTGCAACATCAATTTGTTTTTTTTAATGTTTCCATTCAAAGCTCCTTCTGTAAGTCGCTAAAATGAAGGGGGTTGATATTTGCTGCATTTGAGTTCCATTCATATTTATACATTTGGCTAAACTTCTTAAACTTAATCTTGCCAGCCTATAGGCTGTACCGAAGTCATTGGACTACTCATGTGCCTAGAGGTGAAAATGACTGCAGAGTGGGTGTAGATGGGGCTCTGAAGCATGTTTGTGTATTTTAATAATTATGAGGATTCTACTATCTTGAAGCTGTGGCTGGGATTTCTGTCAGGGCTTAAGAGTACTGAACGTATTAATTACAAGCTGGACACTTAGTTTCTTCAGGCCAGATTTACAGAGAAAGACTTTTTAGTTTTGATATGCAAACAGAGTTCAGAAAGCACTTAAAAATCCATGTGCTTTAAAGTTTTCTATACCAACACAACACATTCCAATTCAATAAAGCAGAATTAAGGTTCGGACTTTTTCAGAGGAGCCAGCATTTTGACTCACAATTAGCCTGGACCAGAAAAGATCAGTTGCAGAAATTTTTTTGAACTGAGCACCTTCTGAGCAAACTGGGTTGAGCTCTGGCTTACCCTGTGTCGATGGGAGAGATGGAAGTGGTGCCGTTCATCACTACTGCACTGCTGAAGGTTCCCCTGACTGGGTATAGCAGCTTGTATGCTCTCCCTAGCTCATCTCCGTCACGGTCAGTCAGATCAGCACAGCCCCAATATTGAAGTGTCTGAAGCTTCTGGCGTGATTCCAGCAATTAAGCTGGCAGAGCTGGAACGGTTCCCGCTCCTACTTGTTTTCCTCTGTCCCAGGGGCTTCTGACCCCATGGCAGGGATGATGGAAGAACTTGTGAGTCAGCTTCTGAATTGCCGCTGGGAACAGCCCAGGATGTGAGCATGAACCAAAATCAATGCTGAACCAAAATCAAAAGAAGGGCCGATGCTGCAGTTCACTCAGGTGGAAGAAAGCTTGAGGGTCTCCAAATCCAGATGGGGATTTGCAGAACATCCAACACCACCAGTCTATTGGCGTCCAGCTCAGAGAACGTAACCAATCTGTTTAACAGAACTGGACTGTAACCGCTATTGAAATAAAAGTGGTTGCTTGAAATAAATTATCACAGTCATAGCATTGAAACTTGCTGTTGTAAATCACAGTAGTGTGACACTGTCCCCCCTTGTCTCAAGTTTAGTCTATATTCACATATATTCCAGGTAGAACATACAATAGTTATTTCTTTATTGCAACTAACAGAATTATTTGTACAAGAAAAAAAGGACTTTTGTGTGTGGACTGCACATTTGAATGTCTTTCCACTCAAGTTCCAGGTAACTTCAAACAAACCAGGACAATGTAATAATATATAGTAAAAAACTACCGAAAAATTCTGTGAATTCCATGCGAACGTTTTAAGCTATGATAAAGAACTACGTATGTATTTCTTTTAAAATAAGAAGTAAAAAAAGTGTCAGCTCAAACCTCTGGTATTTATTTCCTGTATGAAGAATTCTAATTCTAAGGAATAAGTATGGGAGTAGGAAAGAATTTATAGTCTTGATTGTGCTAACATCGACGATGTGGTCTTGACAAGCTGTCTGTATCACATTAGCTTGCATTTATAAAACAGGCTATAATTCAGCAAGGAATTCCAGGTTAATAGTTTACAGTTAGAAAGTAACTTGTAGTCACGGGTCTCATTTTCAGCTTTTAGGTAGCCCCAGTCAAATTACAAAGATGCTCAAGTACCTTGTTGGTTCAGAGGTTAGGGAAATCAATCTTGGAAAGCCACTAGCAACAGGTGAGCTGCTGAGAATGTAACTATAAATACTGAGCGATGATATTGCCGTTTGATTTCTAGTGCTCCTGTTCATATACTGTTACTGCCATGCTTTCTCGTGTTTTCTGAGAATATCTTCAGTGCTCATAAATAGTGCTGACCTCACTAAGGAAACTGATAAAAAATTTAACGTGTCATTGTAAAAACACAGCCTCTAAGAAGCCATCAGTGCAATGGACATTAAGGTAATTCTTTTCTTGTATTGATGGGCTTTATCAAAACTGTGGCGGATTTTACATTTTACTGGTAGAGATAATGATGCAATTTATTTTAAGTTAAAAACACCCCCAACAAAGGAACAAGGAAAATGACTGGCAGTTAACTTTTAAGTCAATCAATGTGTTTTTGCTGTGAGTCAGTCTGTTCATTATCATAAAGACATTATTTTCAGTCCAAATCCATTTTTCATGTCTGAACTCCAGCAAACACTGTTAAGACATCAAGTATTTGTGAAATAACATTCTTCTAATTCAAAAAGACATATGTAAACTGCAGGGAGTTAGCTTTTCTGGGAGTGAGAACTTAGTCAGAAAAGTGTTCAAAACGTCTTGCTATCTTGCAGTTGTTCAATAAACCTCGATAGTTTCTTTGAGAGTCTTGGCAGCTTCGTGCCCGCAGAATTAGGGTTTTCTGAGTAGGCACCTAGGGTGGGAAAACAGATTTATCTACACACTTGGCCTAGCGCTGGGCAGGTTTAGCACACTGCTTGCAATTAGACCTTGCTTGAGATTAGGAAGAAATTCTTCACGGAGAGGGTGGTTAGGCATTGGAACAGTCTGCCAAGGGAGGTGGTTGAGTCACCGTCCCTGGAGGTGTTTAAGGTGAGGGTGGATGAGGTGCTTAGGAGCATGATTGGTGGGAATGGTTGGACTCGACGATCCAGTGGGTCTCTTCCAACCTGGTTATTCTGTGATTCTTGCCCCTGGATTCATGCAAGACCATTCCTGCCACATCCAAGGCAACTTTGCATGGTAAAAGGGAGACAAAGTTGCTGTCATGTACCTCAGAATGTCACTCTATGTTTCTGACTCTTTCTAAAGCCACCTGCAGTAGCTACAAAGGAGGAAAGAAAACTTCCAGTTTTCTGTTTTTCTGCCTCCATCCTTCTCTCTTGCAAGTTTGAATTAATTAAAAGATCAAAAGCAATACATATTTTTTGATATTGAGGATTCTTTGTCATCTTAATCTTAAAAGAAAAGAACACACATCTTGAAAATTATTCTGATATGGATCTTACTGGTTCCTCATTACAGATTTTGACAGCTACTTGTCACCTGGTGCCTGTTTAATATAATTCCTTATGCCACATGGAGTAACGGTGTTTGCACTCTCAGATTAATATTATGGAAGTGTGAGCCAAGGCAGCTACGCTGTAAATTTTCAGGCTATGCTGCTCTCAGAGTGGATTGAGTTGGGAACTCTAGTTCCTGCTGGGATGTAATAGGTATCGGCCTTGCAGGACACTTTTGCTGTTGTGCTAGGTTTAACCACCAGGGCATTTGGTAGGAAAGAGGTGAACTCTAAACCTTTGCGCGTTCGTGTATGACTGCCCAGTGAGGAGTGCAGGAACTCATTAGGAGGTGTTCTCACCTGAGCTCTGCGCGTGAACATAAGGGATGGATGGCCAGGAAGAAAGTCATGTTCAGTGCCTTCTGTGTGTGTGTATGGAGAGGGTTAGGTTGGACATAAGAAAGGTTCTTCCCCCAGAGGGTGGTGGAGCGCTGGAACAGCTCCCCAGGGAACTAGTTGTGGCACCCAGCCTGACAATATTCCACAAGTACTTGGCCAACGCCCTCAGACACACAGTGTGAATGTTGGGGTGTCCTATGCAGGGGTAGGAGTTGGACCTAGTGGTCCTTGTGGGTCTCTTCCATCTCGGGATGTTCTGTGGTTTTATAATTTTTTTAGGTTTGTGTACACATAGACAAGGTGGCACAGTACTGTTAAAATGGTTGCCTGTTTCTATTCTCTACTTTTCTGTATCAATGCGTGAACCATTTTGCTTTTCCAGGGAAATACGTTGCTATATTTTTCTGCAGTTATGAGTTACAATTAAGAAGGAAGAGGAGGCATGCTCAGGAAGTAGTATTATTCTTGTCTCTATAGATTTTTTATTCTTTGTAATCAAGGTTTTCTTTAAACAGATTTTTATTCTGCAAGCAGACACCTCATTTCTGATGTATTTTAGGCAAAATCAATTAGTGTGACATTTCTGAAACCAGAGATTTATGTGCTTATCTTAGCATTTGATGTTGTTCCCTGCAACTCTTCACATGTTGCAAATGTCCATAAAGAATCAATTATGGGCCTGAACTTGTTCCTGTTGAAGTGAATAGGAATTTCACCCTTTGATTTTTAACACGTTTCCTTTGGAATTAAGCCTCCATTCAGCCTTTCGCCAGCTGGGTAACTTTCATCGCAGAAGTAATTCAGCAAATGGAATTACTCATGTGCTTAGAACAAACCGTGTTTTTTGAAGGAGGCTTCCAGAGGCGCGATGCCTCATACAGCACAACCACACTTTATAGTCCGCAGGCGGCAATAGCCACAGCCTGAATGGCCCTTCCTCAGCTGCAGCATGAACTGAACTTCTGTGTTCATTTGCAACAGCGCAGGAGAAAACAACCCTCTCCTCGCTCCTGCATCTAAACCTCCCAAGTTCCAGGATACTGATGCCTCATTCTAAATTGGTTTCATCTCCCTCAGTTTTCCTCTGTAAAATGGGGATACTTCTCATGGGGATGCAAAAATGTGACAGTTAATGCTTGCAGTGAGCTCTGAAGGTAAATAACATGCAAGTCCTAAGATACAGTTACTCAAAAAAAAAAAAAAAAGCTGCAATGGTTGATCCGCAGATGCAATCAGCAGATTTATAGGACCCGTGAAACTTCTGCTTTGTATTGTTCTAGAAAGAGAATGGAGGAATTGGCATCCAGCACAATTCAAAAGGATGAGAACAAGCCCTCAGAAAGAAAATAAGGCTCTTCTGACTTTTAGAAATCTTTATAAACGTCATTTAGTGTCATTTTCAAATACCTTGAAGGGATCATAAAACTTTGCTCTTCCTCTGATCATTGTACCTCTTAGAAGAGGAAAGGTATGAACAGCCATAACCCTGGCACATTTTTAACAATACTCAGGACCAAAGGGGATTGTAAGATGGAAGCTTTGATAACAAAAACATAAAGATGTCATTGTCAACTATCTCAAAATATACACGCTTGTTGTAAATGTCACATAAGCCTACAGCTAAGTGATGGATCAGAATTCCCTGTGTTTTCAAAGTGCTCCTGTTGATGAATACTTTAACTCCTTCATGAACAAGTTATCCTGTGTCTCACAGTTTGCTTTCTGTCCTTGTGCTTGACATCACTAAAACAAAAAACCTCATTTAATACGAGTAAGTTGCAAATACAGAGTAGAATTTCAGTTCTGCTTTGCACAGAGAAAAAAGAAATACTTGGAAAATGGAAAAGCCATGCATGCGCTTTATTAGCGATCAAATGAAGTTTTCCCTCGTCATTGAAATAATAAAAGTGGTAATAAGTAAGCTAAGCTAAGTATTGGAGATGTAAGGACAAACTTGTACCTCAGTAGAAGTCTTCGTTCAGCTAAGTATTTAGGCATATAATTTAAATTAAGCATTCAGTTGTAAGCATCTTGGTTCAGCTCAGCATGCGACAGGGCACTCTGCTGAAAAAAAAGTGCATATGTTACAGTTAAAAACGTCAGGTACCTCAGGACAGATTCTGACCTCCTGGACCCTGACTTTGTGTCTGCTTCCCAGGAAAACTGCTTTGAACAGTGACATTCCTGATTGCAGTCAGGCCCTTCTGGGGAGCTGGAGGTCTCTGAGGTTTAGATGCTTGAGGATTGCCGTCTTCTGTTGCAGCCCAACCCTGCTGCACAGTGGAGAAATGGCCTCAGGTTGCCTCAGGGGAGGTTTAGATTGAGTATTAGGAAAAAATTTCTTTACTGAAAGAGTAGTGAAGCCCTGGCAGAGGCTGCCCAGTGGTGGAGTCTCCATCCCTGGAGGAGTTAAAAAAACGCGTAGCCATGGTGCTTCGGGACATGGTTTAATAGTCATGATGGTGTTGGGCTGATGGTAGGACTGGATGTTCTTAGACATCTTTTCCAACCTTAATGATTCCCTGACTCTGTGCTTCTGTGAAGTACGTCCCATGGACTAAGGAGGGCGGAGGAACTCCTCTTTTGTAAAGTTATTTAGCCACACTGTTTCTGGATTTTGCTATTACTTCTTTATTTCATAGAGAATCATAGAAATATAGAATGCCAGGTTGGAAGGGATCTTAAGGATCCAACCCGGAACCCAACCTTTTAGGTGATATACAGTTTAAATGACATGGTCCAGAAGTCTTTCAAGCTGAGCCTTAAAAGTGTCCAGTGTAGAAGAATCTACCTATTCCCTGGGGAGACCATTCCAGTGTCATATCAGTCATCTCTTCTATGCTGATCTTAACCAAAACCAAGAGCCACCAATCCACTCCTACTCTATAGTTTGCTCAGATAAATTTGCATATTTTTGGTAGAACCGTTGGCCACTTACTTGAGTTTAGAGATGTTTATACTGTCAGGCGGCCTGCTACTGAATAAAATCAAAATAATCATTTCTCAGTAGACCTGCAGGTGCAGAATACAGGAGCAATGTATTGCCAACATTTATTAAGTGCATTAGATGTTTGGGAAGAAGCTTCATTGCATATTAAAATCTCTAATCCCAGTAAATTAAAAGACAATTTGGTAATGACAGGCTGGTAGGTGGCTTAACTTTACTGTTATAAGTCTGTTCTACAAATTGCAAGTCATTAATAATTAGTATTACAAAACCTATTACATCTTTGATTGGGAAGAAATGGACTGAGGCTAGTATTACATTATTCAATTAGGTTTAATTCCATTTAGTATGTGCTTTACTTTATTTCAAGTGCAGTCTGTACTAGGATCATGGTAGGGACCATCCAAAATGTCAATTGATTTACGTATAGAGCAAATAGCACACATACTATTTTCATCATACAGCGTGGCTCTGTTGAGTGACAGTGCAAGAGCTGTTAGACTCACTGTGCTTAATTAGATTCCTTTGTGCATTGTACAGCAGGATTGCAGGCTATAATTTATAAATGAGTTTATTAAAATTTCTATATTCATATAGTGAGAGCACGGTAAACTCTATTTCTTGAATATCACCTTTGCATACTTTGCCTCTTCACTACAAAATGGAAAGTATCACCAGAAAAATGTAAAATGAAGTACGATGCTAAGTCAAAGCAGCCTGTGAGACAGCAGATCAGGTCAGAAGACCTCAGGGATCAGAGGGTCTGGCTCACTAGTAAAGAGGGTACTAAAAGCCTCGTCTTTTCTAGGTTTTTATCTTCTGCTGGCTAACTTGAATTATGTACATTCCCAATTTGTAAATATTAGTCATATCTATCTGAGTAGATGAGAAGTTCAGTATTTATTTCCTAATTTCTTGCATTTTCCACCACATTTCATTCAATCTGTTAGCACTGCAGTGAACCTTTCTTTGCATTTACTTCCCAGTTTTTCTCATCTGTTTCTTCTGTTAACTGTATGGTCATTAGGAATTCCTTAGTGTCATCATCTTGCCACTGTGTGCATTTCTTTCTCTCTTCCTGAAGCACCGCTTGCCACTGTGAGGAAAGCAGCTTCATAATGTGTATTTATACAGCAGTACCACTATATGAAATACCGTATAGAATGTATGCTGTGTTACTTTCATATTATACTGAAAACATCTGCTTTAGAACCTTGATCAATAGACAAGTCCCTTTATCAATAGACACGTCAATGCAAAAGTAAACATCGAGGTTAGGTGGGACGTCTTTAAGATGTCGAGCAGAGAGCTCTCCTTGAAAATTCTGCCTGCAGCTGCTGTCCTGTCTGAGCTGAATGGTTCAGACACATAAAACAAAAAGGAATTGACCAGCAAGTTTAAGTTGCATCTATTTGTTTCAGTCATTTTCCCATGTGCAAAGCATTGTTAGGCAAACTCGCTGGTTAGTTCCCCCTAGAGATCCAGGAGCATGAGTAGCGGTTGGTAATTTATGGATGTAGTCAGGCATTACTTTAAAATCACAGTATTATGGGGAAAGCTCTGTAACAAGTGAACCAAGCTGTAGTGACAAGAATTGGTAACGAAGGAGACAACTGGAAGACCAAGGCAAGAACGTAACTTGTTGCTGTTCCAGCCACGCATATTAATAATGCTGCAGCAAATGAAACATTTCTATATTTAGTCTGTTCAAAACACCCACAAAAAAAGAAGCAATAGAGGATTTAGTAACCACAATAGCAACATTTTTCAGTATGATTCATGCATCCAAATCCTTTGGTTCCTATTCAGCACTCTTGTTTTGCTTTTGTCCCACATATTAAGTGTTTCACGCACGTCGTGGTTCAGCAAACTGCAAAGTCATCCTTGTAGACCTTCTGAAAAAGATCTAGTGACGTATGTTTGTTACTATATTTGCTTTCCTGTTCTTCATTCTTGAATCTGCATCCTATTTCCTACGACTATTTCAATCCAAGTCACTACTACTAGGCTTCTAGTATGAGATCTTATTCTTCTTTAGAAAGCAGTGGTAAAGAGGAAGGAAAAGATTGTTTTTCATCAAATAACCCAGCTTTGCAGAACCAGCCTGAGTTCTGCTACCATGGCATTTTTCCTTTGCTTGTCTGAGGCAGTCCTTTCACCTGTGCTTTGTTTCTTCTGCTGTGTTGCAGTCTCTCTGGGTGATAGGCTCTGATGTATGAAGTCTAGCACAGTTGAGCCCCACTATTATTTGACAATGCTTTAAGAAATTTGGCTTCACTGCTAAAATTGGAAGTCCCATTGCTTTGACCTGCATTTCCCTGATAAACTCATGGGAGTACGTCCTGTCTTCTGGCAGCATTAGCTGTTGCTCGTGGACTTCTGTGAAAACAGAGATGGGCTGTGTTTGTATGGGCTTTGTATGAACCTCCTGGAGGGCGCGTGGAACAGACTGGTGTACACTGTGGGGTATACTCCAACTGCTGCTGGCCCCCAATTAGCAGAAATCTATTCCCTCCCGGAGATGCTTACCCTCACGTTGACCTCTGCTGTGTGTCAGGAGTTATAATCCTTGTCATTGCATAAATCTCTGGGGCATGTCGTGCACAGGGGCTGACTCAGTAGCAATCAACCTCCTGAAATTTTAAAGAATGCATGGAGACATAGCCTGCTGCAACTGAAAGCCTGTCAAAACACCTGCTTCTCCTGGCTCCCTCTGGATCCTTTCTCCAAGATGCTTCACTCTCACATGTTTGTATTTTTAAAATAGTTTATGCTGCCAGCTCAGATTTGTCAAGCAGGGACCTTCCTTACCTTTGAATTCACAATAGTCAGGTTTCTTTCATCAGCAGAGTTCTTGAAAAAAAAAGGTCTCTTTCTGGCCACAGAATTACCAAGGCTGTTATACCATTTTATAAGTCATGAAGTATGGTCCTTACACAGCACTTACACTGATCTCATCAAGAACCAAACAAAAGCAAATAATATTGGCAGAAAGCAGAATTAGATCAGTTCGAACTCTGAGATGTCACAGGAACTGAGTTAAGAACGTCTCCACCGTGCAGTGAGCATGGAGCTGCTGTTGATAAATAAAGTACTGAGAACAGACCTGTAGTTAGAGCAGAACCACAGGCATATCTGAAAGGATGAAAATGGCATAAGTTCAAAACACATAGACTTTCATTCCCCTGTCACTCAGTATGTGACTTGAATTAAAAGCTTACTCTTCACCTCTAATGTTCTCATATTTTATTGAAGATGCAGTGCTCCAAGAAGACTGAGTAAGGTATCAAGCAATAGAAATAACACACAAAAGCACACCAGAAGTCTGAGATATATGGACAGAAATGATGATACAACACAACCATATTGAAGTCACTGTATTAAAATACAAGCAGACCTGATTTTCTTCTGCATCGGAGCTTCCTTACGCCACTTTGTCAGAATAATTGGGCCATGAAGTGTGCATAACTGTAATTACTCCCACTCCAAAGGTCCTTTAAGCTGACCGACTAGTATAAATGGAGCATTGTATAAATGAGAATTCAGTTCAGTGTGGAGTCGATTGCATGTTCCTCTGAATTCCAAATGCATTCAGAAAGTTTAAGTAGAGAAGTGGCAGGGATATCTCCTGGAAAATATGTGTATTTCAGAGTCAATGTTTTGTGTGTTGAAGAATTTCATTGGGCTTCACTGTCCGTCTTTACCCCTCGTATAGGTATGGTCGTCTGTACAAAGGTGGTGAAAGTCCTGTAGATCTTACTGTTAAAATTTAGCACCAACTTTGTTCAGCTGTGACTGCAAAAGAGACTCAGGCTGTGATATCTTATGTGGTATAGATGAGTTCAGAGGAATGTCCCTGGATGCTGGAGGAAACTGAGCAAAGAAAGGAGAAATGTGGCCCAAAGTAGTGTTAACCCCTTTGTCTTACAGAGTCTACGGCTGCTGTTCCGATTGATTCATCTGACAATTGTAGTGAGAACAAAGGGCGCTTTAATGGGAGATTTTTCCTTGCTCGACTGGAAGGCAGCCTTCTGTGGCAGCAATTCTTAGCTATCAGAAGCATCAAATACTGTGGGGAGCATGTTCTCTACTTACATAATAAATAGATGGCCAGCCTAGAAAGATGCTTTTAAAATCATAGGATTTCTCTAGGGGTAGGATGAGGTCAGAGGGGTGGGGGATGTAATACAAGTTTCTAACAAGGAAATTGAAAAGCAGGTGAGAGAAACTGCCTTTCAAGGTTCTCCTTTATTATTTCCCTTTCTTCACTGAAATTCATATCAGGACAAGACCCACACAACACTTTGACAATCTCGTAAGTTTGCTGCAGTATAAAACGTAAAGCCCTGCACAGGTGGATTGTACCTGCTGTATCTGTGTGGGTTAATGAAACCTAATCCTCCACTCTTAATAAAATCCATTAAGCAGTGACCAGCCTCTTCATTTGGAATACCAGCTCTGCTCTATCTCCCCTTCTCTCCCATCTGTCAGTCAGCAAGGTTTCTCAGGGAAGGTTTCCCACTTACCAGGTTGACTTCTGCAGCCCTGCTGCTTTTGGATCACTTTGAAAAAGAATTGCTGTAAAATGCAATAATAAGGAATATCTCTGGGATGTGATTGCCTGTTTGTTCTGGACTGTTTTGTACTGGGAGCAGGCTCCCTAGAGTGTATTTGATAAATTTAAACAGCATTATAGCAATTATATATTATGTTATTGGGTAGTATCTCCTGGCTAGCTAGATCTCTCCTATCCTTACTGTCTTCTCAGTCTGAAAACATGAATATCTGACCTAGAGTCTTTAACTGCAGACTTCATAGGGTAAACTGTCATGGTAAAAATATGTGTGGGATTTGGGGTATCTTCAGACTTCTGCCCAAACAGAAACTTAGATATGAAGAGTTAACTAGCTCTGATTGGTGTTAATGGAATTTTAGCTTGTGAAACTACTCCTGGGCCAAGATGCACCCAGCAAAACATTGGTTCTGCAAAGCACTTAGTCATGATCTTCAGTTCTTGACTGAATTGGAGCCTGAGGCTAAACAGGTTTTAAATGGAAACATAACCTTGCCTGCCTTGTGTAAATTGGTAAGTTACATAGAGGAACCTTCATTATTATATTTTCATTCAGAAAAGTCAGTGGAATTAGTCAAGAGAAATAAACCTGCCAGCACTGACAGGCTGAGGGGATAATCCCTGATTAGAAATGTCCTCCAAGGCACATCTTTGGTATTAGCCTAATTTAAAAAAGGAGGGCTTGTGGTGCTGAGAAATGTACGTTCTTAACAACAAAAGTGAAATTGAATCTCATCCTGCAAGCATGTCTCGAACGCGTACAGTCCCATTCTGTAGCCATCCTACCTCATTAGAAACGGATTCTGCGATTGTGCTGTCTCAAAAGGCAGGACTCATCTGCAAAACAGAGACAGAAGGAACAAGAACAGAGGCTTGAGAGTACTTCAGGGAGGAGGAGAAAAAAAAAGAAGTGATAAAGCAAATCCAGCTACTGCTTCTCTTTCTGCTGGATAAATAGGAGAAATAGTGATGCTGTGATCTCTGACCTTTTATTAACAAGCTAGTCACTTCCAGAGGACAGTGATTCATTGCTGGCCACCTTATCTGCATTCAAACAGGCTCACCCCCGGGCGTTCCTTTGTCACATACTGTAACTACAGATGGCAATAGATTCCCTGTGCTAGCGGAAATAGATTTATAAAGTTTAAAGTGCTACTTTATCCTATCTGCAATATGAAAGAACCTTTAATGAGATTTAGAAAATTATGGATAAAGCCTAGTTTGACTTTTGTAATAAAACATGCATTGACATCTCTAACTAATGTGTATTGTTGCAGTGTAAGCCTATAGAGAAGAAAGGGTGCCTTATTTGAATTATGAATTGATAAAAGAAATATGATACTGTATTTGAAGGTGGCACAAAGGCTGAAATTTTCCATAGGAATAAGAATAAAATGTCTTTCTTGATCTTGCCAACTGTATTTTGCAATTCAAATTGAGAAAAAAATCCTACTTTAAATCAAACATTAAACTGTTGATGAGAGGTAAAAACCACTCTTTATAAAGAATGGGTAAAGAGTTCCACTCTGATTACCCTTTCAGGCAAAGTTCAGGATGCCCTTACTAACCATGACACTTTGAATTACCCCAACGAGAAGTAACCAAGAGGCAGACGCCATTGCTTTAAAAATCTTCTTAGGAAATCCCTTACTTAGGAGATGTTTTTGGCTAAAACCAAACTAATTGACTGTGTCTGTGTGGTTACAGTTTGAAAGGGAACTTTTAATCTTGTAAATATAATGCTGTTTTCTTTTATTTTCATAGCATTTATATACTTCCTTAAATTATGGATTATTTCTATTCCCACCTATGACTATGGATCAGGATCAAGTGTTGGATATAAGCACAGTTGCCCAGTGATCCTATCTGGAGCTGATAGCTCTGCTGTTTCCCAGGCCTGATTTACAAATAATCAGCATGTATGTAAATTATGTAAATGCTGTTGCTGTTTCTTCCTTAGTGCAGGCTATTGTCCCTTTGTTCCTAGTCACAGCTGGTTAATTGTCACTCTACAATCTGGACAGTTCACTTTAAACTCTCCACACCTAATTAGGGTTTCTAGTACAGTCTTATTAAATATTCTATCAGATGTAAGTTGTCCATGCTGGTGACCTCTGATGCATTGTCATTACCTGCATCTCGACTGAAAGACCTGGGAGTATTTCATGAGTTGAAGGTCGAGGTACGTTTCACACTCTCTTACTTGCTTTCTACAACTTGTTTTTGCCACGGGAAAACCCAGACACACAAACAGAACAAGAGCCATTGCTTCACTCAGAAGTTTTCCAGTTTGGCGATTAGAAGACTATTGTTGTTGTGAAGTGTGCTTTTGTCACTGAGATGTAGCACCTGGAGAGTGGACGTGACATTATCAGCCAGGGTGGCAGACCAGCAGGTGCCACATCCTCTGCCTCATCCTCTCCCACTCTTCACTTTCCTGTAGTTTCTTAACCAGTGGATACTCAGATTCAAGGGGGCTTAGTAATGGCTAAAAAGCTGTAAAACCCTTTTTTTTTATGATCTAAGACGTGTACTGGGGAATTCTCCTGATTAAGAGAAAATCTCTGCGCTCAGGAAGCTGGTGAAAACAGCTTTTTGCACTCTTTCACCTACTTCCAATATGCACGTAAGGAGACAGCTTCTGTCTGAGGGCTTCTCCTGGCGATGAGGCGTGAGAGCATGCACAGTCCTAATAAAGTAATAATCTGACTTTCTTACCTGCAATAGTAATGCTGATTCTTTGTAGGCAGCTGAGAATGTGGGAGGTGCAGTTTACTCCCTGTTTCCACTCTTCTCCAGCTCCAGATGTCCACTCTGTTTACTTTTCTCATTATAACATATTCCATTTTGGGTTTGAGTCTATGTTTTGATTTAGTGGTCTCCTTGGGCACCTTCTGCTCTTGCGAGTAATCCTTATTCATAAAGAGCTCAGTTACAGGCAATAGGGCCTTAAATCTAATTTTTTGGCAACTCTGCTTGTATTTATGAAGAACTATTCTTGTGAATAAAGTTTTAGCTTGTGGTAAACAATGGTAAATAATGCCAGCAGCTACAGTTTGGTTCCAGCTATACCAGCTCAAATGAGCTGAAAACTCAGCCCTCTGTCAGACGCTGTCAGTTTTCTAATGTGGAAAACTGAATAATTCCATGATATTTTCTCCATTACATTTCTCACCCCCTCTAGCAGTTATGAATTTGCAAAGTGATGCTTAATTAGTCTTGTTATTAACTAAGGAACTGTGGAAAGATACCACGACACTGCTAAAGATGGATAAACCTGGATATCGGAAACTACCTGATAGCTGGGAAGCAGATAAAACAAAACCTCTCTGCTTTACCTTTGTACAACAAAATGCTTTCATCCCCTTTGCACTGCACACCCAGCATCGATACAGCACTCTTCAGGTGACAAGGGACAGCGCAGCCCACAAGAAAGATCATAAGGAATACACATATTCCTTATTGTTGTTCGAGAAGTATTGATTAAAGCTGGTGGTTATGGTAACTTTAGATGTGACTTAACGACAGAAGTGTATTGTCATTAGTCTGTAGCCCTTCTCTTTAACTGAATTTGTAGATACTAGATAATTTGTGTTTCCTACCTCTCCTCCTCCTAAGATAGTGGGTTTGGTTCTGGTAGTTAATGGCTGCTTTCTCTCTGGTTTTGGCTTTCTGAAGTCTCCCCAGCCCAGGGGACAAGCACTTGAAGGACGGCACAAGCTATGCCGTTATATTAACAATATAGATCATGAAGCTGTCTAGAAGAGAGGAAATAGATCAGACAGGTGATTTTACTTGTTCTTTTGGTGTAGGTTGTTCTTCCACTTCCAAGAAATAGACACGAGAATGAAGCCTCCAAGTCTGCCATTTCCTCAGAACTCCCCATGACCCTTTCCTGCTCGGTGCCCGTTAATAGCAGGTTCAAGAAATGAGTCTTGCTGGCAGGGCAGTGTGACAGAAAATTAATACAGGCTATAATTAATATTTTTTAAGGATTACTGGGTGGTGTGATCTGCCGTGTCTTAGCACACTCGTTTTCCTCTGGCCTACCCTTCTTTCCATGCCTTGTTTAGGCTCAGCGAGGTGCAAGAAAGGGATGGTACAACTGTTGAGTCCTCTCCCCTTCTCCGTAGCTCAGCACCTCATTTCAGGGGAGCATGGCAATTAAGTGGAGGATCTACCCTTCACGATTATTTTAGAGATGTTCACAGACTGCATAAGCACTTCCAGGGCTCTGTAATTTAAGAGCAGCAGCATTACTTCAGCAGTATTTTTACAAGTTGTGGATGGGTGTCTTGCAAAGGAGAACTGATTTCATTCCTCACTGTGGGACAGCCTTGCTGTGTGACCTTGGGCGAGCCACTTAACACCTGTGTTCTCCTATTCCCTGCTGTGTAAAACATTGCTGATGTTTATCTAGATTAAAGAAAAGCAGCAAGGTGGTGTTCATTAATTATTGTTGGAGAGCATTCTGAGATCCGTCCAATAAAAGTGTAGGATAGAATGCTTTGCCCTTCTAGAATACATTCATTTGAAGAAGTTAAAGCATTATATCTTCCACTTTTATGTGAAAAGAAAGAAATACAGTAGGACCCTTGGAGGTCTCATCTTAACTGGCTTTGGTTTTGGTGTGTTTTTTTCCTGTACTGTACACAAGGCTAAATTCACAGAGGTGTTTATAAACATGAAAAGATGCAGAAAGGCACCTTACGCGATTTGCATAGATAGTCTTGGGATCTGCGTAGGCACCTGACATGCTTGAGTGACTTCATCAGTTCCAAGGGATTGCCCACCTACATCCTTAGGAGGCTGATTTTCTCTGGCAGCGTAAGCCGCAGGTTCACTATTTGCAACGCTAAAAGATACAGAGGAAATTGTCCTCTGGTGCCACCTTTATTTCTAAGTAGCATGGCGGTTACAGAGTTAATTTGCCGGGCCAGCAGTTCCATCAGAGAGCACTCAGAGAAAAGGCTCTGGGTAGCTGCCCCACAGCTTTGATTGGATCCAGGGGCGTTCCAGGTGTTTGGGTATGTATTTCTTTTTAAAGTCTATAGAAAACTTTCTGAATTGTGAATAGGATATTTCTTTTGACGTTTCACTCTCTTGGTGGCCTGGTGTGGATTTCTACTGCTTTGCTTTTGGCTTGCTCAATGGGTAGCCAGAAATAATAACTAAATTCACAGTTGAAGATGCAAGCTGTTGAACTGTTTCACTGGGGCCAGGGTGAGCAGTGTCTAATGCATCATCTTCTTAACAGTTTATTGTTAGAGATATTCCAAAAACTCCTGTTCAGGAGACAATGGTGTTTTACAACAAATCTGTCTTAGTGGTTGTGGTGTCCTGTTAAATGTGATTGCCTCTGTAAATGTGTATTTTTACATTTTAAAAATAGAAGGCAAGATCTGAGAGTTCATGATTCAAATGGAGAGCTCTGAGTGCTGGTGTAGTGTATCGGAGAACTGAGGATTTTCTTTGCATCCAGCTGCGTGTTGCCCTATGGTTGATACTGTAGGGTCACCTAGTTTGTGCTCCTGGAGGCTTTATGAAGTTGCAATTCACTGAGATGATCTCTGCTTGTTGTAAAGAGACCTCGTCCTACCTGAAATAGGAAGAAGATCTTGGGGAGAAGACAGGGTAAGAGAGGTTGGATTATGAGGGCTGTAAAGACTTGGGTACAGGAGTAAGTAAACTTTAACGTGCAAATCCATGAAAAAGGCTGCTGTGTCTTCCAGCCTCAGAAAGATAAGAAATGCTTTACAAGAGCTGCACTGCTACTTTCCATCTTTCTTTGCTCTGATGGTTATGGGTCCCTGCTCTCATGTTATGTTTTGGCAGGCAGAATGTGCATTTTCTCCCCTCCCACAACATGCACACTTCTTTTTCTCCTTTGTGAGATGTGCTGGAAGCACAGTGATTGTTATCATCCTGAATACTTAGTACCAAATTAGATGCTTTTTTCCTGTCTGCTGCGAGCAGCAGCTGGCTCGGTTGGATAATAGCCTACTTTGTTTGATAAAGTTGGAAGAAAATGAAACAAACCAGGGAAAAATCAATAATTCTCCCTGTAATGGAAGGGACGTGTGTCTGGCAGAGTTCTTGTTGATACTCATACTGAATCACCTTATATACAGCCAAACACTAGGTAAATCCCTTCTGTTCTTACTCAGAGGTGTAGATCCAGGTAGCCAGGAAGGGTACCTTGAAAACAGGGTTTAATTTTCCTTGTTTTGCTGGAGCTCCACAAAATACATACTGCTGACTTTCTTAATGGGCTGCAGGTGTTTGGGTACTGGATCTAGAAGAGGCTTTCTTTGTTCTGAAAGTAATACTCCACTACTTTAAATTCATTTGGAAAGGTTAGGTATTAAAAGATGAGGGTCAAGTCTTGCAATGATTCCCAACGAATTTTTTAATTCATGGTTTTGTATTTGCGAATCTATCTTTGCCTGTGATACAATCAAGATCCTTTGGGAAGGGGCCAGAGAGGATCTTTCTGAAGGAAAAAATGGACAGAAAATATTTATAGTCTCCTCTGTTCCCTTCTTCCCACAGCCAAGAGAACCCAGCTCCCCTAGTGTTTTGGTTTGCTGCTTCTGGGGCTTTGCTAGGGAAGATAAACAGAGGTCAGTGTTGTTTTCTGCTGAACCGATGCTCTGTGATTACTGGAGATGTCCGACGGGTGAACCTGGTGGGTCAATGTAAGTGAACTTGTGAATTCCAAAGCCATTAAAAAGAGACAGTAAAAATAATAAAAATAGCTTGGCAAATGCCAGGGAGGAAAAGGTTATTTAAAAATGCATAGGACTTGTGAGGCTTAATGATTGAATTCTGTGTATTTAGCAATGGTGTTGGGCCTCCTTTCTAGAAGAAGTGTCCTGGACAAGGTAGGATGCAGTGCCTTGAATATTGTGCATGGACAAGCAGACGGCTCAGGTGGGCTGCTGTGAATGTTCTTCTGAAGTTTTTCCTTTGAGTGGTGAATTTTTCTTGCCTATAAGAAATAACATGTAGCATCTTTAGCTCAAGTGAAACTTCTCTCTTCTGAAATTTTCAGTGCTGTTGCCCCCATTAATCTGTCTGAGGACCTTTCCCTGCAACCTTGTTCTTCCTTTTCCATGTTATTTTATATAAAATTTATTTTAAAACCTGTTGAAGTGTCAACTTCTGTAATAAATCCTAGAGGCACATCCCTCTGGCAGGGTCTGGTGCCTACACAATGAAGTGGAGTGAGGATGTTTTCTTTGTTCTTAGTCTTTTCAAACTGAGGCAAAAAAAAGAAAAGCCTCAAGATTAAGAAGAGCTCTTGAAAGAAAGTGTGAAATCTTTCTCTTTCTCTCATCCTTTAGCTTTTTTTCTTCCATGCTGAGGCTAAACTAATCAAGAGCATGAATCAACAAAACTGATATGATGAGTATCCACCAAGTCATTAAGGACAGTACAGTTTTTTCAAGCCCTTTTCTCTGTGGGGGCTTTTCTGCTTTAATAGCACGAATTTTTGGGACAGCTGTTTGTGAGAACTGAAGGTGCCTTTTCCCCCCTCCTTTTTTCCCCTTTTAGAATCTATTGCCGGCTGCCACCTTTAAATCATGCTTAGAGGCTTCTGATCTCCGCAGTACCCGCTACAGTGGCTTGTGACACTGCTTTCTGTTGTAAATATAGTAGGTCATTTAGCGCATGGTAGTCCCTCCAGTGAGCTGGTGGAAAGTTGTTTAGCTCACAGTGTTTGGGAACTTGAGGTCTTGACTCTAAATGCAGGGATGAATCTCGTATGCAGAAAGCAATTACCAGCCTTGGAACGTGTCCAGAACAGGGAGGCCAACACCACTCCACTCTTCAACAGTGCCCTGGTAATACTAATAACCAAAAGCTCACCGCTAATATATCTTCTGTGAGACACGCATTCTAATAGGCAGCCATGGTCATATACTTACTTTTCTCAGTTTTCATTTGAATATGTATGAATATATTTGACATCAGAGCAGGTCGAACGGTGAATTTGCAACTACACGTGCAGACTTATAGAATGCCTGCTTGGTGAAATTGTACCAGGTATATTATGGGTGCTGCAGTGTATAAGCTGCACTACTACCATAATTGCTATCTGCATTATCTTGTGAATGGAGATGAAAATATTTTATATAACAAAATTAAATACTGGTGCTGTTTGTTCTATATTTAATACTTCAATACTTTTTAAGTACGTTATGCTGTAAAGAATAACTCGAGTAGAATTTAGATCAGTGATTGCTTGTAAAATGTCTGGGATGAAATGTCTGAAGACTGAGTATAGCTGAGGATTCCAGAATATGTTGTGAATGTTAGACCTTGAAATTGAAATCAAGTCTATTAAAATAAATACTGCTAATGAAGTAATAGGCATTATAATTATCATCGTCATCTCTTGCAAAGTTGTTTGTAACTATGGCTCTCTTCTGGTCTTTTCTGTGATTAAAAGATTTATGGCCAATTAGCTCCTAAGACTCTGTGCTGCCCTGCTACAAACCTGGTCCTTGTGCTGGTGTGGTTTTCAGCTCCGTTGCACTTTGTGGTACTCAGGAGGTGTCTCTCAGCTTTCTGCTCATGAAGACCTCTGTGCCTTCAGCTTCACAACAGGCACTTGGTGTTCACAGTTACGGGCTCTAAAATGAAGTCCAGTGGGAGATGCAGCTACATGTGTGGAGTGCGTGGCTGCTGACAAATGGGTGAATTTATCTGGCAATTTTAGAAAGCCTTCTCTTGCAGTTGTATTTCAGGTCTTTTTAATATCTAACCAAAATGTTAATGCATTTTCCTAAAGGGTTTGATTACATCTCAAACACTATAGGTATGACCCTTCTGCATGGACAGACTCATCTTCCTCCGCTGGTTTGTTTTCCTTGGAATTTCCCCAAGATGTTCTATGAGCACAGGGGTTTCTGGGGGATGTGGAAGACTGCGGCAGGATAAAAATAGTAGTAAATAATCATGGAAGCTTAAATGTTTTTTCTTGAACCGCAATACCTGGGGACGAGTTCTGTCTTTTTGCCTTTGTTAGCAAGGTTCTCATGTTCGCTTTGCATCAACTGCAAAAAAATTGAGAGGTTAAGCACTTAATCGGCCACAACTGTCAGGAGGTGTTAGATCAAATTCTGATGTCCTGTGTGCTTCCTCTTGTACCACAAATGTCATTGCTACTCATTAATTTGCTGTTGTTCAAATGAATAAATCTTAAACTGGCCAGATAGAGAGTATGGGAGAGAAATGTCTTACCCTGTGTGTAACCATCCAGTACAGATAAGAAAAATTGAGATAGATTCCTGGAAACAGATGATTGTGTTGAGGTATTGAAAAAGAGAAGCACAGACTCTCCTTTGTTCACAGCCACTCTTCCAGTCCAGTCCCAACAGTAAAAGCCAGAGTAGAGAGTTTCTTGTGTGGTACTAAATACATCTTTTACCCTAAATTCAGACTGGGAAATATCCAAGCACACTGAAATATGTTGATGCTTCATGGACCTAACTTACTGTGCTTCTGTGGCTCCCAGGGCTATCTGAACCTGTATGTGAGGGTCAGGAACCAAGCAAGGAGAGTCTCATGCCAGTTTCTCTCAGCTGTGTCACGTACAGACCCAGCTATCCCAACCCCACTGAAACTGTGACTGGTGCTCTTTGGTTAGAGATGCTGAATGGTGAAGGAAGGGGAATGCTGGTTAAAACACATACCCTGGTGGGCTGTTTATTTCTGATTTGGTCTCTCTCTACTGAGACAGGGCAGTGGGAAAAGGCGTAGAGTACCACAGGCAGAAATGAGGGTATGAGTGACAGAGAAAGGACATGTACTGTTACGGCCAGAGTCATTCCTTTTCTTTCAGATGCTGTGACTGCTTAGCAGAGGCTGCCCACTGCCTGGAGCTCTTAGGACAAAGAGGTTTGTCTGCCTCGCTGTAGTTACGGTCTGTTCTACCAGTAATTGCTGGTGTGTGCTTGTGATAAAGCTCTTTGTAAGCAAACAAAAAGCATGTTACGCTTTGATTCACAGGATATTAAATCTTGTGTGGAGTCAAAGACACAATTTGCTGTATGGCACAGAATGACCCATCCAACTGTAGTTAGTGACCTTTATCCAAATGAAAAACCTCCTTACAAACATCTGCCTTAAATTAGAAAGATCTCTTGAAAATGTATGCTGAATACTTAAGTCTTGGGAACTGTAATGCATTTTGATTAAGTAAGAACAGTTCCTGTGAAATTTAGGGAACATTTAATTACCGTATGATGAGTCACAGTAGAAAGAGATGGGAATTACCTGACTCTGGTCACTTTTGCATTTCTTTCTCTGTTATGGGGGAGTGGGTACAGCACACGCTTGAACGTTGCAGCTCAGGTCTCTGAGGACCTACCTGGTCTTGAAAACTCATTAGGCGATGATAAAAATCTACCAGTTAATACTGTGGAAGTAAATTAACTTGAAGTCTGGATGACTTAAATAATCTAAATGGGCATTTATGGTTTAATATTTTATCTGTAGTTTGTTGTGCTGTGGTTACATGTGAACCTCTTTGCTAGGCTAAACAGTTCCTACCTTTTCCTTCTTTCCCCCATCCCTACGATTCATGGTGGGGCTCTATGGATTAATGTACAGGGCCTTAGAGGAGTGGGTGGGCAGGGCAGCTGCAGCTCGAGCTGTTGTAAGCAGCGCTGATGGCAAACATCAGACTGTGGTCTCATCCTCTTTGGATCACTGTTTTACAAAGTCATTATGAAATGAGTGATCTAATTCTCACAATTTTTTTTTTTTTTTTGTGATCCCTGCAAACGTAGCAGGATGCACTTGGGATGCTTCACACGCTTTGTGCTCAGTGTGCCTTTTTCCTTAGGCTTCTTTAGCAAGATGAATTGCTGAATACATTTGCATTCTGTTGTGCTTCAAATTATGTATTCACAGATTTTTTTTTGTCTGCACACAACTATTTGGGTCTAGATACTCAGCTTTAATAAGAAAGTGGCAAGATTCCAAGCCAGTGTGGTCTGCTTTTTCTGTTAAAAAAAGTGTCATTCTCCCCAAGGAATTACAAACTGAGATGAGGCAGATTGAGGGCAAGCGCGTGGTTACAAACAGCTTCAGAATAATTTCATTTCAGATGCTCAGTGATGACTTTGAAAACTTTGCAGGTAAAACACAAACTTTTCAAGTAAAACAATATCTATCAGAGCAACAATTCCCTGTATGCACATGTTCATTTTGGTTTCTTTCCTTCCCTTTGTTGTTGTATCTGTTGCAAGAAAAGTCTGAAATTGTTCTGATATTCCATTCATAGAGAAAACTTTGACGAAGTTAAATATATTTCAGTTCTTAAATGTTGTTTATTTTCTTAATTGAATCTCAGCTTGTTCAGCGTCTTGGTTTTGTGAGAGGAAGGTGGGATTTAGAAAGAAGATGTGAGAACAGTGGATGAGTCCTAGCACAATAAGTCATCTCTTGTTTTCCCACCAGGCTTTGAAAGAGAAATTGGCAAAGTTTCTTTACAGTGCTTTTCCTTGCACTGTAGCCCACTCAGCAGCTTCATGCTCTGCAGTTGAAGTTCCTGATTTGAGGTGGGGATTTGGATTTTGCTCTTTTGAATGAGCCATTCGAAGTATTCCGGTGGAGCTGTTCCACCTCAGATAATGTAGTTAAGACCATCAACTGCAGAGTAAAATGCTGGCTCAGAAGAATGTGCAATGTTGGTTTGTCCATTGCTGATGTGCCCTATGCTTTGTAGGCAAGAACACTGAGTATCTTCTGTGGCAGAAGTAGCTTAAACAAACTTTATCTTGTAGTCATTGTCCAGAGGTGGTCGGCAGGCTCCTGGTGCCATTACAGGAACAGCCACGTGGCTGTCCAGGAGCTCTGCCCCAGTCTTTGGGGTTTGCAGATGTGACCTCTCTGTCCTAGAAGCTACACAGTTCTCTGGGTCTCATTTTACATCACAGACTTCAGCAGAGCATAACCTGTTGTTAAATTGGCCACCCTGTGGCTGAAGTCTTCCCACAGAGCGATGTGGATCTTGCACCATTCCCACCAGTCCCAGCTATCGCTTTCTCTATTTAAGTCCCACAGCTCCTACAGGCCAGTAGGTCAGATGCTAAGATGTCTCGCTGCTTAGTGTTGGCTTCCTAGTCCTAAAGCAGGTAGTTCTTCTTCCTCTCAGCACATTGTGCTCCTCTTGTGGATGTGGTGGAGCGTGAATATTTTAAAGCAGTATTCATAACTCCTCTCATTGCTTCAAAGAACCAGATATGATCACAGCAGAATCAAAAAATGAATGCTAAGAGAGGCAAAAGGATGAAATATATTACACTGATGACATTATGGCAATATAACGAAGAAACTGAAAGGCACAAAATGAGATCTTATATTTTCCTTAAGTTTAGTAAACCCATTCTTCTGAGCTTTATGGGCGTGATGAACATCAATAAGATTGATTAAAAAAAGGCTGTAGAATGTTAAAATCATACCATGTTGCTTACAGCTTTGGTATTATTCACGTTACAATGGGCCATTACCTACACACTGTTCTTTACAGGGGAAAATAATAAATTAATTGCTTTCTTCTGTCTGTTTTTACCTTGCCTAAAGCTTGTCAACAACTTCCCTTTAAAGATTGCTGCAATTGCCATTTGCATAGTAAAATCTGCTTCTTGAGCTTGGCAGAAACTTGCCATGAGCCTTGTTTCTCCTAAACGATTGGCTCGGCTCCCTTACAGCACGCAACCTGCTGCTGTTTGATAGGAGCCATAGGGAAGAGAGCACAGCGACTGGCAAGATCCACGAGGGATGGGGCTCTCGGAGGCAGCGGTAGCCTGGGAGAGGCAAGGGCAAGGAACTGATTGTTTCAGCTGACTTTGCTGGAAGCCTTGTACTTCCCATTGTAACTGAAACCAAGTCAAAGCCTGTGGCTGCTGTAGGTCAGACAGCACATTGGTGTTTTGGAGGATGTACGACGATTTGTGCCTTAAATTCCTATTATTTATGAGCAGCAAGGAGCTTCCACAGAGAATTGTTGCCCCTTGACTGCATACCAGAAAAGGAAATCTGATTTACCTCAAAGTCATTTGTTCACCCAAAAGAAAAGGAGGAAGAATAGAGCTGTTGTGAGGTCAATTTGAAGCAAAGTGAAGCAGAGGAGGAATGGTCAGGCTGTATTTGTGTTTATTTAACGTAACAATAGAGTTGTAATTCTGGGAGGCAAATGTTCTCTGGGGGAAATGTAAGGGGGTTAAAACCAGAATTTAATCTTTCATCAGTTTCTCCGTGGAGCTGACAATGTTTGGGCAATTAAACTGTTTACCTACATTTTGTGTGCCTGCTGTTACAGCTGGTTGTTGTCACCCTCTTTTTTTCCGACTGTATAATTTACTCCCTTAGCGAGTCGCTGGGACTTCTCCTGTCTGCAAACACACCTGCCCTGGAACGAAGAGAGCGGACTTGCACTCAGCGCTGTCGGGATCCATTGAAGGAGAAGAGTCATCTTGATTCCTATAACCAAAACAACCTGTTGAATTCACAGTGAGTGTCAAGCCCGAGCCACCTAAATTCCTTTTTATCTGAGTATGATGAGATACTCGCTAAGTGGTTTTTCAGATCTCTCCTGTGGGCTCTGGGTGTTATTCCCAGCAGCACTGCTAGTGTGATTGCACTCAAGAAATGCCAGTTCAGCCCCATAGAGGAGTCCCAGAATGCTTGGAATGGGAGCTGGGAGCTGCTGGCACTGCCTTGTGCTGATTCACAGTGAAGCAGTATCAATTTATTTTTCTCTTTAGTGTTAACTTTGTAGTCTATAAACAAGGAAATCCAAGTTCTTTTCTGTTAAAAACTTGCATGTATTTTTCATGCTGAGGCAGACTTGATTTCAGCGCTTGTTTACCAAACTCGAAGTATTTTTTTGGGTCTGTTTCTACGTAACTGTTTGTGGTTTTCTATGTTATTTTTTTCCCCTATCGGAAATCTTACTGAAAACAGATCAATAATTCATTTCAACAGACTTTGAAAAGCAAGAAACAAAAAGGAAGAGAAACTTCTATGGAGGGAACAGTAAATTTTTTAAAAAATTAAGTATACTTTAAAATTACTCTTGACAAAACAAAACCAAAACCTACCAAACGCACAAAATATGTGTCTGAAACTTGAAGCCGACTATGTTCTTATTGTTAAGCTAAAAAAATACACTAATAAATTCTAGAACTTGTAAGAAAAGGTGTCTGCAACAAGGTCTAGTTTTGACCCTTGGTTCAACATGGGCAGTGCCATGATTTTATTTGTCTTATTTTAGATGGGAGAACTTGGTGATCCATGGAGTTCTCAAACAACACTGCAAGTAATGTTGTGCAGAAGATGCTAATTAAGGAAAGGTGATTCTGGTGGAGATTGTGCAGATATGTGAAAGGGAGCAGTCTTGGGGAAACAGAAGTCTTTATGAATGCTTATTTAGATTTATGGTGTCTAGAAAACACATCAGAGCCCTACTCCTCACCATTCCAGTAAAACCAAATGAGCAAACAAACTGTATACAAAGGTAATTAAGGATGCTAAGGGCTCCCTTCCATCCACTTGAAAGAGAGGAAATACGAGCAAAGAATTGCGTGTTCTTTCCCACCGTGGTGGTGCTGACACTCATTTGTTTCAGCCTCAGGGAAGGCTTTTATTCTTCCTTGGGCACTGTGTCAATACTCATCTGAGCTTCTGCAACTCTCATTCGGGACAAGAATCCTGTTGCAGCAGGCTTGTTTATTGTTGCTTGTGTTTTTAACACTGTGGGGAAGATGTTTTGCCTTTACATTGATGAGGACGTCGCGAGCTGCTTGTTCAGCAGCCGATCTGTGCAAAAGCACAAAAGTTCAATTATTTCATCTCCCTTTTAAGAGAAACAATCAAAGCAGCTGATGGGGAACACGGGGAGCAGGGAGTGCACCAGACTGGGGAGGAAATGAATGACTGCAGACAGAAGCACAAGAATAATTCCTTTTCTCCCTTCGGCCTCTTTGGAGAGGAGGGAAGAACGGGGTTGGGAGGTGGCTCGTTTGTGTGATGGGGAGCTCGGACCGGTCACTTTGGCATGGCCTCATAGCCACAGGGCTTGGCCTGGGCTTTATGCCTACCAAACAGGAAAGGAGAATCCTGGGTTTTTGTTTGGTGTAGTTTGTAAACAATGCTGACATCCCTGTTTCGTTTATCAGAGTGTCGTCTGCCATTCATTGGTCCTATTCATAGGCTGCATTTCATGTTCAGATCAGGGTAGAATCTGAACTGTTGATTCTCCGTAGCTTTCGCCATTTCCATCTGCTCATGGGTTGTAAGGACCAAGGATCATCTCACCCGACCTCCTGCATAACGCAGGCCGTAGATTTCACATAGTAGTTCTTGGAACCAGCCTATAACTTCCAAACATTCTAAAATTCTAAAATCTAAAGAAACCTTTTATCAAATGTCCAAAAGTGGCTTTTCCAGTGACTTCTTGTTAGCTTTTTTTCTGGCAAGTTCATCAAAACAACAGCAGAAGAAAAAAAATCACAGACATGCTTCCACCAAATGATTAGCAAATCGATAGTTATTAAGAATGATTTAAAAATTAATGAGTATCTCTGGTTGAGATGCTTCAGAAAAATGACTCAGACATAAACTAAGAATGTACCATCTAGCCTTTCCTTTGAAAATCCAGGAAGAGCTACCTGAGTACCTTAATCTTGGATATTGTACTGTTTTGATATTGCCCGCTACAATGCACTTGTATAGTTCTTTCTCTAACCAAATAATTTATGTAGTCAGTTACTTAAATACTATAAAATACCAGATGATATCTTTACAAAATCAGTGTAGTATTGCACGGAGAATTGCTTCAGCCAGGCAGAATTTCTATTTAAAAGTGAATATTGCTAGAATATTTTTTTCCTGCAACAGGATACGGGGCTCAATTTAGCCTAAGAATCAGCTCATCAAATCACTTGGTAAGGCAGGTGCTTATGTGCTGCTGCATAGAAGCTCTTGTCATTCTTTTCTTCCTTCATCCTCTTGTAGAAAGAAGCAGAAAGGAATTTCTTGGTTTCCCAGGAGTGTTGCAGCTGATGCCAATGCAACGAGCTTTGTTCTTGGGGGAATGCTCCTCAGGTTCTCTCGCTGTCTCTCTCACACGCATAGAGGATTCACAACAACCTGAGACAACGTTTAGAACATCCAAGGGCTGGTGTGCAATTATTTGTTTTTACATTGCATTCCTGTTGTGCTTTTCAGTCATGCTTCAATATTTTACTGATTCAGACATAATGTGTGTCTGAAAAGCTGAAAGCTATAAATTTAATGTCACTTGTCAATATAACATCTGAATTTAGAAATACCTGGCATGAATAAAATGTAAAGCAGGATGATTATGTGTGATTAAATAGTTGACTTCTATATTGTATATTAGTCATGCCATTATCCAATTAAAAGGATAATTGAAAGAATAGTGATTTTTAATTTTTAAACCAGTGTGGGTTGCATTAATCACAGAATCACAGAATAACCAGGTTGGAAGAGACCCACTGGATCATCGAGTCCAACCATTCCCATCAATCCCTAAATCATTCTCCTAAGTACCTCATCCACCCTCACCTTAAACACCTCCAGGGTCAGTGACTCAACCACCTCCCTTGGCAGACCGTTCCAATGCCTAACCACCCTCTCCGTAAGAATTTTTTCCTAATCTCAAGCCTAAATCTCCCCTGGCGGAGCTTGAGGCCATTCCCTCTCGTCCTGTCCCCTGTCACTTGGGAGAAGAGCCCAGCTCCCTCCTCTCCACAACCTCCCTTCAGGTAGTTGTAGAGAGTAATAAGGTCTCCCCTCAGCCTCCTCTTCTCCAGGCTAAACACCCCCAGCTCTCTCAGCTGCTCCTCATAAGATTTGTTCTCCAGCCCCTTCACCAGCTTCGTTGCTCTTCTCTGGACTCGCTCCAGAGCCTCAACATCCTTCTTGTAGTGAGTGGTCCAGAACTGAACACAGTACTCGAGGTGCGGTCTCACCAGTACGGCCGAGTACAGGGGGAGAAGAACCTCCCTGGACCTGCTGGTCACGCTGTTCCTGATCCAAGCCAAGATACCATTGGCCTTCTTGGCCACCTGGGCCACTGCTGGCTCATGTTCAGTCGGTTGTCAACCAACACCTCCAGGTCCTTCTCCTCTTGGCAGCTTTCCAGCCAGGTTTCTCCTAGTCTGTACCTCTGCTTAGGGTTGTTGTGCCCCAAGTGCAGGACCCGGCATTTGGCCTTGTTAAACCTCATGCCGTTGGTCTCAGCCCAGCGGTCCAGCCTGTTCAGGTCCCTTTGGAGCCTCCCAACCCTCCAGCAGATCGACACTTCCACCCAGCTTGGTGTCATCTGCAAACTTGCTAAGGGAGCACTCGATGCCTTCATCCAGGTCGTTGATAAAGACATTAAACAGGACTGGACCCAGGATTGAGCCCTGGGGAACCCCACTTGTCACTGGCCTTCAGCTGGATTTAACTCCATTTCCCACCACCCTCTGGGCCCGGTCATTCAACCAGTTTTTCACCCAGGAGAGTGTGTGCCCGTCCAGGCCAGAGGCCGACAGTTTCCGAAGCAGAATGCTATGAGAAACTGTATCAAAGGCTTTACTGAAGTCCAGGAAAACCACATCCACAGCCTTTCCCTCATCCAAGAGTTTAGTCACTCGGTCATAGAAGGTGATCATATTACTCTGGCAAGACCTGCCTTTCATGAACCCGTGTTGACTGGGCCTGATCACCCGGTTCTCTTGCAAGTGCTTCTTGATAGCACTCAAGATCACCCGCTCCATGACTTTCCCCGGTACTGAGGTCAGACTGACAGGCCTGTAGTTTCCCGGATCCTCCCTGCGCCCCTTCTTATAGATGGGCACGACATCAGCCTCCAGTCCAGCGGAACCTCCCCAGTCATCCAGGACTGCTGGAAGATGATGGAAAGGGGTTTGGCCAGCACATCCGCCAGTTCCCTCAAAACTCTTGGGTGGACTCCATCCGGCCCCATAGACTTGTGGGCATCTAGCTGGGCAAGCAAGTCTCTAACCACCTCCTCTTGGACCTTGGGAATCTCATACTTCTCTTCCAACCTTTGGGGTTGTGCACAGAGGGGACAATTTTCCTTGTCTTCGTCCCCTGTTACTCTTGTTCCCTCTGCATCTACTAGGGACTGGAGATTCTCCCTAGCCCTCCTTTTGCTGTTGATGTATTTGTAGAAAGACTTTTTGTTGCCTTTCACAGTCTTGGCCAATCGCATTTCTAGTTGGGCCTTAGCCCTCCTGGCGTTTTCCCTGCACATTCTCTCTTCCTCCCTATAGTCCACCCAGGATGCCTGCCCCTTCCTCCAGAGGTCGTAGACCCTCCTCTTCCTATTGATGTCTCTTAGGACCTCCCTACTCAACCATGCTGGTTTCTTACCCCGCCGGCTACTTTTCTGGAACTTGGGGACGGCTTTCTCCTGAGCTGCTAGGAGTTCCTTCTTGAAGAGCGCCCAGCCCTCACGGACACCTTTGCCCTCAAGGAGCGCCTCCCACGGGACTTTGCCGACCAGCCTTCTGAACAGCCCAAAGTCTGCTCTCTGAATGTTGAGGGCGACTGTTCTGCTAACCTCCTTCTTCATCTTACCCTGCACTGAGAACTCTATCATCTCATGATCGCTTTGCCCCAAGCGTCCTCCAACCTTCACATCCCCTACCAGTCCTTCTCTGTTCACCAACAGCAGGTGCAGGAGGGCACCGTCCCTTGTCGGTTCGCTCACCAGCTGTGTGAGGAAGTTGTCTTCCACACACTCCAGGAAACTCCGGGACTGCTTCCTTTCTGCTGTATTATACTCCCAGCCTATATTTGGGAAATTGAAGTCTCCCACAAGGACTAGAGGTAGCGATTTTGAGACTACACTCAGTTGTTTGTAGAAGAGCTCATCAGCTGCTTCTTCTTGGCTGGGTGGTCTATAGCAGACCCCCATCACAATCCCTACCTGCCCATGGGCTCCTCTGATTTTTACCCACAGGCACTCAGTCCCATCCTGACCGTAGTCCAGTTCGAGGGTATCAAAGCCCTCTCTAACATAGAGGGCTACCCCACCTCCTCTTCTGCCCTTCCTGAAGAGTTTATACCCCACCATGGGTATGCTCCAGTCGTACAAGTCATCCCACCACGTCTCTGCAATGGCAACGACATCGTAGTCTCCTTGCCCTACCACAGCTTCCAGCTCCTCCTTCTCATTTCCCATGCTGCGTGCATTGGTGTGAATGCACTTCAGCTGGGCAGGCGAAGCTACAACCTTCGCAATAGTGCTCCTCCCCAACTGAGCAGTCCTTGGCTTAACTAAGGCCACAGTGCCAGTTTGCTGCCTACCATCCCCAGCTGCACTCACCCTCTCTTGCTTAGTGGTGATACACCGGCAGACATCGCCAGCACACCCCCTCTTTGCCTCTGAAGTCTCCCCTCCAGGCTCACTCCCATCCTGCCTGGCCTCCATCCACTCCCCCCTCACATCTAGTTTAAAGCTCGATTTATGAGCTTAACTAGGTTTTTGGTGAGGGCTTTTGTCCCCCTAGGAGACAGGCGTGTCCCATCCCTGGTAAGAAAGCCTGGGGGTGCGTGGGCCTCCCCGTGATTAAAGAACCCAAAGCCCCTCTTCTCACACCAGTCCCTAAGCCATTCATTAATCAGTTTCTTATTCCTTATTTCCTGCTCCTGGTTCCTTAGTATTGGGATGGAGTGGAATATTACCTGTGCCCCAGAGCCCTCGATCATTCTCCCAAGTGCCTTGAAGTCCCTTTTAATGGCTTTAGGCCTTCTATGTTCTATTTCTTCATTACCAATTTGAAAAACTAAGAGCAGATAGTAGTCGGTGTCTTTGACCAGGGAAGGGAGCTTTCTAGTAACGTCCCTCCCTGATGCTCCCGGCAAGCAGCAGACCTCCCTATGGAGCGGGTCCGGCCTACAGATGGGACCCTCCATTCCTTTGAGAAGGGAATCCCCCAAGACAATCACCCTGCTCTTCTTTTTAACCGAGGATGTTTTTACGGCTGTGGGAGGATGATGGGGTTTTGGAAACATTTCTAGTCTGTGGGTGCAGCCCTCTTCATCTTTAGGGCAAGGATGCACCCTCAGCACCTCATATTTGTTCCCCAGAGAGATCTGGGGGTTAATTGCCTGGGTGGGGGGAGCAGGTTTCCTTCTCCGGGCAGGAACCTGCTGCCTTTCCCCCTCTCTGTCTCTCCCATCCTTGCAGCTTACCGGTGGGTGGTGCTCAGCTTCACTAGCTCCAGCAGCCTGTGAGAGGGTCCTGCTCCACTCATCTATCTCCCTCTCACACTCCCTGATGGCCCTCAGCCTTTCCACTTCTTTCCTCAGCTCTTCCACCATATGAAGCAGTTCTCCTACCCGAGCACAGCTTCCACAGGAGGAGCCAGTGCCAGAGGCATGAGGCGCTACAGGAGGGGGCACTGACTGCAGCCCAGGGCCTGGGGAGCTGCATGTGCCCACCGGGGCTCCGTCTGGGTGGCAGCCTCCACCACGCTTGGTGCGGCCTTAGTCTTTCATCGGGTATCCACCATTTCCCTCAATCCCTTCCGACCGTGCTCCAGCCCTTCCCTGCTCGCCCTGCCCGCTCAAACTGCCTTGTTTAATGACCCTTATTTAATGAGCCCCACCCCTCTTCGCCTGTGCTCCCTAAGGGCCCTTTAAATCCCCCGCGGGAGCTTCCGAGCCCGCCCCTTCCCGTCAGGCCCCGCGCGGGAGCGGCCGTTGAGCCCGGAGCCCAGCGCCGACCTCCCGATCGAGTTTTTTTTATGGTTTTTTTCCCCTTTCAGGGAAGCACCCAGTAGCCTATGGGCACCCCTACCACAGAACTCACCGTCCTGTCGCTGGATGCAGCTGAATAAGGGGATTATGGAGCTTCATGAAGTAGTTTGCATAATATCATGATCAAGAATAGAGCCTGAGTCAAAGCTGAGCTGCACATGGTAAATTAGGCAACTTTTAGTTTCTCCTTGACATAACTTGGGACTGTAAATTTTGAATATGAAATGGAAGCGTCTCCAAGTTGTGAAGAGGCTTGCAGAACAGGGCTGTGATTTCTGCTCTTTTTCAAGAACTCATTCCAAGCCAAATTTTGGCTTTAGCAGAAGAGTATCGAGGTCTGGATCACTGTCTGTGGCTCGTGTGCATCACTAGACCGGACTCTATCCGCAACCGAGGCGGATTTATGTAGTCAGTTACTTAAATACTATAAAATACCAGATGGTATCTTTACAGAATCAGTGTAATATTGCGTGAGGAATTGCTTTAGCCAGACAGAATAACTGTGGATGCTCTGTAGCTACCACTATATTTTATCCATTGATGCCTGCTCTGTGCATTCTGTGGCTTATTACAATTAGTGAGCCTTGTTTGCCTAATTAACCTAATGATCCTCTTAATTTCATCTGATTAACTGCAACGTGGGTCAAAAATATAGTAATGTGGCCTCTGATGCCGTTGACAAAGGTCAAAGGAGTTGACCGTGGCCGTTCGTGCCCTATGCTCTCTGAGCAGGTAAGTGATCCGGTGACATTTGAAGCACTGTGGGAAGTGTTTCATTTTCCCCCTTCACGTTCAAACCTGGCAGTGGCTGATCCAGTTTCTTCAACTTAGAGCTGTTCTCCTGAAAGAAGAGGGTTTTTCAGATATTAGGTTGTTATTACAGTAGAGCTGACATTTTTATAGTACAGCTTTTTGGTCTTGGTTGTATGAAAGTCTCAGTCCTCGCATTAATCTTGTCAAAGGCAAAATGGTTTATATGTTGCATAAAATAGCTCCACATCTGTTGTTCTTAATAATGTTTGCACATTCAGAACTCCTCTAAAAACAGTCACTTCATAATCCAACACTTTATGCATCCTTACTGTTCTGTAATTGACTGACAGTTTTATTCTGAAATTCCCTGATCATCATATTGTGTAACAGGGATCGGGAGTGAAAATGACTGGCAAAAATGGATTTATCCTGGTAAGTTAATTGCTGAGACTAAGAGATCCCAGTGCTCGGTCCTGTCACAAAAGAGAGAGACGAGCCTTTTCATTTTGAATAGGGAATCCCTTAATGCGACTGCCGATTTATAGCTTAGCTGCTCTGAATTCATCACTCGGGGTTTCAGTAGTTTAACACAAAGATGGTCACTGGGGAGGCCCGGCTGTAGGAATGGCTGAATCGGTGCTCTTGGAAGACGATGATTTAAAAGGTTTCCTTAAGTTGCAAGGAAGGCACTGGCAAGGCAGACCTAATGATATGTAAAAGTAATTGAAATGTAAAGCTTTGTCCTGTTTTTCTATTGCATTTGACAGCTTCTTCCCTCCTTCATTGTTATATCATAGAATCGTGGAATGGTTTGGGTTGGAAAGGACCTTAAAGTTCCAATGCCCTGGGCCGGGACACCAGGCTGCTGCAGCAACCTGGCAGCGTGAGCTTGTTTGGAAAAATTGGGTAAAATCAGGCAGGTAAGGATTTAATGAGGATGTGAATGGATAGAAGGGAAGTCTTGCAGTGAGGTCTATAAGTTTGTCTCAGATGGGGGTATAGTGGTTAGTTCACAGCTGGAAGGAGAGACTGTGAACCTCAAAAAGAATTGAGGGGTCAATTCAGGGTAAAAAGCAACAACACCTGGAGGGAAGCTGTGCTGCAAAGTGAGGCAGGAGGGACTTGTCATCCTTCCCGGTGCTGGTGGAGTTGTTTCCAAGACTTTTATTTACTTTGTCTCCCTCAGCAGATCTGAGACTTCTTTATATTTAAGAGCTTATCTTCTACTTTATCATTTTTGTATTTTGTAATAAAATGTGGCTTTAGGGACTGGGAACTTCTTCCTGTCTTTTGGTTTGTCTATTTAAAGAAAAGAAGGTTGTGAAGAACAGTCCACTTCAAAGTTTTATCTGAGTTATTACATCAGTCAGCCCTAGAAATGAACCTCTTTGGTGTTGCAGAGGAAGGTATGTGAACTGAGGTTCCAATATTAATTATTTTTGAAAATATATTTGTTTAAAGAGGCTGCTGCAACAAACATTTTGGTTCCCAAAATGGCATTGCCTGGGAGTTTCTTCTTCCAGACAGTGGACACATTAACTGCCTTTGGAGTGATGTGCGTCCTGGATTCTTTCATTACTATTGTGATTTGCACTCTGTGTCTTATCTCGGCATGGTGTGTAGCTTTACGTTTTCCCTTTAATCTGGTTCCATCCTGGCATCACTTTGTGAATGAAGAATTGGGGAGACTAGGGCTTAGAGACAATTCTGAGTAGCTGTTGACCTGATTTGCCTCGTACGTAGAAAAAATTGCAGAAATCACCCATGGCACCAAGAATTTCTTCAAATCAGAGATTTCAAAGTCATGTCAACTTTCAGTGACCTCATAGCAAATGAAACTTGATCACTCGTGCTTACACATCGTCCTGAAAACTATATGTATAAATTTTCCTGTACCATTCTCTTCTGTTCCCATAGTAGATAGGAGGAGGTTGCCTGCAAATCTCCTCTTCATACCATACCACAGCTGGGAAGCAGGTAGGGGAATCGAGGGTGTAGGATCTCAGAAATAGTCATGTTGGAGGCGCAGCAAGCGGCTGACTTCCCACAATGAAACATTTGGGTAATCCATTGCCATCTGTCTTTGTTTTGCAAGCCCACTCAATTGGCCAGCACATTCAGGATTACCACTGCAAGTTTATTCCTCAAAGAGAATCTTAAAAAAAAAAAAAAGTCTGATGAGATTACTGACATGTTTTTTCCTGTTCAAGTTGTGAAAAATTTCTTTACATTCATGTTATCACAAGGCTTTGTAAAATAGCCTTTTCTTGGTCCAAAAAACGTTCTTCAGTGGGAAGTGTAGATGCATGGCACCTTTCGTAAACGCTGTAGTTGTAGGCACTCAAATAAGCGATGATAAGGAAATGGTTGAGCCAAGTAGGATGAAAGGCAGTGACTCAAGACTGTGCTGTATTTATTTGGGTGCGGGTGGTCTAGCACTCGGAGGCAGTGCTACTAGCGCTTGTGCTCAGCTGCCTTGTTTCCTCCCTTGCCTGCATTAGGCAAGAAATGCTAACATCTACATTTACCTTATCGGAATGGCTGTGCCCCCAGTTTCTGTGCTTTCTGTGGGGCAAATCCAGAATGGATGGCAATAGCAAGTCAAATGATTCTCATGATAGAGCCATTTACAATTAATTATTGGTTTATCTGACAACCTTATGTCTTAGAGGGTATTTCCAAAGAAATAACAAGGCTGAGGATGATAAAGGAATATGCTATTGGAGAATTTGTCATCCTTAAAGTTTCTTGAAAGATAGGCAATTTAAAAAGGTCATTTACTCCAAAGTAAATGCCTTTCCCTACTTGCTTAGCACAGTTCTTGCTTCAGCTGACTGGCTGCTTTGCATCTCAGGGCAACAATGCATTTTGTAAATAGTATTAACTGTTCTATGCATGTTATTACTGGTGATTTTGCTGTAACTGCTTTTGAATGAGACAGAATTCACTGAAAGGAGCACAAGATTTTTGTGGCTGTGCAAGTATCTCAACTGATTAAGGCTCTCAATACTCTGTGTTGTTCAGATTTCTCTGTTGTATATTGTCTCTACTGGGCACTGTTTCTATCCCAATTTCCTAACAAGCCAAACTCTTATGATTTGGTTTTTATGTCATTTGACATTTTTGAGAGGAAGTTCTGTGAGGAAAGGTGGATGAGGATGTAAAGGAGAAACTGGTTAGGGGATTTTCCTGGAATTGCATTACCTAGTCATTAGTGCATGTGGCTGTCTTGGAGTGCAGGATGTTCCAGCAGGTAAATATAAGTAGACAGTAACACCAAACACCCATGTGCACACACACATGCAAACCCAACCCAAGCTGAACAAAAAAAAAAGAACCAACCAAATGACCCCCCAAACCAAAACCAACAACCACCTCAAACCCCCTCCAAAGCAAACTCACAAATCACAGACTTGCTGCAGACTTTAACGCTGTTCAAATATGCAACGAAAATCTTTTGTATATCTCTCACTTTTAGACAGCTGGGGAAATTAATGCCCTAGCCTGAGGCCTCTGTGTTAATGACCCCTAGCTATGCAGTGATGAAAGGTTTTGTACATCAACTCGTTCCCTACTGCTGAAATTCTTTGAAGAGCTACATCCTTTTATGCTGAGTTCTTTAAAACTTAAAATTATAAATGTATCAGATGTGGGCATTCTGCTTTCTCATTCTTCCCTCTCTGCACTGAAATGCGATCGTATTCAAGTAGATGTTTACTGGGGAGACAGTCTCCTTTTCAGGGTGATGATTATGGAGCCTTAATTGGTCTGGCTGGTGTGCTCTGGAGATTGGGCTACTCCTCATAGATACAAAATTATAAAGCACACTTAAAAGGATGATACCATGATTTTTCCAGCTGCCTGTGATTCAGTGTATGTCTTCCTCATCCTTCTGCTTAACATTTATCATGGCTCTGTAGGAAAAACCTGCTGCTTCTGACCAGTATTTCTGAGAAGGCACTGACTTTACTAAGATGACTGCAAGCCCATTTACTTTTCCAGTACACAGCCCTTGTGTTGATGCAGAGATTTGGCTTCACATTGGATGTTCCACTCTCTCTGACTCCTTCTAGCCTTTCAGTTTTAAGGCATTATCTGGCTTCACATTGGATGTTCCACTCTCTCTGACTCCTTCTAGCCTTTCAGTTTTAAGGCATTATCTTAACACTTCCAGGTCAGGTCCAAGAACAGTGGGACTGCTGGGTTTGCGAGGAGTGCTAATCAAAATTAGGCATCTAAAGGCACCTATGCTTCATGTGATTGAAGAAGGCAATGATGCCCTGTGGATCTCTGACTGTGTCTTAGTGTTTGCTTGAAGAGAATATTCTTGGTGTAGAAAATTAAGTATCTTGGATCACATAAGCTCTGATCTTGTGGATGTCTATAGGTGAAGATGCTTCAGACCTTATCCTGTGCACTGTATCCATTTATCAGTGTGATCACTGACACAGTAAAAATGCATTTATAAGCAGGCTTGAATATAGGCCAGAGGGACTGAATCTAAGCATGAGAAAATTTATAGATCTTAAGGCCACCAAGGACCACTCAGATTGGCTAGTCTGACCTCCCATAAATTGAGTAATTCGTGTTTATTTTGACCTCATCTTTTTTCCCCAGTAAGAATGACAGCTTGCTCTGTGCTTTGCGTCAGCTGTAGGATAGCTATTAACCTCTTTAAATGCTATTATGTGTAAATTACTGGACTACTTTGCTATAGGTTAGAGTGCTGCGGGAGGCTTTGCATGGCTCTGGATGTGCTGGCATCTCTCATTCTAACAGAGCAATGTCCCAGCTACAGAAAGTGTCTGGGGAGCAGTGTTTCAGGGCATTTCTAATCAACTTGCACTGAATGAACTTGTTGATTTAAATGAATCATGGCACAAGTACCAGTAAAAAATCTTACAGGTCTTCTATGTAATCTGTAGTCCTTAACCATGGTATAACAATGGATTTAATTCTGAACGAGATTAGGTCTCATTTTAACACCATTTTAATTGCAATTGTTCCTGTTGGAGTGGCCAGTGATGATTTTACCCTTCCTGTGCTACACGCAGGAAGGTCTTTGAGTGTAATGCAAGGAGATCGATGCAGTGTAGAGTTCAGCTAGGTGGTTACTGGGCAATCCCAAGAAGCAGTGCCTGGCTGTGCTTCTGTATTGACTGAAGAAAGTGACCTTTACCTTCTGCCAGAAAGCACAGCGTGCTTTTTGAGCGGCTGCAAAATGATTTCCCTAAAACTGAGAAAAGTTGCAACAAAGTCCATATTTACTGTCTGGGATTTTCACATTCCAGTGCTGGTGGTTCTGCAGAAAAATGTTTTATTGCAGCTTTTTGGGAGAACTTATTCTGCATTAATTGAAAATTAATTTTTATGTTACCTTGTAGAAGTACATGCATATGAAGTCACTTCCTTGCTGAAAACCACATTTGAAACCACGTAAGTGGGTGTCTCCAATGCCCTTTTTATTTATCAGGGTTAAAAACTGGCAATTCACAGTTGCATTCAGAAGCAATCCAGTTCAGTTGTCATGGAGACAGCCGGGATGTTAGTGATCTGGATTAGTATTTAAAAAGCCAAACCACTTCCTTGTGTGCTTCCTCCTTCCTTTTCCTGATCCTTAGATCCCATCAGGCTCTGCAGATTAAACATGCTCCTAAGAATATACTACCTACTTTAATGTTTCTTCCCACTGAGGGGATTTTTAAGTCAGGGTGCACATCATTCCTCCTCTCTGAGCCTTACCTGCCCGTGGCCTCAGGAGTTCAAGCTATAGGATGCTATGGATCTCAATCTCCACGTGCATCCACAGCAGCCAAAGCTGCTCAGTGCTTTGGCATTTTAGGTCAACTCATATTCTTACATGATCCTTCCAGATGCAAAGAGGCAGGATTACATGCTTCCTTGTAGATGTATCAGTGGTGTAGATCAACTCTTTTTTGCACAAATCCCTAATTTTTGGGGGATATATTGGACTTTATGACCAGGGAGTATATTTTTTTCTCCCGCCTGCCTGTTGCCAGCCGAGCTGAAGAATGTGGGATGAGCTTTACTTAATGTGATAAGGTTAAATGTTTAATGACGTCTGTAATTAAGTTGTCATTAGCTCTTATTTGGTACCCGTAGGCAAACTTAATTTAAAGCTTGAATTATCAAGACTGCTTATGGTTGTCAACAAAATGTAATCTCATCTATAAACCCCCATACCACCGATCCTGCAGTAAGGAAGATGTTTTCCATGTTGAATAGTGCATGAGATGTTGACAAGCTTAAAACAAACAACAGCAAAAAGAAGCTAAAAACTATGCGGTGGTTAAAAAACCCCAACGACCCCCAAAACTTTATTTGTAGCTCCTGTCCTTGATAGCTGCAATATAATCTTCCCTTATTTATTCATTCTGCTCCACTTTGCCCTCTCTGCCATTATGCGGGCTCCAACAAAGAAGGTGACCCCACATATTCAAAACAAGTCTGGAGTAATATACTAATAAAAATTCATGTGGTGTTTAAAAAAAAAAAAAAAAAGGAAAGCTCAAATCTTTGTTCAAGGTCCATTAAAATGTACAGATCATTCTGCAATACTTTCATTAGCAAGCTCCTTGCTCGGAACAGGCCTGCCTATTGTGTGATGAATCCCCCACAGTATTATTGACAGCCTTGTCCTCTCCAAAGGCAGGAGATAAAAATATTTTTAAAAAAAATAGCATGTTGGAAGAGTGATAGTGGTTAAGTTTCATCTGCAGCCTAGCATACGATGTGCATTAGCTTTTGGCAAACACTATTTGACCCCATATCATTCGCCCATTCAGTATCAGCGAAGGGGTCCATAATTCACACTAGAGGTAAATGGAAGTGCTAGCAAAGGTCTGTGTTAGTTTACAAGATAATATTGGAGCCCTAAAGAGAACTCCTCGAAGGCTACCATGAAGAAGTAAAGGGCAACAAAACAATAGAGGTAAATATGAACTTAAGGACTGGAATAATTTATCATGCCTGAAAACCCTGGTGCAAGAAATGATCTTTTCAAAGGCAGACACTTATATTCTAGCAGATCTCTTCTCAGCTTTAGGGACTGAGGGACTAATGTTGCTCAGGAACAACCTGCATATTTAAGCACTGTTTTAAACTAACATACCACGATTCAGTTAATGAATGCCAAGCTCTGAAAATCTAATTTGGGGTTACTACCTTTTCTAAAGTTGGCCTTGGCTTGCAAGTGTATGCAAACACATCTCAACAAGTTCTTAACTGTTCAGGCAAAAAGTTTATTCCTATTTTGTTGTCTTCCAGTGACAGCTTTGCTGTCATACCCTGTATATTTTAGGTACCATGCATTCTTTCAAGACTGTGTTAGTAACTGGGTGAACTGAACTGTCAGAACTTGGTTCTGTGCCTGTAGAACTCAAGAATCTCTTCATCTATTGATAGTAAGCATTCCTGCCCTGGAATCCAATGACTCTAGGTTTTATTCTTCACATTATTCCAAGTCATTGATGAAGAGCTGCACTGTGCTCAGTGAAGTGTTGCGACTTCTACTGGATGGTTGGAAGGCTGAGAGGTTGCTGCTCAATCTGAATGGATGATGGACTGTGAGGATACAAATAACCGCGGCTGTGCTTTTGGTGTAGCACCTTGAGACTACAGGGCTGAGATCTTTCAAGTCACGTAAAACCTGTTCAACAGCAGAACCGCAAGGATTTTTAGTAGGATTTGTGATCATTTTCCCAGGGAAATATGCAGGGATCTGCTCTTACCTCACGGGAATGTGGCTCTCTGTGGCCGCTGCTGCTGAAAGAGCGAGAGGGAAAGCTACATGTAATTCAACTGCTTGGCCTGTTAAATCATCCTCCTCACACAGTCTATGCATGATGTTGTGTTATAACTCTCACTGCATAAAGCGTCTTCTCAAGGCTAATTAGGCCTGTGGCAGGTCTTTCCTATATATCCAGTTCTATTCCCTGTCAGAACTGAAAAAGATCTTTGCATCATGAGAAGGGGTTTCAGTTTTCAGTTGGATTTGCCTGAATGCACAAATAGTTTCACAGCTCATTTCTTTTCTGCTTTCTGTTGAAGGTTTTCTAGTTATTCAAAAAAACATATCTAAAAAGAAGGGAAGAAGGAGAATCTAGAAGATGAAGGGCTTAGAACTGGCTCAAAGCAAAGCAGTCATTTGTGATGAATGTAAGGTAGTTTGTAATTGATTACAACATAGAAGAATTTTATGTCCATTAGCTTGATGGTCTCCTATTTCATGCTTTCCAATCTGAAGTAAAACTAGATGCATGTGGGCCTTTTGTAAATAAGATCAATCAAGGCTGCTTCAAAAGTTAACGAGATGATGAAGATATTTTTCCCAGGTATTGCTACCCATGTATTTTGCTTAGATGTTAAGTCTCTGCTTTTATTTTTGAACGACACTTGAGGGGAAGACCAGAGTCTTTGGCTTTACCTTATGAGAAGGAAACGCATAGTGGAATTTGAGCTCTGTGTCTTAAGCTGAGCGTGAGAGAACTTTGTAGAACATCAGATTTGAGATCTGGCCAGCCTTTGGTAAGTCCATGAATACGAGATCAGTATCAAAGGACATGATTCACCTAGAATGCAAGCAGAAGTTTACTTTTTAGATTGCAATTTTCAATGTGTAGCTTTCTGCTTTTGTCTATGAAAGGGATGAGTTTTCTTTTCCTTTTTTCTATTCTTGCATTTGTGGCTGTGTTTGTGCTTCCTGCTTACAGTGAGTACAGGTTTTAAACATCATGCTTGGTCCTTATTGCTGTTATCCATCAATACAGTGGCACACAATTCCACTGTTTTTAATATAATTGAAGCAAATTAATTTTAATAACTAAAATCTGAACATTAGCATTAGTTGAAATGGGAATAAAATTGCTCCCATCTCACATTTAAATTACAGCTTCTTTTCATAAATTTTAAAACAGCTGACTCTGAATTTCTACCTGCGTTTTGGGGGAAAAATTTATTACTGCTATTTTTTAACAGGGACTTATGCAGAATTCTATCAGGGGCTGTAGTTGGGCTAAAGAAAAAGTGCAACAAAAAGGCTGCCTGTGGCACCAGCAGCAGTACAGAGACCATTACTGTGTTATTTCCTAACACATAACTGTGCATCCCCGAAGGGCAGAACCCAGATTTACATTTCCGAATGGTGTCAATGGATTGAACTAGAAAGGAAGAAACTTTGACTCATTGAAATAAGTAAATTTTATATTGAATTTTTCTTTAGTGGAGGGGCCATTTTCATAGAAACAAAGAATCATAGAATGGTTTGGATTGGAAGGGACATTAACACTCATCACTCCTTGCCGTGGGCAGGGACAACTTCCACTGGATCAGGGGCTCCAAGCCTCATCCAACGTAGTCTTGAACATCTCCAGGGATGGGGCAGCCACCCCTGCTCTGGGCAGCCTGGGCCAGGGCCTCCTCACTCTCACAGCAAAACATTTCTTTTTGATATCTTAACTAAATCTCCCCTCTCCCAGGTTAAAGCTGTCCCCCCTTGTCCTTGCCCTCCCTGATCAAGAGCCCCTCCCCAGCTTTCCTTAAGCTAATCTTTTATAGTGCAAATTAATAACCAAAACACTAAAAATGCTCCCATCTTATTCTGAGCCTTGCTGAGTCTCATAGCAGTGCGATGTTCATGCAGTCAGCAGTGATCCAGAGTTCCCAGGCTCGTATTCTCAGTTTGACTCCTAAGTCTTCCAGTCAAAAGAAAAGCTTACAATTTTTCTCGACTATCTTTAGATTTCATTGTCCCAATTCTGTGTCAGTATGGGAACCTCTTAAGGACTTCAAAGCTTTGGGGAATTCCCACTGTGCTGCTGGTCGGTGAAGGGACCAGGGTTGCGATTGATCGACCTCTACAGATTCAGAAACTGAAGGTGAGAGAAGTTGTAGCTTTGTTGAATCTGGCTTTTCCTACTAGTGTGTCTGACTGGGTTGAAGTAGGCGTAACTTGTCCATATTCAACAAGAAAATTGTTCTGCACAACTTTTCCTCCTCTGCTGTTTGCTGTTTTACTTCTGTGCCATGTTCATGGCTCTGACCTGGAAGGCAAGTCTATATCTGTAACAAAAACCTTTACGTTTGGCTGCTTATATTGATTTGGAAAGTTAGAGCCAGGGAGCGTATTAGTAGAGCTGCTCTTCTAGAAAAATATATTTGGAGGATTTACTCTGGTTTCATCCTGTCATGACCTGGTTGATTAAGCAGGTGATAATCCAGACTTCTCTCTGTTGTAAGGAGTTTGTGGCTGAGGGGAGACCTTGTGGCTCGCTGCGGCTCCTTGAAAGGAGGTTATGGTGAGGTGAGTGCTGGTCCCTTCTCCTAAGTAACAAGAGATAGGATGAGAGAAGATGGCTTCAAGTTGTACCAGGAAAGGTTTAGATAGGGTGTGAGAAAAAATTCCTTTCCTGACAGAGCGGTGAAGCACTGTCAGAAGCTGCCCAGGGCAGTGGTGGAGTCTCCATCCTTGGAGGGGTTCAGAAGTCATGTGGCGGTGGCTCTTTGGGACATGGGTTAGTGTAGGCACAGCAGAGTTGAGCTGGATGACCTTAGAGGTCTTTTCCAGCATCAAGGATTCTATGAAATGCAAATCAGCGTTGTTGTTGCGAACCTTTTTTAATTTATGAATGCTTGAAAGTAACAGTGTGTTTTATCTCCTCTCAACCTAACTGAATCATGTTGGATTTCTTTTTTCTTTCTTGCTCTCTTTGAGTGTAAAGGGTACACAAACTTTACTGAACGGTGTTAGAGGGGATCACATTGGAGCAGATGATGCATAGAGTGAGGCTTAGAGTCCTTTATATAGGAGAACCGCTACCACTGCATTAACATTAAAATTTAATGGTTGATGTGAATGTGTTCACGAAGGGAATAGACCGACTTCTTAATTCGGGATAGAGAATGCTGCTAACTTCCTTCATGTTTATGAAAATTAAACTTTAATTATGAGGCATTTGTTTTGAAGTTAATTTCTTTCTCTTTGCTTTGCCTTTGTGCTCAGGTTGAGAACTGGAAAGTGAGATTACATAAATTGTTTAATTTAATTAGTAGTCTCATGGTAAATGTTCTGCAGAGCACCAGTGACTGACCTGTGCCCTGACATTATTGAACTGTAAAGCAAATACCCATGAGAAGAAAGTATAGCAAATTAGCAAATCTTCTGCCAAAAGCTGAAATTAAACTCTCCTCTCATAGAATTGTGTTTCTGCAAATCCTTGCGCTAATAGAACTCTGGGAATCTATTGATTAAGGAGGTGAAAACCAGTTTATTTCAAACTCCTCACTAAACTGACAGGGTGCTGGTTAACCCTCTCTTCTGCTCTCCTCCTGGTCCTTTCCATCCTAATCCTTCTCCTGGCAGAGCGGTACCTCTGAGCTCCTGAGATGAACAGAGGGATTTTGCATTATGTCTTTACTGCAGTGTCAGGTAACTGAAAAGGAGAGGCAGCTGCAGCCATTGGTCTTGCTGTGGGAGTAGGAGCTGACTTGAAGGAGCATTTTTTGTCAATAGGAATTTGCCACTCTGAGCACAGATTGCTGGATCTGTGTCCTCTTCTAGTGTTAGGTCTCAGAGTTTAAAAAATGCTGTTCAAAACTCCATCAGCTTTATACACACACTGAATACCTTAAGGCACAGTCTTGAGAAGCAGCATTTTTGAGTTTAATTAGTTGTATTTGCCTTAACAGACTGGGAAATGGACTGTAGAGATGGACCCTGAGACCTTCTACTAAGGTTTGACTTTGCTTGATTTCAAACTTGTTTATTCCAAAGGGTGGGTAAGAAAGCACCTCATATGACTCTATTGGAATAACTCTAACTATTTAAGGTAGAAACAAAGTCTTGTGGGAGTTGATGACAATTTAAGCCATTTCAGTGTTGTGTCGATTCATCACCAGTCATTTCTTCTGTAGTTTTTAAGCATAAACTCTGTATGTGGAGCCTAAGAGGAATCAATAGTGAGATGGAAGCTCTAGTGTGGATCAAAGTGGAATTACAATTACTTTAGGTAATTTGACCTTAGGGATCAGTTGCTAATAATTAATTGCTTTAATTTCATTAAGAAGTTATTAACAGCTGAGACAGAAAATATAAACTTTTTTAGATAAAGAGTGCTATGGCTTTATGTGTGAATATATGATTTTGAAAGTGTTCGTAATGCTGTCAACTATTTAGGAGAATCAAGCCATCTGCCGCATTGATTTTGACAGAAACCTGTGGTAATGTAGTTTACTGAAAAGATTAGACTTTAATGAATTTTCATCCATATTGAAAGCTGAATGTTGAGGAGCAGAAAGCGTATCCCTGCTTACCAGTGTTTCATGAGCTGGATTTTTTAAACCCAGACTTGTTTTACTTCTCTGATGATATTGTTTTTTGTTGATTGGTTGGTTTGTATCTGAGGATTCCCAGTACCTCAGAGCTCTCTTACTATCTCTTTCAAGGCTTTAGCCATGCTGGAGAGAAGTGCTGATGGATAGGCTAAGGAAGAATTTTATATGTCTTAAAACCAGGCTAAACGAGAGTAAAAAAACATAGTGACATTGCTGCTGAATGTCTCACAAACAGTTTTAGAAACCTAATTGCATAATTATTTTTTAACTTTGAAACCATAATTTCTGACTCTTTATACATCTTTGATTCAATTATGACAGCTTGCTGTGGTATGGCTTAAAGGCTTTTCACCTTCCTGCAAAGTGATTTTTTGAGTTCACCCTTCTCTAAAAGCATGGTTTACATCAGCTTCTTCATTGCATCATCACAAAGTAAAATGTGTATTATATCTTAAAAGTAGCATACAATCCACTGATCAGAGAGGAGAATGAAATGGGGCTTTTGAACAGCTCTGCCAAGAAGGTGCAATGAGGCTCCTTAGAGTTATCATCAGGAGCCAGCTACATCTTGCTCAATTATTCAGAGCAGCAGGACCGTTGTTTCATTAAAAGAATATATCTGCTTTTAAAGAGATTGTTAATTAAATGAAGTTTTTGCCGAATAGTGATAATATTTGAAGTGCAAAGTCAGGTTTGTCAAACAGCTTGGTGTTCTCTTTCTGGATCCCGAGAGCCTTCCACCGAGCTGGACATCCCGTGGCAGCGCCTCTTCCTGCAGGCTGGGCTGGGAGGTGAAAGGTGAATTGTTAAATCCATTGAGTCCAACGTACCTCTGCTCAGAGTGCAGATGCTGGAGAGCGAGGAATCCCAGCCAAATGTATGACCCGAATTCGGCTACTTTCACCTCTGGGCTGCTAATGGAAAGGTTGACATTTACATCCAGGAGCTCCTATGCCTTTATGACACAATCATCACTGAAATACGGTAGGTTGGGTTTGGTTTGGTTTGGTTTGATTTTTAATTGTAAACGCGTAGGTCAGCACGGTACAACGTGGTGGTTTGTTGTTCTTGGAAGCTGTCAGTTCATATCCAGCCTAAGGCTGAACTTGAAAAGAAAATACTGTCCAATCTTTATACCTGAAGCTCCAAATATTGGATGGGCCTGTCTGTGTGGGGGAATTGCCTGGTACCCGCGCTGGGAGATGAGCTTGGCTCTTTCAACTAGATTAGAAAGCCAGAGTTAACAAACCTCCCAGAAGCAAACAGCTGAGGTAATGATCATGATTTACAGTCATGATCCTTAGGACTTCAGGGGAAAAGCAGGAAAGGAGGGGAGGAAAGTATGTCTGAGGGCAGGGGCTGGCAGTTGCCTAGGCAAGCTTTGACTTTGTATGGCTTATCCAATTAATCCCTGCGACTCCTTGGCTCTTCTGCAGTACCTAGCAGGTGGGTTTAATGTACTGAACAGCCCGTGAGCAAAGCAGAGAGCACTCGTGGTACTCACAATGTAAAACAGCTCCCAGCAGAGTGAGAACCTGGAGACAATATCATCTCCTCAACATGATGCGGTTGTATAGCCTCGAACAGTACACTTCTGGAGCTCACTGCACAGTAACTGAATTAAAGCCCTTAAGCAAGCCAGGCAGAAAGTATGAATTAGCTGAGAAAGCACATATATCTGTAAAATCAATTTAAATCCTGCAAGGCCCTTGCCAGCAGGACCATGCTCTCAGAATTTTCAAATCCAACAGAAATGTGCAACACAAATGTATTTTTAAGTACTAGTACTAAATAACAGACCTCTGAACCAGTGACCTGTAATCTGCTAAATTATCCTCTGTCTCAATGAGGCACAAAAGGAATGTTCATAACTGGGCAGTGTAAAGGCTTGCGAGGTATTTACCATCTCAGTCCCTTTGGAAACTGGGTTCTGCAAGTCTTCATGCAGTATGACAAGATGGAATTACTTCTTAGCTAATGTTTGGTGTTAGCCGCTGTCTGCACTGCTGCTGAAAGCATTTGTGCCTTTCAAGTAGGGGTATAATTCAAGGCATGTGGAAGGTGGGTGCTGCAAGTCATAGGACATCGCTGTCCTTATACACAGTGAAGTGGGGAGCATTTGTTCCCTCATCTCTTGGCAAAAGATGAGCTATAGAAATGATTGCAATAGTTATTAGGGATTGAAAATCAGACATACCCCAAGCAAGAGTTTAACTGAATGCAGAGCTCACTGTATCAGATTTAAACCCTGATGTCTGTCTTTTCAAAAGTCCAATAAATTGCTCTTTAAATTGGTATTTGTACGCAGGCACAGGGCGTGTTACCTGCAGGGCGGTGGGTTGGGAGGAAGGGGTTTCAGGGATGGCGTGGGGGAAGTGATCCACACGCCCGCGACTCTGTGTACACTGAGCTCCCGTGAGCCTCTGCACGGGCAGCATCTACTGCACGTTCTGGCCTTAGTCAAACCCATGCCTAATTAGGACCCGACCTTTCTTGTTCCTTTTGCACATTTCTGGGCGAGTTCAGCTATTAGTCTTAGCCGAGCAAGTTTATTAGCATGCAGGGAGAGAAAGCAGCGCCCTGGAGCAGAAGTATCTGATGCTGATATTGCAAAAGGTCTTCCTTTATTAGATCAAATGGGATAATGGCAGAAAATATACCTAGGTGCTAGTTTCCATTGCTTCATGTTATGTGAACTAACTTCTAGCTGTGAAATTAAGGGTTTCCTTTACAAGCACATCTGCTCAAATACTATTTTTGCTCTGTTTCCTTACTCCTTGCAAAGCAGCCTAATCTTTCTGTGTTTGGCATCCGCTTTCACACACCAGCCAGGTGAAAGATAACCGGCTGTCGCTGTGATGGTTCTGGAAGCTGAGCAATCAGCCAAGGGTGACACTTCCCGGCTCTGTGGACAGACAGTCCTCACCCACACTAATGACAAAGGGAGAAGAGAAAAGAGAAAAATAGAAGTTTCACAGCTTACTAACAGTAAAACTTTGTGATTCTGGGGATAACAAAATAAGTTTAGAACTCACTTTACACAACGAAAACCTTAATATTAAGATGGAAAGGGAAAATACAATGAACTTCAGCAATCCACCAGGAATACACTGAAATAGAAGAGAAGCACTGACTTGCACTTTTCTGATTTAAATAATATTTTGATTTCCCACTTGCATTTCACACTCACCTCCACATTAATTGCTACTATTTACTGACCCAGTTCCTTCAGAAAATATCTAACAAATGTGTTATAAACCCCCTATGGTTTCTACTTGCAGTGATCTGTGGGGTGTAATGGTTGTTCTCCATGAACTCAAGTGAATACTTTTTAATGTGAAATCTCAGGCCAAATAGCAGCGATCAGAAATTTCCACATGTGGCCTTTCAGTGCCTAAACCTTCATACATTCCTATCCACAATGATATCCAAAGTGAGAATAAAGGGAACGTGTGAGCAATAGGAAGCTGTTGGTGCCTGAAGGCATCAAATCATATAATCTTTGCAAAAGTTATTGAAAATCAAACAATTGTTGAAATAAAACATTGGCCAGAGTAAAACACTTCTGTTTCTGAACAAAATGGCTTTGCGAACATTAGGTAATTTTTAGTAAGAAGGAAACCACAGGCATTTCTGCAAACAGTATTTTTCAACCTTTTTTTCCTACTTGTTCATCCTTACTTATAGATCTGAGGAGGACTTAAAATTTGAGGTCCTGAACACCAAGGAAGTGTAATTCTGACAATGGTGAGTAGAGACGTGATGATGATGTAGTATTCACACTGCAAGAAAGCCATTTATTCTTGGAAGGCTTTCACTGAAACTTAGTATGGAGTTTTAAATGATAAACTATTGTGATGCTCTGATTCTGTATATATTCAAGTCATGTCTATCTTTTTCTGTTTTGACTGTTGTGGGGCCAGGGATGACAGGCAGGTGGATGGTGATGAGGCAGCTGCCTCTTTGACTTTAATGTTAATATAATCCTGTGTTCAGTTCTGGGCCCCTCACGACAAGAAGGATGTTGTGGCTCTGGAGCGAGTCCAGAGAAGGGCAACGAAGCTGGTGAAGGGGCTGGAGAACAAATCTTATGAGGAGCGGCTGAGAGAGCTGGGGGTTTTTATCCTGGAGAAGAGGAGGCTGAGGGGAGACCTCATTGCTCTCTACAACTACCTGAAGGGAGGTTGTGGAGAGGAGGGAGCTGGGCTCTTCTCCCAAGTGACAGGGGACAGGACGAGAGGGAATGGCCTCAAGCTCCGCCAGAGGAGGTTCAGGCTCGACATAAGGAAAAAATTCTTCACTGAAAGGGTCATTAGACATTGGAACGGTCTGCCCAGGGAGGTGGTTGACTCGCCTTCCCTGGAGGTGTTTAAGGTGCAGGTGGATGAGATCCTGAGGGGCATGGGTTAGAGAATGGTGGGAGTGGTTGGACTCGATGATCCGGTGGGTCTCTTCCAACCTGGTGATTCTATGATTCTATGATTCTATAATAAAGTGTCTTAAAAGGAGACTTTTAGCTGCTTTCTTTCACGCAGGCCTCTTTGATCCTTTCTTTTATATTCACCTGACATTTGAATTTCTATCCAACAGTATGTGCCAGCAACAAACAGTTGTAAAAGTGTCACTACGTTATATTATCAACTCTCTTTTGACAAGCTGTTTTATTTATAGCATTTTGTAAACGGTCATTTCCAGAGAATAGCAGTAATTCTACAGCAGGATTGTCTAATCTGTGCAGTTTCCTGGGCACAGCAGTGAGGGAGCCAGGCTTTCACTCTGTGTGTCCCCATTCCTTGTAACGGTGAGTAACTTTGTGCTGCCTGGTGCTGAGAGGGCACCAGCACCGTTCCCCAGACCCCTCCACCAGTCTGGAGCTTGCAGCAGGACACTACCTGCAATCCTTACACTTCGCGCCCTCAATGCATTTATTTTTAGCTTTATATCATCCTTTTGTGCCAACTGAACAAATAAACAAATCTTTCTGAAGATCTCATTGTTCCATGCTGCCAATTTGAATGATGCCAGCATCAATCTGAAGAATTGCCTCAACATCCCACTTGTGCATTAACTTGAGGGCCGAGTGTGTGCTCCTCTGAGGTGATGAGCACGAGAGGAAAGGCAAGGCAGGTGGAGACTCCCTCTTGCTCCTCCGAGTAGCCCAATCTCTCCCCTTGCATCTTTCTCAGTTCATGGTGCCCTCTCTCTTGCCCTCTCCTGTCCAAGGGCGTGGAGTAGAGCGTTCCTATTTCCCTGCCCCCAACAGATCAAGTTGTATTACTATAGAAAAATAAGTTCTTCATTCTTCCAAGTAGCTGAAAGTGAACGCAAATCATGTTTACCAATTAATTGTTTTAATGGCCAGATAAATATTTGTCTTATGTAGGGTGAATTTTCCAGAAATAGTCTCTGCTCCAACACATTTTCTGCTTTTAGTGATTCTGTCCAGCTCCTTTTATCTGAAATCCAAATCTTCTGTTTCATTCAACCTTGCAGGAACATACATTACTTACTGAAGATTAACAAGCATAAAAATGTAGTGTTCTCGCCTTATTTCTCCTCTTCCAATTAATGTGGCGAATGTGGAATTATTAATATCATTACTGAAAGAACACCTGATAGTGCAAGGTTTCTTGAGCCAAACGGACGCCCTGGTCATATACTATTTCTGGAAATAGGTAGGTCACAATAATAAGAATCCTAGATTATTTTTAATAACACTTAAAAACCAGAAGTAAACTGCAATAACCAGCCCATGGCTTAGCCAGTATTAAGAGTAGGGGCTTTATATAGGAAGGTGGGGTTTGAACAGAGTCATGATTTCCTATTTTTGACTGAAGACTTAGAATGAAAGAGAGTTTTGGGTTATTTTAATTTTTTTTTTCTTTCAGGGAACTTTATTTGAGGAATTTTACTTTTCTTTGGAATTCACCAAAGTTTTGTATTCTTCGCATAAAATAATTAAACCCCTGAACATTCTCTTTTATATTAAAAAGAAAACCATCAGTCCATCCTATGGGAAAAGTCCTTTTTTGTTTATGCATAAATAGGCAAAACACTGAACAATGGCTGAGCATGGTATATTTTGTTCCAAGAGATCTGGAGTGCCCACAGCTATACTTGACTTCAGCAGAAATTCTGTGTGTTCACGTCTTCTGAAAATTGGACCCTTTGTTCTTTTCCTGGAGCAATGACGATCCGTGTCTCAAAGGTAAAGTCACGCTCTACCGTAAGCTGTGAATGTAACAATATGCTTCGGTTTGCAAGTTTGAAAAAAAAAATAAATGGAAGAAGAATAGAATTTTTAAAAACTAGTTTTGATTTAACACTTCCTTCAAGGTTTTAAAATCTTCAGCTTTTTTGTCTTCTCCAGTCAGTATCCCTCAGGGCTACTCTCACTCTTCAGTCCTATTAGAGCTGGAGTGAGAAACGCGTTGCTATTGTGTTTTAATTGGGATCAGAAAGCCTGCGAGATGCCTCCTGCAGCAGAGCTTCAGGAAATGGAGAGCTCTTTTCTTTTTGGGTACTTCTCCTTGCTCTTGTTTAAGACTTTAAGAAGGAATTGAGCCTGATGCCAAGTCTCACAAACATCTATGTAGACACCTAAGTAAATGTTTTGATTTTTCAGATATTCCACACGCTTTTTTCCAGGAGGTTCTGAGCTTCTCTAAAAGCAAACTGCCATCATTTAAGCGTCTGATGTTTGGAGAAGAGGAAGATATTTTTCTCAGAGGTGTTAGGAGCTGATATCAATGATATTTCCATGGTGAGCAGCCTGTCCTCTGTGTGTATGGGAACCGTATCTGTTCACAAGGAATTATTTCTTGGAAAGGAATAATTTATCTCAGAGCCTTGCTTGCCTCTGAAAGTGCCTCTTGGAATCCTTCTCTGGGTGAAAAACATGCCTCTCTTACGCTATCATTTAGTGGTGAAGATGGTTGTGTCTGTATCACATTTTAAACCAGTAAAGGTGCGAGGACCAAATCGATGTGTGTTTCAAGCTGTCTCTTGGTTTATCTGTCAGGGTGATGCAGATGCTTCGGCTTCTTATCTTCTCTGAGCTTTTCTGTCTGTGGCATTGACTGGCTTTTCCTGGCCTGTGTCTGCCTAATGTACAAACACCTGTTAATTAACAAATAATTGCATACTTGGGTCACTCGCATTTGTTGTCAAACTAAGGAGATAGAGTAGGAGATTATTCGGTGTTTCTTATAATCAATCAGGTCTTATAAATTGAGAAGCTCAAGACTGGAAGCAGAGCACAAACTGGAACTCATCCTAAGGGCAGGACAGAGAATCTTGCCAGCATCGAGTTCCACCCTGACTTGTGGGACTGGGAAGGTCACCCACGTAGAATCATAGGATGGTTTGAGTTGGAAGGGGCCTTAAACATCACCTAATTCCAACTCCCCTGTCCTGGGCAGGGACACCTCCACGGGCTCAGGGCCTCACATATGTAGTTCTGTTAGTGCCCAGAGATGATACGAGATCCACTGGCCTCGTGGGATGTCTTGGTGGGCATTAAGATAGTACAATTCAATAATTTTATGAAACCCTTCACGTTGATAACAAATAGTAATTACTGTGGCTAAAGTAGAGTAATTAATGACACTCCGTTGAAATTTAATGGTATTTTCAATGTGACTTGGTCTCTACTTGTCTTTTCTATAGTAAATTTAATGGCTTTTTTATGGTAATCTGTAAAGCAAATGAATTGAACATTTCAGCAAAGGGCTGGTAGAATGAATGAAAGTGTGAGAATAATCCAAGTGGTACATTTATTGCTTGATAGTTACATTAAACTGGATGGCAAGGTGGATGGTATTCGAAAAAGAAAACTGAAAATATTCTGCCTGCTCCAATGTGGGATGTCAATTTAAGTTTTAAAGGCTTTCTAATTTAAATAATTATCTGTGTTGAATTTCACTGCCTATCATTTTATAAAATCAAAAGAATGAACTTAATAGCAGAGAACATATTTGAAAACATCTTTGTTGGAACTGGCTGAAAATTTTAACAACTGGTTTTGATCACAAATATCAATTTCATCAGAAAACATGTTGATTTTTCAGCAGAGCAAAGTTATTTTATTACCTTTAGAATTTCTTGCTTTTATTTTACGCTTTTTGAGGTTAACGAAGACATTGTTCACATGACTTCTAAATTCTGGTTTGGATTTTTCAAATTGATTTGATGCTTCATAGTGACTGGGTTAGCTATGCAGTACGGATTTGACTTTATGACTAAGTCTGATGCTATTAGTCAAAGTAGTTTCATATTTTGTTTTTCTCTTTCTTGAAATACACAGTCTATTTGACTGGTATTAAAGATTTTTTTTTAGTATTTTATTTGAAGAATAAGGAAATTTTGTTGCATTTTGGAGATTTTTCCTTGATACTGTTTTCTGATTTTTTTATAATATGGTAAGTGAAAGAGATGAAATTTCATTAGCTTTTATTTAAAAAAAGAGAAAACCTTTGTTTTTTTCATACACGTTAGAGCAAATCGGTCTATTAGGAAAAATGCAAAGAAGCAAATAACTTATAGGAACTATTTTTTGGGGAGAAAAATGTTAGTTGTGGAAGTAGTTATTCATGCCAGGAACCTGACTGAGGTATTAAGTTTACATGGTTGTGAACGAGCTCATAATCATGATTGTGCACTGCATCACAGGGGGTAAATAAAACTACTGTAGGCTTTGTGGAATTGTTTAAATTATTACAAAAGGAGAAATCACTAAGGGCCAGAGTAAGATAAAGCTGTTCTCGGAGCAAAAGCAGAAGCGGCTTTCATTGTTTTCGGGGAATGACTCGCTTAGAGATGACTTTACAGGTCGATCCAGGCTGCTCTGTCGTGCTCCACTGATGCAAGTGATAAGCAGTAAATTTAAGTAATTAAAGTTCTCGAGATCCGCAGGAGCTGCTGTCTTGCAGATATCAGAGATACAACCTTTGCATAAAGTTATTTTGTTGTGGCAAGACAACCCAGCAGCCTTATCCTGACTGGCCGTGTAGGTCTGTAGTCCAGGTAATCATGGAATCCCAGCATAGTGGGGGTTGTGAGGGACACGTGGAGTCAGAGCAGTCACCTGCAGCTGGTAGAAGATCAGTCTAGAGTTCCCTGTTCAAGCACGCTCAGGTTTGTCAAGTTTAGATCTGGGCTTTGGCTGTGAACTTCTTAAACATTTCTCAGTTATTGTCGGTAGCTGGAAGAGCCAGAACGTGAGTGAAAGATTTTGCAGACGGCTGCTTCTAGTTAGTGGATCCAGAATAGGCAGACGTGCAAGGTAATTTCTCCAGTTTTAATCTATAAAAAAAGCAAATTTCCCTTGACAGTAATAATCAACTCATGAGTATTTCAGCATCATTTCAATGATCTTATTTGTTGTTTTAATGAGAGTGCCTGGGTTACAGCATGTGTCGGTTTTGCTCCTGGCCAGAAAAATTTATGTCTACTAACTCAGTGCCCTAAGGCATCAAAATTGTACTTGCTGGGTTGTGAATGAGCCGGACCTGGCGCTGCTGCAGTGAGGTAGGTTTGGCGTCATTGGGAGTGACTGTTGATGCACCCCCTAACTAAGCAGTCAATAGTATTGATCTCGCTCGGTGAGACGTGTGCTGCTCGCGAGGCAGTGGCACACGCTGCAGACTAATGGGGGAATGAGCCAGCTCGCCGAGCTGCTGCTGGCTCACATTATGAGAATTACAAGTGACTGATGTTGAGAAAGCTACAGAATTAACTGCTACCCAGGCTAGCGCAGCCTAATTGATGACTAAAGATGATGCACATACTTGCCTGTGCAGGAGCTGTCCCAGTTCTACCTCTGTGTTTGCATGTGGACATGTAGCCTCCGAGGTGACTGATAGCTCTTAAATTTCTTCATCCTCTGAACAGCAGCTTGAGCCGAGATGTTCTATGATAGCTGCAGTCTTGCCCAGATGACACAGATAATAGAAGCTGACAAAATTTCTCATAAACTGAAATTAATAATAGCTTTTTGTTGTTTTAATTGCTTTCCATGGGTACAAGTACAACTTTAGTATAAATATTAATGTTATGCATGAAACATGAAACCCGTCTATCTCAGTAACAACTTCAAATTTACTTAGAATTTCCTTCTGATAGAATGACTGATGGAATTTCTTATTCAGAACTGGACTGACAACAAAAATCGTAGTTAAGAAATAGCATTGTTTTTAAAGGCATTTAGCTCTTGCTATATTGGTAGCAAGAGTGAAGCACATATTAAATGCCTTTAACGTCATCTCCACTGGCAGCTGACGCACAATCTCACTTGGGGATGTTAAGAAAACTTCACATATTGGCAAATTTTTCCTTTTCTATTTCCTTATCCTGCTTAATTTTCCTTTCTATAAAGATGTGCTATTTACTACAAAGCTTTTATTAGGTAGCTGAAACAATTTCCTGATAAGAGACTTCCAGCTACTTCTTTTTCCTATGCGAGAACAGGGAAGAAATCCCCATGCTTAAATACCTTCTTGATAATTCTCTTCAAGAATAACTGACAATTCTTACTCATCTGTGCACACAGCTTATGTATCTCAATATCCAACTGCTTTCACATCTCAGATAATACAGGATGCTGATCAGGGCTGCAAACCTTTGCCAAACCAACGCAAGCATTTTCTCCAAAAGCCTGTTGATGTGCTGACATTAACCTTGGTAAAAAGTGCCTTGTCCCGTAACTGCCTCTGATCTTCTGTCCACTGGAGCAGGAATAGTCTGGGTTTGAAGTATATGACTAACGTCAGTAATTTGAAAGAAAACAAATATACAGGGGTGTTTTTCCAAAGTGGATAAGGATTAAAGCTGCAGTTCCTGAAGTTCTTTGCTGAGAAATCTTAGGAGTCTGTTTCTAGAGAGTGTATGTGGCTCTACAGAGGAGTAAGAGCCTCTCGACTGTCAACACTAAAAGTCCTGGTAATGGGTTACCTCCTTGAAATACGTCACCATAATCCTGGGGACAATTTATGTGCTAAATCCTGTTGGAGTAGAGCGTGGTCTGCTTTGATGGGTGGGATCCTATGGAGCAGCTTTCCATGGGATTTGGTGGAAGGGTTCTTTATGGACAGCCAGTTCCTACAAACCCTTCTCCACTGAGAAGGTCTTTTTGACAATTAGTTATTTTATATGGAGAATATTTTTCTTTCCCTAGGCAGAAGTTTTATTCCAACAGCCCCCAGCTCCCTGAATCTAAATCTTACATGATCCATCCATTCATATTTGACAAGGAATTATAAAATCTGCATGCACACGTTTTTCCACTGAAAATAACAAGTGTGACAATAGGATAATTATCTTTTCAAACACTTCTGCACATGTATTAAATCATCTGTAAGTTTGGTTCAGGTTTAAATACTGATGTGCACATTTGCGTCTGTATGCGTATGTCCCTGAATGCTTGGGTTTTTTTGAACAGGTTTCTCTTCTATGCTAACGCAAAGCTTTGAAAAATCAATTCTTTTGAGTTAACATAGTATTGCTAGGAAGAATTATTATCGCTGCCTTTAATGTACTCAAGAACCAAATATAGTATCCTTAATCAGTCATAGCAGAAAGCCTTAAATAGGGCAAGAGAGATTTCATTTCACATTAACTATTTTTTAAGTGGAAATCAAACTGAGGAACAGCTCATCGATAGAGTACATCAACTTTACAGGATAGGTCGTGGGTGAGTCTTTCTGCTTGTCAAGGAATTTCATATACCATATGTAGTCTTATTCAACAAACAACTCAAGTGAGAGCGGGGCATCATGTCTGATACTTTTAAGTAAACATTGATCAATCTGGTTTAACTTTGATTGTACCCTTTATAGAGACATTATTTTATGCATGTTTATATGTTTAAAGCCCCAACAAAATGTTAAAATTCCATTTACTCAAGGATTGTTACAACTACTACAATGTTTTGAATTTTTATGATAGATCATGTATTACCACAGCTACACATAGACTTTTTAAAAAAAAATAACCCTATTTGATGTTAAAATGCAGAATAATTCAAGTTTATTCCCTGAAGAAACAGAAAACCATTTATACAGCTGACAGTTGCGATGCCTGTAGCTGTAGGAACAGCCTTTTTGCCTTTATGGGGTGTCTATACTGGCAATGGGATCCCTCCTGATACTGGATTGATGAAAATCAGAAGTTTTAAAATGAGACTTGGTGCTGTGTCGCTGTCGATAAGGTGTCTGCGCCTCACCTGTGATTCAGCATTTTCCTTACCACTTCCAGGCTTTCATTTAAAAATGCCTTTTCCCTCCTTCCCTGCTAGGAAGTTATCAGCGATTCTTGTGCAAATCCATGCTGACACGCGTTAATTCAACCTTGCTGAGAACTGTCTGCTTTTAAATTGCAGTGGCAGCAAATCCATAAATTGCAGGATTTACTGAGGGTCACTTCAGTATTAAGATGCATCAGCACACCCGTCGCAAACTCTGATCCCACTCATGGCCTCGCCCACCGGCAACCAGCTGAAGGTCTGGAGAAGTCATGAGGTCCTTCAAAGGACAGAGCTTGAGTGTGAGTCCTCCTAGAATACGAGCATATTTATTCAGTGGGAATAACGATCTGGTGCTATCTGGAGCTTAATTCCTCTGTCAGGTTGTATGCGAACCACATTAAAAGGTGTAGGGTCGGTTTTGGAAGTGTGCAATATGTGCAAGCATCGGTGCCTTTGGTCCTGTGAAGATTGGCTCTGGTCATAGGTAAGGTCACAAATAAGCCCACGTTAGGAATAGAAATATCCACTAGAGGCATGTAGGTGAATGTATAAATGAGTGTAGATGATCAGCAGATGAACAAATTGCTCAAGCTGACCTCATGGCTATTAGCCTAAACACCACAAAGCCCTGTTTATAGCCTCCATCTCCTGGGCTAGGCAAGGAGAATTAAAAATAAGATCCCTACCCCTTCGACTCCGCAAAAGACTGGAGATACAAACTGCTATCGAACAAAGGAAGGAAGGAAGGAAACGGCGCTGGTCATCCTGACACAGTCAGTGGCTACCAGTTTTTCTGGAGGTGATTTTTTCCTGTGGCTGCTGCACAGAGCCAGTCGGGGCAAGTATTAGGAAAATTCTATATCCAGGAAGACAGACAGTAGGTGGTTGTGTGCATCTGTCTGCAGGTGCCGTTATGCAATGTGCTTTAAAGTACATTTATATTTGTTTCTTTTTTGTACATTGGCTATAAAGATAATCTTTCCTGCACAGTGTTTACTTATGTAACAGTGCTCCTTTATGAAGAAAAAATAGAGCAAGATTCTTTTCCTCCTTCATCCCTTGGCCTCAGATGAGCTTTCTCATATCCTTTAAGAGTCTGTCACAGATTTTCACCAATGATGCTGAAATAAAAGCAAAACGTTTATAGCAAGTAACACTCAAATCTGTCCTTCATCCTTTCTGTGGAAAAAAATCTTCACCTAATGCTCTCATTTTCTGTCCTCTGAGGAAGAAAGTGTTTTTTCTCAGTGGTAATGGTCCAGCCAGGGGAATGTCATTTAGCACCAAAGGATGTCAACATCGCAGAGCATTTCCTAATTTCATCAAGATTAATATAATCTCTGGCACTTGGTCCTAAATCATTGGTGACAGCTCATGGCAAAATGGGAAATATCACAGGGACCAATGACACTTGCTACAGCTTTCCCTTCAGCAATAACACTTCTGACGTATTTATCTTAATTAGGAGCAGCGGGAGAGAAAGGAAGAAATAGAGACAGAGAGGAATTCAATTGAATTTGAGCGAGATCATAATTAAGAGTGTGCGCGCTATACAGTTCTAAATGTGGATTTCTGACAGAGAAAAAGAAACACCATTCCCTCAAATGAAAGGCAAAGAAACTTCATGAAGTTTAATGGAATATTTTTTCATCATTTTTCCTTTAAGAAGCATTATCTGTAAATTCCATCACTAAGGAACTCATTCAGAAAGGCTCACGCCCCTTTGTAGTAGCATCTTCCTAGGAGTGGGAAAAACAACAACAAGTAGTTGCTTGCAGATGAAAGCTGAATCGTTCAAGTCAATTAAGCTTGAAATGCCTTTAAAGATAAAAATTAAATGGGTGGAAAGAAATATAAAATATCCATTTTCAAGTTTATTTTATTATTAACCCATTGTTTTCTGGGTTACCAGATTGTTTGCACCTCTCCAGTTGTAAATCCGGGAGTGCCTCAAAGCAGCGTGCTGAGGAACTCAGCAACTTGTGTGATTCCCCACTTTTAATTTTCACTATTTGTTTTCACTTTTATTATGAAGTGTAAGGTGAATCAGACACAAATATTAATTTTTTATTAGTAACATGCCTGCTTTTTAATTGACAAGATTATTCCTGAAAGTTTATGAACATCTATAATTTTAAATTGTTGAAATTAAAGGAAAATGAGGATCCATCTGCTTTGAGCTGAAAGAGGGGAGATTGAGATGAGATATTGGGATGAAATGTTTTCCTTTTAGTGTGGGAGGCCCTGGCTCAGGCTGCCCAGAGCAGGGGTGGCTGCCCCATCCCTGGAGGGGTTCAGAGCCGGGTTGGATGGGGCTGGGAGCCCCTGATCCATGGGAGGTGTCCCTGCCCAGGGCAGGGAAGTTGCACAAAACGTGTATTTACACATGTTACAGAGGTAGCTTGTGTGTATCACATGATGATGATGTGCCTAAAGTATCAAAAAATCTGCACTTTATACGAAAACTGGAAGTTAGTTGAAGGCCTTCCCAGCATGTAGAGTCGCTGCTCATACTAATATTTCTGTTCCCTGCCTAACTGGATTGCTTCTGGGAGGTGAGCAATATTAAAGTCATCTCTTTTTCCCTGCTGTCAGCTGGATCAGGTGCATTTCCCCATTATTGACAAGGATCTAATAAACTTGGATCTGCTCCCTTTCATCTTTTGGAGATATTGTACTTGTATCGAAGGCCATTTGGTCTTGCAGATGGATTTCCCCTTCTGTTTCATACTTGGGAAACATAATACCCTGACCACCTTTGCCTTGGGAGGCAGATATTCATTATCACAATTCACCTGACAAGAGCGGCTGCTCAAATCTATGCATATTGCTTTATAAAAGGCAAACTTTCCCGGGGGAAAAAAGAAGATAATTATTTCATAGAGCCAGGGAATGGTTTGGGCTAGAAGGGGCCTCACAGCCCATCCAGTCCCACCCCTGCCCTGGGCAGGGACACCTCCCATGGATCAGGGGCTCCAAGCCCCATCCAACCTGGCCTGGAACCCCTCCAGGGATGGGGCAGCCACCCCTGCTCTGGGCAACCTGGGCCAGGGCCTCCCCACCATCACAGCAAAACATTCCTCCCTAAGATCTCATCTAAATCTCCCCTCTTTCAGCTGAAAACTGTTCCCCCTCATCCCATCCCTGTACTCCCTGATCAAGACCCCCTTCCCCAGCTTTCCTGGAGCCACCTTTAAGCAGTGGCAGCTGCCCTAGGGTCTCCCATGTAAGGAACCCGTTACTGGAAAGTGAACTGTGAATAATAATAAAAAACCCAAACCAACAGCAAAAAAACCCACTCAAACCCAAAATCTAAGGAAAAAACCCCTCAAACTTCCCGAAATACTTTGTTGTGGTGCTCTGTACTGACTGCCAGTTTTTAGCATTTTCAGTTTGTGTGACCAGTGGAGAAACTTTAGTTTCTACTTATTCTGAGTTCTGCTTCAATTCAGCAGAGTATTTTAGGTATTAGATTCATGATTTTAGTAGTTTGTAACACCCTAACCAGTGGGTTCACTTGGTGGGTGTAAACAGACGAACATTTTGAGCAAGTGGCTCAATGTTACTTAGTGAAATAAATGTGAATTTAGCTACCTTGCTAAATATGTATTTGTGCATAAACCAGACTGTATCATGACTCATTCTTAATCCCTCTTTAAGCAGTGCAACAGCAGAAAGCCTGCCACGGCTACGACTAAAGCCCCAGCACTCGTGCAGCGGCAGAGGCAGACGACTTTTTGCAGAGAACACTCACCTTTTGCTGGTGAGGGTGGTAAGAGGTGGTTGGACACCACTAACACGAATCGAAAATCTGGCTTTCAACCGTTTCTTCAGCTTCAGTCCCTTCTGGCCTGAGTTGTTCCATGAACAGATCCACTTAAACGTTTTGCTACAGTCCAGCAAAATAGATGGTCTGATTATAAGGAAACTCTGAGCAGACTGGTGTCTTGTAAGGGTGAACGAGCTTCCGTGTCCTCAGTGAACTCAGGGGGTCACAGCATGTGGAGCAGTGATGTGCAGCCCTGCTGCTTTGCTCTAATGCAGGTTCCGCAGTCGTTTGCACATCTGGACCTGTCCCTCTCCAGGATGGGTCTCCAGTGGAAGGTGCATCAACTCTGGTGCATCCCTGGAGTGCTGGACCCACTCTGCAGGTTGGGAGGGTGGTTCTGTACCTACACGGCCACGCGAAGAGGGGGTACACGTGGCCTGCTGCTTTGGAATTCATTAGAGTTAAATATTCAGAAAATGACCTAGCTTCACTTTGTCTGCATCTGTTGTTAGAAATACTGGACAATCGTGAAAGGAAAGGATGGATGTTTGTGTGTATTCTCCCTGATCTATTGTAGTTTCTCCAATCTGGTATTTTTGGCATTTAATTTGAGAGTCATCTATCTCTTTCATTACACTTGAGATTAATGTTCTCCTGCCACTTACCTAAGTGACTTTATTTTGATATGTGTCAGCTTGAGATCAACCTACTAAAAAAAATTCTGCCAGCTAGCAATTAGTCTCTTGAAAAAATTAAAACCTTCAAGACATGTAGCAGGACTCAAATTTTCCAGTGGCTTTATCTCTGTTCAACTAGAATGAAATCACGTAACCTAATAGCTGTGATTAAAATCTATTTCCTTACTAGAATGTGTTTCCATGAATCACTGCAATTTTCTTTCCATTCTGTTTCTCGATTTGGGCTGTTTCTTTTTTTTTTTTTCTTCCTCTTGCTGTTGAGCGAGATCTGATTTTAGTTAAATACCTGTTCAGTACTTATCAGTAAAATTAGCTGTCCTATAAAGTGGTAATATGGCCTTTAAACGCGACTATATTGTTCTCTGTGGTTTTGGTGAACTATACAGTAGATGCTTTGCTCTCCTTTTGAACTATTTGTGTTTCGATTTCTTGTATTGACACGATGAGTGACAGAATATAGATTTGATTTCATCAGGATACTTCCCCCCCAGCCCCATCCATTAGTAGTTATGGGACTCAATGACTGAAAAATAACTCGTGTGACCCATAAATAATTAGAAAGAGCCTATAAAATGAGAACATTTGCTCATTAAATTAAAATACTTTGCCAAATATTTGTGTTTTGAGAGAGAGAGAGAAGCGACAAAACGTATTTGCATATTAAAAGGTTGAAATTGGGAAAGTCCCCAAACACAGCATTTTCTTCCTGTTGCCTGGGGATGTATTGTACTCTGTATTGTCTACTTAGTCTGGAACTGCCTCATCAACAGTTACCTTTTCAAATAGTAAGTTTGACACAACTGGTGATGATTTGAACCAGTCTCCTCTGTTATTACATTAACATCTCAATTTAATGCACTGTATTGCACTCTGCGTAACACTTTTCCTGTTCCTGGATTCATGGTGTTTTATTTCTTATCTCTTTATTCTGGTTTTATTTTACTTCAATAAGCAGTGCAGTACTCGGTTTTAATTTCTTTGTGGAACTTCGGTATTTCTAATTGTAAAATTATTACAGTGTTTCAAGAAGAACAAAAAAACCCCAATACCGTAGTTCAGTGTGATTTACTGTGGGACCTAATGAGAAATTTGAGTGCTTTCACACTGACTAGGGCCTCAATTCTGGAGAATACTGGAAGGAATGTAGAAAAACACGACGGCTGTGGGTCCACCAGCTAATCCTGACCCCATCAAACAGTTGAGTTTGTTTCCCTGTCAAGGTAGACACTTTGAGGACTCGAGTGGAAATTAGAAGTGCCGTGTCCTTTGCACAGGGGTGAATTTTTCCTCTGGCATGGCAAGTGGCTGAAATAGCTGCTATAAACATACTTCTTATTCAGCTTCTGGTCTTTTCCTGCCTTACAGGTCTCCACAGGGAGCCTCCCGTGCTGTCTGCTCTGAGGAGTGGAAGGTTTTGTGCATATATTCAGTTAATTCTGAAATCTCAGGTGTCATCTCAGCCCATTTCCCTAATTATTTATGTGAAATCAAATTGTGCAGCCATGATGGACACGGGAAAAAAAAAGGAGTTAAAAAGGAAAAGAAAACCAAAATAAAACATGTCACCTACCCCACAGTCCTGGCCTTCCCAAACTGTGGGTCTGGTCCCTTCCCCGTAGGAACCTGTGCAAAGCTCTCGGTTCTAGGTCTTTTTAGCCTCATTCCTGAAGTCATGATTTCAACTTAAATGAGGGAAGCGTGTGTGTTTTCGAGCTTATTTTAATTAGCTGTGGTCTTCACAGCATTTACAGCTTCTTTGTGTGTAGAGTCAGCTGGCTCCCCCCTCAGTCAGGTTATTGGATTCATGTTGGGATTTTTGTTTGTAGGAGATTATTTCCTGGTTTTTAATATTTAAATAGTCTTGGTTCTGTGAAATTGTTCCCCTACCCTCCCAGTTTGTTTATCCTTTTCGCGTGGACTGAACTCCTGAGATCTCTGGTGACTTTGGGCTCTGTGACTGATCCCAATCTTACCTGCACATTTATTGCTTTGGTGTCTGGTGGCAACTGCACAGCAGACGGGATGTTCAAAGGGAACTCGCTGGGCAATACGTTCTTTGGCACCCTGGCTTTTCTTTCATTTCAGGATGTGTTGGGGTTTTGTTTTCATTCAAGAGGCAGTGATTAACTGTAGTCCAGCCTTGTCGCTTTGAGGATAAACCATTTTCTTCTGGTTGATGGGCTGAGTAATACAATACTTGGCAGGTGTCTTAATTCTGGCCATTCTCTGAAGTCATTAAAGCTAGACATTAATTATCATATGTACATAAAATTGCCTTAACCAAATTAATTTCTTCCTGGGAAGACTCCTGAGCAAATATCATTCTGTAACTGTCATTGTACTGTAAGGGCAAATGTTTGTGTTGTGTTCTCTCTTCTAAACTTGGGAGTCTCTAGTCTTCTTAAGTATCTCTCACGCACATTTCTAGTTTCCTCTTGCTCTGGCTTCCTTCATATCAAGCGCTTCTCTGCAGGGAGTGAAGAAAATACTTCTAAGCCTGTAATGTTCATCTTTCTCTGACATGCCTGGTTGTGATATATTAATTATTTTGAAATAACATTCATTAAAACTGCTCTCATCCCTTCAAGATTTTGAAATCAGTGTCAGAGAAAAATGAAAGCCTTTGTTTCAAATTTTTTCCCATTATCTTGTCTCTAATTGACTTCTGCTCCTTTCCAGTCAAGTTTTCATTTCCTCGTGTGGTTATATGAGGCTGTCCCTTTCTATTTTTCTTTCTTCTCTCTGGCTTTGCATTTCTGGCCTCCTGTTGTCTAAATCTGATTAATTTTCATTGCCTACTAAGTACTGTGCAGAATGAAGCCTCTAAGATGTGCCTGCGGAAAAGTCACAGGGTGCACTTTGCCTTTCAAGAGGTGCTGAGTGCTTCCACAAACGGCTGATACAGACAGATCAGGAGTTCATTTTCCCTATTTCACAATCACCTACTTGTGTACACTGCTGTAGTCTGTAGAGAGAGAGTCTCCTCATTTTTGACCACTCGGTATGAAAAAAACAGCTTTAATTTTAGGTTAGTCTTAAATAATGAGTGTCATTCTAGGGGGTTGTACTAGTTTAAACGATAAACCCCAGAAACGCTGAGCTCCCCATTGAAGTGGAACACGTGTATGAAACTGTTGAGTTCACTGTGAAGGTACCAAGACTTAGTTTAGGTACAGTAAAACCTGATTGTGTCTGTACTGACAAGAATTCGATCACCCAGTGCTGTTTGACTGTCTCCCAGAAGTGTTTCCTGCTCTTCCTATTGTGTTAATGGTCTGATAGAAGCTCGAAACTTGCTGCATGTTTTGATGGGAAAACAGAAGAAAATTAACGTGTCCCCCCCCAAAAAACCCCAAACCATAGCATGAAAATAAACACTTCATCCACATATTGTAAAACTCCATTTCATGGATACATATGATAGCTATTTTAATTATGGTTGGACTCGATAATCTGATGGGTCTCTTCCAACCTGGTTATTCTATGATTCTATGATTCTAATTGTTTTAATAATTGGTACGCTTTGCATTACTATAAGGGAAGAAAATTAGAATCACCTGCAGACTTTTGCAGTGCTGTCTCTCAGATAAAGCATCTTTTTGAAGAAAAGATGCTTCTATTTAACAGTGTCTTTTACTCAGGGCTGTCAGATCATGGCAGTCGTTCCTGTAACGCTGCCCTGCATGACAACATCCCTCTGTAGTTCATTAGCTAGTAGCAGGAAAGCAAAACAAGGCACAGTTTGAGTATAAAGCCAGCAGAGAACTGAGCTGGGGGCTTTGATACCGTAGCCATGTGGTAGTTGTGAACCTGGCATTCCTTGAGGGATGAGCAGCCCGAATTGCATCTTCCTGGTACCGAACCTTGTCTGCTGGAGAAAAACTGTTGATAAAATGGAGCGTTTAAAAACATCACTGCCTGAAAGTGTTACAAGGAGGATGATGTTTGCAATGATGGAGAGAACTTACCATAATAGAATGAATTAAATTTTTATTGTTGGTAAATATTGGCTTCATCAAGTACAGTGCAGGTTGCAACATCTCCTAGGCAGATTTTTTTTAATACTTTCCTCAACATGAGAAGGAGCTATTGTGTTCCACAATACATCAAATATATGTTTGCCAGCAGACTTTATTAACTTATTAAATCAGCAAGATGAAATAGCCTCTGTGTTCTATTTAATTTAAAACAATAAAACTAAATAATAAAATTGTGGCTTCATAATGTAGCCTCATGTTAGATAAGAGAGTCTTTTATTCAGTGGTAGAATTTCTTTCACTGGGATTGTAGTTTTGTTTACATCCATATGTTTAAATATGTGACACTCCATAAGGGTCTGTGTGTGTGATGGCGTGTGCCGTATAATTAAATGTGTAAAGGCTTTGCTGATGTGTCTAATAAGGTTATGAATTTAAATGCACGCAAGTCTAGAAACCAAAATGTGTTAAAAAATAACCCAAACTAACCACACACAACTCTTCTGCTAATTATTTAGTCTGCATATGTCATATCTGGTGGTCAATGCAATAACTTTGATGAAAACATTAAGTTTTTATTTCCATAGATTGATACTTTTAAAGACATTCCTGCCCTCTTGTGTACTGCAGCCATATGGACAATTTCTGTATTAGGCTCGTGTTGCCCATGTTGGGAAAATGTAAATTTATGAATATAAGTTCATAAATCTAATGCAGTGCTGAGTAGCCTATTGAGCATGTCACCATAAAGCATTGTTGAAACCAGAATTTAAGGAATGGGGTGTCACTAGGAGTGATAGATTTTTACATCCTCTGCTTCAAAATTGAATCTGTCTTCTAACTAACCAGGGTTTCTCAGTTAGCAGGTTATTTCACAGTTGTCCATGAAAGAATTTCTTGCACCTTCCTTCCAAGTCACCTACACTAGCTGGACTTGAATGGAGAAAAATGACTGAAGGAATGCCCTGCGTCTAATCCGACAGATGTTTTGCTGTTATGCTGTAGGATGAATAAATTGAAGAATGAGCTTCGATCTTATTCTGGCAGGGGGTGCAACTGGATGGGCTGTGAGGTCCCTTCCAGCCCAAACCATTCTAGGATTCTGTTATTCTAGGATTCTATGATAAACACTTTTCTTTGATTCTGGTCTATACCAAATCCCAAAATATTAGAGAACAGTTTTTGCCCAGAATCTGTTCATTTTCCTGAGGGTACAGATCCAGCTTTTAGATCTATGCACAGGTTTCCTTGATCCACTTGTTTCTCTCCTTGTGCATGTAGAGAAGGTTGCAGTGGACACAAATATTTCCAAGTTCAAAACTCTTTGTAAGAATATGAAAACACAGGTGCATTGTAGCTTTATTTGTTCTTTTCAGTAAATACATTTTTGGTCATTCTTTAATATTGCTTTTGATGCAGTAGTTTTCCATAAAGGTTGTAAGAGCTGAGGCTCCCTGTTTGTAGTCCTGTGCGCTATAAAACTTGCTTATGAGCCTTCTGCAAAGTTTATGAAAATGCAGCTTTGGGGATGTGGTTCTATTGCTCTGAAATAGCTGGCTGTTGACATTTTTGCATCCTTTTACTTCCCACAAAAGCGTGCACAGCTACGAGTTAGGTGTGCTTCCAAAAGTATGGAAGGGTTTTTCTACCAGTACGTGGCTAATCAAAGTATAAAATACAGAATACTGAAAAGGTCACCATGGCAAACAGCTGTATTATATTTCGCTGAATATATTAAGCTTTTCATTTCTCATGTCTCATTCCAAAGACAAAGATTTTAATGAAACTGGAAAATGGCAGGAAGCTAATTTTTCTTTTTTTTAATCTGTCTGTGTTGCAAAGCAAAGAGGCATTTTCAAAGTCAAGTTGCCATTATGCATGGAAATCTTTTCATCCACATGATGTCTTATTGCAGCTGGCCACAACTTGGCTAAAATAACCAGAGATTTGATTAATTTATTGCTATTTTGTTCAAGTGAAATAATTAGCACCTGATGCTTATGGTAGTTCCCTCTTTCTTCTTATTTCTCTTTTTCAAAATGAAAGATGGTCTCAGGAACCACGTCCCCTACACCTAAACAGGAGGCTCACTGTGTTTCACAGAGTTTATCCGGACTCCAGTGGGGTGGTAGTGGTCTCTAGTGGAAGAGCTGAATAGAAAACTGAATGCTTTTTATAGCTCCAGAACTGATTTTTGTCATGTTTGCACTGCCCATGTTTGTACTGATGTACAATGTGTTTTCTGAATTTTATGAGTACATTATGAAATAACACAGGCTCAGTGACTGAAATTAAATGCCTTAAGGGGCATGTCTTTTATTTGTGCTGAGATTTCACTTAACAAAAAAGATATCTTTCAAAATTCTTTTCTAGGAGGTTACCATGGCGAAACTACACACCATAGCCTGCTCCAGAACAACAGGACAGTGAGCTAGACTGGTGGTGACCCTTCTGCTCTCCCAGGAACCCCACTGCCTCTCCACTTTGAGCCCAGACACCACTCCAGGGCGTGAACATCAGATGGGTCAGATACCATAGGACAAGCACATATCTGGAGCAGCAGCACGTGCATGGTAGGTCACAATGTGGAGTGGGATTGGAGCTCCTTGTCTGCTCCTGTGGTTGGACCTGTGCTGGGATGAGTTGTTCTTAAGATAGATGTGCACTGCTCCTGTACGAATGGAGGATCTGGATATAGGTCTTACCTGGCCCTAGGTTGCTCACTGTGTCCAAAAGATGGGGTTAGAATCACTTTTAGGGAGGAATTGCACAGGGAAAGGTTTTGGTGTGCAGTACAACAACAGCATGTTGCATGTCTCGTTCAGCTTGTCTTTTTTCCTATGAACCAGCAGAGATTTGATGATGAGATGTCACATTTGAATATTGAGTGAATATGTTTTGGTTTACCTCTATATTTGTAGCCTCAGGTTATAGATTTGTGAATAGAAAGAAATCTGGTGGGGATAAATGCTAAGTCTCTGCTGGTCCGTTTAAAAATACAACTCTACAGTACTCGGTTTCTTCATACTAAGATTCAGCTGATGTGGAACTGGTACATGATGTGTCAGTGTCTAGCACTGGCACATGTTAAATTGGATAATTTGCAGGTTTTTTTCTGAGGAATGGTTTGACATGTTTCTACCGTACACACCCCTGAAAGGCTCCCCTTCTTTAATTATGTAAGAGACTTGGTTTTGTTTTGAGTAGTTCTAATGGAGAGTTCACTCTATAGTGACTATAGATTATTCATGAATCAGCCTTTCTCTTTTGGTAGAGAGAAAATTGTGCCACCATCTCAAATCTTATAGCAAATATTTCACATTTCCAGCCCTACTGGGACAAATGAAAGAAGAAAATATTTATTTTGCTTGTAAGTCAGAAATCGGTTGCACTGCTGTGGAAGACGAGGTAATGACATGAGCTCCATGCTGTTTGTCATGTCCCAGGCTCCAGGGATCCGGATTCTGCTCGCTGGAAAAAACACTACTGGATGTACCAGTAATTGTAAAGAACCAGGGACTGGTTCCAAGAAAGCTGAGTATTTCAGTAAAATCCGTGTAGGTAGGTGCTGGAATTACAAGCAGGTAACAGTATATGGCTTAACTTGAGTATTGCAGACCAGAGGCTTTCAGGATTCAGGGGTCAGGGATTCCTGTCCTGAGTTACCTTCAGGAGAAGCTGCTTTCCACCACCTGCAGAGACAGCCCAGGGGAACTGGTGTGGCCAGGCTAAGGTAGACTTCTGTGGAAGCCCTCCGAAGCGAACCAGTGACTTTTATATACTCAAAATCCTTGCTCCTATAAAAATAAACAAATCCCAAAGAAGCTGAGTGGCAGTTCATTATATGCTCAGAAGATTCCCTTTGCATTTTTTGGCTGGATACGGGTCTTTTGGGGACTGTAATTGTGTAAGGGCAGTGTTCTTTGGTTTTATTTTCTGTTGTAAACTTTGGAGTAGTTATTTCCGTACGCTGTTATACAGTAGTTTATTTAACTGACATTTGGAGCAGAGAGAAAGCAGGTGTCCTAATGTAGGTAGGATTATACGTTAAATATTGAAGACAGGCCAGTGTTCTGAAATTTGCCTCTTTGTGAGATATGATGAGCCAGAACTTTCTGGCCAAGCTTGATGAGGTTTTCTGTAATCCAGAGCTTGTTACCATGAAGCTTAGTCCTTAAATGGACCAAGACCACAGTTTATTCAGTGTGAGGTGGATATGAGCTTTTATTAAATGTATTTTGCCATGACTTTCCTGTACAATTATGAGTTCTTCCAACATACATGAATTTTGAAGGTTTTGCTAAGGGCCACGCTGATGGAGTAGAGAGGGCGTCAGCCTTCAGGTTTTCTGGTTTTAATTACGCTTCCTTTGCCTCTGTCCCCTCCTGTGGCTGCTCTCAATCTCCAATCTGGTCTTGAAAATGATAATTTAAAAGCTGGAGACCTGTAGGAAAAAACATTAACAAATAAAAAGACCCCAACATCAACAACAAAAACCCAAACCAGCAAACCCAAACACGGAGAAAAACTACTCCAGGTTTCTGGAGAAGACACCGTGACAATTCTGTGATTTGGGGAATCTTGATATACTTCACTAACTGGGGCCTGAAAAGAGTAATTTGAGAAAAATCTTATTTTGCTTCGTTTTTAAGATATCCACTAATTTCAGTGCTTCAAGTGCATTCTTTAAGGGAATGGCCTTTTGATGAATTACTGCTCATTTTCTATTTAAGGTGAGGTTTGCTGTGTTGTTCTGCTTTACCATCCCCTGTCTCTGACCAGATCCCTTGACATTTCCATAATGAACCTGTTTTCTTCGAATACCTTCCCAGGGAATAAGCATGCAAAGTGGATGCAGTGAGAAATGAGTGTTTGCTTTTCCTGCTCAGCTGTTAAGACGTGTCTCTTTACCTGTGGAGGGACCCTGCAGTACGTGACTGTGCTTTGTGCGTATCATACATCGAATATATGCAATATATGCACACATAGGCTGACATAATTGTGAGCTGTATCTTGTATTTTATTTCCTTTTCTACTCTGTCTTAGATAGATTGAATCTGAGACGATCCTATTTTAAATTAGCAACAATTTAAGATCCTAGCTCCTATTTTCTCTGTTTAATCCAGGTTACTTATTTTACTGTGTTCATTATTTGATACCTGAATATAACAATTCACATTGCAAAAGAGATGGAATTGAGGAGAAGAAAGAAAAAGTAAACTTACATTGAAATTAGAAACCTGTTACTTCAAAATCCTGCAAACATTCAGCTAGGGAATAAACATACATATAGAGGAAACGAGAAAAATTCAGCAATATAGCATATTTTTCTGCTTTTGGTGGGACAGCTCTGTCAAATTTCTTGAAAGTTTTAGGAGATATTTGAAAAAAGCCCTTTGAATTTAATATAAACAAGCAACCCATTCACCGTACAAGCTTATATGAATTACATTGAATAGTTGTTCTTCTTAAATAGAATTAAACATTCATTTTCATTATGTATACAAATTATATACAAATCCTGTATTTCTCTTTAATCGCAATAGATGTGCTGCGAATAAGTGAAGTTTTGCACCGTGGAATATTAGAATCGATGCTCTATTGCTTTGATCCTGCCTGCTGCTTTGTGTGGGTTGAGTTAGTTATCTCTGTTTAGAGATGTTGATGTTCACTTAATATATTAATTTGTAGATTTGAGGTCTGAGATTGTTCATCTTTTCTGCTGTACTGCAGGCTGTTATTTACTTGCTTTGGTGCTAAACAGTAACCATGCAAGTATAATGAATGCATTGATTAATCATCTCAGTGTAAATCATTTATATTCCAAATTAAGTGACTTGAAAAAGAGCAGAGAACTTTTTTTTTTAATTCCTCTTGCCAGAGCCTGAGCTGTCAGGACCTGTCTGGGCACTTTCTCCAGCCCAGTTCCCATCCAGAGGACTCAAACATCCCTAATAAAAGAAACAATAAGATCTAGATAGAAAATTTACATGTTATTAAGATATAGTCCTCTTGTAATGTCTCTGAAAGAGAAGACCTTAGGGTAACACAAGAGGAGGACAGAAGGTTCTTTCTGTCTTTCTGTTTGGAAAGAAGTACCCATGTTGAGCTTGTCACCTCAGGGTGTTCACAGCTTCCCAAAGGTCTGAAGGCTGAATAGAAATGTTCTGTTGCAGATTGGATGAGTATTTGGATGTTGAGCATTACAGTCCAGAGCCGATTAGGTAACACGCTCAGCCGCAGATGGGCTCTCCAAGTGATCGCTGAAACCTTTTCAGATTCTCCTGGAACACTCTGTTACTACAACTGATAGTAATGAGCACTTACACAGCGCTTTCTATCAGTAGTCCTGCAAGTGCTTTGCAGGGGAAATCAGTAACACGATGAGCACTTTAGCTGGGGAAATTGAGGCACGGAGGAGAAAAGTGGCTATTAGAATTGCTGGGAGTAAGACTCAGGTTTCTTGACCCACTGGGCTCTTTTGGAACTTTGCCATGCAAACAGACCCTGGAGTTGTACCAGATCCACAAGGTCTTCTCAACTTTCTTAAGTCAGCATTCAGGGTGAGGAGGGGTATGAGGATTGGGACATTGTGTCATCTCAGACCTATTTGGGTTCCTTAAGTCTTGGTGCATAATAAAGTCAGATGAGACAGTGGCTTCCTTAGAAAACACTATTTCACCCAACAAAACGTTTCTCTATAGTAGCAAAAAGCAGGTTTTATTTCTGCCAAAATCTTTGCAACCAAATGTACAAAATTTATCTGCAGCCTGGCAGCCAATATGCATTATCCTCAGGTTCCTTGCTAAACTATTAAAATTAATCAGGTGGCAAACTTTCATTATGTCAGCTCTAATAAACAAGAAATCCAGGCTCTGAGCTCTGGAAACATCAGTAAATAGAGCAGTACAATAAAGTGTCTGAGGGTACTCTCCAAAAGTCAATCAAATCAAATTAAACTGCACGTACACCGAACTATTTCTTTTTGTATTGAGAATTTCATACAAAAGTATCACAGCCTATTATTTGCTGTATAATAAAGTGCAAATGCCAGCACCTTGGGGGTGAGACGTTGCTGTGGACCCCTTTGGCACCTCCATTAGTGTTGATGGTGTGGGAAGCAGCATCTATTAGTAAATTATAATGAAGAAGACTCAGAGAACTTGCTTTTCTTGTTAGATTTAGAAGGCTGACTGAGGCCATTTTGCCTAGGAATAGGCTGCGACTTTTCACAAGGTCTGGGAAGAGGCAAGAAGATGCAAGAAAAATTAATCAGGTGGCAAGAAGAAACACATTGTCTAAGATAAATAGAGTTAAAGTGTGGCGGTCACAATCTTGTCAGGTCACATAGACCTGGAAAGAGGATAGAAAAGCTGAAACCATGGTAGCTGTGAACTGTTAGGAGCAAAGAATTTGCAGTACAAGGTACACACAGCATCTTAAGATTAGGGAACCAATCAACTATTGAAGCTCTTATTAGTTCAGCACCAGTGAATAGAAGAGAATTAATCAGGAAGCATGAGGCTACTAAGAGACCTTGAGGTAGTATTTATTTTAAATGCCTGCAAATTTATGGAAGCCACTCTGAGAAATGTGACTGCATCTCCAAAGCAAGAGATATAAGAGGCTTGCGCTTTCGAAAGGGGCCTGGGAAGCTAAGTGGAATTTTCCGTGGGTATTTGGGCAGCTGAAATTTCCACAGAAAATGCTACTCAAGCTTGTGGGATCCCTGGATTTACGCAGAATGCCCAAGAGAGAAAACAGGCTGAGAAGATGCTCCAAAATGAAAGCTGCCTGTATGCATAAACAAATGAGGCAGCTGCCTTGGGAGGGAGCGTGCAGGAGGCTGGGCAGATCCTGGTGCTCAGCCAGGGAGGTCAGTGCAGTGGAGGTTCTGTGTCTGAGCCTGGCAATGCTTTTTCAAAGGTGCTAGGCTGAGAAGCAATGCATTTGTCTCCTGTGGGGAAACCTGGCTGTGTGAGTGCCAGGCAGACAATATCCACACGGCGGGTTCAGGCAGTCCTGGCACCGTCACCAAATCCAAAACAAGAGATCTGCAACACAGCGCCGAGGAGATTTGTTCACTAAATCAGGATTAGGCTCAACAGCTGCAACGTCTTTGTGGTTGGCTCTTGGGGAATATCAGCTTGCTGCAGATGAGGGCTCTCACCTGGCAAATTAATTTCCACTTTTAGATTGATCCACCCTGGAAACTGCCTGACAATGAGACTGTAGATATTGCTTTGTGGCTGGTTGTGCCGCCTGGTTTGGAAGTAATGCAGAAGCTGGTTTGTGTCCTATGCAGAGACAGGAGTTTCACTCGATGATCCTTGTGAGCCATTTCCAGCTCAGGACATTGAATGATTCTATGATTGTTTATTTATGTTTGTTTATTGCTTATTTAATAGCTGATGCATTAGTAGGATGCTTTTTTTTCTGTTTCTCTCATCATAGAATCATAGAATAACCAGGTTGGAAGAGACCCACCTGGTCATCAAGTCCAACCATTCCTATCAATCACTAAACCATGTCCCTCAGCACCTCATCCACTCGTCCCTTAAACCCCTCCAGGGAAGGTGAATCAACCCCATAAAAAAAATTATGAGCCCTAGAGAACATTCCCCTCAGGGCTGGTAAAACAGAATCCCAGAGAGTTGTGAATGGTTTCGGGGAGAGGGAAAATATTTGAGCTTCCCCTTGGACTGAAACAGTAAGATTTTAGGTAGTGCTGGATAGCTCATATACACAAGCATATCACCATCACCTCTGTAGAAAGAGGGAGGGGGGTTGTTTTTTTTTAAACTTTTTTATATTTTTCAGTTGCTACAATAAAAAAAAAGGTGGAGGAATATGATGTACATGGGATTCAGGCACTGCAATTTCAGGCACCAATTTAATCGGGCCAATCAGAATTAATATGCTGGTCTAAAATAAATAATACATGGTTCCTAAGAAAGAGATGTAGGCAGATTGGAAGCTGAGTGGTTTTCTGGAAGCACCTTTTTTCAGATGTAACTTTCATTTTCTCTGATCCAGGAGGTGCTATAGCCATCAAAGAGCACCTTAAAAAGCCGTCTCTCCCTTAGATCAAACCATATGAACTTGGTCCTCCAGTGTAAGAAAATATTCATCTGGCTGGCTGCCAGCTGGCAAGTCTTGAATGAACGTCTCAATCTTCAGTGATGGTGTCAGTTCTGCTGCATCGAGTCGTGAGCGGAACTTCAGTCTTGGCAATGACATAAAATTTGCCTGCAGAAAAAAAGCAGATGATACCCAAGAACTGAATCGATACAGACACACATTCCAGCTTGTGCCCAGATCAGTCTTGTCAAATCTCATCACTTGAGGACCTTGAGGTCTGCGTGAGGTGCTGGGAGAGAAAACTGGTGGAGAATAAGTTGTGGCCCAAGACATGATGTCATGTTAGGTACCAGCTATTAAGGGCAGGATTACACTACGGTTTCTTCAGCTGTTTGACTGCAACGTAGCTGCAGACTGGGAAGGAATTTTGAGTTTCAATACTGAGCTGTGACTTGGGAGATGTAAATGGGATTCAGGGCTTTAGCGTGGGCTTCCAGTGTGAGTAGGCAGCTTTGCCAGTCGCTTATGTACTCTGCGCCTCAGCTGTGTGGGCAAATTCAGATTTGTGCTGCTCAGCTGGAAGAGTTGTAGTGTCCCGAAATATAAATTCACTATTAATTTCTTCTCTTTGTATTGGAATCACTATGATCAGCCCAGAACTATGGTAGGGGGATTGGAACTGGACAGTCTTTAAGGCCCATTCCAACCTTAAATGTTCTGTGATTCTGTGATGTTTATTACGGTGATATCAAAGCTGCCAACCGTGAATGAGGCCCTGGTACACTTGGAACAAGAGAAAGGGAGAATAAAACTCTGTTCATCACGGTATGCATTGTTTTAAGGGCTTGTCTAAAGCTGAAGGTTATTCTGGTATCAGATAAGACATGAATAAACCTATAGAAACCAATGTAGGTTCTTGGGACCCCTTTGATGACAGATTAAAACCAGGTTCTTCTTGCTTGTATATTTTAGTTTGTTTTCAATGACTGAAATGTTTTAGGATTGCTATTAATTCAATATTTTAGTCTGGTGTGATTTACGTCCATAAACCCAAGCGTACAGAGCATCCTCTTCATCTCCTGAATTTCAGTGTGTTGTGCAGCTGTTTTCTATACACATCTGCTCGATACGCTGTCTTTATTTTACCAGTGAACAAAGTGATTCCATAAAGCACACTCTGTAAAGCAGCTGAGATTCTTTTGAATGACACGGGCTCTGCAAATGTATGGCCAGTTACAGCAGTGAGAGAACAGCAAGTGAATCTCTCTCCTCTACTGCAAGATAGGGGTGGGATAGAGGGGAGGCCAGGAGGTGGCTGCTGCTGAACTGGCTCCCAGGGAAGAGAGGAGAGCAGGTATCTTCCAGTGACATGGAATCAGCTTCATTAAAGAGTTATTCCAGTTAAAGATCTGGCCCATAAGCTGTTTCTCATGCTATGATCCATGCAGAAGCTATTTGCTGTACCTATTCTACAAATCTTCATCTTTATGATCAGTGGTTCGAGCTCCATCTATATTTTAATGTACTTGTGATTTGATTAAAAACATGAATTTAATTAATAGAGAGAAATTGCATTCTTTCTTTGTTGGCATAAGGACATTATGTCTGACCTAGTTCTGCAAATGTTAGGCAGGAAATAGGTAGGGAGGAGTATAATGCAGTAGCTGATTTTTAATATACCGTGAGCCGCTTATGGCACGAGAACCATTTGTTCCAGTGATTATTTTCTCAACATTTACATATTCAATTGCATCTGCTTCTAAACACAATTCAAAACCTCACCTTAATTATCTCTAGGTCTATAACTGTAAGGAGCATATTTTAAAAGCAAACCTATCTAACTTAAATCAGTACATTAAATAGCAACATTTTGATTTATTCAGAAATACTTTCCTGTATTTATTGTCATTTATTTTTCCTCTTACCTAGCTCTTAGAAGCAGAATCTTATGCATTCCCTATGGAATTCTGTTACTATAGTGAAGTTTTTCATTGAAATTTGAACAGAGAAAGCCTTGAGGGTATTGAAGTTTTGTGCCAAAAATTTAGTATTTCTGAGAATTAATGGAAACACCTTTGCCAGTGATCTGCTGTGTGCTATTCCCTGGTTTTAATGCCTCAACAACCTGATTCAGATCTTCATTGTCTGTAGAGCTGTGTTCAAGAAATCACTGCAACACTTTTTTAATTCCACAGAGCAAATATATTCAAATAAACCATATACACAGGGGCTTTATTTCTCTCTCTGAGATACAGAGTCCTAAGGGAAGGAAGATTCTCAGCTCCCATTGATTTATGTTGTTTCCAGGTAGAAAAGGCACAGGGACATCTGACATTAAGACAGCAAAAGAGAGAGCAATTCAGGAGGTTGGAATATAAATAATTCTCAAATTCCATCAAGTAGTCAACTCGAGATCATTTAATAAAGCACCAGGGAAGCCTTGCATTTATGACTGCCGCATGGCAGGAGATGAGAAGAAAATAGTGGCATCTGTGCTGTTCCACTGGGAAAATTCTTGGAATGTCATTAATGGAGCATTAATGAGCAGAAGACACATTGTCATGGCTGATCTGTGTCTCTGGAACCTGCATATAAGTAGTTTATAATGGACCTGCTCTTACTTCTGCTGCAGTCGATGCTGCTGTAACCAGCAATTATTCCTTACACCTCTCATATATAAAATATCTCTCTTTGTGCTTCATATAAGAACGGAGGGCTTAAGAAATGTTCCAGGCTGACAGCCCTGGAGACTGAAATTCAGTTTATTCATGGAGTTGGCTGAGCTTAGCTGCGAGTTCTTCTGGCACTACATCTCAACACTGTTGTGGTTGGACCATGGGTAAGAAGATAAGTCACCGGCAGTTTCCTTTCGCTTAGCACGTCTGGGGAATGCAATAAGTGAGCCTTCTTCTAGCTACTGAGCATTGTTATTTTTCCTGGGCTACAAACAAGGGCAGGTATAAACGACTGTCTAAATTTCATTTATGACTACACGTGCTCTACTCGTCAGCAAGTGCTTTGCTTTTGTATATATGCGGTCCTGTTGGAGGAATTTCCTTGCAAGGCCAAGGCTGACTGCACGAGAGGTTGAATTTTAAAGCTCCAGGTTTGCAGACTGAAAAGCCCTCAAATGCTAATGAGTTTCAGTCACGACCAGCCAAGGGCGCACTGAAAACAACAACCTCTGGGTGAGAAGTTCAATATCTTCTTACCAAACCTCTGAGGCCTCCAGTCATGTTGATGGATTTCTTTCTGTGTTTAGATATTAACTCTGTGTACCAGGAAAGAAAAAGTGATGCAACAAACTGAAAGGGAAGAGAAGTATTTAAAAAAAAACCAGGGAGACATTAATAATTTTATTAATAATTCTCAATGATAACAGTACTTTCATAGAATCATAGAACAACCAGGTTGGAAGAGACCCACCAGATCATCGAGTCCAACCATTCCTATCAAACACTAACCCATGTCCCTCAGCACCTCATCCACCTGTGCCTTAAACCCCTCCAGGGAAGGTGAATTAACCCCCTCCCTGGGCAGCCTCTAACAGTGTCCAATGACCCTTTCTGTGAAAAATTTTTTCCTAATGTCCAGCCTAAAGCTCTCCTGGAGGAGCTTGAGGCCATTCCCTCTCGTCCTGTCCCCTGTCACTTGGGAGAAGAGCCCAGCTCCCTCCTCTCCACAACCTCCCTTCAGGTAGTTGGAGAGAGCAATGAGGTCTCCCCTCAGCCTCCTCTTCTCCAGGCTGAACACCCCCAGCTCTCTCAGCCGCTCCTCACAAGGACTGTTCTCCAGCCCCTTCCCCAGCTTTGTTGCTCTTCTCTGGACTCGCTCCAGAGCCTCAACGTCCTTTTTGCGGTGAGGGGCTCAGAACTGACCCCAGGATTCAAGGAGCGGCCTCACCAGTGCCGAGTACAGAGGGAGAAGAACCTCCCTGGACCTACTGGTCACGCCGTTTCTGATACAAAGACTTCTACAAAACGTTAAAGACATTTAACATTTTCAGATGATGTTATGGATGTTTTGACACTGTCTCCTACAACATCCTCATGGGGAAGCTTAGGAAATGTGGGGTAGATGAGTGGACAGAGACCTTCTCCTACAGCCCTCAAAATGTACCGAATAAGCGGTGATATCTCTTTCTAGAACATGAGCTGAAAAGGATTAAGATCCTACTACCACTCTGGGGTAATGGAGTTATTTTTTCAATGTCAGTGATTCGGGCCAGTATTTCTGGCGTGCTGACAGACCATAATAAAGGTCATAACACTTGCTGTCTCCAAACTCCCGGTGACCTGAACGGGGGTTTCAAGTGCACGATATTGAGCCTACGAATTATGGCCTGGGAGAAGTGTGTCTGCTAATAGTAATGTCTGATAAACCCCAGGTGAAAAACAGCCCTAATGCTCCTAGGGGAGGAAGGAGGGGGAGGGAGTGGAAGCTGTGTGCAATTCCTTCATTCCTGTTAATGATATTTAATCCTTGCACTGTGCGTTTTATCTGTGGACTTCTGATAATAAAGGTGCAAACGCCACGGAATAATTTTAGGCACAGGGAAATGAGCTGATTAATCCAAGTCCTTTGACAGAAACGGGAACTGTATCTCCAGCTTCTGAACTCTTACGCTGCCCTAAGAGAAATCCTCGGATTTCGTTGCTTCCTGTGCTAATTTCTGCATAATCAAACTAAAACGTTGTGTGACGATATGAACTTTTTTGCTTGCAGTGATTTTCTTGATTTAGCTATGAAAATGGTTTTCCATTTTGTACATATTGTATATACACACAAACTTGTATGTATGTATGCATATATATAGATATAAAAATCGTCATTTTCCGGACTCTTTTTTTAAGGAGCCACATTTTGTTCCAAGTCAATTAAGTCAGTAAATAATTAATTATAAATATGATAATTCTGTAAGATGTAGTTAAGGCAGGATGAGGGTGACAGCAGGGCTAACATGTAATGCAATTCAATTATACTTAACAAAAGTCCTTTGGACTTGCAGTCTTCATGGATGACAATGACGTGAAGATCTCCACAAGCAGATTCCAGCACAGACTGGGGTGGGTATAAATGCTATTGCATAGCTGATTTAATCACATGTAGCTTGTTTTGTTCTCCAAAATCATACTTTCTGGGTTTGCTATCAATGTTCTCCCGGATTCCAATGGTTTGTCACTGAATGTCATATATATTGCAGAAAACCTGATTATTTTCTCAAAATGTTGACAGGAAATTTAAGGGAGCTGTGAGTCAAGCTGCTAAAATATTCCCATTTTTAACTGGGTCTGTCACAGAGCCGGTGAGTGACTCTAATATCTCCTCTCTCCTTCACTCTGTGAGTCTCCACATTAGACCCCAGACCCTGGGCACAGGACAAACAGGAAGGTTTGGCAAAAACTGAGGATGGGAAACCAATAAACATTTCTTTCAAACTGTGAAACAAGCTTTGCCTCGGCTCTCTGCGAGTTCAGCACCAGACATGAAGTGGGGGGAAGAGAAGAAAAAAGGACAGCCTCTGGATCTGGATGGGCTTTAAGGTCCCTTCCAACCCAAACCATTCTATGATTAGAAGTCAGATAGGTCAGATTCTCAGATAGTAAATTTGCACCTTTGTTGCTGTCAAAACTGATGGTCGTGGGGAACCTTTTAAAGCCAATCCTCTGTTTTGTTTTGCATGCAGTGTAATGGGAACTCCGTTTTTTTTAGTGAGCAGAATTATTCCTGGGAAAAAAGATAACAAATTTAGTAATTTTCTCCTTTGTGGCATTATTATACATGTTTTATGATAACTGTACAATGTTTGCCTACCTAGTTCTTCTGTCTTTGAGTGATTAATCTTTTTTTATCCCTGGTTGTAAATTGGTTTGTTTCTTTAGGCTCTTATTTTGTCAAAGAGCAATTTTGACACACTGCTGAGCTGACTGAGATTATCCCAATTACATTTTACTGATAATATTTGTCATCTGATGCCTTCCCTAGAAATACCTGCATGGGATGAAATGCTGCCTTCTGTTCTGTGTGATCTTGCTTTTCTCAAAGGCAATTTGCACACAAATAATGACCACCAAAGCAAGAGGTTAATTATGAAAATCAGTGACTAATGGGCCCTGGATCAACATCAACAAGAGATTTAACACCCTAATCACTAAGAACAGGAATAGTTAGTGCTGGTGTGGGACAGTCCCTCAAATTCTGTGCCTCAGGAGGCACATTTCTGTACAGAAAATTGACTCCTTTGGGGTGGGTGAAGCTTCCTTATCATCTTGGATAATGCTTATTTTACAGAGGATTTGTGAAAATAAACGCAAGCATAGTCTGAGAGTAAAGGTGCTAGAGACGTATGGAAAGGATTACTGTGGTTAAGTTTGTACACGCTTGAAAGGGATGTGGGTCATCTGCTGGGATTCACCACTCCTGTAGACAGACCAGGTCCCAACGAGAGAATGTGCCTTTCCAGAATTAGAAAGCAAATTCATAGGAGCCCTAGAATAGGGAGGATGTTGAAGACTAATTTTTTGCATCTCTGTTAGCTTTTTCTAATGGAGGGTACAATTAAAAATGTGATATTATTTTTAGAAGGTTATTGTTAACTGTTCTTTTGAGCAATCACATTTGCCATTTTCATCTTCTCGTGGCATCTCCTGTCTGGGTATGGCAGTTGCATGAATTAAGCTAAGTGCTGTTGTTCAGCTTGATTACAAGGAAACTGAAATATGCCCCTCATGGGTATTATCTGTCATGTTGCTAAATACAAAACTAACAGAAAGCCCTGCTTGTTTCTGTAAAAGCCTTGCACACCATGCTCTGAATCTGTTACTGTGAATAGTGAATATCTTGTGCTGCTTCCAGCCCTCTTAGTCCAACGCCTCTTGGTTCTACACTGCTGTCCGGTAACACGGAGGAGTAATAAGTTAAATCTAAGGGAGGATAGGTTTAGACTGGATATAAGGAAGTCATTTTTCATGCTGAGGGTGGTGAAACACTGGAACAGGTTTCCTAGAGAGATGGTGGAGGCCCCGTCCCTGAAAACATTCCAGGTCGGGTTGGATGGGGCTCTGAGCAACCTGATGTGGTTAAAGGTGTCCCCACTCCTGCAGGACAGGTTGGACTGGATGAGCTGTAAAGGTCCCTTCCAACCCCAAACATTCTATAATTCTGTGATTCTGTGACAAAGAAGTTTTGCCACATTTTGGACTTCAGAGATTGCTAAGGTGTTTTGCAGGAAGTCTCTTCAATTTCTCCAATTCAGCCATCTCCAAAACTGGAAATGACTTTTTGTGCTTCATCCTGGGAGCAATGTAGAGAGTGTAATTCAAAGAATCTTTACAACGTGTTCCTTTCAGTTGCAGAGCATGACAAATTCATACTCCAGTTGCTACTGCAGAACAAAACGCCTTCTATAATCAATAATTCCATTTATGCCCCCAAAGTCACAGTGCTCACATTTGTGAAGCACTTGAAGGTGAAAATAGAAATGAAAATACTGTGGTAACTCTTTAATGTACCTCTTCAAAACTTCTGTGACATTATTTCCCTTCTGTCCTCCTTGTGTCATCTTTAACACGGCCTGTGTGCTCATGCCTTGTGTGGATTGTTTACTTAATACCTATCCTCATTTCACTGTTACGAATGAAGTGCCTGTTTTAGGCTTCTCAGAATCTTTTCTCCGTGTGGTTTGAACCATGTTATTTTGCTTGCCCTACTTTGAAAACATGTGACTCAGGGATGACTCAGGGTCTTGAAGAGCTGGAACATGGGAGAATAACAGCCTCTTAGCCTTAACGAGAAAATTGACTACTATCAACTCTAAAAGCATGCTTTTGTTTTCCAGCTTGTATAGAATGCACGTGTGAGCACCAGCTAGCCTTACATTTTAAAAGAAAACCTGCACCTTCTGTATCTCTAGCTATTTGCTTGACAACTTTGAAGATCTATTATATGTATTATAAAAGTTCTTTATGCTGAGGAGCACAGAAGACTAAAACAACAGGTGATTTTGTCAATCTTAGATCTCTGTTTTGAATATACCTTTGTTTCCCCTTCCATACCTTTTGTCTCCTTCCCCAATTAGTGTGGTCATGATTTCACACAGTCCCCCAATCAGGCACTCCTGATAAACACGAGCATTGTCTGGTTTGCAGGGTAGGACCAAGACCTGAACTGCCGATGACTTTTATGTAAGTGTTGACTAAATTAGTTGACCCAGACTGCCCTGAAGAACTCTTCTGAGGTGCTTGGGAAATATGACAGTGTATGTGACATACATAATAAAAAGAGATTGTCTCCTAAATTCTAGGATTCCAGGAAATGAAAATTTCACTGTGACCTGATTAGAAGCCTGCTTTTTTTTTATTTAAAGAAGTTGTTGCAATTCAAACAAGCTTTGAAACTAATAAAGAATTTTATACTTTGAATTTTCTGTATGAACTGCTTTCACTTTTGAGTGTGTTTGATGAATAATAGCTGGACAGACAGCAGCTGTGCATTCATATTCAGGAACTAATGGCTAGTGTGCAATCTGATTTTTAGCAAAGAGCACAGAGGTATTGCTTTGTTTGTAAATCAGCCTCTAAAAAAGGCTGCACTGGGTGAAGTGACTCCCTCTCATCTCCTATCTCTGCTTTCCATCCGAAAAATGAGGGAGCTGCAGCAGTAAGTTGTTGCTTTCTCGGTGGGCAAATGCATGTGTTTCAGTGTCCGTCTTCTGCCTGTTGGTCAGAGGATGGAGCAAGGAACTTCAAGCTGTTCCTAAGCGCCTCTAGAGGTGTTTATCTTCCAGCTGTCCTGTGGAGGTAGCCCGGTGGTTTCGTGGTTTTTGCTCATGCTTCCTCCACAGATTACGAGGTGGCCCATGTGCTGCAGGGCTCTGAAGTGGTTCCTTGGGCTGCCTTGAGGACTGGAGGCACCGTAACCACAGTGATTTGACCCCCTTCAGAGGAGCACAGCAGGCGAACCTTGGCCAACCTGGGCCATAGGAGTCTGTGCCAACGTGTGAAATTCAGCTGCCTCTCCAGCCAGGACAGGGAGAAAGGACACGGACACCAGAGCATCCTCTCGGCTCTCCTGTCCTTTGCAGCCTTAGAAGGTTTCTGTGGAGCCCGTTCCCTTCTCCCTGCAGGAAAGCAGGTCTGTTCCTCTGCTTCTATGAAAAAAAACAACCCTTTGTGCAGCAGCGGTTGTGTTGTTGACTTGATGAGGTAGGGTTCATCTTAGTTTGAGTATTTGCATGTAGAATTAAGTAGGAATCTAATAGGAGTGTCTTTTGAATACGATATTGGTTGAAGTCATTCTGAGGAATGTCCTGTGGCCCTTTAATTCCAAATGATCTATCATTTTAGACCTGACTAGTCCTTTTCTGTGGTTAACCTGACATCTTAAAGAACCTTTCAGAAGCAGCTAAGTTGATTTCAAAAAGCTAGCGGTTTGGGAGTGTTTCTGTAGATTTGCTTTTTTGGGCTTACGTGGAAAATACTGTAGAGAAAGTTGAGAAAAAAACTAAGTAAAGGAGCATATTACAGCTATTAGTGAGTTTCAGAAAGCATAACAAAAGGTGAAATAAGACACAAAGTGTTTTTTAATACACAGCATAGTTTCTTAGCCAGTCACGGTTATTTACTTTCTAAAAGATGTCCTTGATGTTGCAAAGAAACTAATGGATTGAGTTATGTGTTTTTAGACTGTGCCCTATGCTTTAGTAGTTTTAAGAGAAGCTAGTGAGGAAGAAAGAGATGATGAGAAAACTCTTAAGCCAAAAATGAGTCTGATGCATTAGTATAATGTAACATGCCTCGAGGCATGCTTTTTTTTCTCCACAGGAGTAGGTAACCAAGATATTCTGCTATGCAAAGGGCTTTGTTTTAAGAAAGAAAAGAACAAAAGAAAAAATTAGTCTAAGGAGAATATTAAACTTCTGCTTGACATATGAAGGTTTCAAGGCAAGTGATAGGCAAAATTTATGTGATTAATATTCTTGCTTTCATTCTATACTCTGTGTCCTGTGACCAAAAAATTGGAGTACATTTTACACACCATTATGCAGCAACATAAGAGCTGGGTCTACATTTTTTTTTTTTTTGAAAGCTTGTCTATCCACTTTTTGCATTTTTATTCCTTTTATGTACTGCTCTGGGACATAAAAATCCACCATATTCCCTTTATAGTTGTATAAATACTGAAGGTTAAATTGTACAAATGGTCTGTGTCTAAACACTTGATATCAAATCTATGCCGCTTAGTGAGGAAGATGCTTTAAAGAAGCAAATAAATCTTGGTGGGCACGTGTATTGATGTAGGTGCAGTGTGTCCTTACAATCTGTGTGTGTACAGGATCCAGCAGCCAGGGGATCCAGAAGAGTCTCGCTGGGGTGGATACATTGACTTAAGGGGGACACAGGTTTAAATCAGCAAAGTGGAAGCGCAATTCCTGAATCACTACGTGCCGTTTAAAGAATATACAGAGCCCATCCATTTCTGTAAGTAAGAACTTTCTACTTTGTGTAGTAAGGAATTAGTTTTGCCAAATGATGAGGAATCAAGATCCATGGAAGTTTGACTTTCTCATCAATGCACTTTGTTCCCAAATTGCAAACGTATCTTTCCTTAACGTGGTGGGAGAGGAAACATTAGCAGCCAGTGTGAAGAGTGCAGAGTGATAGCAACACAAAAGGCAGCAGGTGTTCACTATATTCCACAAAGAAATCCAAAGATTAAGAATCCTAAAACCATGGAATGGTTTGGGTTCCAACCAGTTTTAACGCCCCAGCATGGGCAGGGATGCCTCCCACTGGATCATGTTTCTCAAAGCCTCATCCAAACTGGCCTTGAACACATTTACTGTTACCCGAGTTACCAAAATGTTCCTTGAACCTTTCTCTTTCTGGGAAGAACAGTTGTTCTTAATGTTTTTTCTAAACAAGTTGACATTGGATTTAAATTGCCATGTCTTGTCAGCACATAAATTTGTAGTAGTTTGATTAGTTATCTTGTATTGATATATTTTCATATGTAAATTCCTAGGAATTATATGTATTTCCATTAGGGAAGACATAAGCTGCCACAGGGCAGCTTTTTATCTCCTTGAATATTACTATGTTTTAAAAAACGCTCTTTTTAAACCAACAGCTTTTCATAATACTATTAAGCAGGAATGGAATCTGACCTCACAATAATTTGCTTTACTTGTTTGTGGGTTATTGCTAACCTGCAGCTTGCAGTACGCTAGCAGATGAAATCTACCTAATGCAATCATTTACATATGCTTAATATAAAGTTGCATATTAATTTGACTTGATTTAAACAGTTCCTGTTTAAAACAGGGCCTAAAACGTACAGTTTTTGGAAACACACGGCAGCGAAGCTCCCAGCTCCAGCAGCAGCTCCTGCTGGGATTCCTTTTGATCTCATTCAGAACTAGGTTAAGGGTGCATATGTGCAGTCAGAGCTCTTGGAAATCTCGTGATGCTCAAAACCCAAATCCTACAGCGAGTAATTAGCAAATCAGTTCCATTCCCTCCTCACGTAAAATATGTGGCGTCCATGTCCTGTAGTTCAGGATTTGGCCCATCATTTAATCTTCTCAAACAAAATCAAGTTGCCCTAATTGCTCGTGGCAGTTTGCTAAAGGAACTGTAAAGTTCAGTACTTTTTATACTTCAGCTCTGTTGATTCAGTTTGTATAAATGAGCCCAAGTATTCAGATTGGACGTGTGATAAAAAGCATAAAAACATTTCAGTATTTGGTAGCATCAAACGGCCAAAGGTTTTCAAATCTCCCTTTAAGAAGGGTCCGCATGGCTCCTGGATTTAGCCTACGTCTTCTCTTCATAAGTTCCTGCAATGCAGTCAGGTTGTGGTTCTGCCATCTGAGGGGGGAAAAGAAAAAAAAGTTGATTTTACCTGATTTTGCAAAGAGAGATGAGGATAAAGGTAAATAGTGAAGTAATTCAGTGCTCTAGGTGACGTTTCAGGGGGAATTACCTTCTCCTTTCCTCCTTGTAACAACTGCAGATTCAAACACATTATTCTGTTTCATATGTGAGTTTAGCATGACACAAAATCCAACCAAAAACCACAGCGCATCCATGATTTATTTAGCCAAGATCAAAGATGTACAGCTGCAAAGAATCCGATTAAAATTTGATGATGCAGCAGGCAGGCTACATCTATTATTTAATTTGGAGGTTGTGATCTTGTACAAAATTAGCTTCCAGATTTCACTTACACTCTTGGGCTGCAAATATGCTTTTACTGAATCGTTTTGATATGAAGTTGAGTCACCCAAATTTCACACAGATCCTTAGATGTCCTATGTGGAATTTGTTGTCGGGAAAGGAGCAAAGAAATTCCAGCTTTGGGCCACCTAAGATACATTTCAGACCACGTGGGTGTTTAGCACTAGCGCTCTTCAGCTGATTTTGCTTGAAGGCCCAAGAGCCGTGTATTTTGAAAACATGATTGATTACCGAGACACATCTTGGGGGGGGCTCAGACACAGATTTTGACCTTTTCAAACTCGTTAATGAGTTTCTGAAATAAGCTTTAGAAAATTAAAGGAAAAAAAGATATTAGCTTTCTGAATAATTTTGCCTGTTTTTTTTCATGAAAGAGAACAGCACAGAACTAAACAGTCTGTTAATTTGTTAATTAGACTTCTTTTGTTTCCTTTTTCTTGTTTGAAATCAAAGAAACCACATCCTTTCTGTAATCTTGTTGATAGAAGATTGCGTAAGAAATTACTAAAATAATGAACTTTAATGGAAACTGTTACAGATCAACCAGGTTATGCAAGCAGTGCCTTGTGAAAGTGGCTGGTGATGGTTTTAGCTGATCCTGCACCAAAGTACCAGCTCTGGAGGCTGAACACTCTTTTGTCAGTAGATCTGATTTACACGTGTGCGTACAATGCGTTAACTCAGCAAGACTTGCCTTTAGTTCTAACAACCCAGCCAAATCATTTAATTTAGATGTGGGATGCTCAATCTGAAGTAGAATCTGATCCAAAAAGCCTAGCTCTGGTGCATGAGGAGCCAGCTCTGTGGAATGGGACCATCCAGAACCCCTGGAGCCTTGTGCTCTAAGTCACGCGGGGGCTCATTGGTTCCCCTCTCTCTACTGTGCTTTGTATCCATCTTCAGAACAATTATCCTTGTGGAATTTTATCTGAAGTGATAGCCTGGCAATTTTAGTTTTGGTTACCTGTTCTACCGGTGATTTAAATGAAGTTTGAGTATAAAGAAGCAGCACTAGCATGGCTGGGCACTGCTTCGAGCTTTGAAATGGCCATTGTTAGCTGTAAAATGGGATGTCTGGCTACAGGAGTATTCCTTGGCCACTCATTTGTGCAGCTGCATGAGAACAGTAAGATGCTGCTGTATAAACCAGCTCTGCATCCTTCAGGGTGTGAGAGTGGAAAAAAATCTTTGCCTGTCCTGTTTTAAACAGAAGAATTCTAGTTATTCTTCTGCAGCCTAGACAGTGATGGTGGTGACTGCAGAGAAAGAAGAGCAGTATACTTGGCTCTGAGGTTCAGGGAGAATGAAAGGAGGCTGAGAAATATCGACCCTACGTTCTTTAATGCCTTTACTGTTTGGTCTGGGAATTTGTTGTGAAATACACACGTACACTGCCAGAATCCGCAGGGTTTACTTGAGATTTGGTATCGCTGCTAAGTGCATCAAGGGAGTCGGGAGAGACTGTCTGTCCTTAATTATAAGCTGAGATGCTCCTCCATAGATCTCATTTCTTTTATGACCACTGAATGTGTTTGTACTTCTCTTTTTTGAAGGTACCCAATGGTCTAATTCTGGCTTTCTTCAACTAAAAAAACCCTAAATTGAACCTAGGCATTAAGTGCTATCCTTTCTTTTTCTTCTTCTTCATTTAATAAATAAGGTAGAAAGAAAGCTTTTTATGCCGTTGTTTTATTTTATTTTGCTACAGAGAATTTACCCAAAATGTGTCACAGACCAGTTAAAAGAAGTGAATTAATTGTGTCAATATCCAAGAGATCTTTCCAACCTGGTGATTCTATAATTCTGTGATTATGAATAATGACAACTTTCAGATTTCTGATTCACCTGCTTTGGTGCAAGTTTGGATTTGGATATGCTTGGAAGGTCTTGGTGTTAAATGTGTTACACCAGAGAAGAAGGCAGAAATATACTCAGCGTGGAACTGGAGGAGCTGTGGTTTGAGGAGGATTTTGCTAATTGCCAGATTGACTATTTCTAAGTGAGTCCACTGCTGGTGAAATGCCACGCAAATGATTGAAACGAGAGATTTTAATAATGCAGAGTGGGCCTAAGATGATACATAGTTTTGATTACTGTTCTGTCTGTTTGGTTTTTTTAATATTAAGCTTAATCAAAGAAAAAACAAATTTCACTTAATGAAAGGAAAAAAACCAAACCTTTAGGGAGATATAACAGTTAATTGGATTTCAAGTACTGTAGCTACATGCTCAATAATGTTCCATTTTCTTTTCAGGATTACAGTTGTTTAGTTCCATTAGCCTTAATGTACAGGGTCAGATTTTAAATTATTCTGTGTTAGGCTTCTGGTTTCTTTTGCCTCATTCTTTCCCTTTGCTGAGTGGCTTCTCTCAGAGCAGTGACCTGCCTTGCAAAGGTCGCTTGTCATGGCCATGAGAGAGCTCTGCCAGTCGCCTTCCTAACAACTCCTGTCTACGTTCCGAGCCTCCAGTGTGCCACTAAGAACTTAGAGCTGGCTCTGTGGCTCTCAAAACAACAAACTGAAGCCACTATTTGCTTGCTAAAATCTGTGTTTACCAGTAAACTAAGTCTTCCAACTGCAAAACCAAAAGCCAAACCATGAAGAGATTCAGCAGGCAGCGCTCACTGTAACTTCTGAATACAAATGAACAGGTCTTTAGGATTGATTTTAAATTCTAGGTTAACAAAAAAAAAATATTTTGGGTGATGCTGGATGAATTTCTATTCTTGGGGATGCATTTTCAGTATTGGGAAGGAGAGGTACTTTCAGCAGGGCAAGTTTTTGTGTTGTTAGGTTGTTGTTATTCACATAGCATGAATCTTCCTTCTTTCTCGATGAATGAAATTTCAGCATGCCACTGTTGTTGCTGTTTCTGTTTAGAAAACCAAACGTTAATGTGAATTTAGCTTAAAAATAGAGTTGCTAAATGCAGGTGGAGTTGGTTGACGAAATTTAAGTGCTTATTATGGCTTCCCACATAACGGGATTTATTAAAAGCATTGGCTCTCCCTTTTCGAGGCTTGTTGTCATTGGATTTTGATGGGTTCAGGTAGACAAACACCAAGTACTTTGCTGAATCCAGTTTTGACATGTGTTTAAAATCTGATCCGTTCACCGGGTTTGAATTGTAAATGCCTCCTCCTTATGGAAATAAGTCCTTTCCACAGTGAAAAGCTAGAATAACAGATGAAAATGATGTTGGCCATTAGGTTTATATTTCTTGATTAATTGCAAAACAATGTGATAACCTGCATAGCATTTTGTTTCACTCAGTTCTCCCCTTAAATTACCACATCCTTAAAGGAAGAAAAGCATTGCACTAACATGACTAGGAGTAAACTCGGGTAGCGATGAGAAGCTGCAGAGGCAGCAGGGAAGTGTCAGTCTCTAGAGAAAACAATTAGTTTACCCTAAGTTTTAAAAATGTGTCAGTGCTGTTTCTCTTTCAAAGAAACATCCAACGCTTCAGTGAAGCTGACATCTTTTGAAGCTGACCCTATTAATTATTTTTGACTTACTGCGTACTATACATCCACGGGGATTTGCAGGGGATCAAGAACACTATTGTCAAGGGCTTTTATTTCTCTTTTAAATGTACTTGTGTGTGTTAGAGAGTTTACATGTGAAACTGTCTATTAGTGGATTCTGTGTGATAGATAGGTTTGGAGATACATATACATCCATTTTGAGGGAAAACCACATGCATAGCAGATAGACAAAATGCACTGTGAGTTTTATATTTCCACTGCTCAAAAATTGATACAACATATAGACTGCTATGCACAATATCTGGTTTTCCTGCAGATCTTAAAAGAATAGCTCCTAAGGACAAGCCCTTCCAGCAGAAGCAGTCTGGAATACATTCTTCAACAAAGAGGAGCAAATTCTGTCCTCAATTTCACAAATACCAAATTTGAATCCCTACCCTAAATCTGACAGACTTGCTGACTGAGCAGATTCTCTCCCTGCTCTGTTGTTTGCTCTTCAGAGACCACTGAGAAGGTGATACAGGAATAGCATCTTAGTTAGGAGGCAAAAAGAAAGTTAATAACAGTTGGGGCGAGTGATGTGCTGAGGAGAAGCAAACAGAGATGCTGAAAACATTAATTAAGAAAAAGAGAGGAAGAAGACAAAACAATAAAAATGTGCCTCTGTGCAATGAGAAATCATTTCCCCATTGCCCAGGCAGGTACAGATTTTAAGCGCAGAAAATGTTGTTTCATGGAATAAAAGAAAGGAAAGGACAGAGAACAAAATAAGGGACTGGGGTATCATAGAATCATAGAATAACCAGGTTGGAAGAGACCCACTGGATCATTGAGTCCAACCATTCCTATCAAACACTAAACCATGTCCCGTAGCACCTTGTCCACCTGTGCCTTAAACCCCTCCAGGGAAGGTGAATCAACCACCTCCCTGGGCAGCCTCTGCCACTGCCCAATGACCCTTTCTGTGAAATTTTTTTTCCTAATGTCCAGCCTAAATCTCCCCTGGCGGAGCTTGAGGCCATTCCCTCTCGTCCTGTCCCCTGTCACTTGGGAGAAGAGCCCACAACCTCCCTTCCAGTCGCCTTCCTCTCCACAACCTCCCTTCAGGTAGTTGTAGAGAGCAATGAGGTCTCCTCTCAGCCTCCTCTTCTCCAGGCTAAACACCCCCAGCTCTCTCAGCCGCTCCTCATCAGGCCTGTTCTCCAGCCCCTTCACCAGCTTCGTTGCTCTTCTCTGGACTCGCTCCAGAGCCTCAACATCCCTCTTGTGGTGAGGGGCCCAGAACTGAACACAGGACTCGAGGTGCGGTCTCGCCAGTGCCGAGTACAGGGGGAGAAGAACCTCCCTGGACCTGCTGGTCACGCCGTTTCTGATCCAAGCCAAGATGCCATTGGCCTTCTTGGCCACCTGGGCCACTGCTGGCTCATGTTCAGTCGCTGTCAACCAACACCCCCAGGTCCTTCTCCTCTTGGCAGCTTTCCAGCCAGGCTTCTCCTAGTCTGGAGCTGCTCAGGGTTGTTGTGCCCCAAGTGCAGGACCCGGCATTTGGCCGTGTTAATTTGGTGTGTGTTTGTTTCAGGGTAAACCCATAACCCAGAATTTTGCTTTTGTTAGACATTCCGATAAGGTCTAAGGCTCCAGGATAAAAAGGGCCTGGCTGACCCGTGGCTCATCAGGCCGTGTTAACCTGCTCATTTGTCTGAGCCTGAACTTCCGTCTCTTTTCCCTTGTTTCACCACCAAGATGAAAGCAGTTTTGCATCGCTGTCAGAATCCATTTGAGCTGTACTTCCCACAGAAGAGTTTTAAATCAATCGAAGCAAGAAAAGAGTTGTTAACTACAAGTTAACAATGCAAGTCTTTTGCAGGAGTTACTAACTAAGTAGTTAATTCTTTAATTAGTACAAATAAGCTAATAGGAGAACTTAATTTTAGGGATTCTAGGTAAAATGTGAATTTCAATATAGACATTTTTAATAAGTTCTAGACAGGCAGTGGAACCCCACTGAAAAAGTGCCTCTACGTTTTTATGTTGCATCAGCCTTCATCTATTTGGATCTTAACTCTAAGCTATAAATAATCTCATTTCCAGAAGAACAGGAGACATCTTTGAACAGTTTTCTCTTACAAAATGGGCTTAGAAACATCAGTTATAACAAGAGTAAAAAAATTCTTAACTTACAGCAAATAAAAGGAGATAATTCATTGGAAGAAAGTACAGAAATATGTCTCCTGTGTCAATGTTGAATAAAGTCTCAAATTTTGGCTGATAAATTCAGTATACTTCAAACTACCCTGTAATTATTTACAATTGTTATTGTACCTTTTATCAAAAATCTATTTTAAGAGTGTATTTCCTGCCCCTACTTTCTTTTCCACATACATGAAAGGTTAGCATCTACAGCGTCAAGAAAATATTTTAGTTCAGAACTTTTGCAAACAATATCAAAAGTACCCAAGTAATCAGAACTCATGTCTGGTCACCATTCACCTATTTCAGTCTTCATTGCCCTACAATTCCACTGCCCTTCTTCTTTCAAAATCTTTGAGGCATAAAATTAATCTTAAAAGTTGAGTAAGAATTATATAAATCTTTTTTTAAGTGTAAATTTTGAATGTGGTGAGTGTCTCGTACAGTAACATGCCGATCTGCAGCTTAGACCATACAAATTCTGGTCAGAATCATTGACACCCTTTCTTTTGCTCTACTTTATTGCCTCAGACAGCATGTGGTAAGTTCTTGTACTTCTGCGGAGGCCGTTCTTGGTTTATGAATAACAGATGTGAGACAGATGCAAGATCTGTACCTGTGGATTATTGTCCTCACATCGAGAACCCAGAAACCAAGCAAAGGCACGACCATCAGCGAATACAGTGACATTTGGAGGAACAGTTGCCCTCAACGCTAGGGAAAACTTGAAAATGTTTACAACTTCAGGCTGTACCTGGGACTTAAAGGCAGCCTAGAAATTCATTCCCCCTGAAGAAAGGAGAATCATCTCAATGAATATGTAAAATGCAAACACCGTGACATCTGCAAGCAGAAGCTATGCTAGTTTCCCAAATTAGACTTCACATACTCCGCCCCCACCTTCTGTTTAACAAATGCATGCCTAGATGATAGAAAAAAATAGAGTCTACAGAAAAAAATCAAACCAAACTAGGAGAATGAACTAATTCTCCTGTCACTCAAGTAGTTATAAAACAAGCCAAGCATAAATTGAAGGTGAATGTTAATGATGAAGGAGGCAGACAGATGGTCCAACTTTTTCGTTAGGTGGTTCATCATCCTTTATTATGCACAAAAAATTGTCTTTGATAAGAGGGTACAATGTTAAAAATATATTCAGGCAATGTATGGATCACCTTTTGATTATGGTCAAGCAGAGTACAACTGATAGATTTCTGCCACTTTAGGACTGGGTGGAAATACAGGGTGGGATTTTGATTGGGATTTTTTGTTGTTGTGTTATCAGAGGTTACTCAGTATTAAACGCCACATTTGTTTTCTGAGTTTCAAATTGAAGTGAACCCATAATTAACATGGAAGTCTCACGTTCACTCCATAATGATGACATGTCCTTTCTAACATAATCAGCAGGTTGAGAGGGGAGATTCTACCTCTCTACTCTGCTGTGGGGAGACCTCACCTGGAGTCCTGTGTCCAGTTCTGGAGACCTCAGCACTGGAGGGACATGGATCTGTTGGAGCACGTCCAGAAGAGGCCACAGAGATGATCTGAGGACAGGCTGTGAGAGTTAACTCGTTCAGCCTAGAGAAGAGAAGGCTCATGGGAGGCTTTAGAACAGCTTCCAGTACAGACAGAGGCTACAGGAAAGCTGGGGAAGGGCTCTTGATCAGGGAGTGCAGGGACAGGATAAACGGAATCTGTTTGGAGCTGAAAGAGGGGAGATTGAGAATTTCGACAAACTTGTATCACCACATCCTTATATCTATTCCCTACTTGACTTGAAAAATATCCAAAACCTCCAACTCCATCGATCCCAATTTTGCAGTGTCTCAGTTCTGTGTGTCCTGAGCAGTCGTATGTTATTTACCAAAAATATTAAGATATAGCTGCTGTGTAGTGTATAGCTTGTATTAAACTTCCCATTAATGAGTAGCACATTGTGCCTCGAGTCCTTTTATCAGTTCACCTGTGTAATTGCCCAGAGTCTCGTGGGTATAGGTATTGCATTTCAGAGAAGTTGAACTCCTGCAAGCTGGACAGTGAGATAGTTCTGCCCAATTTAATTATGTAAATGGGAATTCAGTTTCTCGGGAGTATATTATCAGCATTACTTCAAAGACTTGCATAGAATTCTCTCCTATCATCTTTTATGGGTACTTTTTCTTTGTTGTGCAAGTGAAAATGAAATATTACAATACATTGAGAAAATTTGGTGAGAAAATAAACGAGCCAGAGACATTTGCACATGCCTCCTGCTCCAGTTAGAGGCCAGTCAGGTAGGAGTAAGGAGATAGGAATTTCGTTCTTTCTTCCTCTCCTGTCTTGCACGTATGCTTCTATAGAAAAAAATCTGTGGATTTTAAATGAAAACAGCATTTCAGATATTTTAAATCACATCAAAGAATTTAATATCTAGGCCATAGCTTTCTAATATGTGTTAAAAATGATTATAAAAGGAAGTTTCTTCATAAAACCTTTCATTTTGTAGAAATTATTTCTTTCTAATTTTAAAGGAGTCTATGTAAAGCTGCAGGGGTAACGTAGCTAAAATATTTTATGCCTTTTAGAGGCTGGCATTGTGAAATTGTAGTCTAGGAACTGAAGATCGGGTGGCATTTTGTACTCTAATTGGAAACCTGACATTTGTATCCTAATGTGTGTAAAGTTCTAGGCTCATGGAAGACTCTCTCCATATTAAAGTAAGTGTAATTGAGAACTTCAGTGCAGTGGTGGAGTATCTCAATGCAATGAGATTAAATAAGTAGGGATATTGAGGTGCTTATTTTACAAATTATTTTCACATTTTGATGAACTATTCTCCTCTTCTCCCACGTTTCCCAGCTATTGGTCTTTTCTTGGGTTCACTGGGAGGAGGCCAGAGAGTAGCCCTTGAATACAAGACTGCCTGCTTGATGAGTTGAAGCTAAAGAAAGTTTTCTACCCACTGTCTCTTTCTCTACGTTAATATAAGACAAAAGCCTTGATCGGCGTAAACAGCTTATCAGAGCAGACTTTTCCCTGGGACTGGTTTTTAATTTTTAGAGTTTCATTTAATTAGGGCATGATTTCTTTTTGAAAGTGAATTCTAATCTCTCGTAGAAGTGGACATATTTATAACTTTAGGTCTCATTCTCAAGGAGTGATGGTAACTATAATTGTAAGTACAGGTCAGAGCTTATAGCGTAACCCAATACCTCTGCACATTAAAAAGTCATAAAATAGCTTCACATTTCCATTTTTATAGTATGGGCATATCTTTCTACAGTGCAGGACAGCCTGTAGACAACCAGCCTGTCTCATAATCTCAGTGAAGAAGCAGACTTCTGAAAGTTTTTAAAGGGCAGGACCACAGTGTTTTCTTAGGGCAATAGAAGGTTTTTTCTGTCATTAAATCTAATTAAATTGCTCTGCTATTGAGACTGAGCTGACTGAGGGCCTCTCTGTTCCATGTTATGTCGTGATCCATGTTTGGTTAACAAGGTTCTGTACCAAAGTCAGTCATTAACAGTAATATTAATTTATCTTAATTTTAATCACATAGAAGTAATTGATCTGAAAGAATGTTCAAGCTCCCTCTTTAAGTGTCTGGCATTGGATCTTAAAAAATAGAGCGAGAGAGAAGTCATTTAACATGGGATTTGCAACAAGATTGAGGCTTATTCCTTAAACTGAGTTGTTTAATTCTTACTGATTTTATTGCTTCAGCTCAGCTACAGATGAAATTATTTGGTTAGGCAGAGACCTACTTGAGCTGCATCTTTAACCTGACAAGTAGGTCTGGTTTGCTCACGTGACAACCACATTTCCAGTTCTCTTTTGTTAGTAATAATGTCACAGTTTCTGACCATCAGACTGAACAAACAGCTTCTGGGTTCTCTCTCCCCTCTGCCACTGACGGCCTCTTTAATCTTGCCTTCCTTTGTCTCTTTTGTCTACAGATCATGAGACTTTTCAGCACAATGAATCATCTGGAGTACCGTTGGCTTTTAATCAATCATCCCATTTTTATTTATTAGTCCATTTTCCATTGACACTGTCTAGCGTTAGGGCGCCCCCAATGAGCTTGTAATGAAACCAGTAGGAACCCATGGCAATCAGTCCTTGTTTGAGAGGTAGTCACTGTTTCAAAGACTTGTGCTGAAAAAGCAATTATAGCCCAAACTGTGAAACTCTCAAAGGCTTTTATGAACACCCTATTCTACATGCACATTTCAATTTACAAGGTTCACTGGAATCAGTGGTTAAAAAGAATAATGCATCACATGAGTGACAGACAGCCAATACTTCAGATTTACACATTCAGTTGATTCCTTAATGTCACTGTTCAGTGACACCATCCATTTCTTCATTGTCTAGCTCATTTGTATAATATTTTTGATTGAAAGTAAGCTTGACACTCTTGATTTTCCCCTACGTGGGATTCTATTATTATCTCATACTCCCTCTTTCAATTTCACACCAATAAGCAGTGCAAAATGAGAGAGAAAAGCACAAAACTTAGGTTCCTCAATCTGCTTTATGCAGAGCTCTTTAGTGTGGTTAGGTGTCAAATACCTGTTAACCTGCTTTATCTCCGTGCCTTCAGTTTGATTCCTGGAAAGAATGGAACAGTTCCCTGAGGAATAACGCAGGATGATAATCACTGGTAAAAATTTATGTGTATCCCAAAGTCATTAATAATTTGCCGTGACCTCAGGGTTATATTTAGTGACTATATTTTAATCTTGTATTTCAACCACATTTTCAAAACAAGATAGAGAGTCTTTAAAGTAAGAACTGGTTTGCTCTGTGTCAATAGCTGTGCTCTGGCAAAATCACTGTTCTAGCACAGAAGCTAACCAACATTAGAAAGCAGTCCTTACTGCCATTTGGCAGAAAATCTTGGGGGTTTTGAGTTTCCAAGTAAATGCAGCAGAAGGCTCGAGTGTTGTAGACAGAGCACTGTTACCTGTGATGCCCTAACTCTGCTCTAGGGAGGAGGATTTTTTCTTTTCTGAAGTTACAAACTTTCATCTTTGCAATTATTTGTACAGAAAAGACCAGGGGAAATTCCTGGGTTGTTTTTTAGAACACACATGTAGTTGGCAATAATTATTTCTCTCATATTTTTTGGGGTTTAATGGAAAGAAAATTTTTGACACTGTCAGTGTCTTGATGTGTGGGCTTGTCTTGGATGAATCCTCTTGTGTTCTTGCATCTGTTGTACAGCCTGCTAGTTCAGATAGAAGTTCCACAAACATGATCACAAATGACTTACTGTGTTGGAGAAAAAAAAAGCAATCTTAGAAAACTTCATAAAGCACTTATATGCAGGTGAGGCAAAGCTTCCTTAGGTGACAACGTGTATTGTCTAATTTCAAAGACAGCCATGTGTCGTAATATTCAGGTGTCAGCTTTCAGCGATGCTTGTGTTTTAAGCTTCTGTATTTGCTTCTGTATTTGCAAAGCTCAGCCCATCTCTAGAGGAGTGAATATTGTTAGTCTCATCCTAGACCTGAGAAACTGAGGTGTGAGTTGGTGACAGTAGTAGTCCAGCATCACACGTGCTGCTAGAAAAAGGAAAATAAGATTAATGAGATGGTGGTCTAGGTGCCTGGATTTTTGTTTCAGATTCTGAGGCTTGTATCTGGATGAGAACATTGACACTGAGTATTGAAATATCCTTCCTAGAAGATGAAGTTGAATGAATAAGGTTGTGTGGGATAGCAAGAGGATCATTTTCTCCTGTATGGACACTGCAGACTGCTAGTGTGATTTTTAAGATTGTGAAATTCCCATAGAGTAGGTCAACTTGAGGCTAACACCAGTTGGCAAGTTAGGGATGAAGAAAAAGGGATGAGAGGATTATTTTCTGCAGAGGGAGTTCAAGTTATTTACCTCCATATTCTCTCTTTACGTCCAGTTCCTCCTTCTTCAACTTGCAGCTGAGAGTTGATAAATACATCCTTGCCATGAAAACGCAAGGGGAAAGGAGCAGTACTTTAACTTTTAAATTTATGGTAGAACTCTACTTAAAAGATGATAAAGTATCAGCACAGGGAGGAAGATACCATAATTACTACATCCTGCAATGAAAAACAAGTCTTGTCCTGCCTGTGGTTGCAATGCTAAGTGGGTTTTCGTCTAATGTGCAATCAGAGCACCCTGCGTGAAGAGCTACTCGCTGATGTCAAGCATTTGAGAAACAAGAGTGCTCAGCAGGTTTTAAAGGAATCAGGTGAAATCTTCCTCCGGATGCCATTGTTTCTTTATATGCTGTATTGCTCTGATAGAATGCAGTCATGAATCATATGTCATGTTGGTGTATGACAAGATATATTTGTGATGAGTAATGTCCTGAACACAAATTTCATTGCACCACAGTAGAATTTATCCATCTTATACTCCCCTTGGCCTATACATAACCAAACCCATCAGGCACGATGTGCAGAGGCGCAGTATTGATCCTGTGTTAGTGAGATCACTGCTCCATGGCCTCTAAATTACCTTTGCTATGTAAGAGGATGGAGGCTCAAGAGCCAGGTTGGACAGTTCATCACAGCCTGAAGGTCAAGCTGTGCTGGGGCGGGAGACTCCACTAAAGGCGAGGAGCCTGTGGAGCAGAGCACCTGTTTTCAATGACTTTCCTTGATTAGAGTATAAAAGCAGGGCATGGGGTGGGGCTGCTCCATGAAGCTCTGGAGAGCAGCCGGGCAGGAGGTCTTGGTGGTGAGTTCCCAGAGACCTGAAGGAGCCCAAGAAAGGACAAGAGGTTACTGAGAAGTTGAGCGTTGCCAGGAGAACACACAGCCTGCATCAGGAAGAGGTGGGTGAAGTGCTTGTAGAAGTTTATGCTGACAGGTTCTTTTGTGTGGACAGCAGTGCAGCAAAGTCGTAAGAGCTACCTCTGGGTATTGAGGTTAGCTCTCTGTAGGCGCTCGTTTCTGTTGGTTTTGTTGGTGGCTAATCTCTCTTGTCTAACAAAAATACTGAAATCTGTTTTGTTAAATTAATGTGGAGAGTGTCGTAGAGGAAAGGAGAGGCTATCTTCTACGTGAAAAAAATGCTTATCAGTTGTTTGGTTGAATCAAGTAACAAATATGAAAACTTGGGAGTGTCTTGCAAGGGGAAGGTGGGCAGGTATTTTTGAAGTCCTTATATTTGTGAAGTGGTTTCATAGACCTGCTTACAGGCTTGAGCTACGTATTCCGAAGCTGCAGCAGATCCTGTGCCCCCAGGACTCCTGCCTGTTCCCAGCAGACATCGTAGATTGCTTTTGTACCTTGCTTAAGACTATTCGGGACTGGAAAAATAACATCTGAGTAGGGGAGGGTTGTAGTCCGTGGGCTTGTAAAATCTTGTGTAAAGGTCTGTGAGAGGAAACGGGGGCTGTGCAGGCCTCTTCATTCAATTAATTCAGTACCTCAGTAGCAGAGGATCAGGGGCTCGTACGCCAGATGCCAATGGGTTTTCCCAGGGGAAAAGGGTAATTAAAGGAAAAATGAAGCTGAGGGTGTGAGAAGATGAAATTTCAGGTTTTTCTCTGTGCTCCTTTCCCTTGCACTAGAGGCTGCTCACAAGGCAGTGCATTTTAGTCCCTGTAGCTTAAGGCAATGCCTGAAGGCACCTTTTAGTGTTATCCATCTGCGCACCTGAGAGCAGCCACAACAGTTGAAAAAGATTTCACTCAGGAAAACTGCTAGTCTGTTTATGGTTCTCTAATAAATAAAAAAAATCCAACTGGCTTTGCTTATCACAGAATCACAGAATAACCAGGTTGGAAGAGACCCACTGGATCGTTGAGTCCAACCATTCCCACCAATCCCTAAATCATGCCCCCAAGCACCTCATCCACCCTCACCTTAAACACCTCCAGGGACGGCGACTCAACCACCTCCCTTGGCAGACCGTTCCAATGCCTAACCACCCTCTCTGTGAAGAACTTTTTCCTAATCTCAAGCCTAAATCTCCCCTGGCGGAGCTTGAGGCCATTCCCTCTTGTCCTGTCCCTTGTCACTTGGAATGAAGGCGATGTGTCCCTTAAAAGCATTAGTTTGTTGCCAACCTGGATTAACACAGATTTTCAAAAGGAGTGTTAAGAAGAGTAACTTGTTGGCACACCCAACCTCCCTCCAGTCTTCAGTAAACAGGTTGGTTGTGCATCCCTGATGCATCTCCTTCCTCTTTTTAAAAATAAAATATACCCATTTAGTATTATACCTGCTAGTTTAGAGATAGCAGAGTATTAAACACATTCTGCGGTGCTTCTTTAGAAGGAGGCATTTTTATAGTAGCAGAATGATGGTGAAAGCTATCTGCTTTTGACAGAGTCCCTTTGATGGGGAGGATTCAATCAGATCTCTTAGAAGTGCTTTAACAGAATTCTGAGAATCCTTTCTTGCTTTTCTGCTGTTTCTCTGAATGGCTGCGGTTGGAACTTCTTTGTGCTTGTGCTCTATGCAGGTGGCTTGGGGAAGAGACTCCTGTGTGATAGTGGTAACTTCTTTTATAACTGTAAGAGGCACACCTACCCAGTGACAAACTCTGTGTTAATATAGAGGTTTTGTAGCTGAACTGCATTAAAAAAATCCTCTCTTGTGTGTGAATGGCTGGGTTCCTGTTCTCTCTTAGTATAAAAAAGGCCAAGGTGCACAAACCTGCAGCTGCAACAAATCAGTTGTTAAGATGATAGGAAACAGCAGGTCAGCTTTGCAGCCCGAGCATAAATTTGAATGTATTTCTTGCTTCAAACCTCAACAAGGTTTCTTGGAAGCCAGTTTGCTAGTTCATGTTCTTTGCCAGTCCCTAAATGAACAGTGGTGCAAAATGAGAGAACAGAGGAGATGCCTGTGCAACAAAATCGTTCCCCAGCCTCTAAGCTCTTGGTCAGAATAACTTGTTTATTCCCCAGCTGCGTTGGCTTTGTGGATTATTACCATTCCCCCTGTGCTATGATGAGCCTTCGCCAGAGCTTTGTGCTCACCTGTGTGCAGCTGTGCTCAAGGCAGTGTAAGAGGAGAGGAAGATGCCAGCTCTGCACTGCTGGGTTGGGATGAGCTGAATCCTGGCACGGGCAGCTTTGCCTCAAAAAAGACTGCAAACCTAGGAGAAACTTGACAATTTGATTCCTCAGGTGTGTGCGTAAAGGTTTGCTCACCTTTGTGTGCTGATATTACTAAACTGACACTTTCTCTATGCTGTTAAATTAATTTGTTCATGTCTGCTCCTGAAATGATGTGAACCTCCCAGCTCTGATGTGGCACATGTCCCCAGCCTGGAGCTCAGCTCCTTCGCACCATTTGGATGATAAGAGAAAAAACAATGGAACAAATCCCTTCATGCAAAGTAAATGTTTTTGTGCTGTGTAGTAACTCAGGGCTGTTTTGGTAAGAGGAGGGTGGCAGTAAGAAAATGACATTCTTCAACCCAGAGCAGGTTTAATATCACTGCTATTATTAGAGAACTGTGGTTCCTCCCTTTTAGGTCATGCCCAAAGCACTTCTCAGGCTTTCAACTCAGCCTCACTCCAGTTTTCATAGGGATTTTTGCTACTAGTGCCTCTGAGAACAAGGTGAAAACTTAAAAACAAACAGACAAAACCAAAACCAAACAAAAACACTCAACAAAACAAGTGCATAAGGAAAATGGGTTCCTTTTGAAGTCAACAGAAAGATTTTAAAGGACTTTCACTGTTCTCTGAAGTGCCGTTAGCAGAAACAAAAGAACAACAACAACAACAAAAAAGGAAATAATAGAGTCTGAGTGCAGGCTTAGACTGGCTGATGTTCATTGTTCTTAACCCAGCAGAGAGCTCAGGTTGGGGTGGGAGCACAATTGTCTCATTCCACAGCTGGACCAGATTTCTTCTTTGGCTTGCGAGAGACCTACCAGGATGGGGTCTGTAGGGCTGTATGGTTCCTAATGAGTAGATTAAAAAAAAGTTGTCTTCTCAGTTCCTTCCTTGTACTTAAGTAGCAGAACAGCAGTGATGCCCTTTTCTGGGACAAGCTTCAGCCCAGCTGGGTTTGCTCCCTGAACCCAATGTTGCGGTCACAGGTGACTTTCCTAAATTCTGATGGCTTTTCAGGCATGATAAAAGAATAGAAGTGACCCTGTAGAGCTAGAAGGCAAAAGGGAAAGCTGATAAAAAGGAACGGATTTCAAGGGAAAATGTAAATATGCTGAATGCACCTGATGTCTTGATGCTAAGGCTTCTTACAGAGCAAGATGTTCCTTTTGCTTCTTCTGTTTGAATATATAGCAATTCTGTGTATTTTGCTCAGTAAAGTAACATCAGTGCCATGCTAAATCCTACTTAAAATTGTTTATCTGATGAGGCTCAAGTCGTCTGCTGAAGACAACAGGCTTCTAACAATGCTCTGTCTAAATGATTTGCATCTTCACGAGAATGATTCACTGCTAATAAAGAGGATGAGAAAACATAGCTTTATATTGTGATTGTATTTGTTGTAGAAATAGTGTAAGACACCCAGACTGTGCTGGCTGAAAAGAGAGAGGATAATCTATAAGACCAAGATAACCTCACTACTTAATACGGCTGGTGTGCCTGGCCTCGGTGTCATAAACCTGATTCTCTTGGTAGAGCCAGTGCTGGTCTATTGACAGAAGAAACTGAGAAGACCAATGGGCTGAAAATCCCAGTGCAAAGCACTAGTATATGCAGCTCGCAGTCAGGGCTTAATAAATGGCAGAGCAGTACAAATTTCCCCTCGCCTGCTTTCATGCTGAAAGGTTCGGTCAATGAATGCTCAGGAAGAACTCCACAAGTAGTGAAATAACAAAACCTGCATTGTCCCCTTGCCTTCTCATTGGGCTGTTCTAAAGCTTCTTATGGGCATTGCAATAAAGGAAAGGAGGTACATTAATGACATGCTACAGCAATATTTGGGACCTCTTCCTTTGCGTGAGAAGTACAAAAATGCTTGTTTAAACCTACATCAAAGTGGGTGAGAGAGGTGGCTGCTGTGCATCCATCAGAGATTGTTTCTACAGTGCAGTAGGCAGGGGAGGGGTGCAGTTCTGGCCCTGCTGTTGAGCTGAGAAACTAAAATGCAGTGTGGGATCCTGGACCTGAAGGCAGTTTCTCAATTCTCCCAATACCTGGGCTGTGAAGCTGCCCTTACTCCCTTCCTTGTCATATCTGCAGCCCCTTAATGAATCGGAGTGTTATATCTCCCTTCTGTTGTTATCCCAGGAATTCCCTTCAACATTTGATAACCAGCAATGCTCATCGACCTACTCCAGTAGTGCTTTGTGTTATTTATTGGTCACTGAATGTGTCCTTTGTGGTTCTTTAATTTAATTGGATTTTTTTTCAATTTACCTTTGTCTCTGGTATATTGCAAACACAGTTAATTGCATGTGAAACTGTTCCTCCTAGAATAACAGCAATAGCAACTACAATATTGTGCCTCTACACTTATCATACAACTGTGTTTATATACTGTGTGCTGTTTTCTTAAGCATGAACACAGCTTTCTGTAGGATGTGGAGATGTGCCATAAATACAGATTGTCTTTCTCTGTTTATATTAAAAGTTTTTTCTTGAATACTGCCCTCCTTATTGCAGCTTAATCCAGCCTCACTTGCTTTTCTGCCCCTTTTCTCTGATTGCTTTCTAGTTATGTATCTGAAGTATGTTCCTTGGTACAGAGTCTAATTCCAACAGTGATTAGTTTGGTGACCAGCTTGCTTAAGGAATTCTCTGGTTTATGATTTTATTGGCCCTTATAGCTGGATTTATTGGTAATATTTTGTCTTCAGAACCATGGTTACCACAGTGCTGTTGGCAATGCCCTCTAAATTGCACTCTATGTTGCTTTTATGGTTTAAGAGTTTGTGTTGCACCCTAATCTATTGGTGCATCCACGATGTACTGAAGGTGGCAGATCCCAGACTTTGAGTTTTAGGATGTCTTTTTTGACCTAGCAAGGTCTTGCTGAGAAATCTGAACTCTCTCTGAAGCAGTTCTGGTTTCTTAAAGTTCCACCTGCCATTATCATTTACCTGCTCTACCACCTTTCAGAGGAGAATCTCTGGTGTCTCAGAAGGTTTATTCTTTCTTTTCCCCTGTACTCAAAATCTGAGTGTCCTGTTCCCAATTCTACTTTAACTTTCCTACAGCATACTTTGGAAATGGAAACTTTAGACTAGATCTACTCTTTGAGGGATCAGAAATAAAACAGAGTTTGGATTTGAGCCTGGTAAGAAAGAAGGCTTTGTCTGAAAGAACTTCAAATAACAGGTCCTCTAATCCAAAATAAAGCAAGCTCAATGCCTCTTCTATTCTGTCACACCCTATGGATTGACTCCTCAGCCAAGTTTGCTTTGCCTTATTACCCAGTTCACTTCAGATTGAAAATTGACTGCTATTAATTGTTGGAGATTTCTTTGTGTGATTTAAGAATGTTTGTTTTAAGAAGAAATAGCAGAAATAACTTTCTACCCTTGTTCTATCTGGGTTGGCATAATACCTGACACTACAGCAGATCAATCCCTGCTTTGAACTTCTGCATCCATTGATAGAAAAGCAGACATTTTATCTTGATAGGAGACAAGGTCAGCTCTTTTTTATAAAAGTTGGCTCCTATGTAAATACAAATCACGATGGAGCAAAGAATGATTTTTCCTGATTTATGGTGTGACCCAAGTCTTGTGATGTCCTTCAGGTCTGATTTAATGCTGGCATAGCCTCTGGGTTTGACTTTCCAGTTATTGGCTATTCATCAAGAAAATAGATTAATTTGATGTATTGTTTTCTCAGGTGGGCCACTGCTCCTACTGTGTGCTTCACAAAAGTTCAGAGGGATTCAAGCCAAAAGGAAGGCTTTTGTTTGATTTTTCCCAATTTTGCCTTCAAAGCTTTCAATGTGAAGGGTAGGAAAAAAAAGTCAGGAGAAACCAATGTCTTCTAATGTAATTGTCCACATGGAGTAGGCTTGAAGGCATGCTGAACCACACACACTTTGACACTTCCATATATGTCTAGATTCACCGCTTTGTTTCACTATTTTCTGCTGGTTCCTTCAAAGAAAAATGTGAAAAGACAACAGGGATTTCAGAAATACTTCTGTTGTCTTTCTGAGTATGTAGACAAGGCCTTTGAATAATATGAAAGGTGTTGAAATCGCGCATGCTGATTTCAGTGGTGAAAGGAAGAGCTGCAGGAGTCAGCCAATGAAGTGAAGCCGTTTCCAACTATCATCTTCAAATGAATCGTTAACATCCTGAAAAATATGCACAACAATGAGGAGGCAACTTAATTTGACGCTTGGGTTGAACTGGCTGGGGAATTACCTGTTTGCTCTACTTGGGTTTAGCTATCAAAGTTTAAACGATAAAGAAATTCACCTCATTTGAGGGACGATAAAGGAGAGTTGGATGTGCAAACTTTTAGCCTCCTGTTGAAATGGTGGCTGCTTCTTCAGCTCCTGGAATTTCACACTCATCTGCTGGGATTATTCCAGATGCTGCTGTAGGCAGCAGAATAGCTGTTCCTACACTAGACCACGGTTAAAACAGACTGTAGGTTTGGCCTCTATATACTTCCTTGTGAGGTGAGGGTGTAACCTGGGAGGGAGTGAAAGACGATGAATATAACTTCAACCTCATTAAGGAGAAATCTGCTGTATGTGCAGCTTGGAGGTCCTTGCTCCTCCCTGAGAAGCCTGCAAAGCTCAGTGCCAACCGGCTGCGTAAGTTTAAGCTACTAAATGTTTTTACCTCCCACTGGCTTCATATGCTTCAACACGGAGAACCGTGCAGTACTGAGATCTAAATCAGTTGATGCATTGTCGCAGCTCCCTGAATAGATGGCCAAGTCATAGCTGAATTTTATTAACCTTGCCTGATTTTAACTGCAGGCCAAACTCTCCTTCCTTTGCTTCTGTAAATGATCCCATTGGTTCCACCTCATCTATGTTACTGGAGTATTACTTGCCTTTGAAGAAGTAATCTGTAAGAATAAATTCATCAGTTTTAATTAAATGTGGAGTATAGAAACTATTCAGGGAAGCAGGGAGATTTTTGAGACAGAGTCCACTCTGATGACAAACAAGCGATGTGCCACGCTGCCGTTGAAGTTAATTTTGGAGAAGCTAGGAATGACCTGCGATTCCAAACAATATAAGCTAACCGAAAGCATCAGTGATGCTGCTGCAGTCACCTGGAGATGTGACAAACGGCAGCTTTTATGGCTGAGTCTAATGCATCCTGAACTTTCTGAGGTGTGAAGGCAAGGGTGACAGACGAGCTCGCCTGGCCCCGCTTGGCATTGTTATAAATGGCAGCGTGGTTACTGAGACAGATGGTCAGTCTTGCTAGGAATGATAAGGTGGGTAGCTGCCTGTGGAATTTCTGCTGCTTGTCACTTTCTCCTGGGATCGATGTGAGCTTCTGCCAGTTGGGTGCTGTAGCGATGAGGACGTGCGACCTTACATGTGGATCGGGCTGCCAAAACCAAGCTGAGCTATGGAGTTTGTCCTGGCTATACAGGTGACCTATGGAGCTCGGGCTGGGTTTTTTCAATTACTCCTGGTCCTTTATCTGTCAGTCCGTATGATTTGGATTTCAGTTTAACGCTTGTGGCTCTGCTTAAGCACCCTGGCAACACTCAACAGTGAAGACACGGGGCAGAGGTTCACAGGTGGTGTGGTAGGATGTGTTGGCTGGGGCCAAACTGCAGAAGAGCATTTAGACAGAAATTGCTTCCAAAACAACTAACTGCTCTGCCTGAAACTCACTGGCAAAGAAGCTTGATCTGTTTCTGCTGCTTTTAATATGGGGTTATAACAACACTTGATCTGTGATACTCCTTCAGGAGCCTGGTAAATCTGAGATTATGAGCTTAGAACTACTCTGATTTAGTAACTGCACCATAACAGATAGAAAGATTAACAAGTATTTTTTTCAGAAAATAAGTTCTTTGACTTAACCTTAGGCTTTGACAGAAAGTTCTTAAGGATTTGTGGAAGAAAGCTGACCTGTGCTGAATGGCAATGAGAATAGTTTTACTGACTCCCTGAAGTAGCTTAAATTAATTTCACGTACTGTTTATGAAAATACAAAAAATGTTGGCTTGCCCTATGTTATAAAAAGGAAAGCTGGTGAGTCTGGTGAGTTTTTTGATCCGATCACATAGATACAGAAAGAAAAACATTTAGTCTCTTTGCTAACACAATCAAGCGGGTATTCCCCGCTGGGTCTGAGGTTTACAGCCTGTAGTCAAAACTCTGATAAGGAACAAGCTACACACAGATGGCAGAAGTTAATAGTCTCTTCCTGCCATCAGAACACATAAAAGAAGTTATCATCCATAGAAGACAGAACAGTTCTGATGGCTTGGAACAGATCTGTACTGCCCTGTGCTCTGTACCCTCATTTGTACATCAGCGTTATCATTCTGCTGCACTTAGTATTTTTAAACTGGCATAAATAATTCCACAGGACCGAGGGTAACTGTGGACTGCAGGGCCAAGGCAAGGAGTCTGTTTGACTTAACTGTGAAAGGAGATGCTGCCATTCCCATTGATTTCAGCTGCAATTATTGAAACGCATTATCAAAGCAATACCTGAATCTGATCTCGAGGGTGATGTTGCCAAGCTGTTACGCGTAACTGGTACCCAGATATTTTGTAGCGTGGGGAATGGGAGTTTGTTCTCTTTTTCATTTTGCAGTTAGAAGGTTCCCCAAGCCTCCCGAGTGTGTCAGTCCTGAGGCTGATTATAGTGGCTGAATTCTTTCCCCTTTGTGTTTCAAAGACAATATTTCGCCTTGGGGCATTGCATTGCTAGATCTCAAGTCACAGCTGTTTTAACTGTCTTGGTAGGTGCTTGTAAATAAGCTATGATAAACTCTTACTTGTCAGACACCTTAATTAGAGGCCCAGACAAGTGGCTGTTAGGAAGTACTACTATGAAGACATAAATATGTACAAAAAGCTTTGCAATTAAAGTCATCCACCATTCCACCATCTCAAAGTAGTCAACCTTTTTGTTCTCTGCTTCTACCCCCTGCCTTCATCCTCTGGAAGCTTGGTAGTACTGTAGGTTCCAGGTATAAGCTGCCAAAGATGAAGTTGGATGGAGAATCTAGATTTCAGAATCTAGAATCTGTCAGAAAGCTTCACTGGTCTCCAGAAGCTTCGGTGGTCTCCAGAAGAAGTGTATGTTGTAAGTAGAATTATATAGGAAGCTGGGTAAAAGCAGATAAAAGGAAGATTTGGGAACCAGATTAGACAGAAATATGACATTAGAGATGGTTTCTGGGATTAAGTACAGGGGTGAAATGACAAGTGAAGCCTAGTGTTACAAAAATCATTAGAAATTCAGCAATTCTGCCCAGCCCAGGTGTGAGGGATGTATTCTCTCATTCCTAAGAGCATCCTAATAGACATCTTCCTGATGTCTAACCAGACTCTGTTACTTCCTATAAGTATTCGTGTCAGACAACACTAGCACAGATATCGGCCAGCCAAACAGATGTTCTCTGATAAATAACACTCCTTGGTCCGAGTTTTTTATTGGAGGCATTTGCTTCACTCATACTTGTGATGCAGCAAGGGTTCTATTGCTCTTGTTTCAATTTTTATCCCTTTCCCCCCCCTGCTGCTCTATAGAGTAGTTTGTCTTGTAATCCTTTCCTTATTGCTGGAAATTTGTCTGTTTTAAGCCTCGATTCTACTATCGGCTGTGTCAGATCAGATCCAGAGCAGCTACCCTGGGGAAGGACTTTCCAATCTGAGCACTGCAGTTGTTGTGCTGGGGTTATAGTCTGTCCTTGTTATCTCCAGTGCCAGTCAGGAGTAAGTCAATAAAAATAATTTTGAAGTATTGCTTTTCTCCTGCTGATTTTCTAAATTATATTCGGGCATCAGATTTCAGATCAACACTCCTGACCGTGACTCTCGGCTGTGTGCGTTATTTGATTAATAAATGCTGTCGCAGGTAATATCAACCTGAACAATTGTCATCATGTTAACGGGAGTGCAATGTGAAAATAATTAAAGTAATTCCAAGAAGTATTTTGCAACATGGATCTATTATCTCATTTTGAAAAACTGCATTAGTCATGAAATTGCAAGATAATTTGAATAATCATGGGGAACAAAGTAAGCTGATTTTTCCTATTGTTGTAATGATGAATCTGACTTTTCCCCTGCCAATCACTATCTAAGTGCTCTGAGCTGATGTCTCCTTTTGGTTGGGTGATGCACTTTGTAGGTAATTTTGAATGTGTGCAGCTGTTTACATAGATGTAAAATTAGTAGAACTCTGCCTTTGGCTGACCTGTGAGAAACCTGATCAATAAATTGGTGTTTTTTCAGATTCCCGAATGATGTAATAAACATTTTCTTTAGAATAAGAAACAGATTGTAGCAAATCATGTTCTAGTCAAGTACAATTAAAAGGCACAACGCTGTCATTTCTGAAGGAAAATATTCATTACAAATCATTTGTTTGGCTCTCGTTAGTACAGAAATGGCAATATCATCCTCTATAGGCTGTGTGTAAAATTACCTTAGAAATATTTATTTTTAATGTGCTACCAAAATACTGCTGATAATGAGTTTTTAATCATTCTGTGCTTGTTGTAATTGTGTTTCCGAGTCACAGGCACAAGATGATGTATCCTGAAACCGGCTCAGCTGTTTGGGAAGGAAGAATAGTCCTGCAGGGAAACCCCTTAAATGGAGAGAAAATTGCTGTAATGTGAGAAATATTTGAGCATATTAATGTACAGTTCCCTTGGTGCAATTATCTTCATATTTTGGTTTTGATTTCCCAGTTTTGGGTAGATCGTAGCATGGTTAAGGTTGGAAGAGACTTGACTCTTCCACATCCCTAAAGTATTTTTAAAACACTTTTCTTGGTCTGTGTTATTTCAATGTTCTTTAGCACACTAAAATAATAGTGCTCTCCACCAAATAGGATGTAGAGTTTTAATCCTGCTTAGAAATGGTCGCAGCACGCGTTCAGGATGTATTTCAACTGCAAACCTTGAACATAAGATAAGGCAATCTTGTAAGCTGCTTTTAAAAGCTTGGGATGGGAAGATGCAGGTGACTCCTCAGGCAGACATGGAATAAATCTGGAGCAAAGCAGCCTGGCTTAATGAAGTAAGAGAGGGTGAATCAGTCTCTATCAACTTAATCATCAGATAATGAACACTGATTCACAGTCACAAGGAGATGAAACATTGCAGAGAAATATGTGAAGTGCAGAGCAATAGGAATACAAAGGCAAAGATACTGAAAGGAGAGGATTGTTTGAAGTCTGGAACCTAGTGGAATACCTGATAATCATGAAGCCAGTTTTAGTCACGTTGACAACTTTATTTCAAGGAATTTCTTACTGCTTCTTTGCAAGTTGTACTCAGAAAATCAGGCAAGTGCCCCTTATTCTTTATTGCTGGGGCAGCCTGTGTGAAGATGAGGTCTCACTAAAATGCTAGTAGCAGATTATTTGGGGGTTTTTTGCTTAAGCTATGCGAAACCACAATAAATACAACTAAATGGGACCAAGTCACCAAAATCTGCTTGGACTTTAACAGACTTTGTCCCATCTTGGGTATATTGTGTCACTTAAGATTTCCTTGTGTGCTTGGGTGGTGCCTGGGCTGGGATTGGAAACTCATTAGTGTTATTTTAAGGGTATTCATTATTTTAAAGTTTAATATTTCTTTGACTCAATCTCTTTTGTTAAAGCTCTTTTAAATTTCCTTTCTCCATGGTGTTGTGGATGTTTTTATAACTTTAATGGTCCTATTGACAGGAAAAAAAGGTTCTAATGCAGGAATGCGAGTTGAAGGCAGTGAGCTCCTGAAGATGGGCAGCTAATTATGTGCTTTGTTTGTATTGGGGATTGGACTATGGGAAGGGTGATGCACAATAGCTTGCTTCTGACGCAGAAGATGGCATTGTGGTTCTGTGTTAATTAAGAAATAGAGATTATGGCTTTATGCTAACTGGAGATAGAATAGCTAGATCATTTGTCTGGAACATGTACAGAATGAATACTGGGATTGTTTTTTGTACCAGACTTCTTGGTAAGGCACCTGCAAGGCTAAAATGTAATAATAGAGTAACCATGGTAATGGTGTTGAATTAGGATTGATGTAGTGTTAAGAGCTGAGGTTGATGTAATAATAGATGAATACATTTCTAACCAATGTACTAACATTCTTGGGAGAAGAGAAGGCTCCAGGGAGATCTTATAGGGACCTTCCAGTGCCCAAAGGAGGCCTAAAAGAAAGTTGGAGAAGGACTGATTGCAGGGATATGTAGTGATAGGAAAAGGAATAAATCTTTAAACTGAAAAAGGGAATATGTAGATCAGATAAAATGAAGAGATTCTTCATAACGAGGGTGGGAGGCCCTGGCCCAGGCTGCCCAGAGCAGGGGTGGCTGCCCCATCCCTGGAGGGGTTCAAGGCCAGGTTGGATGGGGCTTGGAGCCCCTGGTCCATGGGAGGTGTCCCTGCCCCTGGCAGGCGGGGATTGGATGGGCTGTGAGGTCCCTTCCAGGGATTCTGTGATGTACTGCTTGATGCTCTGGTGTGCCATGGGCAAATGCCTTTTTTATAGTGGGTGGCTAAACCTGTTTAACTGTGTGTGAAGAGGCTTGGGGGCAAAAAGCTTTTTGTTTTCAGCTGCTTTTGTATTTGTGGGATAGAGGGAGGGGGGCAGAAGGCTTGAAGCTTTTTGATCCCTCCTCTGCTTTGTGTAGGAAATTCTTGTTCCAGAGCCACAATAACACTTGAAATGATGCACAGTGTGCATATTGCTCTGTGACCTGGGTCAAGGCTATTCCTGAATATAGATTCGACTGAGTGGCCTTCACTCCGGCTGTCCCATTGCTGTGGGATGTGATCAGAGGCTTCTTGTCAGTCATGGGCAGCTTCTTTTCCTAAGCTATAACAATTAAACACAACAGTACTGGCCACAGAAAACAAACTCTTAAACTAACTTACAATAAACTACAATTTATTTTTCTAATAAACCTACTCTGTATTAATATCGTATTTGGCGTTTTATAGTCCTACCTACCCTCAGAAATGTAGTTCAATTAATCAAACCCTCATACTTCTTATTTCCTGCTGCATTATTTGTTGCCCCCTTTGTTCAGGGTACATCACCACAATTATTTACTTCTTTAATTAGCTCTGCATCATTAATCTATGCTGCTTCTTCTCTTTCTTTAGATGGAATAATGGTCTGCATTTCTGGAAGAGCTTAACAGTTACAGCTGCTGGAGTTCCCTTGGCATCTCATGGCCAATATCTTATGATGTGTTAAGACTTCTCTGTGCTTCACTGCACACAGATACGGGATTTAAAGTCAATGTATTGCAGCCTGAGGATTTTCTTTAGTTTCTTGAGCATCGAAAATGTATTCATGAGCACTAGATAACGGTGCACTTGTAGTTGTGTGCTTTAAATAATGATGCATTGTCCCTTTAAGGCTACTTGTAGCTTGGTGTAGAAGGACAATGCAGTCTTCTGTTAATAACCAGGAATTTTAAAGCCCCCAGTTATGTCTCAGGCTTCCTGTCTCATGTTTGACCCGTTCTCCCTGTTTCTTGCCTGTCCCTTGCTGGAGTTGTGTTTGCTCCATGTATATATGAAAGGGAAATTAAAACTCCTGTGCAAGGCTTTGAACGGAACCGAAGCCGATGTCTTTGTCCCCATGTCTGGGCATTCTTAGAAGTTATAAACAATACTGTTGATAGGATAATGAATGTGACAATAGCCAAATCACAAGTGTTGTATGTTTTAAGTAAAAGGTTGAATTGGAAGCATTTTTAAATGGTAAGTTCTTAAAATATATTAAAACCAGGTTTTGGTATTAACTTTGTATTTTGGGTTTGAAAACGATGAGCAGCAGGGAACCAAAGGACAGTGTTCTATTAGAAGTACGTTTCTTCGTAAATTCATTCAAACAGTTTGTTTTATTCCAGCCAAGTAAATTGTATAATGGGAAACACATTGTGAAAACCTTCACTAGGCATTAGTGAAAAAATTGTCTTGGAAGATCAGGACTATTTTAAAGGTAAGTTTAGCATGAGTGATGCTCCAGGTGAGCCTATGCTGTCATGCTCTTCAGCTGTAAATCACTGGAGGAAATGAATTGTGCCAAGCTGGTCTTGGTAAATGACCAGAGTATGTTATTATCACAAAAAGATAGATATGGGCTAGAATAAAATTTTGCATCATGGGTATAAGAGCGCTACTCTGGGAAATAAGTACATTAGGGCATGCAGCTTTCTTAGCATCAGCTATTACATCCTTTTAAGCCATATTTCTGATAGTACATTTCCTTCTTGAAAATTGGGGATTTGTTCTATTTTTATAGAAATGAGTTTATTGCAAATTGGTATCCTCTGCTGTGTACACAGCTTTCTGTGCCACACAGGGGACCACAGGGCAATTATTGGAGGCATCCATTGAAGGACTAGAGTAATTGGCCGAATGTTATTTTGTTTTCAGATATAGTAAATAGTTTTAGTACTGAAGGGCACTTAAGAACTCTAACTTTGTTTAGCTTATTTAAATTATCTTGTTTCTCCTACCCATTTAAAAACATTCCTCTGTCTACTGAATTTTCTGTTTTTATGTGCTTGGGTACAGTTATGTGGCTGATTGCCTTTAGTGTTTTCTGTGAATCTGAGCATATAGGCGCTCACTCCAAGATGTAACTATACAAGGATCTTAATGTAAAGAAGGAAGCCTGTTTGATTTTAACAGTTTGAATCGCTGGGTCTTCTGTATGAGGAATGTTGATGGTTTTACGGCTATGGTCCTCTCCTTTAAAAATAAAACCATTTCTTATACAAATGACTTCACAAAGGTTTGTCTTCTACTGGTAGTGGACAACTAGTGTTAACCTCCTGGTGCTCTGCAGAAAAAAATAGTCCTACCTATTGCCCATCCAGGTCGTCACAGGAGCGCTGGAGTGTATCCCTTTATCTGCCTGTTTTTCTGTACCTTTGGTAAAAATGTAGAGAATGTACAACACAAGCCTCTTAATTCTGCCTTGTGCTTGCTTCTGATTTTATTTTTAAACTGTTTAGTGCTATCTTCTCCAGTGAGAACAAGCACTCCCATGTGTTACCAAACATCTTCAGTACATCCAAGCTGTTCCTTGCACAATAGAGCTAATAAAGCTTGGGTTCTTCTTGACTTGCCTCCTGTGTTTGCTCTACCCAGACCAGTCTTAAATCCAGACAGTGAGTCAGACAGTGCTAAGCTGTTGGGTAGGTGAAACATCCCTCCTTTTCTTTTAGAGTGTGTCTTATCTGTCTCCAGCTGCTCTTTTTCAGGAAGCTGTTAGGAACATAAGACCCAAGACCTCTTCTGCTTTGATACATGTAATTACGGTGGGCCAGGTTCACAAGCCGTTACAGAAGGCTGGGAGACATTCTGTTCCCATAAGCCTTGTTTCCTGAAGGATGCCAGGCTAAAATTACCTTCTCATATTATGTGGTATTGTATCACATTACTTGATGTCTTTAGGAATGGGTATATGCCAGGCAGCTTTCATTACATGCAGCACCGAGTGCACTCAGCATCCTTATTCCTGTGCTGGTGCCGTGAATTCCTAATGTTTCCTACTTTTGGAGAGGACTGTATACCTGCTTGTGCAGTTCAGCTCTGCTTTGTCAGAAAGATTGCTTTTTTTCCTTTAACTTTACTTTCCTCTTCTGTTTTCTCTTGCCAGGGGACCATTAATTATGCCATAATGGTACACTTATTTCTTACTACCTCCCAGCTGCTTTCTCTCTTTGAAGGAGGCAAGGAGGATTGGAAGTGGTGCTGAGGATTTCTGCACCTGACTTGCTCTTCCCTCTTGCTGCTGTGCAGAGGATCCTCCATGCTGGCATTTTTCCTCTGACTGCTTTATCACCTTCAGCAGCCAGCCTGTGTCAATCAATGATCCCTCGTCTCCTGCATTTCTATCTTCCCTTACTTTCAACTTTTCATGGTTTTCAACACCTTCTGGTATCTCTGCTATCAAGTGTGTTTGGAAGATGCTATGCGCACCCTGTCAGATCTGTTCAGAAATAGGTATTTGGATGAGTTTTCTGCATGTAAGAAAGAGAACTGGCATCCCTATGTAGTCTTCCATGTATACCTCAAATAATGGATCTAAGACAGTTTAAGTTGGGACTGAATAGATGCGGTTTTCATGAGACTTCGAGTTCTCTTCATCGTACACAGTACTGCAGTTCTGAGTCAAATTACAATCATCGCAGTATTTTCATAAAATGACTTTTGTGGCAAATGGAACACAGTGAAATTGTGAAAAAAATGCCCACCAGGCCTGGGAGGCTTAAATTTATTGGTCCTGTCATAATATGTACCTTAAGTTTGTTCTGTGTAGTCTTGTTCATTTTTGAGTCGTGCATTCTTTTATGTAAGATTATTTGTCTGTTACCATTTAAATATAATCCCTCTTAAAATCATCAGTCACTGATGGCAGTAAGCATCCGTACAACCCTGAAACCTTTCCTGCCACTTTCTGGTTGTGTCTGAACCCCCTGTGCTGGTGAAGACAGTTGTGTTTTTTCACATCACTTCTTTGAACCGTTGTAGCACATTGTTTTACTTGCTTTGTGCCGGCATAGGTGCATTATGCTTCACTGCAGAACTAAACTGCCACTTGAAAATAAATGCTGAAAATCATTGCTGTTCCTTTTTAATGATTTAATTTGGGAGCTGTTTGAGAGAGTATGTTCTAGAAAAGCCTTGCCAGCCGAAGTTTCCCCTCAGGCACAGAGCAGCGGCGCAATGCGTTGTGCGTTCATATTGTGGTAGTTGCAAGATATCAAAAACAATCTTGAAACTGAAGGACGCATCAAATGAGAAGTGAAGCCTTAGAGCATTAAGTACACAATCTGTGTTCCAGCGCATTGCGAGCAGGTGCATGGACCCACTTCAGGTCTTTTGCATAGTTGAAAGCATGGGTTGGAATTATTCCAGAGTTTGTAAAGCCCTTAATTTCTGATTAAATGCAGTAATGCAAGGTAGGAGTCATCCTCCATAATACAAAGCACGTTCACGAGTCTGCACAGGTCTGAAGTCTCTGTGAGCAATCCCCTATACTGCTAAAACCAGGAGGAGTGCTGTAGTTTGCTTCGATGGATGGCTGAGCTCTGATAGAAAATACAGACTGTAGCAGAAAGTTTTGCTTGATTGATTCTGGACATAATGGAAGGAGAAGATAATTAGAAGAGATTTGGCTGATTCTGGACATAATGGAAGGAGAAGATAATTAGAAGGATTTGACTGAGAGCGGAGGTGTTTTGAGGCATGATCTGGAGCTATTGAGATCTCTGAGAAGATAGATGCTTCATCACCAGTCAGTGTTTTAGAGTGGAACTTAGTAAAGCTTTCAAAGTCTAGAAGCGCTTGTGGAAAATAAGATGAGGATCCCAATTGTGCTGACAGAATGGGCAAGCCTTTGCATGTGGAGTGGCTTGTTGGCTTGCTAGTGATTATGTTCTGCTGTAATATTGGCTTAGTTTTGAAACTTTTTTTTAATCCTTCTTTTTTTTTTTGTTTTGTACTAGTTTATAAAACTACAAAACAAGAGCTTTAAATGCAAACTCATGGCTTCAGCGTTGGAAATTGAGCATGTGGTTCTTGTGTGTGTGGAGCCAAATACACAGCGACAGGGTTATTTGTTCGGTCCATTTGCATGGGACAGCATTCAAGATTGGGCATCAGTGTAGTCCTTTAATCCACAAATAAGTGTTACAGATAAGTTCTTGGATAAAATCGATGGTGCTGTTCACCAGGGAAAGCATTACTCTGACTCTAAATGTTCAGATTAGGGGGCCTTGGTCTGGGTACCAAGTGTAAAAAAAAAACCAAAAACCACCTTATCTTCCTCCGTATCTCAGCGATGTGGCTATGAGAGCTGCCCTTGAAGGCAGACAGCAGACAATCTGATTGCTTTTCAAATTGAATGCCTCACCTGCTGTTTGTAAACGTGTTCTTCTCTCATTTACCCTGTTACTGAACAAACAGTCATTGATTTCAGTTGCACATAGTTTTTTTTTTAAAGCAGCGACATCCAAGGCTGGACACAGATGCGGTGCCTACATGCTTAGTGAGGTATCCAGCGTAAAACTGCAAACTACTTAAATGGTAGCCAGTTATTGTTACTGGGTTTGCTAATAAGGCAAGTGAACACAACTGAAGAGAACACATAGGTTATTAATGCACAACTGCCTTGGAAAATGAACTTTGAAATCAAGTGTCAGTTGTTTGACTTGAATATAGGTGAAGGATAGCTTTACAGCACAGAAGTGGTTTGGGTTGTATGAACATATGCATACCATTAAAACAAATGAATTGCAAACCTCCTGATGCCAGGGATGTGACAGAGGGCAAAGTTTGTTTGTTTTTTCAAGAATAGGATTTGTTTTCTGTAAAAAAAAGGCACCATGGATTTATAAAGTCCAGACTTCATGTTATGTAGGGATTGTGTGTATCCTTAATGATGTGTGCTTACATTTTTATTTTGCTTGTTGCCTGTCATTTTTACAGTGTGTCTTAGTTATATTGGCTCATTTCTCATGTACGTACCTGATCTGGTCTTAAACTTTCATTTTGTGACAGTACCAGGAGGAAATAGGAGTACAAAGAAAAAAGATCTGCTTCAGGATGAGATTAACTCAAGTGGTGAAGTTAAGTCAGTTTGCCTTCAGATTTCAGAAAATGAATTCCATTTGGCATTCTGATCTGAACTGTCCTGTAATGCAGGTGCCCAGAATTTCCCTGTGGCTCTCCTCCGTGTGCTGTCTCGATGTGCCTGATGTAATTACTACCCAGAATCAACTGTGAGACTGCAGAGCTCATCTAGTGATGAGTCTTTCGCATCCTTACAATGCTTTAATTTATAAATGACCAGGTGCTAGTGTGACAATATATTTAATTCCAGCCTCAAAGGGAGACTCGGGAACTACAGAGAAGTGTAATCAAGTGTTCGCTACTCTTTATGAGAATACTTATCCCTGTATCTTTTTGGGAGCAAAACGACTTTTCAGTTGTGTTGAAGGAGTGCATTACATGGACTGCTCACATGTTAAAGGATAAAGAATACTAAAGCATTTTCAATGACTTGCTTTGGGCCATAATCCATGTTGATTTCCTCACAACAGAGCTACTGATATGACCACGTACGATTAAGGTATGTGGAGTTAAAAGCAACCTTACCAATGACAACATACAACAGCATTGTACAACTTCATTTAGAGGTCAACTGCATTCTTCCTTATACAAATAACAGATCAGTGTTTGGTGGTTAATCACTGATATTCAGAGGAAGGCTCTTGCACTTCTAGGACCACAACTTTTGCGATCATAAATGTGTGGAAATCCACTGATGACAACAAAAGCCGACTGATATACATCACTAAAGAATGAATTTCAGGTTTTCTCTCCACTTTGGATGGTATTGCATACTATTGATTATATATCCTCATTGTAGTGTATGTGGAGGATTCCACCAGCTCCTGCTGGCACGCTGACTAAACTGCTTGCCCATTGTATGTCGTTCTGACTTAATTAGCTTTTCCCTGCTGGAACATTCACTGCAGAGTGTACTTTGCTGCACAAGTTTGTGGGCAAATTGCCTTGAATGGTCTAAACCAAGTGCTGTGATGCTTTTTAAGACGGCAGTTTTCACCCAGACAAGCAAGACGTGTCAGCCTTGGATTTTAGCTGTCAGAATGTTAGGTAACACCTGAGATTATATGCGTTTCTCTTGCTCCAATTAAATGATGAAGCTTTAGCTATGTATGGTCTTTAGACATTATCTATAGCTGCCACTGTTCCTCTTATAGACACTGATAATGTTGGTGAAATTCAGTACGGGTGTTCGCAGGGGAACGAGCCAGCTGATGAGACTTGTGCATGTGCGCTTACCTCCTGGGCTGGCCATTTAATTGAATCTAAAATCAATTTTCAATTAGTGGTGGTTTGGCACCTTGTATTAGCTGTTGGAATTGTGAATGAAGGTAAAGAGGAAAACATGCAAATCTATAATTACTGTTACTTTAATGAGATGAACATTAGCAGCATTAGGAGGACATGTGCTGAGTGCTTAAGAGTTCAGAAGGATGGCTAACACTGACATGCCCAGAGATGCTTATCTTCACCAGGCTGACTATTTTCTTAGTGTTACTGCATTTATCAAGGCCAGGACAGCTGAATGGGAATTAGTTTAACTGCTGTTTGTGAAACAATGCATCCCTACATAATGCCCCTGTTTTATGTTTCCTTTTCAAGAGGAAAAATAACAACTCATGGTAGGTATAACACTTATGTCTAAATGGGCCTTGTTGCTGGAAAAAAAATAACTGTAAGCCTCAAACTGATTTCCTCTAAATAAGAGACTTAACAGGCTTGAATTACACAAAAATAATTTAAAGACATGTATATGGCATGTATGTCTGAGTGCCCTGGAGAGTATAGCAACTACAAGTGGAGTTACCATTCCTAAATGTCTTACAAAATGATCTTGCCTGTGGTTTTTGAGTTGGTGGAACTCCTCTGTCTTCTCATCCAGGAGGCTTGGCCCCTTCCCTATCACTGCAGCGACGTCACCTCACCACTGAGATCTGGTCAATAATTTTGCATTCAGTTCCACACTGCAAGCCTATTCCAGAGTGACCATTATTTTGCAACCATTGCCTTTTAGGCTATTTGTTTTAAATTGTTGCAACATAAAATCAATACAACAATACAGCAGAGCAGGACTCAAATGGTAAACACTGAAAATGGGAATGCTGTTTCTTCTGCTAACCCTTCCATGTGCGTTTTCATTATTTCCAGCACAGGGGATTGTGTTTCTCTTTCCCCGGTTCCCAACAAGTTCTGCTTCTTTAAATGGCTTCTCTATAACTACAGCAGCAAGAAAATCCTAGAATGGTTTGGCTTGGAAGGGACATCAAAGCCCATCCAGTCCCACCCTCTGCCATGGGCAGGGACACCTCCAGGCTCCAAGCCCCATCCAACCTCCCTTGAACCCCTCCAGGGACGGGGCAGCCACCCCTGCTCTGGGCAGCCTGGGCCAGGGACTCCCCACCCTCACAGCAAAACACTTATTAAGATGTCATCTTGATCTCCATTCTTTCAGCAGAAAACCATTCCTCCCATCCTATCCTTGCCCTCCCTGATCCAGAGCCCCTCCTCAACTTTCCTGGAGCCCCTTTCAGCACTGGAAGCTGCTATAAGGTCTTCCCAGAGCCTTCTCTTCTCCAAGCTGAACAGCCTCAACTCTCTCAGCCCAGTCTCACATGGGAGCTGCTCCAGCCTTTGGATCATCTTCATGGCCTTCTCTGGACTCATTTAACTGATTAATGTCCTTCAAATCCCCAACAATATCTGAACATAGGATCTTGTTACTTACACCCCTCTTCCCTAGTTTTATTTTCAAAACCCAGGGATGATGAGGAGCACTGGCTTATTCCTGTGTGCCTTTCTGAAACTGTTCTTATACTTCCTAAAGACGGACTGAATTTTGTGTAGGCTTAGCCTCTTAGGGCTGCTGCGATTCCACTTTTATCAGGGATACTTCCGTGCTATTGCTAAGAACTGGACTTAAAAGCCTGAGTCCTGTCCTGCAGTGAATGCAGATCGTATGTGTTTGCAGCAAGCGGGGTTTTCTCTCTTTGGTCTCCTGCTAATTCTAGCAAGACCTGATTTCTGCTTGTTCCATGGTGAATGCTGGAGAAGTCCCAGAGCTCAAGTGATTCAGTCTGACTGCTCACAGCCCCTGGACTGCTCTGTGAGCTGGGATTGAGCCGTTGCTGAAGATTCCCCCCATGGCAATCGCTCTTCCTTGGCTGTTCCCTTCATCCAGGCAGGCACCGTATTGATCCTTTGCTACTGGGGGGGTCCCTGGAGAATGGATCAGCGCCGTTAGCTGACGTATCGGTGTCCTTTGCTGTTCTTCCTGCTCCAAGTCAAACAGTAATGGAAGAGTTGCAAGAAATTTGAATGCCCGTATGGATTTTCTTTGCTGTCTTAATGTTATTATTATTGGCTGGCTAATACATATGGTTTTCTTCTTCCTACAGATGGCTTTTATTTAGCATCCAAGCTTAAATCTCTTCCAATTATGTCAAAGTTCAGTTCTAAGGCTCGATCTTCATTTTCTGACTCAGCCCCATTTCTGCCATTTACAGTAGTAATTACAGTAATTCATAGCAAAGAGACCATTTGTTGCGCTGCAGTTTAAATTGATTTCTTGCAGCGTCCTGTGTATATATTGATCAGTATATATTTTTATGAGGATTGTTTTATCAATTGATTTTTTTTTTATTTTCAAAGAAATTTTTAGGTGCGTGCGACAGTTCTAAGGAGTAAATAGCGCTTCTTTTTAGACTTGGCACCAGGGCAGTTTGACGATGAGAGAATTCCTTGGAAGTCAGGTTTTTTCACTACTGCATTGCTAAATAAGCCTAGAGTCATAGAATGCTTTGGGTTGGAAGAGACCTTAAGACCCACTCAGTTCCACTCCCTGCCCCATCCTATTGACTTTGACAGAATCTGGATGAAGTTCTTAGTGCTGTAGCGAGTAGCCTGTGTTGAGCAGTAGTGGTAACAGGATACTCCTGTAGGAATAGCACATAAAACACTGGCTGACAGATTAGCAAGAGGGCAGTACCTCTAGGGGAAGGCACCTACTGGGAAGGTCCAGCCTTTACCTCACAAGTGTGGTACAGTTTTGTTGGAAGGTGCCTAACGAACAGATTTCCTTGAGAACTCGGTCATAGTTGTATTTGTTCTATATTTTCTAATGTACCTGGGCTCCATTGTGTTCTAGTATATCTTCTGTGTCAGAGCTGTGGCTCTTCAAGGGCAAAAAAGAGCAGCAATCAATAAATACTTAACAATAGGATGAATTATGTAAGATAGAATATGCAATTGTTATGGGAGAAGCACAGGGATGAATGGGGCTGCGTACTAAATGCCAGAAAACCCAAAATATCCAGAGTTTTTACAAGGAAAACAGCATTAGCTGTGATAAAATGAATGATTGCAATTGTTCCTACAAATTTCTGGATGTTTATTGAGATGTTAAATGTGCTTATGTGTGTGAAGCCATTGGCAACTGTAATTAAATTTTCCCTCAACATATATATATTTTATGGCATACTTATTCTCTGTGATAAGTAAGAATTTAAAGGCTTTAAGGAGCTTCAGATGAACTACAGCAGTGTCTTAATAAGCTTCTACATCTTACTGAGTACTTCAGCTATCATTAAAGACTTTTAATGTTGAAGTGTTCTAAAAGTTTATTTACCAGTCTCTGCTTACATTAATTACAATAGTTATTTCAAAATCAAAACGTTCACAAGTGCTTTAGCTCAAGATGTCTTATTCTTGTTTCATTTAATAAAGTTCCTAACTGTGTTGTTTCTACCAACGTGGTCTGCTACGAGAAAAAAATAAAATCATTTGTCCCCAAGCCAAATAAAAGGAGCTGGATGTAATGCTGCCATGAGATAAATGCCAAAAGGAAACCGTTGCAGGGGACCCTCCATCATCCCTTTCATGCATCTATTCAGCTGGTGATGGTGCATTCATCAAGTCTGTGACTTACCAGTGAAAAGGCTGGTGCTGGGCATACTTGAGAATTGGACCATGTAGCAAAGTTGTGCTTGTCCTGCTGACTCAGTTACTGGCAGTTTTCTGCTGAGATCAATGCTCTAGCAGCACAGGCTTGGTCTCATCTGTCAGCACCAAGGTAACACCAGGTTTGAATGTATTTTGACAGGGAAACAGCTGATGTGAGTTCTGCCTGTTTTCTTTCAGTGAATATGACGATAAAGTAGGGAGGGGTCTGCTGTCCCACACCTGAAATATTTACATGTGCTGAAAATCCTCCCAGAAGATGTTCCCAGAGCTCAGGGAGCTCTGTGTAATTGAAATTCTTTTTCAGTCACCTGATCCATATTCTGTGATTCTATATTTCATAGCTGTTTTATTCTTTCAACTCTGATTGACAAAGCATTATTCTCAGAACCTTCAGCTGCCCATGACAACGCCACTGAAGAACAATCAGTCTGGGAATTTTGTAACTATGGATAGTTTGCAACACTTTTTTTTTTTCTAACTCTGTTCATTGATTATTGATACTTAGCATTAATTTATCTTTAAATCTTGTGACACAAAGGGATTAGCACAACAGATGGAAGATTGCCAAGCCTGTCTTGAGGTTCAGGAAGAAACCCGTCCGCGTGCATGCGTGCAAACCCTGCAATGTGTGCGGTGTTGGGAAATACAGATAATAGTCTGCAAATACAGAGTAGGCATCTTTATTACTCTTCTGGCAACTTCAGTATTTTAAAGTTTATATTCACCAGAGACAGGATGTCTTGGATCATCTAATTCTACATTTGAACCTGACAGTCCTTTACAAGCAAGGACAGCTCAGCAGTGAATATTAAATTGTAAAAATGAGGAAGAGTTCTTTCAAAGGCTGGAATACATTGGTCATGTCATATGTTATAAGCTATAAACTGTACCTGCATAAATACTTGAAAGGCTGTCAGGTTTTTTAGATGAAAAACTTGATGTCTCTGGCAAATCTTTCTAAAATGTTGACCCTCTATTTTTCTTGAGCCAGTTCAGCTATGGAGAAATGATAGTGATGATCAGGAATGCTCCATCAAGCTGCTCTTTTCTGTGACAACAGGTGTTTGTCAAACTGCTCTTAGAGCTGTAGTCTGGGCAGGGAGATGCATAGGAAGGGAGACAGAAAGCCTGGCAATGCTATTTAGTCACATTTGCAGTTGTCTGAACAGTTATCTGCCTTTTTAGTGCTTTCACTTATTGCTGTTCCTATGGAAAACGTACCTCTGTTAGCTATTTTTGGTGAAAGATAGAACTCCTTTAGTTTGTTCCACTTTAAAATACATCATATGCATTTCAGGACTTACTCATTCCAAGCTGTCTGGGCAGATTAATGTGGCAATTAGCAGCTGTGGCAACTGGACAAGATTGGTGATATGATGAATCACTGTATTGATAACAAACTAATTCTAGCTAATTGCTAACTTGAATTGTTGTTAAACTAAGCCCAAATGTCATGGCTGGTAAGTGGTTTCTGGACACTCTAACTGGACTTAAGTTTGGATCTTCGCTCTTTGTTCAAGAATTTCTTACAAATACTCTTTCAGGCAAAACGCTATCAAGAAGCCCCTTGTCTCTGTGAGAAGAGCAGAGGAAGGATGCTTTTCTGAACAGGATATAAGCAGACAAAGTCTTTGTTGCCAGCACACTGAATTATGATGCTAATTATTCAGGGGAAGCCGGAAGAAAACATTTTGGACTTTTTCACTGATGTGCCTCATGCTTGCTCCGCTGTAGTGGAGGGTTTTGCGAAAGATTCTTCAATTGGGAAGGGTGAAGGTGTCTGGGCTGCTCTGCCTGGCCACTGTGGCTGCTTCTTTGGATTTGTTTAGGCATCGCCTGGCCCGAAACGCTTAGTGACCTACAAAAGAAAAAAGGCTGGAAATTAATTCTTTTGAAGGATGAGATAACTAGTGCCCTTCAGGCACATGCTATTAAAGGACAGGACTAATACTGCTGCTATTATCCTTGGTTTTATGTCATAGAGGAATGTAACTTTGGCAATAGGGTTACTTTTAGCTTCCTATTTAGGCTGCTGAGGGTGTGTTGCTGCCGTCATCGGGGCAAGTCTTCAGTAGCGGCTGGAGAATTGCACTGTGTAGCTCAGTAAAGTGGTTTTGTGCAATCTTTATGCTTTCCTTAAGCTCAGCATCTCCAGCTTTGACTACCTTCCTTAAAGCTCTTTTAATGAGCTTCAGTAGTATCTAAAATAGCCAGCAGTTGGCTCTCTGAGCCTTGTCTGTGTCCCTTTCTCTACCCGCAGGTGCCCCTGGCCACAGCGGAGCCTACAGCGATGCTCACTGCCTCGGTGCAGCAGGAGGACACTCCGGAACTGCCGGGTAGCCTTGGCTGAAAACATTCATTTCTGCACAGAAATTGAGTTTTAAATGAATGATTTTCAGATAATGGGTTTTGTGTATCCAAGGCATTAATGAGAATGAAGAAATGCATAAGCCAAAGTCTTTCTGACAAACACAGATTAGGAGTACTTCAGCAAAACTTGAAGCGTTGGTATCTGGTTCCCCTGTCGTGTTCTTCCCCAGGCTGTGAAGGTTCAGCAGCTGGATACGGAATGTGGAAATGTCTGGGCAAACAGACTGAGCCAGAGCACCTGCCTGAGAAATAGTTGGGACCACTTTGGCTGGTCTGTGGAGGGAGCTAGTGTGTGTAGATGCTGTCGGAGGAGATGATGGTGAACATACTTTAAAGCTGTGAAATATGGGCTTCCTTTCCTGTATTTTTGGTAGGATACTGGACAAGGTGCTTCAGTTTACTTCATTTTTCTACTCTGGTGATTCTGAAGTCTGATTTACTAAAGCACTTGAAACCCTGCTGCAAACAGAACGTGAAACAAAGCGGACTTGGTCTAAGGCATCTCAGCTGGTGCTCAGCTCTTGCAAGGAGTTTAATAGTGGCTCAGAAATGGAGCACCAGGTGCTGAGTGAATTTGAATTAACGTGTTCTCTGCCTCTTTGAAAGGCTGTGGTGTAGGGTGGGTACACAGTGGAGCTGAATTCTTCATGGAGAGGGTCGTTAGGCATTGGAACAGTCTGCCCAGGGAGGTGGTTGAGTCACTGTCCCTGGAGGTGTTTAAGGTGAGGGTGGATGAGGTGCTTGGGGGCGTGATTTAGGGATTGGTGGGAATGGTTGGACTCGACAATCCAGTGGGTCTCTTCCAACCTGGAAGATTCTGTGATTCTGTGAATTCCAGTTGCTTGGGCCAGCCTCTTTCTTGCTTTTTCTGCCCTTAGAGTGCTTGGCTTTGTAGACTTGATCACGCTATTTAATCAGAGAGTATTTGTTTATTGTTTTTACTGGGGGTTCAATGGATTATGACAGCTTTTTGCTTGCTTTTACATGCAGTTAGAAGAATATATTCCAAGAAGTCTTTCCTAAATTATTCTTGTAACTCTCTACTTGGCTTTAATTGGTAAATTACTTCTTGCAAGTGTGAGATGGAGAGTCTTGTTTCCTGGAGTGATGTGATTGGCAATTTAGAGATGATTTGTTAAACTGAAAGAGTGTATTTCATAAGATTAAATATGAAATTGCAGAACTGCTCAAGGGCATAATTGCCCTGCTTTCTCCTAGAAACATTATTGTGCTGGAAATGTAGACACCAAACATGTTTTTGCAACATTGGTATGAAAAAAATACACTGATAAGTTCCTTATTGCTGAGAGCTGAGTATCCACTGGATCCTTAAACCTGTTCTCTGCTGCAACCCCTCTAGTTTTATTGTAAATAAACAAACCTTGAAGGAGTATCTCAGGAGTTACAAGTGATCAGTCTCTGTTGTACCTGCTAAGGTTTTTATTTGGTTAATGTTAATGCTTTTTGGTTTCTTAGCTTGCAAGCTCATCATTTCTAATGTGTGCAAGGATTTACTTTAACTTTTTACTAAATAGTGGACATCCAGGTTTACTGGAGTGATTCTGTGACATGTTTAACCTCAGACCTGTGGCAATGAGTTTCTCTCCTTGCTTATATTGCTTAATTCATTATGCAGACTCTACTTTGCTGTAGTATTTTCATCTCCCCCTCTCTCAAAAAAAAAAAAAAAAAATTGAGGGCAAGGAAACTCCAGGAGCTATCAGCCTACTTAACTACGAGTGTGCGTTCCAGCATCTTCCCTCTGTTCAAAAGCTCAGTTAAAGCGTTGCTTTGCCCCAGACACACCTGGCATAGACTCTGAATGCTATAAACTCTCTCCATTCTAGTCTTCTCACTCTTATTTTCCCGTTCCTCAGCTGGCATAAGCATTTTCGCTGTTTGCAGAGCAAGGAACACCTTGGCCTTGCTGCAGTAGTTTTGTGTAGGTCACCAGTTCTGACTTAGACCATCACGTCCTACACCAACCTGGCTGAAAGGAGGACTGAACAACTATATTAACGTGGGCATGGTTTTTTACTAAAATATTTTCTGTAGATGCCCTTTAACCTTAATGATAATGTTTATACTTGAAGGTTGCTCAAAGCTAGTAGAGCAGTGCCTAGGAGACTGATACGAATATATTTCTCACATTGGGGTTGTATAGATAAGTCCTAATTTACCACCAAGACACTTTTTCTATGCTTCTGCAACAAGACAGAAATGGAAGAATACAATGGGGAATCTGGCATCCTGTCTTGAATCATTTAAAAGCCTCCTTGTTCCCAGTACTAAAGTTTCCCTCTATTGAATTGTTTTTCCTTGAAAAAACGTTTAGCTCTTCTAATGTTTCTGAAGAACAAAATATACAGCATTTTGTGCAGCATGGATAACAGATCATTTCTGGAGATAAAGTCACAGTATTGGAGACAGGACATTAGAAATAAAGTGGGGGGGTGGTTCTTGTGGAGCTGAATCTGATGAGGTGGTACAGAGGTGTCGCAGATGGTTGGAAACAGAGTTCTGAGAGCTTGGCTGACTTAGCAGTTAGGAAGAAGGCAAGGCTCTCTTCTTGCCTTTAGCATAGGACTTTTTCATTGTCTGTGGAATGATTTCATTAAGTGCTGACAAAGAGCTATTAAATCGTAGCTCACTCAAGGGTCTGGCTATTTTGTAGGGGCTTCAAAAGAAATTGGAAAGTGAGGTATGAACAGAAAAACTTTATGTGTTATGAGATTTCATTTTGGCCTAGAAGCCACAAATCTTATTGCGCTTATTATCCAAGTCCCAGTGGACCTGATAAATAATTGATTTAAGGGGGCTGTTCTTAGAACAAAGGGGAATAGAGAAGTAAAGAGGTCAGTAGCAGGTTTGTGCAAATACATGAGCAGTGACACCTTTAGTGTTGTATTGATTAGTACTGGTGAAAGGGAGAGATTTGTGCGGGGTCAGGAACTACATTATGAAGGGTGTTAAAGCCTCCTTGGCTCTAGCCCTGTGAGATATGGAAGGAAAACAAGCGATTAGGTTTGAGGAAAGACCAATACTTGGGGAAATGTGGACCTTGGCGTTGTACCCAGAAGAGAGTGCGTTTTGCTATATGTTACAGGGGAGGAAAGAAGATGAAGCAATATGAGAGAGCAGCTATGAAGCCACTTAAATGAGTGGAAAATAACCTGTTGAAGTCTGAGCCTTTGCAGTTGTTTGCCTTATATTCTAAGAATATTTGTGTACTGCTAAACCACGTACAATATACAAGGCAGTCTATGGAGTGGCAGGTAGGTGTTCAACTCTCAATGCAGTTAAGTCCTAACATTAAATGTCATTGAAAATCTGGCTTTAAATGATGATGTTAGCTTAGGTATCAGTGTTTTCCATAGTGTGAATCTTTTTTCTTTGAGCCTAACTAACCTACGAGCCACTCCCAGCCCTGGTTGTGTCTCTGCACTGTAGTTCAGCCTTCCTGGGTCAGGGACTTGCACTACGGTGTCCAGACAGTGCTTGACACGATCTGCCATCATCTGGCTTGGTCTTTAGATGCTACATAAGAAATATAAGTAATAATAGTAATATGAAAGGAACTTTATCAGTTTCAAAGCTATCCAGAGGATCGGCTCCAATGAAGTGGCACGAAGTTCCTAGCTTATGTAATTTATCTGAACTGAGCAGCTAGGGATAGATAATCCAAAAAAAAAAAAAAAACCCAGCTACTGTAACATCAGAATGTTTTTGATCCTGAAACTGGGACTGTGTAATTAATCTGGTTTCCCAGAAGCCAGCAGATACTTCCAAATGTGAAATTATTCCACTTCTGCAGAAATGAAAGGATTCAAAAGATTAGCCTCAGCAGTTTCTGCTGGGACGGTGCCCAGGGTATTCTATTTATTCTGTAATTTTTTTCAATTAGATTATTTTTTTCTTTTTCAAAAGAGAGGATGTCCGACCGTTTAATCTAATCTGGTTCACTTATTGTTTTTATCCTGCTGAGCCTCTCACTGTAAATCCAATAGTGCTGGCGTAGCACAGACCTTGGTAGACCTCCTGGAACCTTTTGCACTTTTCCAGTGGTGAAGCTTACTGGGGGTCAGGATCTTTAGTTGTAAAGTACAGAATACTTCTATTCCTCTCTCGATGGCTGGGAAGGATTTGGATGGCAGACAATCAGAGCTGTAGATGTCAATTCCTAAAAGGAGGAGCATTTTAGAAGAGAATTTCTCAAGGAAATCCAGAGAGATTTGGAGTTGTTTGGCCTGGAGAAGAGAAGGTTCTGGGGAGGTTTTGGAGCAGCTTTCCAGTAGAGAAAGGATCTCCAGGAAAGCTGGGGAGGGGCTCCTGACCAGGGAGGGCAGGAATAGGATGAGGGGGAAGGGTCTTCAACTGAAAGAGGGGAGACTGAGATGAGATCTTAGGGAGAAATATTTTCCTGTGAGGGCAGGGAGGCCCTGGCCCAGGTTGCCCAGAGCAGGGGTGGCTGCCCCATCCCTGGAGGTTTTCAGGCCAGGTTGGATGGAACTTGGAGCTCCTGATCCAGTGGGAGGTGTCCCTGCATGTGGCAGGAACTGGATGGATCCCTTCCAACCCAAACCATTCTAGGATTCATCTGTTCTTTTCTAGCCGTTTATTCCATAGCCAGGTAGTTGGTGTGGGATTTTGTGGGAACTTCACATTTCCAGGTTAGCTGTAGCCAGATAGCTCAGTACTCAGCTGCTTTTAGGGATCTTCATACAGCAGTGCTGAATGTGCCTTGAAAGACTTTGTGGTACTGATGTGGCTCAACACGTACCAGGAAAAAAGAAACCATTGCTTACTCTCTGCTTTTTGATGTTTAACTAAGATCGTGAGAATTCCAGCAGATAGAGGTCCCTTTTTGCTGTGTTGCAACCAACAGGTAAACTCAGGATAAATCCAGACCCTGTGGAAATAAGCTGTAGGATTCCCATTAGGTTCTGTGAGAAGTGGATGGCTTTTTTGTGAGGAGGTTAAACAGTGACTAAAACCAAGATTGACCTCTAGATCGGAGTGTAACTTAAATGTTCTGTGTAACTTTATCACCATCTGCTTGGAGTTCTGTTCACACGCCAGAAGGTCACGTACAGAAACTCTCCGTAGGCTCCAGAAGTGTCCTGCTATCCTCTAAAGGAAGACACGAGGCATGGAAAATTAAAGGTGTGTGTATTGCCAACTGGATGCTGATATAACAGGGGGGAGTTAGTCATCAAGAAAGTGTTAGGAACACTTTGGAGATGGAGATTGTTTTATAGCCATCCTACTCAGACATCTATGTTGTTTATCTTGTGGTTATTTTAGAAGCAAACGATTCCCAGTCCTGATTAGAAAAACAGTGAAACATGCAATAAATGCATACTGAAATTAGACAGAAATCCTCTTTCCAGTTTGGGAATTAGTAGCGCACTAAGCAGAAACGTTGTTTGTTTACTGCTCTCTAATTCTCCAATAAAACGTTTAGTACATGAAGATCGCTGTTTAATAATAAACCATAAGCAATCGCATATGTTTGGCCTGATGCTCTCAGACCACGTTAAAAATTACAGTTCAACTTTACAAGGCGTTGTAAGCTAGGAAGAGGCTTATGATGCTCCCTGCTCAGGGTAATTCAGGCTCCTCGAGTGTTTTATTCAGTGTGTGATACAAACTCTAGGTACGCGGAGTGCTTATCTGTTTCTTCAGTGATCTGCTAACACGATTGGGGTGATTAACATCACAGAAATCTATAAAGGAGAATGTGATTAAACGGCCAGAGTAGACACACGGGCAGTGTGAATGCTTATCTTTATCCAAATTCTTCTTCGTGTTGGGAGGAGGTGACTTTAGTGTTCTTGTAATGGTTGCATTGATGAAAATGCTATTGTTGGCAATTGCTGATCACATATTGCAGCGACTCTGTGGAATAAATCTGAGACCCAGCGTCTGCTAGTTGTATTAGTGGCAAAAATCTGTTTTTATCTCAGCCTAGTGAACTGGAATTCCCTTTTGTTCTTCTGCCAGGGAGTTGTTTGGTGCTGTAGTATGGGGATTG